>CAWUFW010008131.1:0-600000 GCA_963921515.1 Calotriton arnoldi | reverse complement strand
TACCAAACGATGAAATACATTTAGCCTGAAGCGGGTAAGGACAAATCTATCGTACCCTCTTATTATGTGTATTAAATACGGCTGGATAGTAATAGACGAACGCATCAGTTGGTTAGTTTGAACTGTGGTTCTTGCTGCCTCGCTGGCAAATCTATTTGCCTCCATATGAATCATACATTGTTTTTTAAATTCCTTTCTGGAAATAGTGCTCACTAAAAGTGGATTGTGATAGTATTCTGGCTGACCTAAATCTATCAAAAATTCTTTTATGTATTTTATCCACTTAATCTCTAAAGTGTGTTCCAGGTTGAGATTATCACCTAGCACGTGCCGATTAAATGTAGTTTTTGGCGAGGTCCAAATCCGATGCCATAATATGGCTGGTTGCACCTTTATTATGTCTGTGATATGTGGTAGGCCCAACTCAGTATGGCATATAAAAGTCGATGTACTTCTGGGAACGGCCAATAGATACCTTAGGAATGCATTCTCAACCCTCTGTATTTCACTTACATCACAGTAGCCCCATAACCCTGCCCCATAAATAGCTGTGCTTATGCACTTAGCTTGGTATATTTTGATAAGTTCTACTGGAGGCCTCATTCCTAATTTTTGTGAGAAGTTTACTAATGCTGTCGTTGTTCTCATAAAAAGAAGTTTCCTGGCTTTAATGGCTTGTCGCCACGATCCCTTGTCATCAATAAAAATTCCTAAATATGGGTAGGTTATGGTAGTTTCCAGCTTTTTACCCTCTAAAAAAATGTCCCTCTGCTTCTTGCCTCCCCTCCCGCAATTCATTATATATGTTTTAGTAACATTTATTTTTAAATCTAAATTTTTCATAAAATCGTTATAACTTTCAAGTGCCTGTTGTAACGCCAGTGGTATTCTTGCCATAATGACAGCGTCGCCCGCGTAGAGTAGGGCAGGTATTGAACATTTTTGAGACTGAGGTAAGTCCCGGCACCTCTCCAACATAGCCCTCTCCAAGCCATTAGTATATAGAGTAAACAGGAAAGGTGCCAGGACACACCCCTGTCTGACCCCCCTCTCCACTTGGAACGACGCTATACACTCTCCATTAAATCCATATCGAACCCGAGCTCTTGCTTTTGTGTAGAGTTCTCTCAGGAAATGAATCAAAGGAGCCTCCACCCCCATTGCCGCTAGAATACTCAATAATTTCTCGTGAGATACACAATCAAATGCAGCAGAGAGGTCGACAAAGGCCAGGTACATTTTCCCCTTCCTTGCTTTTATATATTTCCCCATTAGGATGGTTAAATTGAGGCCCTGATCTATTGTACTCAGCCCATCCCTAAAACCAAATTGAAGGTCTGATAGTATGTTCTTATCCTCGGCCCATTGTTGGAGGCGGTTGAGAACTATCCGGCCTGCCACCTTACCCAGTGAATCCACAGAGAAATAGGGCGGTAGCAAGCCGGGTTCTGTCTGTCTCCTTTTTGAAAATTGGTACCATTATGGAATCAGACCATGTTTCTATTAGTCCTCTCATGCAGCAAGCGGCTAATACTTGCGTTAATAGTGGAGCCCAGAGCTCTATGTCATGTTTGTAGATGTCTACCGGCACTCCGTCTGGGCCCGGAGCCTTACTGCCCTTGCTGGCTTTTAGTGCAGACTGTACCTCTTCAAGGGTGAAGAGTAAGTCTATTGGATGACCTGATAATTCGGAGGTAAGGGGTGCTGGTCTATCTGGAACACCATCCTCATCCCTTACATATCCGAAAATGCTAGAAAAATGCTCCACCCAGTGTCTTTCGTCGATGGCAATTTCTATGGTGAGGATTTCTTCTGGTCTCAGAAACGGGGATTTGACCACGCTCCAGAAGGCACTACTGTCCTTATTGATACTCGCTATATGTAAGTCGGCCCAGGTTTTCTCTTTAATTTCTCCTTTACATATTTTCACAGCCTGAGTATATGGCTTCCTACATTGCTTTATCTCATTTATGTTCCTTTCTTTTTTGTGTAGTGCTTTTTTAAGTTCTGTATGAGCTTTTGTACACTTACTATTGAACCACCCCTTATTCTTCCCATTCCCCTTTTTTATCTCGACTTTCAATGTATTCCTGATTGTTTCTGTTATTTGTACAAAGAATCTCAGTACTTCCTCATGAGATGTATTTTCGTTCAGGCATTTCATTATTGCGTCAAGGCTTTTCCCAACCACTGTCTTCGTGATCTTATGCAGGTCCACCTTATCCCACTTTAGGGAATAGCCATTGATTTTATCAATTTCCAGGTTTTGCACCACTCGTGACCTTTCATTGTGAAAGCTATGAACTTTGAAGAGGAAGGATATTGTCACACTCAAAGGAAAATGGTCGCTTATTGCGATCTTATGCACTTTGTAACTTGTTAAGCGATGGAAAAACATATTCGGATGTAGAATGAAATCAATAATGGAACTCAATCCTCTCCCGTTGAAAGTCTGCGAAAATGGGATGGGTGTTGTACTTAATACATTTGCGAAACCTAGATCTAACATGAATAGAATCTCATTTAGAGCATCACCATAAACACTGTGTGGGAAGTGGGGTAAATTACAATTATCTTCATCTAACAATCCACATGTGACGTCTTTCTTAAATGGACACAGGGCAGTGTTAAAATCCACCCCCCACACAAATAGAACATTCTCTATACTTATGTTCTGGATTTTCTGTAAAGAGTATCTTAGCTGTTTTAAAATGTCCACCAAGTGCTCCTTCGCAGCATTATTGTAAAAATTAATAAGGACAACAGAATTTTGCTTATCCAGATTCATATTAACAATTTGATAATTCGGTTCTGAGATAGTAAATGATGTTTCCTTTATCGTCAGCAAATTTGAAACATATATACTTAAACCTCCCTTGGGCCTCCCATAAATAGATGGTATGGCCGGAGTATGATAGGTCCTATAACCTTCAATATGCGTTTCCTTTATAGACCACGTCTCTTACAAACACAAAATATCAAATATCCTCACAAATTCTTGGCAGAGATGATTGGTTAATTTGGAGTGTAGACCCGCTATATTCCAAAATAACATCTTAATACTACTCTCCTTATCTCTAAATGCCTTTTGTGTGGCACAGGCTAAGTTAGTAGATGCAATCGTATCTATGCCCCTGGCCTTGTCTAATCCTTGTTCTGATCCTTGTCTACTATTGAGGGAAACACCAGTGCCTAGCGAATTATCTAGTTTAACTGTGCTCTTTTTGTATAAGGTGTTATCATCTCTTACAGGAGCTTTGTTAGGACTTACATCGCTAATTTCTTGTTCCTTGCGAGAGTGGACCTGGGGGTTCATAGGGGCAGCTATTGATGGCTGACACAGTCAATCTATCTCCTCTAAGGAGGAAAGTAATGCAAAACGATTACCCACTGGTACATTGTATATGGACTGATTCCTAACCTCAGTGACTCTACTACTGCGGCTTCTCCCTAACACAAAAGACGGTTGATAGAAGAAGCCAAGCAGTAGTATGTTAATGCCCCCCTCAATCATAATGTTGTTCCCTGCCTTCCAGTCAATAGTAAGGTTCCTGAGACAATACTTGAAGTAAGGAGTCAATCAGAACAAAGTGAAACAGAAGAAGAGAATCAAGTACGAAGAACAAAGAGAGTGAAAGTGCAGAGCAAGAAATACTCAGCACCAGAATGGACTTATGTGGTTGTAAGTGCAAATGAAAGTGTTTCAAATAATGATTGGGAAAAAGAATTTCTAAAATTCTGTGTGAAGAAGGACAATTCTTTCAAGCCGCCCTAAGTGAACAGCTAATTTGAAGAGGGTGATCAACAGCTAATTTGAAGAGGGTGATCAAAAAGAGAGAGGAGATTTATGTGATAAATTTCCAGAAGAAAAAAGTTTCTGAAGTTGGATTTTGAAGAGGAGCTCAAGGCTCAGGTCTTTGGTGTGGAGTGCACAAACTAAACCAGCCTAGTGAAATTACAATTTTTTTTTAAGTAACATTTTTAGTTAGGATTTTTGTCAATTTTTTCCTTTTTACATAATTTTTTGGAGATGAATAGAACTGAGACTGGTAAACAGAATCAGGGAATATGTTGGCGAAAATGCTTTAATGTTTGTGTTTTCTATGTTTTATTAACAATGTTTGTATGGTTGATTTTAACATTTGTAATACCTCGCTTTATGTTTATTGATATAGTAAATACTACTACTAATAATAATGAGCATGTGACTTTGGTTACTAAAAATGTTCTGAAAGAAGATTCTGAGATTAATATGAAAGAAATAACTGGTAGTGTCTTACATTTGGATAAATCTATTAGTGATTATTCGTTAAACGTCTTTACAAAATTACTTTATGAATATGTGGACACAATGGATGCGAGAGATTGTTATGTGTGCATGCAATTACCTACGTCTGTGTCTGAGGGTGTGACTTACCATCATTTTCCACTAACATATGGTATATCGTGTAGTGTACTAACCAGCTTATTTTATGCTAAAGGGGCGTTTCAAAACTTTTATTCAAATTATGATTTATTATTTTCAGAAATTCCTATTAGAAAGAATATGAATATAGTTTATAGTGCTAGAAATGCAGAATATTTGGGAGAGTTTTTTCATACTATCAAAACGAAAGATACAGTTTATGCACATAGGCATAATTTAACCTGTAGGTTAAGTAGTGTAGATTGATTTTATAAATTCTGTGGAAGATAGACGTGGAGAGTTTAAACGCAGAGCTGCTGTACAGAAGAGTAAGGAGCCTCCATGGGCACATAAAGAAGGAAATTATCAGAAGACTGAGGCTTTTGCTGCAATGGCTCTGGATTGGCCCCATATTGGAAAGCTTTGCATACTAAGGCAGAAAACAGATTATAATAACCATTTCATTGATTCCAGTGAACGTGAACACACTTTCTGAATTACTGGTGGTTGGGGATTAAAGGGTGGTACAGATCCTGTTTACCCTGGGGTATATTTCATATGTGGTAAAAATGCCTACTATAGGTTGCCGCCACATTCGTATGAATGTTATTATATGGAAATTGTCTTTCCTAAAATTTATCATGTGACTGATGAACAAGGAACAAATGAAAAGCAACTAACATGGAGAAAAAGGGGTTTGAGTGCTGCTGAAATGATTGGGGCTATATTTAGTGCATTGATACCTTCAGTTGGGGTTATTCTAAATTCACAGAAAATTTGAAAATTGTCTACAGTGGTTGATCGTTTATCAACGGATACCGCTGGTGGGTTTTTGATGGTTGATACTGAAATGGTTGCTATGAGGACCATGGTTTTACACAATAGACTTGCCTTAGATGTATTGTTGGCAAAAGAAGGCGGAGTCTGTAGTATGTTAAAGATTCAACAATGTTGCACTTATATCCCTGATAAGAGTAGGGATTTGGAGGGATATATTAGTAACATTACTCATTTACATGATGATTTGTCAAAACTGAAGGCTGATGGTGGATGGGAGAAAATTGGTAAGAGTATTTCTTCCATAGGTAACTGGTTTTCTGATTTTTCTAATAGCTTATTAGGGAGAATACTAACACCAATAGTTGCTATTGCTGCAAGCATACTAATGATAATATTGTTTTACAAGTGTTACAAGAGTAAGCCTGCTGAGGGAAAGCGATGAGCAAGGAAAAGGAAAAGAGAAGAAACAGAAATGGAAGATCGAAAAGGGATCTATTATGATGCCTGGAAGGATATAGAGGGTGTTAGGCTGAAACAAATGAGAACTACTGCATTCTGATTGTTCATTATCAGATAGTAATCTGATATGGGTTGCTGTGATGATTTGGGATACCATCAGATGGGGATTGATGGAGCATGATTTTTGCTAATAAAATCTGCTTGGGAAAATCCACCCATGTGTGTATTTTAATAAATTACTAATGTGTGTGGAAAACTATAATTACTAAAAACGTGAGTATATAGAAGGTACGACTGAAAATGTGCAAAGTTGCACGTTTTTCTAAGAGTTAGAATAACACATGTAGAATGGAAGATTTTTCTATAGGGTTATGAATAATAATAGAGTGAGAAGAAATTATTAATTTGCCTGTCTAATATTACTGTTTTTATGTTTCCTGAACTGCAGGAATATTCAAGCACAAACATGAAAATGCTCTTTTATTCTTCGTGAAAGTAAAGCAGGCCTAGAAAATGTAGAAATGATTTTTTTCTTTTCTCTCTGTCTTTTCTTGCTAAAACATGCAGGCCTAAGCAAAAGTATTAGTTAGGGGATGTGCTTCCATGCTCCTTTGTTTCTTTTCATGCCGTTTCTAACATTTACATCCTTAGAGAGCGGAGAATAGTATGACTCTTTCCTGTCTAGGCGAGGATTTAGATTGAAACTGTTGCTATGTAGATACAAACTGTGTAAATTGTAGTCTTCTCCTTCCTCTCTAGGAAGTTATACAATTTTAGATGCAGACTGTTTAGAGAAATTTGTAAAGTCATCGTTAGGATTTGTTTCCCTCCCCTAGTTCTGACCAATGAGAATGGCTTGTAGGATTTAGGAGAGTTTCTAGCCTAGTCTAACAAAGTTGCGAAGTCAGTATAAAGACGCTGGTGGGAAAATGATCATCGGCTCATTCACATTCTGGTGACCTGTCTTGCATCCGTGGTATGCTGTATGCTGTGCTGTGCTGATTCCTGATCTGGCTGGCAACCTGACTGCGGAGAACTTTCTCGAGAGACTTTGCACATCATCGGCTGGTGATGCTGCCCGCACTATTCTCCTACGGCCGTGGAGCTAGTTTTCTTGACTAATTGTACGCTGTGCATTAGTTTCCTCTAAAATTCTGAGAGGTAACTGTATTGTGATTTCCTGATGTTCTCTTTTTCTCCTCTCTTCTCTTTCCCACCTGAATTTGATGATTTTGAGTTACTCTGCTTATGTATGCTGTGATGATTTACCTGTGATATTTGCGAACAAAGTGTTTCCCTTATGATTTGTATTTGTGTATGACCATTCATATTTTCTGAAATAATACCAAAAAGGTAACTAGAAAGTTTAGTGTCTGTCGTTATTTCTCGAGTCATGATTTATTTTTAGGATAACATTATCATATTATTAGTGCATTTTGTGGTGTATTGGTATAACTATTTATTCATTACAGGTCTTCGTGAAGGGATAATTCTCTGATTTCTCTACTTAATCCCTTTTAGCTCTACCAAAGATCCATTGGAGGACCTTTGATATTGCTATTGCTAATAGAAAAGATAATGACTTATGGGCCCGTCATTATAGTATTTACGCTTCCTTAGGTATTGTAAAGGTTGGTGTGGGATATTATATGACCCCCCCCACCACTTCCGCTGTATCACTTCATAGTTGTTACATCGGCATGTATTAAAATGTAACTAATGTAATGATTCACTGCTGAACTCTTGTATCCCTTATTGTTCAGTTTTGTACAAAAGAAGAAGTTTGTGATGTATCAAATTGAGACTGGCTGCCTGCCTGATTGCGAGGAGAGTTTGTCTCCCTGTCACGACAGTAAAGAGCGGTCTTTGCATTGCCAAGAGAAGTCTGTGTCTTTTTCACTTCTCATAGGTTTTAGTCACGCTGAAACAGGTTCAATCCTGTACCTGTAAATGGTCCCTCTGGCATTTCTGAAACAATCATTTGGTCTCACTGCCATCATGTATTCAGATGATGCCCACATTTTTTTTGTGACTGATGAGAAATCTGATATTAAGACACAAAACGTGTGACTGCATGACTAAAATATAGGAATGGAGCTGAATTGTGATAAAACTGAAATCCTGGTACCATTCCATTATACATCAGTCTGAAACCATTTGTCTTGGAATGCTTGCCTTTGTAGCAGCCTCAAAGGAGTCACAACAATTATTTGTTTCCCCTGAGCCAGTGCTCTTGCTCTCACTACAGCAGTCTGTACTGCTGTCAGATTTTTTTCTGTGGATGCAAAATGCATCTCAGCGTTCGTGTATAAGTGTGATTTGTATGCTATGTGTACTGCTTCGCTTTCATTGTATGTTAGGTAGGTGTACCCAGATTGACCCGCAACTATACTGATCACCAGGTTGTGGACATTTACGCGTGTCTGTAAGTGTTCAGAATCTATCATGTCAGCTTGTAGGGAACGAAGGATATCTGTGTGTTACTGTGTCTATTGCCTACCTGAAAAATCAGGTCTTATGAGGTCGTAGAAAGGTTTAACCCTCTCTGCGTAATCCAAAATGTATGTTCTACCACAATTCAGGAATCCCAGTATGGATTGCAACTTTTTCAATGATTTTGGAGGTTGGAGCAGCGCACACTTTTCTAAAAAAGTAGCTGCCAAGCTTTTCCCTTCACTCGAAAGCTCATATCCCAAAAATAGGACATTGAGGTGGGCTATTTTTGATTTTTTAAAGTTGAATTTGTAGCCCTCAGAGGCGAATCCCAAAATGATGGTGCTCACTCTGGTCAAGTGTACCTCTAGGTCATCATCCGTCAGATAAATATCATCTACATAGGACAATGCCTCTTCATCCAGATTCTGAAGTAACTCAGTTACCCTAGCTGAGAACAACCCCGGGCTGTTCTTATGCGCCTGGGGAAGTCGACAAAATTGACGCTCGGACCCCAGCGCTGAGAATGCTGTTAAATATCTGCTCTCAGGTGCTATATTTTGGCAAAATAATCCATTTGAGATATCTAGTTTTGTTTTCTATTTTTTCCGCACAATGTTATTCATCAATGCGGCACTGTGTGCGTTCTGTACTGCAATTGTTTTTGTGCAACAGTTCAGATGTCTGTAGTCTAAAACTAGATGATATGTATTGTCAGGTTTCATTACGGGAAACAAAGAATTATTCATTGAAGAGGTACAAGTTTCAATCACCCTCTGGTATTCAAGTTGATCTAAGGTCTCCCTGACCTGTTTTTTAGCTTCTTATTTTATTGGATACTGTCTCTGTGTCGTTGGAGTAGATTTTAATGGTATCACGTGGTGAGTTGACTCTTCATCCCCCCCAACATGGTTGCGATATAGTGCAGGGGCAAGGGCTACCGCCCACTCCTGCGTGTATGTGTGTTTTAAATGTATGGGAACGATGTCGGAAAAGGCTGGAAAAATTACTGTTTCTCCCTTTGGGCAATCCATAACAATAGCAGGTGGACAATCTCTTTCAGCTAAAAGAATGTCATAGCCAAAAATTAAGTTCTTCCAAAAAAGACCTTTAATTTTTCTGGGCTTGTCCCCCTCCATGTGGAGTGTTATTTCATGTAACCTATGTGGGACGCTCACCCTAGAATCAGGTGTTTCCACCATGATATGTTCAATCAGCTCTGCTGTCACCAGAAATTCCATCATGTTCTGGCGAGCTATTGTTACATCTGCTGCACTGTCTAGCATTGTCAGAGCCCATTCTCTGTTCAGTAGTTGAGTCCTCAGGATTCTGGGCATGTCTGATCTTAAGACCTGCTACTTTCTTCTTTTTAAATTGAGGTTTTGATTTTGGTTTTTCTTCTTTCTTTGAAGTGTATTCAGGAGCACATTGCGTGTCTCTGGACTTTGTGCGCTCTTCTTGTCTGTGTTCTGACCGTCCTTCCCTCTCGGAGTTTCTCGATGAACCCTGAAAGGAACGAGAGGAACATGTATCAGTGTCCTGATACCTGTCAGGTTTTTTAATGTTATCTCTATTCCTAAGGTTATACCTCGTTTCGGAGGGCTCCTGTTGAGGAGACATACCTCTGGATTGAAATCTATTCTCTCTATTCTTTTGTTGTTTGGTATTATCACATTTCTTCTTTGAAGAAGCAGGTGTTTGCTTGGTGTTATCCTTTTTGGCACCACCCATCAGTTGAGGTTTTACTGCTCTGGCTCCCAAACTATCTCTACCTAATTCTGCATAAGCCGTTTCAATAATTTTGGGTAATTCACGTTTCTGTTGTAAAGGAGTGAAATCCCTTAGGCGTTGGTGTATTTCCACTGCTGCTGCCTCCCCTTTAATGTTTGCTAATATTATAGCTGATACCTGGGCAAAATTATCTAGTAATTTCATCCCTAAGTTCAGAGCAGGTTCTGCTCCATACTCGTTCTGTATTTGTCTTAATACATCTGGTATTACTGCTTATGATGGGACACCATGAGTTCTGGTATATATGGCAGCGAAGACTGTACCCCATGTGGTACAATCCTCTATCTGGGGAGTTATCCCCATGGGCAAGCAGATTGTTAGCATTCTGTGTTTTTTGCTTGTGGGCTAGTGTGTGGAAATACTGCCTGTAGCTGTGTTATTTTTTGAGCTATCCAGGATGGCATTTGTTCACGTTTAGTGGGCATCTTACCCATGACTGTGTGTAAAGTTTGTGGTGTTATTTTAGTTGTGGATGTTCGATTTGGTCCTGTTGGTATAGCCGTGGCTGGCTGATGTGAGTGTTCTCATCACAAACTGGGTCATGTTTAAGTAAAGTCTTATTAGTTCTCCTACTGGCATTGTGTCAATGTCAGGATGTGGGGTATAGGCGGCTAGTACTGGCCATGTTGCTCCGTCTCTTCCGAGCGGACCGAGTCTTACTTTATCTCTTGTATGGGGAAGGGCACCTTCAAACCAGTTTATGTGCTCCTTTTAGGTGAGCTGAACTTCAATGTCCTCATACGGACTATATTTGTTAGGTATGTCATCGTCCACATAATAATGAAATGTGTTTGTTCATGCATCTGCTTGTGGGAATTTAACCCATGAATAGAATACCTCTGTTCTATACGATTTGTGTGCCTCAATCACGAAGGTTACTGGCCCACCCCTAGCTGTTAAAACATATGCTGCTAGTTTTAGGGTGATGGCATTTCTAACATTTTCAGAAATTTGTATTGCATCTTCATCTTCTTCATCTTGTACTGTGATATGTAGTGCACGCACAACACCTTCCTGTTCAGTCATTGTTTTTAGTAAGAAGAGTCTTTCAAGGGAAGTGAGATAAGGCTTTATGCACAATAGGAACAATGTGTCCTTCAAGCTTAATTAACCAACAGCCAATACATAGGATTTGCCTACTCAGCTGCGGCAGATTTTTTTTCCCTCCCACTCCAGACGTCTCTGGGGAAAAGTGAGTAGGGGTCTCTGAGAATAGCACCACTGAACTACTCAGATTCGACCGTTAAATAAGTGCCCAACCAACGTTGGCGGCGCCATGTTGTGTAATTCTTATAATACCTATATAGGATCTGCATGTTTAGACAACATACACTGTAGGATTGGTACCAGACTGATTCTAGACACCCCTACTGGATATATTAGCCTGTATACCAGCTAGCTCACAGTGCCACTAGAAACCCCTCTTTACCAAGGAGAGAATAGTTCTTGGTAACTATCGAACATGACAACCCTGATCTCTCAGGACCGTGGAAACAGTGCAATACTTTTCGCTCAGTCACTCGTGCTCACTTTGTCTCAGAGAGATACACAGAATAAACGATATGGACGTTTTTCAATAAGCATTTATTGAACAGTCGTCATTCCAGTGTAAAATAGGTGTGCTGAAACAACGTGCAGGTGAAAAGGACCGCCACTGGGGAAGTCAAATCAGTCACAGCAAGACCTGTCTGGATTCCTAAAGTTGGGGATCTGGTCAGAGAAAAGATTGTGGACAAAAAAGAATGTGGGCCATCCTACAGAAAGCCTGTACCTGTCCTGGCCGTTGAAGGAACAAGAACTGTACTTCTACCTCTTCTTGCCAGAAAAAAAGAGAAGAGATTCATCTCCATTGATCTGATCCAACCACACTATGTGGCCGATACTGAATAGTAAGCCTCGTGGGCTCCTGGGTAGCCAACGCCCTCCTCTCGCTACCATACAGGAAGTTCAGAGGGAGAGGCTCATCACGTTCGAAGAGTCTCCTATACGAAATGATGGACTATGCAACAATGCCATGGAACCCGTTCCTCTTGAACAAGAAATTCAAAATCAAAATGAAAGACAAATTTCAATTTGACCTAACACTGATGTCTACATCAATATGCATCAAGAAGAGCCATCTACAAGTTCAACAAAACCTGCTGAGCTACCTAAGATAGTTAGAACTGCTTCTGGCTATTTCATCGACTTTGATACCTTTTCCATAGATCCAAGTGAACCTGAAACAACGCATTTTAAGCATTTTTTAGAGTTTTTAATTTTTTTTAGCAAAACTATTGCTTTTACTGTAATTGTTTGCTTACCAGTGCCTAGACGGCCTAGTAGTACGTTAGAATTTTATTATGTCATCCAGTCGGATGAGGAGTGGGTGTTATATTCCATATAGGTACCCCAATATAGGCTCAGGTAACATCCTAACCTTTCATCTATATTTCCCCTACATTACACACATAACGGTTCTTGGGGACTGACCTTTTACCTAGATATGACACTGCACACAGAACGCTGGATTTTCCCTGGTAAAAGCCTCATACATTATGTATGAGGATTCTTGGAAACTCAGCAGGACTACCATCTCCTGCACAATAACTATGTATAAAGTTAATTCCTGATGTCATCCCAAGTCCGACAATGGCACAGCAAGGCTGAACCCCTGGGGAGACCTTTGCGTATATAAACATGACATCTTGCTGAGATAGAGAGAGGAGAACTAGGACTTCAATGCCAGCACACCGAAACGAGACGCTGAAGCCCTGCATGCAGATACTACAGCTAGCTGTGGTCTGACATCCTTTGCGGGGTGTCCATCTCTAGAGCAAGATGGGGTCCCACAGTCTCTCACTTCAGGTAATGGGATTGACTTTATCCTAGAGGGAGTCTTGGCTTAACGCCTACACACATGCTAGGTACACTCAGGTACACTTAGGTACATCTAGTTAGGGTTGCATCATAGGAGTACGCTTTTACTGTCATGTATTTTATATACCTGCCTGTATTCATGGTTTTAGCACAATGGTAGAAATCTACCATCCTTTTACTTTCCTATAACCCTGGGCGTAGCAGGCGTAATGCCTCTACGTGTATTTCCACG
Source organism: Calotriton arnoldi (assembly GCA_963921515.1). NCBI lineage: Eukaryota > Metazoa > Chordata > Amphibia > Caudata > Salamandridae > Calotriton > Calotriton arnoldi. The sequence goes on along the minus strand of CAWUFW010008131.1, from coordinate 587,041 downwards.
GAGTTTGAAAAAAACTCAGTGGAAATACGCTACGCTCCCTCCCCCCTCCCAAATTCTTTAAAAATTAAAAAAGAAGCCACTTACCTGTGTGTCTGCTGCCTCCCCTGCCTGGCCGCTCTCCTTCCTGCTTCTCGCGTCCTTCTGTAATAAAAAAAACACTACGTTGTACGTCTTGCGCGTGTTGGTATACAGGCTAATATACCCGGTAGGGGTGTCTAGAATCAGTCTGGCACCAATCCTTCAGTGTATGTTGTCTAAACACGCAGATCCTATATAGGTTTTAATGGAACTACACAACATTACTTTGAATTTGTTTAATTAATTGACATTTTACTTTCAACAATCCTAACTGCAAACCTTTCATTTAGTTAAGGGAAATAAAATTGATGTGTAATTATTTTTGTTATGTTTGGCTCTCATGGAGAGACAGTATTGTGAATATCAGATTCTAAATCTGATTATTCACTGCTATAACATAGGAACAGTGGGAAACAAAAGTTATTTCCCATCATTCCTACATCTTAAAGGAGTTCCAGTCATCTCTCGGTGTCATTTAAGATATCATCAGTGATATCACTGACAATGTCATGAGTGATGTACTATGTGAGGTCATAAGCAGTGAATTGCGGGGTCGTAGTTATAGTTAGCTCAGGTAACTATAACTGCTGAATTTCACTGGTTTTGTAAGAGTGAAATTTGAGGCTAACTATAACGTCCCTGTAACATTTGTTTTTTTCACTGAATTTCTAAGTTTTTTTAATTCTATTTCTTAACTATAATATCCCTGTAACCTATGTGTTTTTCAGTGAATTTCTAACATTTTTCAATGTTGTTTCCTAACTGTAACATTCCTGTAACCTTTAGTTTTCAAACGAATTTTATTTCCTAAATGTAACCACTAACCTTTGACAGTAAGTCAGTAGGAGAAGGTGTTAGAGTGTCTGAGCGGGTCTGTGAGTGGGTGTATGAATGTCTGAGTAGGTCTATGAATGGGTGCGGGACTGTCTAAGTGGATGTGTGAGTGGGTGCATGAGTGGGTCTGTTAGTGAGTACATGCGTTTGAGTGGGTCTGTGAGTGAGTGCTTGAGTCTCTGAGTGGGTCTGTGACTGGATGTGTGAGTGTCTGAGTTGGTCTGTGAGTGGTTGCATGAGTGTCTGAGTGGGCTCGTATGTCAGTGCATGAGTCTTTGAGAGCGGGTACATGTGTGTCTTTGAAGGTCTGTGAGTGGATCGATGAGTCTCTGAGTGGGTGAGTGAGTGGTTCCTGAGTGTCCGAGTTGGTCTGTGAGTGGTTGTGTGTCTATGAGTGGGTCTGTGAGTGGGTGAGTGAGTGTCTGAGTCGGTCAATCAGTAAGTATGTTACTCTCTGAGTGGATCTGTGAATGGATGCAAGAGTCTTTGAGTGGGTCTGTGAATGGGAATGTGAGTGTCTGAGTGGGTCTGTGAGAGCATGCATGAGTGTCTGAGTGGGTCTGTGAGTGGGTGCTTAGTGTCTGACTCAGTCTGTGAGTCAGTGCGTGAGTCTCTGATTGGGTCTATGAGTGGGTGCATGAGTGTCTTTGTATATCTGTGAGTGGATGGATGAGTCTCTGATTGGGTGAGTGAGTGGGTGCGTGAGTGTCTTGGTGGGTCTGTGAGTGGTTGTGTGAGTCCCTGAGTGGGTCCCTGAGTGGGTGAGTGAATATCTGATTGGGTCAGACAGTGGGTGCATGAGTCCTTGATTGGGTCTGTGAATGGGAACATGAGTGTCTGAGTGAGTCTGTGAGTGGGTGGATGAGTGTTTTAGTGGGTCTGTGAGAGCGTTCAAGAGTCTCTGAGTGGGTCTGTGAGGGGTTGTGTATCTGAGTAGATGTGTGAGTGGGTGCATGAGTGTCTGAGTGGGTTTGTAAGTGGGTGTGTGAGTATCTGAGTGGGTCTGTGAGTGGGTGCATGAGTGTGTGAGTGGGTGTGTGAGTCTCTGAATGGGTCTGTGAGTATGTGTGTGTCTCTCTGAGTGGGTAAATGAGTACTTGAACGGATCTGTGAGGGGGTGCATGAGTGTCTGAGTATGTCTGTCAGTGGGTGCGTGAGACTTTGAGATAGTCTGTGAGTGGGAGCATGAGTATGTGAGTGGGTCTGTAAGTGGGTGCATGAGTGTATGAGCCGGTCTGTCAGTGGGTGCACAGTAAAAAAAATAGGGGGGCACACAGGAGCAGGTCCTCATGCCAGCTCCCCCTGTGATAGTTTTCCTGTCCAGCTTGACTGCAGTCCTGCTACCCTTTGCTGCCTTCAGTTTTGTGCCTCCTCTGCTCGTTTTACTGATTTTTCTGCCTCTTCTCTCCTTGCTCTTCCTCTCAGTTTTGCCTCGTTTTGCTCGTTCTGATGGTTATTTTGCCTCTTTCTGCTAACTCCTGAACTTATTCTGTCTCTTGCTGCTTATTTCAGACCTCTATTTTGTCTCTTTCTGCTCATTCTGCCCATTATTTTGCCTCTTTCAGCACATTTCAGACCTTTATTCTGCCTCTTTCTGCTTGCTTCTGACCTTTATTTTAGCTCTTGCAACTGGTTTCTGACCTCAATTTTGCCTCTTTCTGCTTGCTTGTCACCTTTACTTTGCTACCTTCTGCTTGTTTCTCACCTTTATTTTGCCTCTTGCTGTTTGTTTCTGACCTCTATTTTGCCTCTTTCTGCTCATCCTGCACATTATTTTGCCTCTTTCTGCTTGTTTCTGACCTTTATTCTGCCTCTTTTCTGCTGATTTCAGGCCTTAATTCTGCCTCTTGCTGCTTATTTCTGACCTCTATTTCGCCTCTTTTTGCTCATTTCTGAGCTTTATTCTGCCTCTTTCTGATCCCTTATGATCTTTCTTCTTGTTTCTCATATGTATTTTATCTCTGCCTCCTGGTTTCTGACCTCTATTTTGCCTCTTTCTGCTTGCTTCTCACCTTTATTTTGCCACTTTCTGCTAATTTCTCACCTTTATTTTGCCTCATTCTGCTCATTGCTGAACTTTACTTTGCCTCTTCCTATTAATTTCGGAGGTATATTTTGCCTCTTTCTGCTCATTTCTCACCTTTATTTTGCCTCTTTCTGCTCATTGCTGAACTTTATTTTGTCTCTTTCTGCTCGTTTATCACTTTTATTTTGCCTCTTTCTGCTCATTGCTGACCTTTATTTTACCTCTTTCTGCTCATTTCTCATCTTTATTTTCCCTCTTTCTGCTCATTGCTGACCTTCATTATGCATCTGTCTGCTCGATGCTGACCTTTATTCTTCCTCTTTCTACTCATTTCTGACATTTATTCTGCCGCTATCTACTTGTTTCTCACCTTTATCTTACCTCTTTCTGCTTATTGCTGACCTTTATTCTGACTCTTTCTGCTCATTTCTGACCTTTATTCTGCCTCTTTCTGCTTGTTTCTCACCTCTATTTTGCCACTTACCCCTGGCACCGTGGGGGGAGCCTCAAGGCCCATGTGATCCCAGCTGGCTCGCCCTTTCCTGCGGGAGTCAGCATCACTGCTGCACGGAAAAAGCTGCTGGAAAGGCAGCTCCATCCATGCAGGAGCAATCTTTTCATCTTTTTGCCTGCCTGCATGTCTGTGGGCATGGCAAGAGATAAAACCTCCGCTTCCAGTGGGCTGAAGCACTTTGACAGCTCCCGCCCACTGGAATTGAAGTGTTCGCTTTAGCTTTGTGCTAGCTGTCACAGTTCCTGCCAAGCTAAAGCAAGCAGCTATGTCCTGGGGATGGGCACCCTGGGACATAGCAGGAGCTGGCCCTGGGGGGTGGTGGCCCCCAGGGACATGTATGGCTCCAGGAGAGGTGGTGTGCGCCCCCTCCTTCTATTTGCATGAGCCGCCCCAGGGGTGTGGTGATTCCCGGGGCACAGGGGGCCCGCGCGGATCCCGCACAAATTCTTTTAAGTAAAGCCCCGGGAGGTGGTGGTTCCCAGGGCTCATTTGAGCTCATGGAGAAGGCCTGCATGGCCCCCCTCCTATGTTAACACAAAGCCCCGGGGAGGTGGTGGTCCCAGGAAGGGGGCCCCATACACTCTCCTCCATTGTTTTTAGAATATGTCCCAGGACTTGGCCCACCCGGGGTCCCTTTACAAAACAAGCGCTTACCCCACACTTGTTTTTTTTTTATCTTGCAGTGAATTTCATGAATTTGCGGCAATTTTGTTTAAAAGAAATATGCTTTTTTTGCCCTGCTGGGGTCCCTCTGGGACACCAAGACCAAGGCTTGGGGGTCCGGGTATTTCTACCCTGCCCCCTTTTCTTTTTTTTATGATTTTCTGTGGGACTCGACTGAAGTCAAGTCCCAAGATAGCTGCCAACTTCCTGGTTGAAGTGTTTGCAGCCAATCAGAGCTCTGCATTTCCCTGCAAAAGCTTGTTATTATTCGCAAATTAGTGGCGATCCCAAATAAACACATTTAGATTTCCTTAAACTTCTCAACAACTACTGAACAAATTTACACCAAATAACAAAAAGCACAATCTGCTGACCAAAAGCTAGGTTTCTGACAAATTTGGTGGAATGTTGTCTAGCGGTTAGGGCTGCATTTGTGCTCAAAGTTTCTATGTGAATTAAAATGGGAAACACACTTTTTTGACCACCTATTTTTCTCAGCCCCCACCTGATGGATCACCCTGAAACTTTCCATGTACAACAAGAATGACCAGTGCACTTTTTAGGAACATTTTGTGAAGATTTGTCAAATGGCACCAAAGGTATAGGCATTCCAAATAATGCTTTTTCTATGGAAACATGGTCCTAACTATAACTACCTACTGACGACAGCCAGTAGGTAATATGTATATATATATATATATATATATATATATATATATATATTTGCAACAAACACTCCCTGACAAGCAGGCGAGCAGAGAGAGAGACGGACCCAGATTCAGTATTAGGTAAGATCTTTATTCCTCTCACCCTCGCGACGCGTTTCAAGCACGAAGTGCCCTTGTTCACACACAAAGGGAAATTTGCCCGTCAAACTGTGCACACCTTCTTCTGTGACATGTGACCAAGGAAAATGGAAGAAATACTGCATATATATATATCCAACAAGACAGTCCCCAAACAATCAAATAGCGATCGAAGAAAGGGTACTGACTCCAATTCTGTGCCAAATTACTTTATTCTTCTTTTCCGCTCCAGCTCGTCATGATGCGTTTCGGTCACCTCCGTGACCTTGATCACATGAGGAAATGTTGCCCACTCAGAGCTTAAAACAACCAGTACGTCTAGTCACATGACATAGTAGTAATGGAAAACAGACTCAGCACATTTTTGAAAATAACATATCGTGCCCTTTGCTAATCATAAAAATCAAATACCCTAATTGCATTTTCCTTATATTTAAAATGTGTTACACAGACATTCCAAATTGTTATAACTTATTTCAACTATTTATATGAATTTCAGTCCTTAATACATATCGACTTTAGTCATTAAACAATCAATTGTAGAGACCTGCCATGTGCCACTGAATATGCACATACATGTTCTCAAATATGGCAATTGGGTAATTTTTCCAACCAACACACTTTTTTAAAGAATATTCATTGTAACCTTTCCTTGTACCACAGTGTTCATACTTATTCAATAAATATGTGCAAAATACAATATTTCTGATATCAAATACGATAATATCAACACACTTAATGGGTGCTTGTCAAGAGTCTTACTTGAAGTTTACCCAGTTCCTCACGGAAGCAGAATGAAGTCTTTTCCCAATGCCTCTCTGAGTTCCCCTCCACGCTCCCCAAGAGTATTTCCAAGGAGAATGAAGGAACTCCCAGGGGGGAAAGGGGGAATGGGATCAAGAAGAGACAGCTTCGTCTTCTAGTCTTGGGAGTCCTCTCTGAACCGCTACTTCTTGTACTTTCTTGCGCAGTTCTCAGTTTGGGCACTGCAACATAAATAACACCATTACTAATTCTAAAACAATCCTAGCTAATCCTTTTTGTATATTCTGCCACTAGTATTACATACCCCTGGAACACTGAGCTATGCCTCTCTTCTATTAATTGGTTGCGCAGGTTTTTCTCACTTCTTACCACCTTTAACAAAATAAACAATTACTAAGGGCTGAACATGCCAAGCTTACTGATTCTATGTATCTAATGCAACTAACTCTTACCTACCAATTACAGTTTTGCGCAGCATCTTCTTAGTTGAAAATTCCTAACTAAGTGAACTCTAAAACTGAATCATGTATACTCTATTATTCTTCTAATTACTGAGGAACAAATAATAAACTAACACCTTTTTCTTTCTTATTTTGCAGCTTCACGGAAACAATGAATACCCATTGGAAACAGAAATTTCTGGTAAGTGCTCTCTCTATATATATTTTAAACCACTATTATTATTATCATTTTCTAACTAGTGGTACTTGCGTGACTCAAAACTTCTATGTCTTCAAGGCAAGTCGCTCAGAAATGTGACCGGAGGGTTGCGAAGGTCAAGAAGTATTGAGTTAAAAATTTCCTAAAAGCTTTCACTGAGGCCCGACGCTGGTTAATTAATTCTAACCCTGCCGTCGAACAACGAAACGTGATACTAAACTACACTAACTCTAGGAAACACGGAACTCACTGGAAACTCTCCTTCCTCACCAACGGCTCTAGTGAAGTGCAATCAGCTGTGGGTGAGTGCGAGCCTTAAACGTTGCTCAGGGTCTCGCGCTCGAGGCATGGAAGCTGAAGCGCTTCCGGACATCTTGGAGGAGCGTAAATGTAACAGCTCCGTCCAAGACAAGCAATGTCCTTTTCTACAGATAACAGAGGTAGCACCTACTAAGCAAGCATTTTTGGGTCTTTTGACTTGGGTCCTGACAGTGCTTCCTGTTTTCTAACTGCATAATACCTCCATTCAGTGTCACCCATTGGTGTCGAATTAGTATGTCACTGTGTTATAATTTTCTCTGCTGGTCACAAACTGTAAAAAAGACCCTATTGTCCATTATGTCTGCTTCAATGCATAAACTTCATAAAATATTGGAATGTATATATAAACAGTTTTTTCCATTGTATAAATACAAGTCTTCCATACACATTTTGATCACCCTAACTTAAAAGTGCTCATGTGCCGAATCTTACTAAAGTGCTCAGTGCTCAAATATTATATATATTCACGTGAAAAGTTAAAATTCATATGTCTATCTTTCAAACTATGGCTTTCGAGGAAAACCTATAGTTCTAATGGATGTTACAGCTCATTTGTTTGTTGCAGAAGAGTAGATATGGTCTACTTTCAATAATACGCTCGGTGATTTCTAGCGCTGTCCAGGTTCATGTATGCCTATATATAAATTATGCAATTCGATATGTGAATTTCCATATGTGAAAAACACCGGGAGGAAGTAAAAAAAAAGGGGTGATGTCAACCTGTATCTACTGCATGATGTGCAAAAATGCATACATAAATACAAAAAATATAATAAATATTGCGGTACAAAAATGCAATTTGCCAAAGTTGATTTACTCAAACAGTGGCAAGTTACAAGTTAAAGTGACTTCATAATCAGGAAGCATCTAAATGCCACTGGCAATTTTTAAGATATTGAGACCATTAATGGGATAATAATGACAAGAATGTTACAAATTTTAAATATTTTAAAACAAATCTTCCAAATGATATATATATAAAAAGATATTTTTATATATAAAAACTATATTTAAAATATTAATATTCATAAATAACTTTTAAAATCCCAACAATATTCATAAATATCTTTAAAAAATGCCGATAAAATCCCTTAATCTCTCTAAACAGTTTCTAAGGAAAAGAGATTCCTACATAAAAAATTGTATCGATAGGATGACAAATTAATTTACCACAGAATTTCTCCTTCATCTGTCCAACACCAAAAATTGATTGCACATAATTATGATTATAAAAAGTTAAACATTTCATCGCTGTTATTCAGACCATTGGGAGATTTGGAGTCTAGTTCTAAAATCATACTTGACTCTAATTTCCTCAGCAATTTCTCTCTATTACCACTACGCCTCAGTGGGGGTATAGATCCAATAACAAAATATTTGAGGCAGTCAAGGTTATTTTGATTTATACTTTTAAAATGCCTTGCTACAGGATATGTTTGGTCTGAATTAACAATTGCTCGCAGGTGCTGAAGGATCCTTACATGCACCTGTAGCTTTGTGCTGCCCACGTATTGTAAGCCACAGGTGCATGTCAGAACATACAGAGCATATTTGGTACGGCAACTGTAATTATCCTTCAGAGAAATTGGTTCTGTACTGAAAGGGGTCCTATATTTTATAGTATTAATGCCGAATTTGAATGCTCTGCATGTTTTGCATTTAAAAAAACATTCTTGGGTTTTAACCATGTAGTATTCCCTGCAATTTCTGGACTGTTTTTCACTAAGGTGGTTCTTATTGATGGTGCCCTCCCAAATGTGAGAGTAGGCTTATCAGGAAGTTTCTGTGCCATTATTGTATCAGTTGATATGATAGGCCAATTGTTATTAACGATACTCCTGATTTTTTTTTCTTGTCTACTATATGTGGTAATTAATCTGATAGTATTGTCATTTTCTTTGTTTACTTGTTTTTTATTTTGGGACGAGGTCAGCACTAGGTTGGTATCAGGTAGTGCAGGAGATTGTATAGTATTTAATGTATGCATAGTGACTTTCTCAGCTGCTTGGGCTAATGTTTTCTGGCTGTAGCCTCTTTGTCTGAATCTTGTTATTGTTTTTTTTGGGCATTTTATTGTTTCCTCTTCTGTACTACATATACTTTGTAATCTTAATAACTCCCCATAGGGTATACTCTGGATGAGATGTCGAGGGTAGAAGCTTCTTGCGTGGAGTGTCGAGTTTCCTGCCGTGACCTTACGATGTAGGGTGGTTTCTAGTTTTGTTCGGCTATAAATACAGCCACATCTAAAAAATCCACCTTACTGGCATTGATATTGGCAGTGAATTCAAGATTAAAAACATTCTCATTGATTACATTTACAAAATGTTTAGCACTCTCAATGTCACCACGCCAAATCACAAAAATGTCATCAATGAATCTCATCCATTGTACTACATGTTGATTCATCAAGTCAGAGTGCTTCTTGAAGAGGAGCAGCTCCTCCCACCAGCCTACATGAGGACATGCATAACTAGGAGAGAAGCAGGCCCCCATCGCTACACCTCTGATCTGTCTAAAGAGTTCTTTTCCAAAAAGAAAAAAGTTGTTATACAGACACCAAGTTATTAAACTTAATAACATTTGATTATGTTTTAACAGACCAATAGATCGCATATTCAGAAAGTACTTTACTGCATTCAGGCCTACTGCATGGTCTATGCTTGTGTAGAGCGAGGTAATGTCTAGTGTCATGAGAACATAATCCTCCTTCCATTCTATGCCTTGTAATTTTTTGATGAAATCTCCCGTGTCTTTAATATAGGAGGGTAATGCTTGCATAAAATCCTGCAGGAAGAAATCGACATATTGAGATATGTTCTCTGATACGCTACTACGGGCAGAAATAATGGGCCTTCCTGGCACTGGGAGAGTCTCTTTATGAATCTTGGGTAATAGATACATTATAGGAAGAACAGGATGCTCCTAATGGAGAAAATTCAGTTCCTCCCTCGTAATCAATCCCTCTCTTTTCCATTGCCATAGATCCTTTTTCAATTTTTCTTTCGCAATTGAGTATCTGCGGACCAAAAGCTAGGTTTCTGACAAATTTGGTGTAATTCCGTCTAGCGGTTAGGGCTGCATTTGTGCTCAAAGTTTCTATGTGAATTAAAATGGGAAACACACTTTTTTTGACCACCTATTTTTCTCAGCCCCCACCTGATGGATCACCCTGAAACTTCCCATGTGCAACAAGAATGACCAGTGCACTTTTTTAGGAACATTTTGTGAAGATTTGTCAAATGGCACCGAAGGTATAGGCAGGCAAGCCAAATAATGCTTTTTCTATGGAAACATGGTCCTAACTATAACTACCTACTGACGACAGCCAGTAGGTAATATGTATATATATATTCACTGAAAAAACCATAGGTTTCAGACACGTTATAGTTACAAATTAGCATTTAAAAAACCTTTGAAATTCACTGAAAAAACCATAGGTTTCAGACACGTTATAGTTACAAATTAGCATTTAAAAAACCTTTGAAATTCACTGAAAAAACCATAGGTTTTAGGGACAGTTTTAGTTTCTTGGACATTGCACTCGTACAAAACCCGTGAAATTCCCCCGTTATAGTTAGTTCAGCTAACTATAACTCGCGCCCCCGCAATGCACTGCTGATGACGTCACATATTACATCACTCATGACATGGTCAGTGACATCACTAATGACATCACTGATGACATCTCAAATGACATCACTGATGACATCATCCAGTGACTGTGTGTTTCTGTAAAGTTTAAATATTTTTAATATATATAGGAAAAGACGTATTGAAGAATGAGTGGGTGTGTAAGTGTCTGTATGGATGATTTAGTAGGTGCGTGACTGACTCTATAAGTGAGTGATTTAACGTATCTTACTGAATGCATGGGTTAGTGACTAAACTGGGTGAATGTCTGTATCCGTCTGTCTGTTGCTGTGTAAGTGGCTGCATGTGTTTGTGAATAGCTAAATGAGTGTCTATATGAGTTATTGAATGCTTGTCTGAGTATCTGTATGGGTGCCTGAGTGTTTGTGTGGGAGGGGTGTGTGCAACTCTGTGCATAGATGTGTGAGTGGGTGATTCACTGGGTGGATGGTTTCAAGAGTGCATCTGTGATAGACTGTATGGGTGGGTAAGTGTGTGTAAGAGTGTGTTAGTGAGTGAATGTATGTCCCAGTGGTACATGTGTGAGTAACTACATATGTGAAAGGCAGTATATATGTGTGTTGGAGTATATAAATAGCTATAAGCAAGAGTGAGTGATTGTGATAGTGGCTGTATGGATGAGTGTGTGCTTGTATCTGTGATTGTATAAGAGCGTAACAATGTGCTACTATTTGTATGAGTAAGTGAGCTGGTGTGTGTATAACTGTATAGGTGAGTAAATGGCAGTGTGTTTAATTATTTGCATGACTGACTAGGTGTGTGAGTATCTCTATGGATGAGTGGCGTTGTTTGAGTGTCTATATAGGAGTAAGAGTGCATATGATAGTCCTGTACTGAGTGACCGTAAGTATGAGTGACTGTACGGGTGAGTGAGTGGATGTGTGTGTGTAGACCTAAGAATCAGTGAGTGGGTATGTAGTTATTGGTGTTGGAGTGTCTATGGTTTTGCGAATGGCAGTCTGTAATTTAGAGTGGGTGTATCAAAGGTTATATTAGGGTGTGAGGAGGTGCATCAGATTATCACGTGGATGATGTCATCAGTGATGTCATTTGAGATGTCATCAGTGATGTCATCAGTGATGTCACTGACCATGTCATGAGTGATGTAATATGTGACGTCATCAGCAGTGCATTGCGGGGCGCGAGTTATAGTTAGCTGAACTAACTATAACGGGGGAATTTCACGGGTTTTGTACGAGTGCAATGTCCAAGTAACTAAAACTGTCCCTAAAACCTATGGTTTTTTCAGTGAATTTCAAAGGTTTTTTAAATGCTAATTTGTAACTATAACGTGTCTGAAACCTATGGTTTTTTCAGTGAATTTCAAAGGTTTTTTAAATGCTAATTTGTAACTATAACGTGTCTGAAACCTATGGTTTTTTCAGTGAATTTCAAAGGTTTTTTAAATGCTAATTTCTAACTATAACGTGCCTGAAACCTACGGTTTTTTCAGTGAATTTCAAAGGTTTTGTAAATGACAATTTTTAAATGTATTAATTGTTATATTAATTTTTTTCATACTGATTTACTACATTTTTAGAAACAATTTTTTTTTACATATTTTATTTTTTAAATTACATTGTAATTACATTATACATTACATTACAAAAATACTTTCTCAGAATGAATTACTTTAGTTTAAATACTTTGCAGATAGGCAATAGACTTTTAAGTACAGTAGTTACAGTTGTTGCAATGGGCAACACATTTTCAAACACAATGCAACATTCAGCTCAATGTGAATTTCTAGTTAAATGCAATTAGTTACTTTATGGATTACTTTTGTAACCACAGGACTGGATCCTAGATTCAGTCCTGGTACATCTCCTGTAAACAGTTGAGTAAAAGCGTTTTGGTTACAGTCGTGATTTTTAAGGAATATTATTGTATTTTAAAAGTTGACACTTAGAAACTTTTTCTCATAGAATCACCAATGTTATCCTATGGAAGGAAATTCACTTAGCAGGTAAAAACTGTTATCGTTACTTTTTCTTACTCAGTGTTGGATCCTGGATCCAGCACTGGTGCATCTCCTGTAAACAGTTGAAAAAATGCGTTTAAGTCATACAGGCGATTTTTAAGGAATATTTGTAGTTTGTGAAAATCAACACTTTGAAACTTTTTGCTGAAAACCAGTCAATCTTAGCCTATGAAGGAAATTCAAGTTACCGGTAAGTACGGTTAAAATTACTTTTGAGGATCAGTACTGGGCTGAAAGATGCAGCACTGAGGTCTCTCCTGATAACAGGTGAGTAAATCGGAATTCGTATTTCGGCTGATTTTAGAGGAATATTTTAAAGTTCCAAAACTCCACACTTAGAAGAATTTCCAAGTGAAACCAGTCAATGTTAGCCTATGAAGGAAATTCAAGTTACCGGTAAGTACGGTTAAAATTACTTTTCAGGACCAGTACTGGGCTGAAAGATGCAGCACTGAGGTCTCTCCTGATAACAGGTGAGTAAATCGGAATTCGTATTTCGGCTGATTTTAGAGGAATATTTTAAAGTTCCAAAACTCCACACTTAGAAGAATTTCCAAGTGAAACCAGTCAATGTTAGCCTATGGAAGGAAATTCAAGTTACTGGTAAGTACGGTTAAAATTACTTTTCAGGACCAGTACTGGGCTGAAAGATACAGCACTGAGGTCTCTCCTTATAACAGGTGAGTAAATCGGAATTCGTATTTCGGCTGATTTTAGAGGAATATTTTAAAGTTCCAAAACTCCACACTTAGAAGAATTTCCAAGTGAAACCAGTCAATGTTAGCCTATGAAGGAAATTCAAGTTACCGGTAAGTACGGCTAAAATTACTTTTCAGGACCAGTACTGGGCTGAAAGATGCAGCACTGAGGTCTCTCCTGATAACAGGTGAGTAAATCGGAATTCGTATTTCGGCTGATTTTAGAGGAATATTTTAAAGTTCCAAAACTCCACACTTAGAAGAATTTCCAAGTGAAACCAGTCAATGTTAGCCTATGGAAGGAAATTCAAGTTACTGGTAAGTATGGTTAGAATTACTTTTCAGGACCAGTACTGGGCTGAAAGATACAGCACTGAGGTCTCTCCTGATAACAGGTGAGTAAATCGGAATTCGTATTTCGGCTGATTTTAGAGGAATATTTGCACAATGGTGAAGGGAGGGGCGGGGCCTGAGGTTACATCTGTGCAAACGCGCCCCGTGGCGCGTTTTAAGTTGGGGGATTAAGTCCCCTTGAATCCTGAGGGTCCCTAGGGGCCAACTAGCCCACCAGGAACCTCCAATATGCACCAGGGGCTGCGTTGCAGAGACGTGTAGAGAGGCCACACCCCTTTTACACCTCTCTGCAACGCAGCTCTGTGGCGCTTTCTGGATGTACCTGTTGGGCTAGTTGGCCCCCAGGGACCCTCAGGATTGAAGGGGATTTAATTCCCCATCTTAAAACGCGCCACGGGGCCTATTTGCACACATGTCACCTGAAGCCCCGCCCCTCCCTTCACCACTGTGCAAACGCGCCCCGTGGCGCGTTTTAAGTTGGGGGATTAAGTCCCCTTGAATCCTGAGGGTCCCCGGAGTCCAACTAGCCCACCATATACCTCCAAAAGCGCCACAGAGCTGCGTTGCAGAGAGGTGTAAAAGGGGCGTGGCCTCTGTACACCTCTCTGCAAGGCAGCCCCTGGCGCATACTGGAGGTTCCTGGTGGGCTAGTTGGCCCCCAGGGACCCCCAGTATTCAAGGGGAATTGTTCCCCTCTGCAAACGCGCCAGGGGGCGCGTTTGCAGAGTGGTGAAGGAAGGGGGCGGGGCCTGCGGGCCCGATCGTTTTTTTTTTTTTTTTCCTGAAGGGGGGCTGTGTGGCCCCCCTTCCTTTTTTCTGTTTTTGGGCCCTGGGGACCCCATCCCCCAGGGCCTTACCCCTTTTTTTAAATTTCAAAATTAAAAAAAAACGGGAAGGGGGCCGCGTGGTTCCCCTTCCCCGGGCCTGTATTGGCCCCGGGGGCCCCATCTCCCGGGGCATGGCCTCTATTTTTATTTTTAATATTTTGAGGGGGCTGCGTGGCCCCCTCCTCTGGCCATTTTAAGGCCCGGGGACCCCATCCTCCGGGCCGGCCATACCCTTTTTTTTTTTTTTATTATTTTTCAAATCTTTGGGGAGGGGGCCGCGTGGCCCCCTCCCGGGCCACTACTTGCCCCGGGACCCCATCCCCCGGGGCCTGGCTCTCGTTGGGGACTGTGGGGGTCCCCAAACACCCCACAGTCCCGCCGGCTCCCCACGTCCCTTGGGAGCCGGCATTGCTGTTCCACATGGGGAGCAGCTGACATGCTGCTCCCCATGTGGAAAGCAATCGGCTTTGGATATTGGAAGAGAGAGCAGGTTTCCTGCTCTCTCTTCCAATATCCAAAGCAAGTTTGCAATGACAGGACGGGAGCCGCGAGGCTCCCGTCCTGTCATTGCAAACAGCAGTGTCCCGGGGGTAGGCACCCCGGGACACTGCAGGAGCCGGCCCTGGGGGTGGCGGTCCCCAGGGCCATCAAGGGCTCCAGGAGGGGGCCGCGCGGCCCCCTCCCATCGTGTGCACAGCCCCGGGGAGGTGGTGGTCCCCGGGCTCTGGGGGTCCATAACGGACCCCCATATTTAAATGTTTAGTGCCCCGGGAGGTGGCGGTCCCCGGGGCGTGTGGGGGGCTGGAGCCCCCCACACAGGTTTTTCATTAAAAAAAGAAGCCCCGGGAGGTGGTGGTCCCCGGGGCTGCGGGAGGGCTCAGAGCCCTCCCGCACCATTATGCATAAAGCCCCGGGGGTGGTGGTCCCCGGGGCTTGGGGGCCCTTAGAGGCCCCCCACACATAAAATTAACCCCCCCAGCATGCCCCCGGGACTTGGCCCACCCGGGGGCCAATTAACATCGAAGCGCGGGAGACCGCGCTTCGATTTTTTTTTTTTCGGCAGGATTCGCGCACCCTGAGCGCATCCTGACGATTTTTAAAAAAAAAAAAATGCTTTTTTTTGCCCAGGGGGTCCTTGTGGGACCCCCTGAGCAGGCCTAGGGGGTTAGGGTGTTTCTACCCTGCCCCCTTTGTGCGTTTTGCACACTTGTTTCTTTTTTTTTTCTCGGCAGGATACGCGCACCCTAAGCGCATCCCGCCGATTTAAAAAAAAAAAAAATCTTTTTTCTGCCCACGGGGTCCTTGTGGGACCCCCTGAGCAGACCTAGGGGGTCAGGGTGTTTCTACCCTGCCCCCTTTTGCGCTTTGCGCACTTGTTTCTGTCCCTCGGTTCTACCGAGGGACAAAATGGCTGCCAACACTTCTTGATTTGGAGTGTTGACAGCCAATTAGCATGCAGCTCGTGATCGGGAGGGTACGCGGATCCGACGCGCCCATAGATATATATGTGATTTTAATTGTGAATTTCTCAGGAACTACTGAACGGATTTACACCATTTTAGCAAAAGGCACCAGTCTGAACCAAGGGCTACCTCTTTGCCAAATTTGGGGTAATTCCGTTCAGCAGTTCGGGCTGTAGCTGCGACTAAAGGTTCCTATGGAAAAATGAATGGGGAAAACGCGTTTTGGGACCCCCTTTTTCTCGGCCCCCGCTTGACGTATCACCCCGAGACTTTCAGGGTAGGAGCGGACCGGAGCGCCCCAACAAGTTGGAAGCTTTCGCGAAGATTCGTCAACCGACGCCAACGTTATTGCAAATAGAATGTCGCGGATTTACTATGGATAATAGGTTGTAACTATAACTATCTACTGGCGACCGCCAGTAGATAATATATATATATATATATATATATATATATATATATATATATATATATATATATATATATCCAACAAGAAAGTCCCCAAACAATCAAATAGCGATCGAAGAAAGGGTACGGACTCAAATTCTGTGCCAAATTACTTTATATAATATACTATATGGTTATGGTTATAGTTAGGGCCAAAATTTCCATAATAAAAGCGTTTTCTGTTTTGCCAATAACTTTGGCGCCGCTTGACGAATCTTCACAAAATTTTCAAAATCTTTCCCATTTTGGTTCAGCTGCTGTGTTGAAAGTTTTGGGGTGATCCGTTAAGTGGGGTTCAAGAAAAAAAGGGGGGCCAAAAACGCGTCTCCCCCATGTTATGTCTATTGGGATTTTTCCATTTTTGAACAAAGACTACAGCCCGATCCCCTGAATGGAATTAAACAAAATTTGCCAGAAAGCTAGATGTTGGTCCAGAAAGTATGCTTTTTATGATTTGGTGTCAGTAGTTTCACAGATATTAAAGTTTAAAAAATATAGATATCTGGGGACGTGAGTCCTTGCATTGGACTGGCGGATCCTACTAAAATTTGATTGACTACAACCAGGAAGTGTTGGCAGCCATCTCGGGCCTCGGCTTGAAGCCACCGGAGCTAAATATTTGTAAGAGGGGGCCACGCTGCCCCCCTCATGAAGCCGTAGATGGCCCTGGGGACTGCCAACCCCCAGGGCCAGCTCCTGCTATGTCCCAGGGTGCTCACCACAGGACATAGCTGTTTGCTATGGCTTGACCGGGAGCTTTACCACTCCCGCCAAGCCATAGCAAACACTGCTCCACTTTCAACAAACCAGAGCATTAAAAATGCTCTCGCTTGCTGAAAGTGGAGCAGAATTGCTTTTGGATAGAGGGAACTGCATGTTCAGGACTCAGCACTTACTGGAGGTAACAGGATGGGTAGTTGGCCCCCAAGGACGTCCTAGGGGGGCCAACTACCCCGCCTGTTACTACAGTAAGTCCCACACAGGGGGATGCTAAGAGGTCTTTGGAGGCCACGCCCCCTTTCTTCATCACTCTGCAAACGCAGCTTCTGGTGCACTACTGGTTGTGGGAGTCCAATTTACTCCTGAGGAACCTTGGGGGCCAAGAAGCCCACTGGTACCTCCTGTAAGTCCTATATAGCAAAATTGCTGAGAGCTGGTCGGAGGCCCCACCCCCTTTCTCCACCATTCTGCAAACGCAACTACTACTTAAAAAAACATTGAAATTCACTGAAAACAACAAAAGTTACAGGGACGGTAGAGTTAGGAATTGGCATCTAAAAAACCTTACAAAGTTCACTGAAAAAACCAAAGGTTACAGAGACATTATAGTTAGGTTATAGAATAAAAATTACCTTAGAAATTCACTGTAAATATTAAAGGTTACAGGGATGTTATAGTTAGGCTCAGGTTTCACTCGTACAAAACCAGTGAAATTCAGCCGTTATAGTTAGTGAGCTAACTATAAATCGCGCCCGCAATGCACTGCTTATGACCTCACATATTACATCACTCATGACATGGTCAGTGATCACTCATGACATCTCAAATGACATCACTGATGACATCATTCACAGAATCTCTGATGCACCCGCTCACACTCCCATATAACCTTTCGTACACCCACTCAAAATTCTACATTACCATTCTCAAACCCATTCACACACCCATACCAGTACTTAAACAGCCACTCACTGATTCATAGCTCAACACACACATGTACTCACTCACCCATACAGCCCCTCATACACCTACTCACTCACTAAAACAGCCACTGACATATCCACTCAAATACCATATAGCCACACACACACTGAGTCAGTCACCCATTAAGCTACTCACACACCTACTCACTCACCCATACAGTCAATCACACAGCCACTTACTTACTCATACAGATAATAACACATACTCACTCATCTATACAGTCACTGACACAAGTACTCTCTCACCCATACAACCATACTCACATTCACTCACATACCCCATCACTCATCTAAACTGCCTTTCACATACCCAGTTGTTCACCCATATATCACTGACACATGCACTCACTCACTGACACAGCCATACATACACTCACTCACCCATACAGCCCCTCACACATGCACTCACTAACCCATACAGCCACTGACTCACCCACCCACTCAATCATCCATACAGGCAGTCACATACCCCCTCACACACCCACACAGATATTCAGACACCCATAGAGGTACTGAGACAACCAATCAGTCACCCATACAGAAACTCATGTACTCACTCACACACCCATACCGCCACTTACACACCAACTGACAGACTGATACAGATATTCATACAACCCGTCACTCACCCATACATTTACTATGACACCTAATCACTCACTCATACAGTCAGTTATGCACCCACTGAATCATCCAAACAGGCACTCATACACCCACTAATTCACCAATACATCTTGGTATAAATATTTAACACTCATAAACTTTTTAGAAACACTCACAGTCACTGGATGATTTCATCAGTGATGTCATCAGTGATGTCAATTGAGATGTCAGCAGTGATGTAATCAGTAATGTCACTGACCATGTCATGAGTGATGCAATATGTCAATCAATCAATCAATCAATCAATGTCCATTTATAAAGCACGCAGCTACCTCACAAGTAGGTGTCTCGGCGCTGGCAGCAGACTAAAGAGACAGATCAGCCAGTGGTGCTATCCCTGCTTGAAGAGCCAGGTTTTTAAGGCCTTCTTATATTCATGTTCTGTTTCTAAAAAGCGCAAGTGGCAAGGCAAAGCGTTCCAGAGTTTGGCGGTCCTCACCGTGAAGGACCTGCCCCCTTGTCAAGACTTAGCAAATTGTGGGACACAGAGGAGCCACAGGTGGCTAGATCTCAGGGTCCGATCGTGTTGATAAGGGCAAAGCCTCTGCCTGAGGTACCCTTGGCCCCTACCGCTTGCAGCTCGAAAGGCGAAGGTCAGAGCCTTAAACTCTATCCTCCTGGAAACAGGAAGCCAGTGTAGCTGTCTCAAGTGAGGAGAGATGTGGTATGTGAGATCATAAGCAGTGCATTGCTGGGGCATGAGTTATAGTTAGCTCACTAACTATAACTGCTGAATTTCACTAGTTTTGTACAAGTGAAACCTGAGCCTAACTATAACGTCCATGTAACCTTTGTTATTTGCAGTAAAAAAAATAATAATATATATATATATACATGTATATATATATATATATATATCACTGAAAAAACCATAGGTTTCAGACACGTTATAGTTACAAATTAGCATTTAAAAACCTTTGAAATTCACTGAAAAAACCATAGGTTTTAGGGACAGTTTTAGTTACTTGGACATTGCACTCGTACAAAACCCGTGAAATTCCCCCGTTATAGTTAGTTCAGCTAACTATAACTCGCGCCCCCGCAATGCACTGCTGATGACGTCACATATTACATCACTCATGACATGGTCAGTGACATCACTGATGACATCACTGATGACATCTCAAATGACATCACTGATGACATCATCCAGTGACTGTGTGTTTCTGTAAAGTTTAAATATTTTTAATATATATAGGAAAAGACGTATTGAAGAATGAGTGGGTGTGTAATTGTCTGTATGGATGATTTAGTAGGTGCGTGACTGACTCTATAAGTGAGTGATTTAACGTATCTTACTGAATGCATGGGTTAGTGACTAAACTGGGTGAATGTCTGTATCCGTCTGTCTGTTGCTGTGTAAGTGGCTGCATGTGTTTGTGAATAGCTAAATGAGTGTCTATATGAGTTATTGAATGCTTGTCTGAGTATCTGTATGGGTGCCTGAGTGTTTGTGTGGGAGGGGTGTGTGCAACTCTGTGCATAGATGTGTGAGTGGGTGATTCACTGGGTGGATGGTTTCAAGAGTGCATCTGTGATAGACTGTATGGGTGGGTAAGTGTGTGTAAGAGTGTGTTAGTGAGTGAATGTATGTCCCAGTGGTACATGTGTGAGTAACTACATATGTGAAAGGCAGTATATATGTGTGTTGGAGTATATAAATAGCTATAAGCAAGAGTGAGTGATTGTGATAGTGGCTGTATGGATGAGTGTGTGCTTGTATCTGTGATTGTATAAGAGCGTAACAATGTGCTACTATTTGTATGAGTAAGTGAGCTGGTGTGTGTATAACTGTATAGGTGAGTAAATGGCAGTGTGTTTAATTATTTGCATGACTGACTAGGTGTGTGAGTATCTCTATGGATGAGTGGCGTTGTTTGAGTGTCTATATAGGAGTAAGAGTGCATATGATAGTCCTGTACTGAGTGACCGTAAGTATGAGTGACTGTACGGGTGAGTGAGTGGATGTGTGTGTGTAGACCTAAGAATCAGTGAGTGGGTATGTAGTTATTGGTGTTGGAGTGTCTATGGTTTTGCGAATGGCAGTCTGTAATTTAGAGTGGGTGTATCAAAGGTTATATTAGGGTGTGAGGAGGTGCATCAGATTATCACGTGGATGATGTCATCAGTGATGTCATTTGAGATGTCATCAGTGATGTCACTGACCATGTCATGAGTGATGTAATATGTGACGTCATCAGCAGTGCATTGCGGGGCGCGAGTTATAGTTAGCTGAACTAACTATAACGTGGGAATTTCACGGGTTTTGTACGAGTGCAATGTCCAAGTAACTAAAACTGTCCCTAAAACCTATGGTTTTTTCAGTGAATTTCAAAGGTTTTTTAAATGCTAATTTGTAACTATAACGTGTCTGAAACCTATGGTTTTTTCAGTGAATTTCAAAGGTTTTTTAAATGCTAATTTGTAACTATAACGTGTCTGAAACCTATGGTTTTTTCAGTGAATTTCAAAGGTTTTTTAAATGCTAATTTCTAACTATAACGTGCCTGAAACCTACGGTTTTTTCAGTGAATTTCAAAGGTTTTGTAAATGACAATTTTTAAATGTATTAATTGTTATATTAATTTTTTTCATACTGATTTACTACATTTTTAGAAACAATTTTTTTTACATATTTTATTTTTTAAATTACATTGTAATTACATTATACATTACATTACAAAAAATACTTTCTCAGAATGAATTACTTTAGTTTAAATACTTTGCAGATAGGCAATAGACTTTTAAGTACAGTAGTTACAGTTGTTGCAATGGGCAACACATTTTCAAACACAATGCAACATTCAGCTCAATGTGAATTTCTAGTTAAATGCAATTAGTTACTTTATGGATTACTTTTGTAACCACAGGACTGGATCCTAGATTCAGTCCTGGTACATCTCCTGTAAACAGTTGAGTAAAAGCGTTTTGGTTACAGTCGTGATTTTTAAGGAATATTATTGTATTTTAAAAGTTGACACTTAGAAACTTTTTCTCATAGAATCACCAATGTTATCCTATGGAAGGAAATTCACTTAGCAGGTAAAAACTGTTATCGTTACTTTTTCTTACTCAGTGTTGGATCCTGGATCCAGCACTGGTGCATCTCCTGTAAACAGTTGAAAAAATGCGTTTAAGTCATACAGGCGATTTTTAAGGAATATTTGTAGTTTGTGAAAATCAACACTTTGAAACTTTTTTGCTGAAAACCAGTCAATCTTAGCCTATGAAGGAAATTCAAGTTACCGGTAAGTACGGTTAAAATTACTTTTGAGGATCAGTACTGGGCTGAAAGATGCAGCACTGAGGTCTCTCCTGATAACAGGTGAGTAAATCAGAATTCGTATTTCGGCTGATTTTAGAGGAATATTTTAAAGTTCCAAAACTCCACACTTAGAAGAATTTCCAAGTGAAACCAGTCAATGTTAGCCTATGGAAGGAAATTCAAGTTACTGGTAAGTATGGTTAAAATTACTTTTCAGGACCAGTACTGGGCTGAAAGATACAGCACTGAGGTCTCTCCTTATAACAGGTGAGTAAATCGGAATTCGTATTTCGGCTGATTTTACAGGAATATTTGTATGTTTCAAAAATCAACACTTAGAAACTTTTTCAGCAAAAAGCAGGCAATGATATCCTATGGAAGGAAATTCAAGTTACTGGTAAGTACGGTTAAAATTACTTTTGAGGATCAGTACTGGGCTGAAAGATGCAGCACTGAGGTCTCTCCTGATAACAGGTGAGTAAATCGGAATTCGTATTTCGGCTGATTTTAGAGGAATATTTTAAAGTTCCAAAACTCCACACTTAGAAGAATTTCCAAGTGAAACCAGTCAATGTTAGCCTATGGAAGGAAATTCAAGTTACTGGTAAGTATGGTTAGAATTACTTTTCAGGACCAGTACTGGGCTGAAAGATACAGCACTGAGGTCTCTCCTGATAACAGGTGAGTAAATCGGAATTCGTATTTCGGCTGATTTTAGAGGAATATTTGCACAATGGTGAAGGGAGGGGCGGGGCCTGAGGTGACATCTGTGCAAACGCGCCTCGTTGCGCGTTTTAAGTTGGGGGATTAAGTCCCCTTGAATCCTGAGGGTCCCTAGGGGCCAACTAGCCCACCAGGAACCTCCAATATGCGCCAGGGGCTGCGTTGCAGAGACGTGTAGAGAGGCCACACCCCTTTTACACCTCTCTGCAACGCAGCTCTGTGGCGCTTTCTGGACGTACCTGTTGGGCTAGTTGGCCCCCAGGGACCCTCAGGATTGAAGAGGATTTAATTCCCCATCTTAAAACGTGCCACGGGGCCTGTTTGCACACATGTCACCTGAAGCCCCGCCCCTCCCTTCACCACTGTGCAAACGCGCCCGTGGCGCGTTTTAAGTTGGGGGATTAGTCCCTTGAATCCTGAGGGTCCTCGGAGTCCAACTAGCCCACCATATACCTCCAAAGCGCCACAGAGCTGCGTTGCAGAGAGGTGTAAAAGGGGTGTGGCCTCTCTACACGTCTCTGCAACGCAGCCCCTGGCGCATATTGGAGGTTCCTGGTGGGCTAGTTGGCCCCCAGGGACCCCCAGTATTCAAGGGGAATTGTTCCCCTCTGCAAATGCGCCAGGGGGCGCGTTTGCAGAGTGGTGAAGGAAGGGGGCGGGGCCTGCGGGCCCGATCGTTTTTTTTGTTTTTTGTTTTTTTTGTCCCCTGAAAGGGGGCTGTGTGGCCCCCCTTCCTTTTTTCTCTTTTTGGGCCCTGGGGACCCCATCCCCCAGGGCCTTACCCCTTTTTTAAAATTACAAAAAAAAAAACGGGAAGGGGGCCGCGTGGCCCCCCTTCCCTGGGCCTGTATTGGCCCCGGGGACCCCATCCCCGGGGCATGGCCTCTATATTTATTATTTTGAGGGGGCAGCGTGGCCCCCTCCTCTGGCCATTTTAAGGCCCGGGGACCCCATCCCCCGGGGCCGGCCTTTCCATTTTTTTTTTCATTTTTTTTTCTTTTTTTGGAGAGGGGGCCTTGTGGCCCCCTCCCGGGCCACTACTTGCCCCGGGGACCCCATCCCCCGGGCTGGCTCTCTCCGTTGGGGACTGTGGGGGGTCCCCAATCCCCCACAGTCCCGCCGGCTCCCCACGTCCCTTGGGAGCCGGCATTGCTGTTCCACATGGGGAGCAGCTGACATGCTGCTCACCATGTGGAAAGCAATCGCTTTGGATATTGGAAGAGAATCCAATATCCAAAGCAGTTTGCTATGGCAGGACGGGAGCCGCGAGGCTCCCGTCCTGCCATAGCAAACTACAGTGTCCCGGGGTAGGCACCCCGGGACACTGCGAGGAGCCGGCCCTGGGGGTGGTGGTCCCCAGGGCCATCAAGGGCTCCAGGAGGGGGCCGCGCGGCCCCCTCCCATTCAGTACACAGCCCCGGGAGGTGGTGGTCCCCGGGCTCTGGGGTCCGTAACGGACCCCCATATTAAAATGTTTAGTGCCCCGGGAGGTGGCGGTCTCGGGCGTGTGGGGGCTGGAGCCCCCCCACACTGGTTTAATTTTTAATTTAAAAAGCCCCGGGGAGGTGGTGGTCCCGGGGCTGCGGGAGGGCTCAGAGCCCTCCCGCACCATTTTTTAAAAAGCCCCGGGGGGTGGCGGTCCCCGGGGCTTGGGGGCCCTTGAGGCCCCCACACATTAAATTATCCCCCCACCATGCCCCCGGGACTTGGGCCACCCGGGGCCACTGACATCGAAGCGCGGGAGACCGCGCTTCGATTTTTTTTTCGGCAGGATTCGCGCACCCTGAGCGCATCCTGACGATTTTTTTGAAAAAAAATGCTTTTTGCCCAGGGGGTCCTTGTGGGACCCCCTGAGCAGGCCTAGGGGTTAGGGTGTTTCTACCCTGCCCCCTTTGTGCGTTTTGCGCACTTGTTTCTTTTTTTTTTCTCGGTGGGATACGCGCACCCTAAGCGCATCCCGCCGATTTAAAAAAAAAAAAATAATCTTTTTCTGCCCAGGGGGTCCTTGTGGGACCCCCTGAGCAGACCTAGGGGGTCAGGGTGTTTCTACCCTGCCCCCTTTTGCGCTTTGCGCACTTGTTTCTGTCCCTCGGTTCTACCGAGGGATAAAATGGCTGCCAACACTTCTTGATTTGGAGTGTTGACAGCCAATTAGCATGCAGCTCGTGATCGGGAGGGTACGCGGATCCGACGCGCCCATAGATATATATGTGATTTTAATTGTGAATTTCTCAGGAACTACTGAACGGATTTACACCATTTTAGCAAAAGGCACCAGTCTGAACCAAGGGCTACCTCTTTGCCAAATTTGGGGTAATTCCGTTCAGCAGTTCGGGCTGTAGCTGCGACTAAAGGGTCCTATGGAAAAATGAATGGGGAAAACGCGTTTTGGGACCCCCTTTTTCTCGGCCCCCGCTGACGTATCACCCCGAGACTTTCAGGGTAGGAGCGGACCGGAGCGCCCCAACAAGTTGGAAGCTTTGCGAAGATTCGTCAACCGACGCCAACGTTATTGCAAATAGAATGTCGCGGATTTCCTATGGATAATAGGTTGTAACTATAACTATCTACTGGCGACCGCCAGTAGATAATATATATATATATATATATATATATATATATATATATATATTTAACAGAGAATCAGAGCCCACTCCGACTTCCATGCAAGAAAAGACTTTATTCGTCTGAAGTGGCAGCATTGAAAAACACTAATTTATCCTTACGCGTTTCAGTGTCATCACGCCTTGTTCACAGGTGAGTGTGATAATGATCCTTGTGGTCACGAGGCCAGAGGGTTCAACTACAGGCCCCAGAATGCACCAACTTTGTTCAATAACAACGTGACATGGCCCAGTGTTCATTCATTGCTGTAAGTAGCGTTATTCCCCAGTGTCACAAACAGTCCAAAATTGGAGGTGCAGCCACTTCAGACGAATAAAGTCTTTTCTTGCATGGAAGTCGGAGTGGGGCTCTGATTCTCTGTTGTTCTATTCAAACAGGATCCTCCGCTCCTGCTTACAGAGCCCGCCCTGCAGAGTTGGTGGCCCCCAGTAAAACGGAGAACGTTTTTGGAATATATATATATATATATATATATATATATATATATATATATATATATATATATATATATATATATTCACTGAAAAAACCATAGGTTTTAGGGACAGTTATAGTTAGTTGGACATTGCACTCATACAAAACCCATGAAATTCCCCTGTTATAGTTAGTTCAGCTAACTATAACTCGCGCCCCGCAATGCACTGCTGATGACGTCACATATTACATCACTCATGACATGGTCAGTGACATCACTGATGACATCACTGATGACATCTCAAATGACATCACTGATGACATCACTGATGACATCATCCAGTGACTGTGTGTTTCTGTAAAGTTTAAATATGTTTAATATATATAGGGAAAGGCGTATTGAAGAATGAGTGGGTGTATAAGTGTCTGAATGGATGATTTAGTACGTGAGTGACTGACTCTACAAGTGAGTGATTAAACGTATCTTACTGAATGCATGGGTTAGTGACTAAACTGTGTGAATGTCTGTATCCGTCTGTTTGTTGGTGTGTAAGTGGATGCATGGATTTGCGAATAGCTACATGAGTGTCTATATGGGTTATTGATTGGTTCTCTCAGTATCTGTATGGCTGCCTGAGTGTTTGTGTGGGTGGGGTGTGTGTGTGACTCTGTACATAGATGTGTGAGTGAGTGATTCACTGGGTGCATGATTTCAAGAGTGCATCGGTGATGGACTGCTTGGGTGGGTGAGTGTGTGTATGGGTGTGTTAGTGAGTGAATGTATATCTCAGTGGTACATGTGCGAGTAACTACATATGTAAAAGGCAGTATATATGTGTGTTAGAGTATTTAAATGGCTATATGTGAGAGTGTGTTATTGTGAGAGTGGCTGTATGGATGCGTGTGTGCTTGTATCAGTTATTGTATAAGAGCGTAAGAATGTGCTAGTATTTGTATGAGTAAGTGAGCTGGTGTGTGTATAACTGTATAGGTGAGTAAATGGGTGTGTGATTAATTTTTTGCATGACTGACTAGGTGTGTGAGTACCTCTATGGATGAGTGGCGGTGTGTGAGTGTTTATATAGGTGTATGAGTGCATATGATAGTCCTGTACTGAGTGACTGTAAGTATGAGTGACTGTACAGGTGAGTGAGTGGATGTGTGTGTAGACCTAAGAATCAGTGAGTGGGTATGTAGTTTTTGGTGTTGGAGTGTCTATGGTTTTGAGAATGGCAGTCTGTAATTTAGAGTGGGTGTATCAAAAGTTATATTAGGGTGTGAGAAGATGCATGAAATTATCACATGGATGATGTCATCAGTGATGTCATTTGAGATGTCATCAGTGATGTCATCAGTGATGTCACTGACCATGTCATGAGTGATGTAATATGTGACGTCATCAGCAGTGCATTGCGGGGCGCGAGTTATAGTTAGCTGAACTAACTATAACAGGGGAATTTCACGGGTTTTGTATGAGTGCAATGTCCAACTAACTATAACTGTCCCTAAAACCTATGGTTTTTTCAGTGAATTTCAAAGGTTTTTTAAATGCTAATTTCTAACTATAACGTGTCTGAAACCTATGGTTTTTTCAGTGAATTTCAAAGGTTTTTTAAATGCTAATTTCTAACTATAACGTGCCTGAAACCTATGGTTTTTTCAGTGAATTTCAAAGGTTTTTTAAATGCTAATTTCTAACTATAACGTGCCTGAAACCTATGATTTTTTAAGTGAATTTCAAAGGTTTTTAAATGCTAGTTTCTAACTATGCCAACAGAGGTAGGACATGTGAAGAAAGAAGAAAAAACGCACAGAAAGAAGCAAAAGATGTGCAGAAAGAACCAACAGAGGAGCAGAAAGAGGCCTTGTTGCAAAATCATCCTGTGCCCACAACTTTTTCAGACGGGTACTGGTGGTAACTGACTCTGACTAACCAGAGCCAGTGCGCGTTTGCACAGTGGTGAAGGGAGGGGGCCTGAGGTGACATGTGTGCAAACCCGCCCCGTGGCGCGTTTTAAGTTGCAGGATTAAGTCCCCTTGAATCCTGAGGGTCCCTGGGGCCCAACTAGCCCCCCAGGTACCTACAGTTAGGACCACAGAGCTGAGTTGCAGAGAGGCGTTCCGAGGCCACGCACCTTTTTCACCTCTCTGCAATGCAACTCTGTTGTGCTTACTGAAGGTACCTGGTGGGCTAGTTGGCCCCCAGGATTCAAAGGGAATTAACTCCCCAACTTAAAACGCACCACAGGGCGTGTTTGCGCACATGTCACCTGAGGCCCCGCCCCTCCCTTCACCACTGTGCAAACGTGCCCCATGGCGCGTTTTAAGTTGGGGGATTAGGTCACCTTGAATCCTGAGAGTCGCTGGGGCCCAACTAGCCCACCAGGTACTTCCAGTAAGCACCACAGGCCTGCGTTGCAACGCCTGTAACAAATTGTGCAGTTGTGTTTAGGTAGTGAAGAGGGTCGTGCTGGGGGTAGTGTTTTAGGGTTTAGGGTAGTGCAGTGGTGTTTGTGTAGTGTAGGGGGTCATGCTGGGGGTAGATTTAGGGTTTAGGGTAGTGCAGTGGTGTTTGGGTAGTGTAGGGAGTCGTGCTGGGGGAGTGTTTTAGGGTTTAGGGTAGTACAGTGGTGTTTGGGTAGTGTAGGGGGTCGTGCTGGGGTTAGTGTTTTAGGGTAGTGCTGTGGTGTTTGGGTAGTATAGGGGTTACTGCTGGGGGTAGTGTTTTAGGGTTTAGGGTAGTGCAATGGTGTTTGGGTAGTGTAGGGGTACTGCTGGGGGTAGTGTTTTAGGGTTTAGGGTAGTGCAGTGGTGTTTGCGTAGCATAGGGGGTACTGCTGGGGGTAGTATTTTATGGTTTAGGGTAGTGCAGTGGTGTTTGGGTAGTGTAGGGGTTCGTGCTGGAGGTAGTTTTTTAGGGTTTAGGGTAGTGCAGTGGTTGTGTAGTGTAGGAGGTCGTGTTTTAGGGTTTAGGGTAGTGCAGTGGTCTTTGGGTAGTGTAGGGAGTCGTGCAGGGGGTATTGTTTTAGAGTTTAGGGTAGTGCAGTGGTCTTTGGGTAGTTTAGGGGGTTGTGCGGGGGGTAGTGTTTTAGGGATTAGGGTAGTGCATTGGTATTTGGGTAGTGTAGGGGTTCATGCGGGGGTAGTGTTTTAGGGTTTAGGGCAGTGCAGTGGTGTTTAGGTAGTGTAGGGGGTCGTGCTGGGGGAGTGTTTTAGTGTTTAGGGCAGTGCAGTGGTGTTCGGGTAGTGTAGGGGGTCGTGCTGGGGGAGTGTTTTAGGGTTTAGGGCAGTGCAGTCGTGTTCGGGTAGTGTAGGGGGTCATGCTGGGGGAGTATTTTAGGGTTTAGGGTAGTGCAGTGGTGTTCGGGTAGTGTAGGGGGTCATGCTGGGGGTAGTGTTCTAGGGTTTAGGGCAGTGCAGTGGTGTTCGGGCAGTGTAGAGGGTCGTGCTGGGGGTGGTGTTTTAGGGTTTAGGGCAGTGCAGTGGTGTTCGGGCAGTGTAGGGGGTCGTGCTGGGGGTGGTGTTTCAGGGTTTAGGGCAGTGCAGTGGTGTTCGGGCAGTGTAGGGGGTCGTGCAGGGGTGGTGTTTCAGGGTTTAGGGCAGTGCAGTGGTGTTCGGGCAGTGTAGGGGGTCGTGCAGGGGTGGTGTTTCAGGGTTTGGGGCAGTGCAGTGGTGTTCGAGCAGTAAAGGGGGTCATGCTGGGGGTGGTGTTTCAGGGTTTAGGGCAGTACAGTGGTGTTCGGGCATTGTAGGGGGTGGTGCTGGGGCTGGTGTTTCAGGGTTTAGGGCAGTGCAGTGGTGTTCGGGCAGTGTAGGGGGTAGTGCTGGGGCTGGTGTTTCAAGGTTTAGGGCAGTGCAGTGGTGTTCGGGCAGTGTAGGGGGTCGTGCTGGGGCTGGTGTTTCAGGGTTTAGGGCAGTGCAGTGGTGTTCGGGCAGTGTAGGGGGTCATGCTGGGGCTGGTGTTTCAGGGTTTAGGGCAGTGCAGTGGTGTTCTGGCAGTGTAGGGGGTCTTGCTGGGGCTGGTGTTTCAGGGTTTAGGGCAGTGCAGTGGTGTTCGGGCAGTGTAGGGGGTCGTGCTGGGGCTGGTGTTTCAGGGTTTAGGGCAGTGCAGTGGTGTTCGGGCAGTGTAGGGGGTCGTGCTGGGGCTAGTGTTTCAGGGTTTAGGGCAGAGCAACGGTGCTCAGGCAGTGTAGGGGGTTGTGCTGGGGGTGATGTTTCAGGGTTTAGGGCAGTGCAGTGGTGTTAGGGCAGTGTAGGGGGTCGTGCTGGGGGTGGTGTTTCAGGGTTTAGGGCAGTGCAGTGGTGTTCCGGCAGTGTAGGGGGTCGTGCAGGGGGTGGTGTTTCAGGGTTTAGTGCAGTGGTGTTCGGGCAGTGTAGGGGGTCATGCTGGGGTGGTGTTTCAGGGTTTAGGGCAGTGCAGTGGTGTTCGGGCAGTGTAGGGTGTCGTGCTGAGGGGTGGTGTTTCAGGGTTTAGGGCAGTGCAGTAGTGTTTGGGCAGTGTAGGGGGTCGTGCAGGGGGTGGTGTTTCAGGGTTTAGGGCAGTGCAGTGGTGTTCGGCCAGTGTAGGTAGTCTTGCTGGGGGTGGTGTTTCAGGGTTTAGGGCAGTGCAGTAGTTTTCGGGCAGTGTAGGTGGTCGTGCTGGGGCTGGTGTTTCAGGGTTTAGGGCAGTGCAGTGGTGTTCGGGCAGTGTACGGGGTTGTGCTGGGGCTGGTGTTTCAGGGTTTAGGGCAGTGCAGTGGTGTGTGGGCAGTGTACGGGGTTGTGCTGGGGTGGTGTTTCAGGGTTTAGGGCAGTGCAGTGGTGTTCGGACAGTGTAGGGGGTCGTGCTGGGGCTGGTGTTTCAGGGTTTAGGGCAGTGCAGTGGTGTTCGGGCAGTGTAGGGGTCGTGCTGGGGCTGGTGTTTCAGGGTTTAGGGCAGTGCAGTGGTGTTCGGGCTGTGTAGGGGGTCGTGCTGGGGCTGGTGTTTCAGGGTTTTGGGCAGAGCAGTGGTGTTGGGCAGTGTAGGGGGTCGTGCTGGGGGTGGTGTTTCAGGGTTTAGGGCAGTGCAGTGGTGTTCGGGCAGTGTAGGGGGTCTTGCTGGGGGTAGTGTTTCAGGGTTTAGGGCGGTGCAGTGGTGTTCGTGCAGTGTAGGGGGTCGTGCTGGGGGTGGTGTTTCAGGGTTTAGGGCAGTGCAGTAGTGTTCGGGCAGTGTAGGGGGTCGTGCAGGGGGTGGTGTTTCAGGGTTTAGGGCAGTGCAGTTGTGTTCTGGCAGTGTAGGGGGTCATGCTGGGGGTGGGGTTTCAGGGTTTAGGGCAGTACAGTGGTGTTCGGGCAGTGTAGGGAGTCGTGCAGGGGGTGGTGTTTCAGGGTTTAGGGCAGTGCAGTGGTGTTCGGGCAGTGTAGGGGGTCGTGCTGGGGCTGGTGTTTCAGGGTTTAGGGCAGTGCAGTGGTGTTCGGGCAGTGTAGGGGGTCTTGCTGGGGGTGGTGTTTCAGGGTTTAGGGCAGTGGTGTTTGGGCAGTGTAGGGGGTCTTGCTGGGGGTGATGTTTCAGGGTTTAGGGCAGTGCAGTGGTGTTTGGGCAGTGTAGGGGGTCTTGCTGGGGGTAGTGTTTCAGGGTTTAGGGCAGTGCAGTGGTGTTCGTTCAGTATAGGGAGTCGTGCTGGGGATGGTGTTTCTGGGTTTAGGGCAGTGCAGTAGTGTTCGAGCAGTGTAGGGGGTTGTGCAAGGGGTGGTGTTTCAGGGTTTAGGGCAGTGCAGTGGTGTTCGGGCAGTGTAGGGGGTCACGCTGGGGGTGGTGTTTCAGGGTTTAGGGCAGTGCAGTGGTGTTCGGGCAGTGTAGGGGGTCATGCACGGGGTGGTGTTTCAGGGTTTAGGGCAGTGCAGTGGTGTTCGGGCAGTGTAGGGTGTTGTGCTGGGGCTGGTGTTTCAGGGTTCAGGGCAGTGCAGTGGTGTTCAGGCAGTGTAGGGGGTCGTGCTGAGGCTGGTGTTTCACGGTTTAGGGCAGTGCAGTGGTGTTCGGGCAGTGTAGGGGGTCGTGCTGGGGCTGGTGTTTCAGGGTTTAGGGCAGTGCAGTGGTGTTCGGGCAGTGTAGGCGGTCGTGCTGGGGCTGGTGTTTCAGGGTTTAGGGCAGTGCAGTGGTGTTCGGGCAGTGTAGGGGGTCGTGCTGGGGCTGGTGTTTCAGGGTTTAGGGCAGTGCAGTGGTGCTCGGGCAGTGTAGGGGGTCGTGCTGGGGGTGATGTTTCAGGGTTTAGGGTAGTGCAGTGGTGTTTGGGCAGTGTAGGGGGTCGTGCAGGGGCTGGTGTTTCAAGGTTTAGGGCAGTGTAGGGGGTCGTGCTGGGGGTGGTGTTTCAGGGTTTTGGGCAGAGCAGTGGTGTTCAGGCAGTGTAGGGGGTCATGCTGGGGGTAGTGTTTCAGGGTTTAGGGCAGTGCAGTGGTGTTCGGGCAGTGTAGGGGGTCGTGCTGGGGGTGGTGTTTCAGGGTTTAGGTCAGTGGTGTTCGGGCAGTGTAGGGGGTCTTGCTGGGGGTAGTGTTTCAGGGTTTAGGGCAGTGTAGTGGTGTTCGGGCAGTGTAGGGGGTCATGCTGGGGGTGGTGTTTCAGGGTTTAGGGCAGTGCAGTGGTGTTCTAGCAGTGGAGGGGGTTGTGAAGAGGGTGGTGTTTCAGGGTTTAGGGCAGTGCAGTGGTATTCGGGCAGTGTAGGGGGTCTTGATGGGGGTAGTGTTTCAGGGTTTAGGGCAGTGCAGTGGTGTTCGGGCAGTGTAGGGGGTCTTGATGGGGGTAGTGTTTCAGGGTTTAGGGCAGTGCAGTGGTGTTCGGGCAGTGTAGGGGGTCATGCTGGGGGTGGTGTTTCAGGGTTTAGGGCAGTGCAGTGGTGTTCGGGCAGTGTAGGGGGTTGTGAAGGGGGTGGTGTTTCAGGGTTTAGGGCAGTGCAGTGGTGTTCGGGCAGTGTAGGGGGTCGTGCTAGGGGTGGTGTTTCAGGGTTTAGGGCAGTGCAGTGGTGTTCGGGCAGTGTAGGGGGTCATGCAGGGGCTGGTGTTTCAGGGTTTAGGGCAGTGCAGTGGTGTTCGGGCAGTGTAGCGGGTCGTGCTGGGGTAGTGTTTTAGGGTTTAGGGTAGTGCAGTGGTGCTTGTGTAGTGTAGGGGGTCGTGCTGGGGGTAGTGTTTTAGGGTTTAGGGTAGTGCAGTGATGTTTGTGTAGTGTAGGGGGTCATGTTTTAGGGTAGTGCAGTGGTGTTTGGGTAGTGTAGGGGGTCGTGCTGGGGGTAGTGTTTTAGGATTTAGGTTAGTGCAGTGGTGTTTGGGTAGTGTAGGGGGTCGTGCTGGGGGTAGTGTTTTAGGGTTTAGGGTAGTGCAGTGGTGTTTGTGTAGTGTAGGGGTCGTGCTGGGGGTAGTGTTTTAGGGTTTAGGGTAGTGCAGTGGTGCTTGTGTAGTGTAGGGGGTCGTGCTGGGGGTAGTGTTTTAGGGTTTAGGGTAGTGCAGTGGTGTTTGTGTAGTGTAGGGGGTCATGTTTTAGGGTAGTGCAGTGGTGTTTGGGTAGTGTAGGGGGTTGTGCTGGTGGTAGTGTTTTAGGATTTAGGTTAGTGCAGTGGTGTTTGGGTAGTGTAGGGGTCGTGCTGGGGGTAGTGTTTTAGGGTTTAGGATAGTGCAGTGGTGCTTGTGTAGTGTAGGGGGTCATGCTGGGGGTAGTGTTTTAGGGTTTAAGGTAGTGCAGTGGTGTTTTTGTAGTGTAGGGGGTCGTGCTGGGGGTAGTGTTTTAGGGTTTAGGGTAGTGCAGTGGTGCTTGTGTAGTGTAGGGGGTCGTGCTGGGGGTAGTGTTTTAGGGTTTAGGGTAGTGCAGTGGTGTTTGTGTAGTGTAGGGGGTCATGTTTTAGGGTAGTGCTGTGGTGTTTGGGTAGTGTAGGGGGTCGTGCTGGTGGTAGTGTTTTAGGATTTAGGTTAGTGCAGTGGTGTTTGGGTAGTGTAGGGGGTCGTGCTGGGGGTAGTGTTTTAGGGTTTAGGATAGTGCAGTGGTGCTTGTGTAGTGTAGGGGGTCATGCTGGGGGTAGTGTTTTAGGGTTTAAGGTAGTGCAGTGGTGTTTTTGTAGTGTAGGGGGTCATGTTTTAAGATGCAATGCTCCAATACCTGACCAGTCTGCACTACATAAAACTGCAAAAAACTAAAAATAAAAAGTGTTTTGCACACTTTTGTCATTGGGCTATATGTGGGCTACATCTGGGTAATATTTGTGCTACATTTGGGCTCTTTTTTCACTGGTGGCCATCTTGGAAGACTTCTTTGTTATGAAGTTTCCTAATTTCTTCATTTACTGCAGTCTCCTCAGTAGGAAATGCTTTCAGTTTTTTACTTTGATTCCATCAAATAGGCATTCAGATGTGTCTCACATCTGCCATAAATTCAGAATGTTAGCACTCTAGTTGCTCATTAGATCACTGGAGTAAAGCTACTGCTCACCAGGGAGTTAACTGGTAGTCTGCTGCTGGTATTGAAAGTGATTGTTTCAGTCTGCATGTCAGAATTTTCTAATGAAATAGAAGAGGATTTGAGATCTCACTTAAAACATGCCCTAATTTTTCTTTCTGCAGCACTAACCATAATTTCTATTTCAAAAAGAACCGCTCATTTTGTTCCTTTTTAAATTAAATGTTTTAAGTGTTACCAGTTTATTCCAATCAAGATGGCTTCAGGTGTGCCATACTTTTGTCATAAGTAAGGCTGTTAGCGCTCTAGTTGTTCTTTAGAACACTCTGGGAAGCTGCAGTAGAACACAAAGGCATCAACTGGCAGGCTGCTCCTGTTGAAATATAACAGGAAGATATTTGAGATCACACTTGAAATATGTCCTAATTTTTCTTTCTACAGCACTAACCATAATTTCTATAACAAAATGAACCCCATCATTTTGTTCCTTTTTAAATTAAATGTTTTAAGTGTTACCAGTTTATTCCAATCAAGATGGCTTCAGGTGTGCCATACTTTTGTCATAAGTAAGGCTGTTAGCACTCTAGTTGTTCTTTAGAACACTCTGGGAAGCTGCAGTAGAACACAAAGGCATCAACTGCCAGGCTGCTCCTGTTGAAATATAACAGGAATATATTTGAGATCACACTTGAAACATGTCCTAATTTTTCTTTCTACAGCACTAACCATAATTTCTATGACAAAATGAACCCCATCATTTTGTTCCTTTTTAAATTAAATTGTTTAAGTGTTACCAGTTTATTCCAATCAAGATGGCTTCAGGTGTGCAATACTTTTGTCATAAGTAAGGCTGTTAGCACTCTAGTTGTTCTTTAGAACACTCTGGGAAGCTGCAGTAGAACACAAAGGAATCAACTGACAGTCTCTGCCCTTGTTGGATGTACATGTTTTACTGAGAATGTCAGACTTCATTCTCACATGAGTGAGAAAGATAATGTGAATTTACAGAAAATATGCTCTCATTTTAGCTTCTGGAGCACCTTCCAAACCTCCATGGGACAAGCATGAGAAAATAGTGTTCTCTCAAACATGATTCATGATATCCCAGCAGAAGGTTTTTCACATGGTAAAATCACCTTAGAATACTCCACAATTCCTAAAATTAGTATGGTACCATCAACAAATAAATTCTAATGTAACTAAAGCCTGTTATCACCCTTTATAGTTCTCCTTTTGGTGACCCTCAAAATCTTCTATTCACTACAATGCATTTCAATGAGGTACTATCATTTATATTGGTCCCAAGATGGCTGCCAGCAATTCCAGGATGAAGTGCTGACAGCCAATCAGATCTCACGATGACATGTGTGGTTAGGCTCCGCCCAGATATATATGTGACTTTACTTTTGATTTTCTCAGGAACTATTGAACGGATTTACACCATTTAAGCAAAAGGCACGACACTGAACCAAGGGCTACCTCTTTGCCAAATTTGGTGTAATTCCGTTCAGCAGTTCGGGCTGTAGCTGCGACTAAAGGTTCCTATGGAAAAATGAATGGGGAAAACGCGTTTTGGGACCCCCTTTTTCTCAGCCCCCGCTTGACGTATCACCCCGAGACTTTCAGGATAGGAGCGGACCGGAGCGCCCCAACAAGTTGGAAACTTTCGCGAAGATTCGTCAACCGGCGCCAACATTATTTCAAATAGAATGTCGCGGATTTCCTATGGATAATAGGTTTTAACTATAACTATCTACTGGCGACTGCCAGTAGATAATATATATATATATATATATACAACACACAGTTTCGCGAACAGATCCGAGCCTCTTTACGTGACAGCGGGCCGTGGCGGGGTTCGCGAACCCTAATAAATCCAAAGGAATGTTGTAAACAATTGAAAACAACAACAACACCAAAGCCCTTCGCTTGAATCCAACGTGGTTTATTTCATGGCACCACCACCCAACGTGTTTCGGAGCCTTAACTCCTTGTTCACGAACTAGGGCTTTGGTGTTGTTGTTGTTTTCAATTGTTTACAACATTCCTTTGGAGATATATATATATATATATATATATATATATATATATATATATATATATATATATATATATATATATATATATATATATATGTATATATATATATATGTATGTATACATGTATATATATATATATATATATATGTATATATAACTTTGCTCCGCGTTCTCCAAACATTCGCTGAAATTACGGACAACGACCCAGGTTAGTCGATTCTTCAATGTTTTATTGCTGTGCCGCCATAACATTTCGGCTCCGAGGAGCCTTGATCACATGACGGATATATATATATACATATCACCCAGATGTAGCCCACGTATAGCCCACTGACAGAAGTGTGCAAAACACTTTTCATTTTTGTTTTTTTGCAGTTTTTTATAGTGCAGACTGGTCAGGTATTGGAGCCTTGCATCTTACTTGGACCCCTTATTGCGTATTTTGCACAAAGTAGTTGAGATTGATCTTGCAAAACATTAAACTTTACTATTCTGTTAAACTGAAGTTGCTCTGAGCCGGGCTTTGTAACACCCGTTTTTACCTACTGTTTTTAATTAATTCTCATTGTATTAAGAAAGAGGATTTACTGTTTTCATGTACACTTTTATGATCTATGTTTCTAAATCAGATCGAATGAAGTTTATTGAATTGAATTGAAGTCTCCCAAGATGGCCACCAGAGAAAAAGGAGCCCAAATGTAGCACAAATATCACCCAGATGTAGCCCACGTATAGCCCAATGACAGAAGTATGGAAAACACTTTTTATTTTTTGTTTTTTTGCAGTTTTATATAGTGAAGACTGGTCAGGTATTGGAGTGCTTTACATGAGCATTGGTTACATCACACAAGGACAAATTCATTTTGGTTTTAGGCATGGGGAGATTAAGTGATTTGACTAGAATCACAGAATGTCGAGCTGAAGCAGAAACTCCAACCTGGTTCCCCAGTTGCAAAGTCCGCAGCTCTGGAAGTAACACCACATCCTTTCCCCTAAGTGCAACATTTAATCAAGTGGTCAACTGGATAAAAAAACATAAAGATAACACATAATTTAAAAGTGCTTTGTCGCTATTTGAGAACTCAGAAAATATGTCCTCATTTTAGTTTTATAGAGCACTAACCATAATTTCGATGCAAATAAGACCCTCTCATTTCTATAATTTGTAAAGGAAATGCTTTAGGTATTACAGTTTTGATTACATCAAGATGATGTCAGGCGTGCCACACTCTTGTAATAAATGTTGAATGATAGCAATCTAGTTGTTCATTAGGATACTGTTGAGAGGCAGAGGTCAGGGGCACGGAATCGGAAAGTTGAAGGCAGTTAGGAGGGTGCAGAGGCAACAATTTGACCACACTGGGCAGGCAGGAAGGGCAGTGGCAGCACAACAGAGTATGGAGGGCAGTGGAAAGGGGGGCAGGGGCAACAAACCAACAATGCAGGACAGGCAAGAGAGGCTGTGGCAATATAATAAACCATTGTGGGCAGAAGGAAGAGGCAGTGGTAGTACAACCATACATGCCAACAGACTCGATTCAGCCAGGAACGCCCAATGTTTTTAAGCCCAAATGGGCTTTATTTTATCTGTCTCCTGTCTACAATCTCCTCTTTTTCAATGTAAGTCAATGGGGAAAATCAATTCCCCAGTTTTTTTTCAAAATCTCCCTCTTACCAAGTTCAAAATGTTAGCAAGTATGGTAAATTGGATCATGGAAGGCAGGAGGAATTGGGGTAGGGACATGGATTCGGATAACAGAGGACAGGAGGGACATGGACAGGTGCACCAAACTGACCTTACAGGGCAGGCATCAGGGTTTGCAGCAGCACAATACACCACACAGGGCATGCAGGACGGCAGTGCAGCACAACAATCCATGGAAAGCAATAGGGAGGGGACAGGACCATGCACATGGACAACAGAGAACAGAGGGGAAAGAGGCAATGTCAGACAGGAGAGAAAGCTGCAGCATAACGGACCATAAAGGGCACGAGGGAGGGATCAGGGGCATTACAATGGAACAGACAAGCCAGGAGGGAGGGAATAGGGGTCTGCACATGGAAAACAGAGGGCAGGGGGCAAGGGGGCAGGGCAGGAGCAGCAAGCTGACCATGAAGGTCAGGCAGGATGGGCACTAGAATCACAACACAGCATGGAGGGCAACAGTGAGACTATAATGGCATACACACAGACCATGGAGGGAAGGTGGGAGGGGGTCAGGGGCAGATAGCTGACCACACAGGGAAGGTGGAAGGGGCCGTGGCAGCACAGAAGACCATGCATTGCAAGCAGGAGGGTTAGTGGCAGCACAATGGCCATGATGGGCAAGAAGTAGGGGGCAGGGGCATGCACAAAGGACCATGGAGGATAGAAGGGAGGGGTAGGAGCTGGACACAGACAAGAGAGTTCAGGGGAAGGGGCCTCACAACAGACCAAGTGGGGCAGGCAGGAGGAGCAGTTGCAGAACAACAGACCAGGGAGGGCAGAAGGGTGTGGCAGTAAAATGGACCATGGAGGACAGGAGGAAGGGGATAGGGTCATGGAACGTGGAAAGACAGGGTGGAGGTGGCAGGGACAGGTTACAGTCATCTGACAATGCTAGGCAGGTGGGCGGGGAGTGGCAGCTCAACAGAACACTCAGAGTAGATGGGAGGGGCAGGTCCATGGAACATGGTTGGCAAAAAGGATAGAGCAGGGACATGCACACAGACATCGGAGGGCAGGGGGAAGGAGTGTAGGGGCAGCAAGCTAAGCACAGAGGTCAATGATGGGGCATAGAATTGGGCAATGGAGGGCAGGAGGAGTGGACTGGGGCATCATGCTAAATGGAGAGCAGTAGCAGCTCATCAGACCATGCATGGCAGGAGGGAGGAGGCTAGTGCATGGATTCAGACAACAGAGGATAGGGAGGAAGTGGATGGGACAGCAAGCTAACTGTTTAGAGAAGGCGGGAAGGCCAGTGGCAGAACAACAGCCACACAGGGCTGTAATGAGGGAGCAGGGGCATGGACTTGAACAATGGATGGCAAAGCGGAGGAGGGGAGACAGGAGCAGCAAGCTTAGGTGGGGGAAGCACAATGCCAGGCCAGGCCCTGCTTCCAACCCCCCACCATCCATTGCGATAGACATCTTACCTAATGTTTAAAAAAAACTAGAAATTTGCTGAAAAATAAAGATTCCAGGGATGTTATAGTTAGACTCAGATTTCACTCGTACAAAACCAGTGAAATTCAGCAGTTATAGTTACCTGAGCTAACTATAACTTACGCCCGGCAATGCACTGCTTATGACCTCAGACAGTCCATTATTCTTGACATGGTCAGTGATATCACTCATGATATCACTCATGACATCTCAAATGAGCTGTGAATGGAATGGAACTATAATCGCTAGAACTTTACTTAGGGATAGTGTGTGTTTATTAACACCCCTTTTTTTTCTTTTCTTTCGTGTAAGAACCAATATAATACGCAAAGTGCCCAGATCAATATGGCCGATAGCCTTTCACTTTAAAGTAATGTGTAGTCCATTTTTTATGTTGATGTTTACAATCATAATTATGTTTATTATGAACAAGTCACATTGCCGAACATACAGGTACGGCAGTCACGGGGCAAGATATGCTGAAATGACATTGTGTGCATATTAACACATGTTTTCTTTTCTTTATTGTATGAATTCCTGAATTTTCGCATCGTGACCAGGCCAATATGGCTGCCAGCTTTTTGGATTAATGTAATATGTAGTCCTTTGTTAATGTTGGCAACTAGAGGCATTTGTACATTTAAATAAGGAAGCTACAATGACGTCTTGTATCGTTATCAAGGTTCGGACGAGACGAAACGTGTGGATCGTGTCTTTTCCAGAATAAATACTTCCAAACTACAACCTGAGTGCTGATTCCATTCTTGTAAGAGTGAGAGGAGATTGAATACATATATATAAAATTCACTGAAAAAACCACAGGTTTCAGGGACGTTATAGACTTACAGTTAGAAAGTAGCATTTAAAAAACCTTAGATATTCACTGAAAAACCACAGGTGTCAGGGACGTTATAGTTAGTCTGACATTTCACTTGTACAAAACCAGAGAAATTCAGTCGTTATAGTTAGCTGAGCTAACAATAACTCATGCCCCCGCAATGCACTGCTGATGATGTCACATATTACATCACTCATAACATGGTCAGTGACATCACTGATTACATCTCAAATGATATCACTGATGACATCACTGATGACATCATCCAGTGACTGTGAGTGTTTCTAAAAAGTTTAAGAATGTGATATATATATATATGATGATTCAGTCAGTGTGTGCTTGACTGTATAAGTGAGTGATTATACGTGTCTGGGTGAATGTATGGGTGAGTGACTAATCTGTGTGAATGTCTGTATCAGTCTGTCAGTTGGTGTGTAAGTGGCTGCATGGGTTGGTGAATAGGTACATGAGTGTCTAAATAGGTTATTGTTTGGTTGTCTAGAACCTGTATGTGTGCCTGAGTGTCTGTTTGTTGTGTGACTACCTGCTTGGATTGTGAGTGGGTGATTCACTGGGTGTATGGGTTCATGAGTGCGTCTGTGAGGTGCTGTATGGGTGAGTGAGTGTTTATATGGCTGTGTTGGTGAGTGAATGGATGTCTCAGTGGTATGTGTGAGTAACTGCATATGTGAATAGCAGCATATGTGAGTGTTGGAGTATATAAGTGACTGTATGTGAGAGTGAGTGATTGTAAGAGTGGATGTATGGATGAGTGTGTGCTTGTGTCAGTGATTGTATAAGAGAGTAAGTATGTGTTAGTATCTGTGGGAATAAGTGAGGTGGTGTGTGTATAACTATATAGGTGAGTAAATGGCATTGTGATTGACTCTTTGGGTGACTGACTAGGTGTGTGAGTAACTATGGGTGAGCGGCGGTGTGTGAATCTCTGTATGGGTGTATCAGTGCATATAACAGTGGCTGTATTGATGAGTGACTGCATGTATGAGTGACTATATGGCTGAGTGAGTGGATGTGTGTGTAGACCTAGGAATCATTGAGTGGGTATGTACTAACTGGTATTGGTGATTCTATGGTTTCGAGAATGGTCTTCTGTATTTTAGAATGCATGTTTATGAAAGGCTATATTAGGGTGTGAGTAGGTGCATCAGAGATTAAGTGGATGATGTCATCAGTGATGTAATCTGAGATGTCTTCAGTGATGTCACTGACCATGTCATGAGTGATGTAATATGTGACGTCATCAGCAGTGCAAAGCAGGGGCGTGAGTTATAGTTAGCTCAGCTAACTATAGCAGCTGAATTTCTCTGGTTTTGTATGAGTGAAATGTCAGACTAACTATAACGACCCTGAAACCTGTGGTTTTTTCAGTGAATATCTAAGGTTTTCTAAATGCTAATTTCTAACTATAACGTCCCTGAAACCTGTGTTTTTTCAGTAATATATATATATATATATGTGATCAAGGCACTTGTTGTGCCGAAACGCGTTATGCTGCTAGTGCTGTTTGAGAGCTCAATTGATTAAAAATCTGCACTTTATCCGAGGTCCGTGCTCCGTTGTCTTTTGTGTGGAAAAGAGTTGGAGTTACCTGGATATATATATATATATATATGTATATACTGGCCGACACACTGGAGGCTCTATCAAGAGCATGAAAAGAATGTTTTCAGGCAGAACCCATCGGGGTAATATTTGAACGTGGGGACTACAGGTCCCATGAAGCAATGAATTACACAAGCCCACCAGAGGGCGATATTTAAACGAATCATAGACTAATTCTCCACGTATCTGCACGGAAACGAGCCACCCGTGAGCAAGGAGCAGGAGCTCCGAAACGCGTTGGGTGAAAGATTGAAATATTCTGATGTGCTTGCCTGTATGCCGAATAAAGACTCTGCCACGTAGCTGAGGTCTGTCTGTCATCGTGTGCGCTTTCAATTGTGGGCAATCTTTGGAAGATATATACCGGCCGGTCCAGGTCGGGAAAGCAGCACCGCCGCTTTATTATTGTGGGCTGTTAATTCCGGATACACGGGAATCGCTATAACATGATGACAGGGAGGAGGTTTATTATACTGGCCGACACACTGGAGGCTCTATCAAGAGCATGAAAAGAATGTTTTCAGGCAGAACCCATCGGGGTAATATTTGAACGTGGGGACTACAGGTCCCATGAAGCAATGAATTACACAAGCCCACCAGAGGGCGATATTTAAACGAATCATAGACTAATTCCCCACGTATCTGCACGGAAACGAGCCACCCGTGAGCAAGGAGCAGGAGCTCCGAAACGCGTTGGGTGAAAGATTGAAATATCCTGATGTGCTTGCCTGTATGCCAAATAAAGACTCTGCCGCGTAGCTGAGGTCTGTCTGTCATCGTGTGCGCTTTCAATTGTGGGCAACCTTTGGAAGATATGTGTATATATATATATATATATATATATATATATATATATATATATATATATATATATATATATATATATATATATATATATATATATATATATATATATATATATTACCTACTGCCGGTCGCCAGTAGGTAGTTATAGTTAGGACTAGTTCCATAGGAAAAACGTTTTTTGATTTGCCTATATCTTTGGTGCCGTTTGGCGAATCTTCGCAAAAGTTTCCAAAAAAAAGGTTCACTCAGGTCAGCTCCTGTCTTGAAAGTTTCGGGGTGATTCGTCAAGCAGGGGCTGAGAAAAAAGGGGGGTCCCAAAATGCATTTTCCCCATGTTAATTTCCATAGGAAACTTTAGACACGGCTACAGCCCGAACTGCTGAACGGAATTATACCAAATTTGGCAAAAAGGTAGCTCTTGTTTCAGAAAGCACCCTTTTTTTTAATGGTGTAAATCCGTTCAGTAGTTCCTGAGAAATTCAAAAAATAAAAATATAAATATCTGAGCACCGAGGGGGGTTCGCAAACCCTCCCGAGCACGAGCTCAATTCTGTTTGGCTGCCAACACTCCAAACCAGAATGTGTTG
The DNA here is from genome assembly GCA_963921515.1 of Calotriton arnoldi. Taxonomy (NCBI): domain Eukaryota; kingdom Metazoa; phylum Chordata; class Amphibia; order Caudata; family Salamandridae; genus Calotriton; species Calotriton arnoldi. Next base: position 544,122 of record CAWUFW010008131.1, on the reverse strand, counting down.
ACAGCCATCTTGTGACTCTGTAACCGAGTCACAAGAAAACAGTGGAAAAATGGTTAAATAACAAGAAAAGGGGGCAGGGTAGAAACACCCTGACCCCCTAGGCCTGTTCAGGGGGTCCCACAGGGACCCCCAGGGCCAAAAAAAGCATTTTTGTTTTTTAAAACATCGGTTGAATTCGCCATGGGTGTGCGAATCCAGCCGAGAAAATAAAAAAAAAGAAGCGCGTGCTCCCGTGTTTCGTTTTCTTGAAGCCCCCGGGTGGGCCAGGTCCTGGGGGCAATATTTAATAATGGTGCGGGGGCCTGCCACCTCCCCAGGGCTTACATTAAGCCCCGGGGACTGCCACCTCCCCAGGGCTGTATTAAAATTTGAGGCAGGGGGCCTCATAGGACCCCCAAGCCCCGGGGACCGCCACCTTCCTGGGGCTTCCATCATTAATTAGGGGGGTCCTCGCGGGCCCCCCAAGCCCTGGGGACCACCACCTCCCCAGGGCTTTAATAAATTTGAGGCGGGGGCCTCGTGGGCCCCCCAAGCCCTGGGGACCGCCACCTCCCCGGGGCTTCCATCATTAATTAGGGGGGGCTTGCGGGCTCCCCAAGCCCCAGGGACCACCACCTCCCTGGGGCTATGCAAATGTAGGGTGGGGGGCCACGTGGCCCCCCTCCTGGAGCCCTTCATGGCCCTGGGGACCGCCACCCCCCAGGGCGGGCTCCTGCAATGTCCCAGTGTGCCCACCCCCGGGATATTCCTGTTTGCTATGACAGGGTGGGAGCACGGCTTCCGCCCTGTCATAGCAAACGCTGCTTTGCTTCATTGAAGCGAGAGCAGGAAACCTGCTCTCGCTTCAACGAAGCAAAGCAGAAAACCTACTCTCGCTTCAACAAAGCAAAGCAGAATTGCTGCTCTCGCTTCAACGAAGCAAAGCAGAAAACCTGCTCTCGCTTCAACGAAGCAAAGCAGAATTGCTTTTGGGCAAGGGTAGCTGCATGTCAGCAGCTCCCCTTGCCCAAAAGCAATGCCGGCAACCGCAGGAGGTGGGGAGCCAGCAGGGACCGTGGGGCATTGGGGCTCCCCCCACGGTCCCCAACTTGAGGGCATGCCTCAAGGGATGAGGTCCCGGGGCAAAATAATGCCCTTTGGGGGAAAGGGGGTGGTAATATAATTTTTTTTCTAAATAAAAAAAAAATGAAGTGGCTGGACCTTGGGGGATGGGGTCCCCAAGGCAGAATTAAACTGTTCAGAATGAGGGGCATTTTTTTTCTCTTGCGTGCTTGGAGTCGCGACTCCATCGCGTCCAGCGCGGCCCCCCAGTGTATACGTGATGGGTTTGCGACTCCAAGCAAAATTTTAAAAAAAGAATATGTATGTTTTTAAAAGGTAAGATTCATTGTTGGGATATAGGGTGGCTCTAAAAAGAGCCCTTGTGTTTATTATGAGTTTGTTCTAGCTACATGTAAGTGCGGATGCAGAGCTTTAGGTTGTTGAGAAAGACTCTGTTTCCTTGATCTGTGAAGTGTACTCCATCACTTCTGTAGATGTCATCCATATCAAACGTATATTGTTATTGTAGATGGACCCCATTGTATGATCTCTTAGGTATGCAGAAATAGCTTTATTGACATTTTTCTAGCTTTTTTAATCTGTGGACAAAATTGATTTGACCACTTCCATTTCGGTCTTTGGCATATATTAGAGTAAACAAGACATTCTGAGGTAAAAGCAAGATCAATTGTGCAAAGGTGTCCTTCATTAGCATTTCCAGACCTACCCCAGTCAATGTGCCTAGGTCATTGCCACCACAGTGCACAATCATGAGGTCAGGGGGTTGGAGATGCAAAAAGGTTTTAACCAAAGGCATCAATTGGTGCCACTTTAATCCTCTCTGTGCAATCCATTTAATATCCACATTTTGCAAAGCTAGGTCTTTGTCAATACCTCTGTGTTCAGCATATCTTTTGCACCAGAAAACATAGCTGTGCCCAACAATCCACACTGTAAGCATCTTGAAGGGATGTCTGGAAGTAATGAAAAGATGTCTGTAGCTGAGGTAGTCAGTTGGTAGAATGAGAAGTATCTAAAATGGTGGACAAGATGCTGTTTTTTAAAAAGTAGATAATTGATTGGCTGTTTAAGAACATTGTACACTGAAAAATAGGGTGTATGTTACTTTATTTTAAAAGCATGTTTCTTATTGGTTTCTTAAAAATGTTTGAAAGGTACAGTAGATAGGATAAGGTCTTATTTTGCAAACGACAACCACACCTGCTGTTTGCATTTGTAAGCTTGTGTGCTGAACTTGAAGATATGGTGAACTTGTGACCTGTCAGTTCCCTTCAATGTTACATGAACTGTTGCTATGGAAACTGGCATTAGGCAGAAGGGGGGAAGGGTTGAATGTTATCTGTGGTTTTAAAAAGTGGAATTGTAATTCATATACAAGTGATATGTTATTAAAGTAAGATTTCCCAAGTCAGTACTATCTTTAGAAGTGGTGTGTTCTTAAAAAATAGTGGTATTTTTATTTGTAATACATTTTTGAACTCCCGTCTGAATTCGCGACTCCATCGCGAACGTACACGGTGGAGTTGCGACTCCTGGAAAATTACAGAACCAGTTTGGGCACTTTTAGAAGTCAGTTGGTAAGGGTTAATATGTCTAACCAATAGAAATGTGTTTTTGAATTTGAAATTATGTAGGAAGGAATGTGATTTGTTATTTAGATTTATTTGTGTGGAGAAAGAGAGGGAAAGTTTGCCATTACTGGTTTAACCTTGTTGAGAGCAGTGCATTATATTGATTGAGTGCATAAGAAAATCTTTTATGACTTTATGAAATTTGATATTCTACAAATCAATTTTTAAGGTGAGTTATAAATTTGTGAGGTGTATTATGTATGAGGTTTATTTTTAAACTTAAAAAAATATTCAAGAACTGTGATGTTTGAAATATATTATTAAATGTAGAGATGTGTATTGTAGTTTGTTTTATTGTGCTTAAATGTTGTTTGAAAAAGATTCTGTATAGTAATATATGTATATTGGAAGATGGATTAGTGATTTGGTAGTCTGTTTTACTGTGTGGATATGTACATTTGTAGTATACCGCATAATTTTAGCTGTTGCTTTCATATTGGATGTGCAGTCTGTCACGTTTTAAGGTGTGTATGGACTTGTGTATGAAGTATGTGTCTACTTATATATGTATTTTCATATGTATTATACATTGGAAAGTGTATGATTTATAACAAAGATGTGTTGTTGCTTTTTATATGGTAGGCTCTAGATTGCGAGTAGTATTAGAATGGTGAAGATGGAGCACAAAAGTGTGGTTTAAAAGATGTTGAGATAAGGTATTAGTGATTAGATTACTTTTTATAAGTCTCTAGAGAGGTAGAGTTCAAATATGCCACATAATTTTTGGTGTTTGCTTGAAATTGGAAGTTTGTTCTGTGAATTCTTTAGGTGTGCATAGTGTTGTGGTACAGACTTATGGATGCATGTTTTCAGGAATATGATGAGACTTATACAAGAGACATGTGAAGGGTTTCTGCTTTGTATTTGGCTACGTGTAACATTATAACTAGTTGTAGAATGGTAAAGCAGCAGCTCAAAAGTGAGGTTTGAAATATGTTTGTACAGATATTATTTATTAGAGTAATTTGTATGAGATTGTGGAAAGGTATATGTTAATTTTACCGCATAATTTTCACTGTCTGTTTGAAATTTGAAGTGTAGTTTGTGAAGTTTTAAGTAGGGGTGGGCGGAATTGCGTAGTCACGCTACGCAAAGCTCTGCGAAATGGTAAAAAATCTCCGCGAGCACGCAAAAGTTCCACGAACACGCGGAATTGCTTGTTCCGCCCGTTCGCAATGCTTTTTTCCTGTTCGCGAACGCTGTTTGTGTGCTCGGGGAGAAATATCTTGCGAACACGCATTTTGAAAGCGCAAACAAGCAAAAAATTCCGCGAACCCGCGGATTGCGGAATTTTTGGTAATTCCGCTTTCTCCGCGGAACGCGAAATTACCCAAATTCCGCAAATTCCGCGAGCGGAACGGAATTTACCACCCAGGCCTAGTTTTAAGCTGTGGATGCTGTTGTGAGTAACGTATGTCTCTACTTGCATATGTATTATGTTATGTGTTATGTGTCTGAAGATGATGGATGTAGAAAATTTAGGTATACATTTATCTGTATATTAGTTTTATATATGATTTTGCTAGCAAAAGGTACAGACATATGCATATATGCTTTTAGGAATATGGTGAGACTTACAGTAAAGAGATCTTATCTAATCACCCTGTGATGATCTACACTTTTCCAATCACTGAGGCACTATCACAGTACTTCTCCAATAGCTCAGGCAATACTGATGCACTTTTAAAATCACCCGGGCAATAACTATATACTCTTGTAATCCCCCAGATAGTACCCCTGCACTCATGCAATCACAAATGCATTAGCTATACAGGGTATCAATCACCCAGGTACTATCCTTCCACTCCTCCAATCATCCTGTCATGATCTATGCACTCCTGCAATCACTTAGCCAGTACTCATACACTTATAAAATCACTCAGGCACTGCTTATGCACTTATGCAATCACCCAGGCCCTACCCTAGTACTCCTCCAAACATCCACACACTACTTTTGTTCTCATGCAATCACTCAGGCACTTCTCTTGCACTCCTTCAATCACACAGTCAGTACCAGTGAAGTCCTTCGATCACCCATCTACTAGCTATGCACTTATAAAATCATCCAGGCACTACTTTTGCACTCCTTGAATCACTCAGGCACTACAATAGTACTACTCCAATCACCAAGGCAGTATTCATACACATAAAATTACCTAGGCACTTCCTATGTACTCCTGAAATTCCCCAGACATTACCTGTGCAGTCATGCACTCACAAGGCATTATGTATGTATTCGTCTAATCTCCCAGACATTAGTTCCGCAATCATGCAATCATGAATGCATTAGGTATACACTGGTTAATCACCGAGGTACTACCCTTGTAGTCCTCCAATCACCCTGTGAGGATCTATGCACTCCTCCAATCACTTAGCCAGTGGCCATGCACTTATAAAATCACTCCGTTACTACCTATGCACTTATGCAATCACCCAGGCAGTACCCTAGTACTCCTTCAATCAACCAGGTACTACCCTTGTTCTCATACAATCACCCAGGCACTACCCGTGCATTCCTTCAATCACCCAGTCAGTCTCTATTTGTATATGTATTTTCATATGTCTTGTACATTTGAAAGTGCATGATGTATAACAAAAAGGTATTGTTGCTTTTTATATGGTAGGGTCAAGACTGTGAGTAGTAGTAGAATGGTGAAGATGCAGCATAAAAGTGTGGTTTAAAGAAGTTGAGATAAGGTATTAGTCAGTATGCTAGTTTTTATAAGTCTCTAGAGAGGTACAGTTGAAATATGCCACATAATGTTTGGTGTTTGCTTCAAAGATGAAGATTGTTCTGTGAATTTTTGAGGTGTGCATAGCGTTGTGATACAGACATATGCATGCATGCTTTCAGGATGTTGCACTTTTTCACTCACAGAGACACTAACACAGTTGTACTCCAATCACCCAGGTAGTACCCATGCGGTTATAAAATCAGCCAGGCACTTCCTATGTAGTCTTGTAATCTCCCAGATATTACCCCTCAACTCATGTAATCACCCATGCATTATCTATGTACTCCTTAATCCCCCAGACATTACCTTTGCACTCATGCAATCACCAATGCATTAGCTATGTACTGATTCAATCACCCAGGTACTACCCTTGCACTACTCCAATCGCCCCGTCAGGATCTATGCACTCTTCCAATCAGTTAGCCAGTACCGATGCACTTATAAAATCACTCAGTCACTACCTATGCACTTATGTAATTTCTCAGACAGTAGCTTAGTACTCCTCCAATCATCCAGGCAGTACTCTTGTTCACATGCAATCAACCAGGCACTTCCCTTGCACTTCTTCAATCACCCACCTACTACCCCTGAAGTCCTTTGATCACCCACCCACTATCTATGCACTTATAAAATCACCCAGGCACTACTTTTGCACTCTTTCAATCACTGAGGCACTACAATACTGCTACTCTAATCACCAAGGCAGTATCCATGCATATATAAAATCGCGTAGGCACTTCATATGTACTCCTGAAATCCCTTAGACATTACTTGTGCACTCATGCAATCACAAGGCACTATGTATGTATTCCTCTAATCCCCCAGATATTACTTCTGCAATCATGCAATCATTATTGCATTAGCTATACACTGGTTTATTCACCTAGGCACTTCCTTCGCAGTCCTCCAATCACCAAGGTACTACCCTTGTTCTCATACAATCATCCAGGCACTACCCCTGCATTCCTTCAATCACCAAGCCAGTGTCTACTTGTACATGTATTTTCATATGTCTTATACATTTGAAGGTGCATGATGTATAAGAAATAGGTGTTGTTGCTTTATATGTGGTAGGGTCAAGACTGTTAGTAGTAGTAGAATGAGGAAGATGCAGCATAAAAGTGTGGTTTAAAAAGAAGTAGAGATATGGTTAAGTCAGAACGGTACTTTTTATAAGTCTCTAGAGAGGTACAGTTGAAATATGCCATATAATGTTTGGTGTTTGCTTCAAAGATGAAGTTTGTTCTGTGAATTTTTGAGGTGAGCATAGTGTTGTGTTACAGACATATGCATGCATGCTTGCAGGATGTTGCACTTTTTCACTTACTGAGGCACTAACACAGTAGTAATCCAATCACTCAGGCAGTACCCATGCACTTATAAAATCACCCAGCACTTCCTATGTACTCCTGAAATCCCCAGACATTACCTGTGCAGTCATGCAAACACCAGGCATTATGTATGTATTCCTCTAATCCCCCAGACATTACTTGTGCAATCATGCAATCAAGAATGCATTAGCTATACACTGGTTTAATCACCTAGGGCAATGACCCTGTGAGCATCTATTCCCTCCTCCATTCACTTAGCCAGTGCCCATGCACTTATAAAATCACGCAGTGACTGTGAGAAGTTGGCCTGGTATATGCTGTCCACTAATTAAAGTGGGCACCTTGCACCAGTCCAAATGACCCTTATGATGTATGAGGTCAAAGATAACCTTTAGAAAGCTATCCTAGTGGTAGCTGTGGAGAGCAGCCTTCAGGCTTAATCTTGTAGGAATGTAAAGCAGCTTGTTTTACCAGAATATCACCTCCTGAATGACTAAATGAAGGAGAACCACATAGTAGTTATATAAAAATATGTATTTATTAATTAAACACTCTCTACTATCCTCTACACGAGGATAGAACACAAAGCACACAATACGAGATCAATAGAACAGTTGTAAGTAGCACAATACACAGTGGGCTCCAGGGGGAGATCAAACCATATACTAAAATAGTGGTATAACAGTCACGACTGAGATCAAGACAAGGTCTGGAACATGTAGAATTGCTGAGACCCCAAGGATCCACCCAAGGTGAGTAGACAGGGACCCCACGGAGGCCGGGTGCAGTGTGGGAACACGACCGCGGGCTCCGTGCAATTCTATGGGGAAGTCGCGGTTACACTTTTAGAGATTAAGGACCCTTCTAGGAGGACTTCGAGCAAACCGGTTGGAACTTAAGAGTTTGAAGAGCCACCCCCCCGTGGATTCTGAAGTACCCGAGTTACCTATCACAGAGGAGCTGAATGCATAGGTCTGAAGTGGTGTCAGAAACTGCCGACGTTCTCAATGGAGAGCTGAAAAGAAGTACTGCTGCCGTGAAGGTGAAAAGTGTCCGGTGGAATCCAAGCCTGGATTCGGGGAAGATGGAACCTGAAAGCAGAGGGGACAGAGTCTGGGTCACTTCAGAGTGACAGGGGCTCGGTAGACGAATGCCCACCGATGTCGGTTGCTTCAGGTGCGAAGAAGGGATGCTTGACTGCAGCAACGAGGACCAGGAGATGCCAAGGACGACCAGGAGCCAGAGGTGAGCCATCCCACAAAGGATGTGGAGTGCTGAGGGGTCGGTGTCCGGCAGGATGTGGAGTGCTGAGGGGTCGGTGTCCGGCTGGAGCACCAACAAGCCTTGGCAACAGCAACCCACGAAGGAAGGTCAAGCAGGTTACGGTGTGGACCAGCAAGGTCCAGGGGACTCACCAAGCACTGGGGAGTCAGGGCACATCTGGAGCAACCAGGAAAGCCAAACAGAAATCAAGATGACCCTCAGGAGGACCCACAGGCCGAATAACCAGGAGTCACGAGGGGACCTCGAGCAAGATTGCAAAGTACCAGCCCATGGAGCACTTGGTGTGAGGAGGCCTGAGTTCCTTGGTGCAAATACTGCTCAGGCTTAGGACTACACGGAGTCCAATGCACAAGCTCGGGAATTGCCAACAAGCATATCCACTTGCAAATGGACGCAGTGCACAGGGGTTCGGGTCACACAGTCCCCACGAGGGATACTGGCCTCAAACTCAGTGAGAGGGCAGATCGACCTCAGGGACCTTCGTAAACCCACCTCCTGTGTTGCTGAATCATCGGAGTCCGCAGGAGCTCAGGAGCAGCAGACCGGTCAGTTGCGCTTAGGTGCCTGCGAATGCAGGGGAGTGACTCCTTCACTCCAAGGGGGATTCTTCAGTTGTCTTTAGTGCACCACAGGTCCTGCATGGAGCCTGTATGGAGCACGGGCACGAACCAAGCTTTGGACGGAAAGGGGGATGAAGTTGAGCCCAGTCGAGGTCTAGCGAGGTCCAGAGTGTCCAGACGGTCGAAGGTCAGTGGTTTCTTCTTTTAGAATCTTGTCCATGTAAAATCTAAAGTCTTACAGCCAGGTAAGCCGTTTTGTACCCACGGGAGAGGGTTGGACAGATTCAGGGGACCCTCCTAGGGGAGGGCCAGGACAGAGGGGTGGGTACACCCGTGTCCTTTGTACAGTTTTGTGCCAGAGCAGGAACCAATGGTTCCCAGAACTGGTTTGAGCTGGACTATGCACAGGGACACCAAATGTGCCCCAGATGCAGACTTTCAGGCACTCTCAGAGTGCACCCACCCAGCCCCAATACACTAAATCCTGTCTGGGAGGTGGGCACACCTCCCTGTGACAGGATGCCTATTGTGCTGCCTTCCTCTGCTCGAGCTTGGCTCAGCAGCAGGAGGGCAGAAATTTGTCTCTGGTCGGCAGCATCCTTTTTGTGCTGTCCGGGTCGAGAAGGCTGGCACCAGTTAGACCAGTGACCCCACGAAGCTCGCTTCTGAAGGGTGGAATCATTTACCGCGAGGTTATAATGCACCTCTACCTATATTTCCGGCTGAGTCACAGACAACCCGGGAGAATGGTCCCTGAAGGCTGCAGAGGGGCTCTGCTCATGCAGGGGCACCCTCTCACTAAAAACCCAGCACCCTGCCTTCAGGATTGATAAGGCCTGCTATAGGGGTGACTTATAAGTTTTAGGTGTAGTGACCTATAGATATAGTGAGCCTATATCTAAAGTAGGTGGTGCAAGCACCATCTTACACAGGCTGCTGTAAGGGACCTCGAGTTCCATTTTGCATGGCCTCTCATGGGTGGCATAATACATGCTTCAGCCCATGGAAGGCCTCTGGGGTACCTATGCCCTGGGTACATGGGTACCATATACTAGGGACTTATAAGGGTACCCCAGTATCCAATCTGGAGTGTACCAAAGTACATGTATGTCAATTTAAGGGTGAAAGCAGATAGACTTGGGTCCTGATTAGCAGGATCCCAGTCAGACTCGTCAAAAACAGTGAGACATCAAGCAAAACGTGGGGGTAACCATAAGAAGCAGATCCTACTTTCCTACAGTTACTAGCCATGCACTTATAAAATCACCCAGGCAACTCCTATGTACTTCTGTAATCCCTCAGATATTACCCCTTAACTCATGGAATCACCCAGGCATTACTTATGTACTCCTTAATCCCCCAGACATTACCCGTGCACTCATGCAATCATCAATGGATTAGCTATACAGTGGTTCAATCACCCAGGTACTATCCTTCCACTCCTCCAATCATCCTGTCATGATCTATGCACTCCTCCAATCACTTAGACAGTACTCATAAACTTATAAAATCACTCAGGTACTACTTATGCACTTATGGAATCACCCAGGCACTACCCTAGTACTCCTCCAATCATCCATGCACTACTCTTGTTCTCATGCAATCAGCCATGACCTTCCCTTGGACTTCTTAAATCACCCAGCCTCTACCCCTGAAGTCCTTCGATCACCCAGGCACTATCTATGCACTTATAAAATCACCCAGGCACTAGTTTTGCACTCCTTGAATCACTCAGACACTACAATAGTACTACTTCAGTCATCAAGGCAGTATCGATGCACTTATAAAATCACCTAGACACTTCCTACGTACTGCTGAAATTCCCCAGACATTACCTGTGCAGTCATGCAATCACGAGGCATTATGAATGTATTCCTCTAATCTCCCAGACATTAGTTCTGCAGTCATGCAATCATGAATGCATTAGCTATCCACTGGTTTATTCACCTAGGCACTACCCTTGCACTCCTCGAATCACCAAACTACTACCCTTGTTCCCATACAATCACCCAGGCACTACCCTTGCATTCCTTCAATCACCAAGCCAGTTCTACTTGTATATGTATTTTCATGTGTCTTAAACATTTCAAGGTGCATGATGTATACGAAATAGGTGTTGTTGCCTTATATGTGGTACGGTCAAAACTGTTAGTAGTAGTAGAATGATGAAGATGCAGCATACAAATTGTGGTTAAAAAGATGTTGGGATAAGGTATTAGTGTCTACGCTTCTTTTTATAAGTCTCTAGAGAGGTACAGTTGAAATATGCCATATAATGTTTGGTGTTTGCTTCAAAGATAAAGTTTGTTCTGTGAATTTTTGAGGTGAGCATAGTGTTGTGTTACAGACATGTGCAAGCATGCTTTCAGGATGTTGCAGTTTTTCACTCACTGAGGCACTAACACAGTAGTACTCCAATCACTCAGGCTTTACCCATGCACTTATAAAATCCCCCAGGCACTTTCTATGTACTCATGAAATCCCCCAGACATTACCTGTGCAGTCATGCAAACACCAGGCATTATGTATGTATTCCTCTAATCCCCCAGACATTACTTGTGCAATCATGCAATCAAGAATGTATTAGCTATACACTGGTTTAATCACCTAGGCAGTACCCTTGCACTCCTCCAATCACCCTGTGAGCATCTATTCACTCCTCCAATCACTTAGCCAGTGCCCATGCACTTATAAAATCACTCAGTTACTAGCCATGCACTTATAAAATCACCCAGGCAATTCCTATGTACGCCTGTAATCCCTCAGATATTACTCCTTAACTCATGGAATCACCCAGGCATTACTTATGTACTCCTTAATCCCCCAGACATTACCCCTGCACTCATGCAATCACCAATGGATTAGCTATACAGTGGTTCAATCAATCAGGTACTATCCTTCCACTCCTCCAATCATCCTGTCAGGATCTATGCACTCCTCCAATCACTTAGACAGTACTCATACACTTATAAAATAACTCAGGTACTACTTATGCACTTATGGAATCACCCAGGCACTACCCTAGTACTCCTCCAATCATCCATGCACTACTCTTGTTCTCATGCAATCAGCCATGCACTTCCCTTGGACTTCTTAAATCACCCAGCCTCTACCCTGAAGTCCTTCGATCACCCAGGCACTATCTATGCACTTATAAAATCACCCAGGTACTACTTTTGCACTCCTTGAATCACTCAGACACTACAATAGTACTACTTCAGTCACCAAGGCAGTATCGATGCACTTATAAAAACACCTAGACACTTCTTATGTACTGCTGAAATTCCCCAGACATTACCTGTGCACTCTTGCAATCACCAGGCATTACGTATGTATTCCTCTAATCCCCTAGACATTACTTCTGCAATCATGCAATCATGAATGCATTAGCTATAGACTGGTTTAATCATCTAGGCAGTATCGTTGCAGTCCTTCTATCACCTTGTGAGGATTGATGCGCTCCTCCAATCACTTAGCCAGTGCCCATGCACTTATAAAATCACCCAGGCAGTACATTTACATTTCTCAAATCACTGAGGCACTACTACAGTACTTCTCCAATAACTGAGGCAGTACTGATGCACTTATAAAATCACCCAGGCACTTCGTATGTACTCTTGAAATCCCTCAATTTTTACTCCTTAAGTCATTGTAACACTAAGGCATTACCTATGTAGTCCTTAATCCTCCAGACATTACCCCTGCACTCATAGAATCACCAATGCATTAGCTTTACAGTGGTTCAAATATGCAGGCAGTACCCTACCACTGCTCCAATCAGCCTGTCAGGATCTATGCACTCTTGCAATCACTTAGCCAGTATCCATCCACATATAAAATCACTCAGTTAGTACCTGTGTACTTATGCAATTACTCAAGCACTACCCTAGTACTACTCGAAACAATTGGGTACTATCCTTGTTCTTATACAATCACACAAGTAATACTCCTTCATTCCTTCAATCACACAGCACTACTTTTGCACTCCTTGAATCACTCAGGCACTACAATAGTACTACTTCAATCAACAACGCAGTATCCTTGCACTTATAAAATCACTCAGGCAGTACCCACACACTTATAAAATCACCGACGCACTTCCTATGTACTGTTGTAATTACCCAGGCAGTATCCATACACTTATAAAATTACCTAGACAGTACCTATGCTCTTATATATTCTCTCACAGACTACCCTTGCACTCCTTCAATCATGCACACACTACTCATGTACTTATGTAATCGGTGAGCTAGTAGTCATGTACTTTTTAAAATACCCAAGCACTACCTTTCCACTCCTCTAGTCACTCATGCACTATGTTAGTACTTCTACAATGAACCAGACAGTATCCATACATTTGTAAAATCAGCCAGAGATTTCCTATCTAGTCTTGCAATCCCCTAGATATTATACTTGCAGTGATGCAATCAGCCAGGCATTATGTATGTACTTCTTTAATTCCCCAGATGTTTCCCCTATGCTCATACATTGCTTCAATCACCCAGGCACTACCCTTGCAGACTTGCAATCACACAGAGACTGCCTTTGCACTTATGTAATCATTGAGCCAGTACTCATGCACTTATAAAATCACCCAGGCACTATCTTTGCAGTCTTTCAATCACTGAGGCACTACAACAGTACTCGTACCATCAGTTAGGCAGTAGTCATGTACTTTTGAAATCACCCAGACACTTCCAATGTACTCCTGTAGTTCCTCAGATATTAGCTCTGCAGTTATGCAATCAGTAATGCATTATATATATACTGTTTAATCACTCAGGCACTACTGTTGCACTCCTCCAATTAACCTGCCACTACCATTACAGTCATACAATCACACACACATTACCCATGCACTCATGCAATCACTTAGACATTACTCTTGCACTAGTCTAATCACTCACATTTGTAGTGGTTCTTCACCATTGTAGTAATGTTGAGGGTGTTGGGCGTATGCAAATATAAAACAAAAATGTAAGACATATGTGAGCTGTAAGTGTAACTATATTACGAAAATAATATATGGATATGTGTGTATCTTTTAAATTGAATGTATTTTTATACTTATACATGTGAATATTTGTATATAATTATTTTAATATTATTAAATAGTTTTTACAGATATTCTGCATAATTATTAAGACAGATTCAGTATGACAAGATAAGTGGAAAGAAAAAGACAACAAAAAAAACAATCGTATTTAAAGGAGAGAGAAAAACAGAAATAAGATGAAGTACAACATGTGACGTTAAAGAAAAAGTCTTCTGGTAAGAAAACTAAAGAATTTGTGAAAAAAGTTTTAAAGAATCTAACAAATTGTCAAAATAAAGAAAAGAGAAAGAAATGACTACAACCAAACAGAAGAAAACGAAAAAAGGACAAAAAAGTGGAAATTCTGGTTATGGGAAAACAATCTATGTTGAAAGAAGGATGAAACAATTTATAGATATTAGAAAGAGAATGTATAAAAGTAGAGTACTACAAAATTTGTTGAAAGATTGCAGAACATATAAGAAGAGATCAGCATTTTACAAGAAAAAACAAGAGATTGAAAGTGTAGTTGAAAAGGCATTTGAATTGAAAATGAAAATTGTTTATATTAGTATTGAACAGAATGAAAACATTAAATAAAATAATGCACTTTATGAAGGAGAAAAGTTAAAAAAAGACTGGTTAATAGAACTAACTTTTGCAAAATATTTTCTGGAGAATGGAAGCACACTTCTAGTATGGAACCTTTTTTTAATGAAGAAAGCTATTTTAAAAAAATACATTAGTTCACGCACTTGATACGAGTGGTCGTTGCTATGAAGTTAAAGACGGCTGTCCAATTGAAAAAGAAAATATGGTTCCTAGGAATGTTGAAGAAGTAATAGCTGAAGAAGTTCAAGGGAGATGTACAGAGGCTCCAGTGTTTAAGTGGGATTGTAGTATTATTTGTAGTGTATGTCAGGAATCTATTGATATATTACAAAATCTCTTACGAGATTATGGAAAAAAAGTGTAAAACAGAAGATTAAGATGTTGCAAGGACTAGATCCTTGTAAAGTGAGAAAATATACTAACTTGCAGGGTCATTCTCTGGCTTGTCTTTCTAGGAAAGTGTGTCAAAGTCGTTTTCATCATTTAAGAATGTTAGCAGTACATCATTCAGAAATGCGGAAGTTAGTAAGAAGATTATACTATGTAAAAAGTCCTGCATTATGTCTAAATGAAATTAACACAGCTCTTTTGCATGGTTCAGTGTTGGATGTAAAAAAAGTTTCAGATGATATACAGTTCCGTTTCTTTGGTTCACAAGAGGAGTGTAGAGAAAGTGAGAGTTTGATCAGTGTAGGTGTTGAAGAAGAGATGGAAGATACTACTACTGTGAAGTTTGAAAAAGAAATAACAAAGTTTAATGTAGTTTCTGGTGAAAATCCAAACTATGTTTGTATTTGTTGTCGACGTACTCACTATAGAAGTTAAACTAGGAATGTAGATCTGTATTTAAAAAGGGAAAAGGAAAACAATGATAAATGGAGGCAATTTGCTGCTTATTTGTTTGTGGAAGGTCGTTTTGAGTTGGGTAGTAATCAATGTATTTGTAAATATTGTTACAACAAATTAGAAGAGAACAAAATGCCAGCTAGAGCTATACATAACAACCTAGAGTTGGTAGCTATACCTCCGGAACTGGAAGATTTAAATGCATATGAGTCCATTCTTATTCAATCTGTGCACCCATTTCAGGCTATAATTCGTATGGAGCCTAAAACAGGTAAGCTGCCTCCAACAGATCTACAAAGAGGTTTAAAAGGAAAAGTTGTGTATTTACCTTTAGATTTTAAGAAAAATATTGAAACTGTTCGTGTAGAGAGAGGGGAAAGTGAACCTGTAGTAATTCTAGTTAATGGTGTACCAACAAAGAGTCGGAAAATTTGGCAAGAGTTAGTAGATGTTACCAAACTTCAAAAGGTTACATTATATCTTGTACAAAACAATATTTACTATAAAACTGTAAATGTGGAGGAACAAGAAATATGTTTAGAAGATGAAACAGAAATTTCAAGTGGCCAAATCGAAAAAGTGGAGAACTCCAGGAGAGAAGAAATTTACGAACATTATAGTATACACCCACTACATTCAAAAGAAGTGATAGGAAACACTATTGAATTATTCCAAATGAGGAAAGCGAAGGGAACTCCCATGTGTGTATGGGAAAAAAGTTTGGAAGCTCGTTGTTTTCCACAGCTGTTCCCCGCTGGAAAAGGTGGCCGATATGATGAACGACCAGTTCAGATCCCAGCTTCAGAATATCGTACATTAAGACTGTACTTAGAAGATCCAAGATTTCAACAGTGTTTTCCATATTTATTTCATCTTCTGTTCAGAAGTGACATGTCTGGACTTTCATATGCAGTGAACCATATATTAAAAACAGGAGTTCATCTTACACATGTTTCTGCAAAGGAATTCATGGACAAAGTTCAACAAAGAGACGATCATTTAGAATCTCAGTTAATTAATTTGATGGCGTGTCAACGTGGTACTAATGAGTATTGGTATCGTCGTCACGGAGAACTTAAATGTATGTTAAGGAACTTAGGAACCCCTATGTGGTTTGTTACGCTTAGCTGTGCTGAGTACGCATGGGACGATTTACTTGATTTTCTACGACAAGCAAATTCAAAAGTAAAAAACATTGAATTGAAGCCAGCTGGAGAACTGTGTTCCTTGGATCCTGTAAATGTGTGCAGATATTTTAATCATAGGTTTGAAGCTATGATGTCCTTTTGTCTGCAATAAAAATAATCCACCTCTTGGAGAAGTTATTTATTTCTTTTGGAGAAAGGAATACCAAGCTAGAGGTGCACCTCATATTCATATGCTGTTATGGATGAAGAATGAACCAAAATTTGGAACTGATACTGATGAAAGTGTTTTGTCCTTCATTGAAAAATATGTTACCTGTGCCATTCCAAAAGAAGGAGGAGAAAACAACTTGAGACAGAAAGTTTTACGGTTTCAAAGTCATCGATGTGGGAAATATTGTCGACGGAAATACAAATCAAAGGGAAGATTTTATACAAAATGTTGTTTTGGATTCCCACGTCCAGTAATTTCAAAAGGAAGAGTCAACAGTTTCATGTCAGCAGTAAGGTATACTATAACTCGAAAATCTACAAAGAATACTTACAAAATAAAAAGAACTGAAGATTCAAAGTATAATAATGACTACAATCCAGTGATTTTGACAATGTGGAATGCTAACATGGATATTCAGTGTGTTGCAGATAATTCGATTGCTGTTGCTCGCTATGTTACATCATATATAACCAAATCTGAAAAGACGGAGTTGAAAGAAATGTGGGAAGAAATTTCACAAGAGAATACTCTTAGTAAGAAATTGTACAGCTTTAGTTTGAAGATGCTTTCCCATCGAGAGATTGGAAACTACGAATGTTCGGATCGTTTGACCTCTGCAAGTTTATATTCAAATCATTCTTTTACTGGCAATATCTGACAGATGCACTTGCACTTTGGTTTTTAATTGAAATTGTTTATGAATTAGCGTGTGCATGTGGGTTTCGAGCGTTTCACCACCTTACTCGCCTCTTTGCACTTTTGTGATTCCGTTTTTAAGCTTACCTGATTTTTAATGTATTTCATGTTTTTAACTGTTCCCACTAACCGGCGCTCCTCGTTCCACCGCAGCTGTTGTGCTGATTGAGTGGAGGGGGCTTAGCTGGTCTGTGAGCATTTCCACTTCCTCACTTCCTGTGCGCCACTTAGAACCGCCATCTTGGGTCGATTCACGCTCTAGTTTTTGGGGGATCATTAGCGAGCCTGCCTATTTCAGGCATTCATGGCGCCGACGCGCAGCGGACACTGAAGTAAAGGCTGCTAGTCGGTTCTGAGCTACTACCAAGTCTTTTACTGGCAATATCTGACAGATGCACTTGCACTTTAGTTTTTAATTGAAAGTGTTTATGAATTAGCGTGTGCGTGTGGGTTTCGAGCGTTTCACCACCTTACTCGCCTCTTTGCACTTTTGTGATTCCGTTTTTAAGCTTACCTGATTTTTAATGTATTTCATGTTTTTAACTGTTTCCCACTAACCGGCGCTCCTCGTTCCACCGCAGCTGTTGTGCTGATTGAGTGGAGGGGGCTTAGCCGGTCTGTGAGCATTTCCACTTCCTCACTTCCTGCGTGCCACTTAGAACCGCCATCTTGGGTCGATTCACGCTCTAGTTTTGGGGGATCATTAGCGAGCCTGCCTATTTCAGGCATTCATGGCGCCGACACACAGCGGACGCGCGCAGCGGGCGCGCCTGCGCCCGTCCGCGACAGTTCGGGGCCAGGGGCCATGACCCCTGGTCTATCTGTGCCGCACAGACTTGTCTATTCACCGAACCAACTATTGAATTACCGACCCCTTACCAACTTAAATTGCACTCTCTTACAAATGGAATGCAGGGAGGAAACCTGCCTGTGTTGCGGTTTCTCTCCCGGCACTAGCCTGACACCTACACCAACCCCCAAGGATAACACTAATAAATATAACAAACCCTTCTCACTGACCCCAAATGGATTTTTCTTCCTCAGTATAAACTGCTGCTCTCTCGCAAAGCATAAGGCCGATATTTTTGACCTATTGCTGACTGACCAACCTGATGCCATATTTCTTACTGAAACATGGTTGCACGAAAGTTCTGGCCCCGATGTTTCTGTGGCGCTGCCCCCTAACTATGCGATACTCAGGAAAGACAGGGACCTTAAAACTGGGGGAGGCATAGCCATTATATTTAAAAAGCTTTTTCAATGCAAATTTGAGCCTCTATCTTCGATGGACTGTGAGGCGGCCATTTTTAAATTAGTCCTTACTACAAAATGTACCCTCTCTGGAATACTGGTGTACCGCCCCCCTGGGCCCCCGGCTTCCTGGGCTGGCTCGTTTCCCAGTTTAATAAATCCAATACTCATGAGTACTGCCAATTTCTCCATTCTGGGTGATTTAAATCTCCATCTGGACGATTTTACATGCAAAATCAGCACCAACTTCATTTCTGACCTGGCAGCAATGAATATCCATCTACATAACTCGGGTCCCACACATAAGGCCGGCCATCTTTTGGACCCCATTTTTTCCAACCTTCCCAGCATTCACTGTCCTGCAGCTCTCCCCTCTGCTGGTCGGACCATTACAGTGTTAGGTTTAATCTGACACCCCCCGACAACGCGGCTCCCTCCCTTCCAGTCCTGAAGACTGGAAAAAGAGACTGGAAAAACCTGGACTTAACCACCCTGAACAACATCCTCTGCTCTACCTTACCCGTCTCCAAACACAAGGTGACCACGCTCTCTGATACGGTGCAAAAATGGCTTCTTGATGCCATATACACATGTCTCCCTCTTTCCAAAAAAAAGGTAAACAACCATCGCCCGCCTGTGCCTTGGTTCACTGACACCCTGAAAGTGGAAAAATCTAAATGTAAAGCACTGGAACGCAGATGGCGTAGAAATTATGACCCCGAATTAAAAACCACCTATAAAATGGCTAAAAAAGTTTACCATAGTCTCTGCAAATCCGCCCGCGCCGCGTTTTTATCAGTTTCCATTTCTGCTGCTTTAAATTGCTCCAAAACACTTTTTAATACAGTGAAGGAGCTGGCTGGCT
Organism: Calotriton arnoldi; assembly: GCA_963921515.1. Taxonomy (NCBI): domain Eukaryota; kingdom Metazoa; phylum Chordata; class Amphibia; order Caudata; family Salamandridae; genus Calotriton; species Calotriton arnoldi. Next base: position 524,855 of record CAWUFW010008131.1, on the reverse strand, counting down.
CTGCCACCTTGGCCAGGCCCCCACCACTAACTAAATATAAATGTGAGGAACTCGCCTCTTTTTTCGTCCAGAAAGTCGGAAAAATTTACTCCGACATAACGAGCCATGGGCGGGATAATCCTCCTCCCTCGCTATACATCAACTCCTGTCAGTCAAGTGCCTCACCGCCCATTGTGGACTCCATTCATCATGATCAGGACACGATGCGATACACCCCCTCCAACAATCTGGACACATGGCCCCCTCTCAATGCAGCCTCCTTTAAAAAAATCTTAGATAGTATTAAATCGGGATCACCTAAGGACCCCTTGCCCATCTCTGTGCTTAAGCAGCTAGAGTCGCCACCCCTTCTTGCCATCTTGGATCTTCTAAATGCCTCCTTAGAAGAAGCCACGGTCCCACGGGACTGGAAGCATGCGATGGTGGTCCCTCTTCTTAAAAAGGCCAACGCCGATCCAGACTCACCTTCTAATTATCGTCCCATTTCTCTGTCACCGGCCTTTTCTAAAATCCTGGAGAAACATATCCACTCCCAACTCACACAATTTGCTGAAACGCAAAAGCTCCTCCACCATTCTCAATCCGGCTTTAGAGCCGGTTTCTCCACCGAGACCACTTTACTTGGAGTAACGGAAAAGATACGTCACCATCTGGACGCTGGGGATACGGTCGCCCTTATCCTACTTGACCTAAGCGCGGCATTCGATACGGTATGTCATTCCACACTAATAAAAACGCTTGGGTCTCTAGGTATCGGCGGCTCTGCCCTTAGCTGGCTCATCTCTTTTCTGTCTAATCGCACCTTTCAAATCTTTGCCCCCACATCTTGCTCTGATATTCATTCTTTACCCTATGGGGTACCCCAGGGTTCCATTCTTAGCCCCCTACTTTTCAACTTATATGTTAGACCCCTGGCCAACGTCGCGGAAGAAGCAGGGTTGTCCCTATTCTCTTACGCTGACGACTCCCAAATTATCTTTTCGCTCTCTGCGAATAAAGCAGCTGGGCCATCTCATCTTCAGCTTGGCCTAGGAAAAATTGCATCTTGGATGCAGTCCCACTACCTTAAACTAAATGGAGAGAAAACTGAGGTACTGGTACTGGGAAAAAATAAAGACCTCTGGGGCCCTCAACATTGGCCCGAGGTGGTGGGGGCACTCCCTCGGCCCTCCAGTAAAGTCTGCAATCTTGGTGTCATCATTGATGATTCACTTACTATGCAACATCAGGCAGTCAAGGTTGCCGCCAACTGTTTTACCATCTTAAGGTGGCTAAGAAAGATCGTCTGGATGCTGCCTGAGTTCACGCAGAAAACAGTGGTCCAGGCCCTTGTTACCTCGCGACTGGACTACTGCAATGTCCTTTACCTCGGATCCAACAAGGTGGTGACGCGCAGGCTTCAGCTGGTACAAAACTCAGCCGCAAGGCTACTTTGTAGGGTACCCAGAACTTCCTCGGTCTCATGCTATTTGAGAGACCTTCATTGGCTCAGGGTGGAGAACCGTATTAAGTTCAAAGCTCTGAGCTATATGTTCAAAATCAAAACAGGCGTGGCACCCCAATACCTCCGAGACATGGTCAACAATTATGTGCCTTCCTGGTGCCTCCGATCTTCCACCCAAGGGAATTTCTCTGTGCCCAGAATCAAACTATCCAGGATGGGAGAGAGATCTTTTTCATACCTCGGTCCCCTACTATGGAACTCACTTCCCATAGCCATCCGTAGTGAAACGGCATACTCTCAATTTCGAAAATCCTTGAAGACCTGGCTCTTCAACCAGTAACCAACTCAGCTGCCGCTTATTTCTTTTGTTCCGCTCTGGCGCCGGGAAACCCTTTTTGGGTAGCTGTTGCGCCTTACAAGTTTAATAATAAAATAAAAATAAATAAATAATAAATCATTTGGGTAAGTCTTGGTCTTGCTGCAACACAAAATCGAGTATTAAAATCTGTACGAGAAATTGAATACTTAGCATTGAATGAACCAGAAAGTACAGATATTGTTAAAACAAATATGTTGGATATCTACTATCCCAAAAGGAGTCCACACCTGGAAAACATATGTCTCTATGAAGTACTGCAACATTACAGCTTTAAAAGAAATGTTACAGAAAATATAAATGAAGAAAAATATGCAGTAATTGGATGTGAAGGATGTTTGGCAAAACATGCCAAAGGAAATCTTATTAACCACAGGAAACTCAGGGGGATATTATCAAGAAGTGGCGATAATTATCGCTAACCGCCGTTAGTGTGACTTTTTTTATCGCCGTCTACCGCGGGAAATTATCGCTGTGTTAGCGGCGTATTAACAACACGCCGCTAACAGGCGATAGCTACCTTTTCTGGCGGAAATGGACGGCGATAGATTTAGCGTGACAGCGATAAAAAAACGCACGCTAACGTGAAAAAAGTGGCGATGGGCCAATCAGCGACAGAATCCTATCGCTAATTGGCACCAGGCCTGCATTTTACACGTTCAGCGGGAAAATGCAACATAAAAGGCCCACAAAGCAGAAAAAAATAAAAATAAATTGAAAATACCAGAGGAGCAATGGAAGAAGCTGGGACCAGTGCAGAGGCCACAAACATGCCCACAAATACCCTGGAGGACCAGCCAGAGACCCATGCGAAGGCCAAGAGGAAGAGGAATCCTAAGTTCAGCCTGCAGGAAAACCAGGTCCTGATTGCGGAGGTGACTGAACACCAACAAGAACTGTTTGTCACCTCCACAGTGACATTGGCAAGAAAAAAAGAAATATGGGAGGATATTGTGTCCAAGGTGAATGCCGTTGGAGAGAGGAGGAGGACAGTGGACGACTGCAAGAAGCGCTGGCATGATACCAAGCGCAAAACCAAGGAGAAACTAGCAGCCAACGTGAGAGCAGCGAGGCAGACTGGAGTTGGGAGTCCAGCGCCACAGGAGGAGCTGGATGAGTTGGAGGAGCAGGTGTCCTGAGTCATCAGTGAGGAGATGGTGGTTGGAGTTGCGGGCCAGGATAGTGCTGAATGTGAACAGACACAACAACACCAGGGTGAGCATCAACCAGGGACGGGGGGAAGGGGGTGGATGGGCCCAGTGGCACTCATGTACAATTCAATTAATGGAAGTGCATACCCACATGTACTGTGGATCATGTCCCGGATACCCCTGTCCATGGTGGCATAGGGACATATCACCCTTCTCAAACAACACATTGCACGCCACACATTGGCCGGCATAAAGACCTTTAAATGTGCACGGAAAAGGAAGCCCAAAATAGTTCTAGGTCAACGTCAGACCACTCCATAAGTGCCCCCTCAAATGACAAAGTGGCACAACAACTTGACATGCAGCAGGGTGGCAAAATGGCCCCCTTGCCACATCACCACACACATACAAATTGCCTGCACAAGGACACATCTCACTCCAACGCCAAAATGCGGATGCACTGTGAATGTGACTGGTCATGTGCACGATAAAGCATGTCACCACCAATGTCAGCACACCTGCAGCATCCTGCACATGTGACTGAGTAGTCTGCAGGAATGTGCATGTGCAAATAGGTGGAATTTACTGTGCATACACAACCTTGCACACAACACAGACACATGTGCACAATGCTGCAGCTGAACTGACATTGGTGGTGGCATGCCATATCGTGCATATGACCAGTCACTTTCACAGTGCATCCGCATTTTGGCGTTGGAGTGAGATGTGTCCTTGTGCTGGCAATTTATATGTGCGTGGTGATGTGGCAAGGGAGCCATTTTGCCAACCTGCTGCATGTCAAGTTGATGTGCCACTTTGTCATATGAGGGGGCACGTATGGAGTGGACTGACTTTGACCTTGGACTATGTTGGGCTTCCTTTTCTGTGCACATTTAAAAGTCTGTGTGCCGGCCAATGTGTGTCGTGCAATGTGTTGTATGAGAAGGGTGATATGTCCCCATGCCACCATGGATAGCGGTATCCGGGACATGATCCACAGTGAATGTGACTGGTCATATGCACGATAAGGCATGCCACCACCAATGTCAGCACACCTGCAGCATTGTGCACATGTGCCTGAGTAGTGTGCAAGGTTGTGTATGCACAGCAAAGTCCACCTATATGCACTAAGCGATACCAAAGGGGATGATGGACGGAGCGTTAGAGCAAATCAAACACTCACCCCCAGTCAACTGATCTGGGTTTAATCTTTCATCATTCTTTAGCTCACTCCACCACCCCAGTTCAGACATGGCCATATGCAAATCAGTCTGACCCTGTGCCTCATGGGAACAGTCCAGCCCGAACTGCCAAGCCATGTCTTCCCTGGACCGGAAACAAGCATCCTGGGACCGGTTTCGGGTTCAAAACCCTCATCAGCCAGGCTATCTTGAATCCAGTGGCAAAGTGAGCAAGGGACCCACGTCTGGGCATACCCTGCCAACTTAGGGCAAACAAAGCGATACCAAAGGGGATGATGGACGGAGCGTTAGAGCAAATCAAACACTCACCCCCAGTCAACTGATCTGGGTTTAATCCATCATCATTCTTTAGCTCACTCCACCACCCCAGTTCAGACATGGCCATATGCAAATCAGTCTGACCCTGTGGCTCATGGGAACAGTCCAGCCCGAACTGCCAAGCTATGTCTTCCCAGGACCAGAAACAAGCATCCTGGGATCGGTTTCGGGTTCAAAACCCTCATCAGCCAGGCTATCTTGAATCCAGTGGCAAACTGAGCAAGGGACCCACGTCTGGGCATACCCTGCCAACTTAGGGCGAACAAAGCGATACCAAAGGGGATGATGGACGGAGCGTTATAGCAAATCAAACACTCACCCCCAGTCAACTGATCTGGGTTTAATCCATCATCATTCTTTAGCTCACTCCACCACCCCAGTTCAGACATAGCCATATGCAAATCAGTCTGACCCTGTGCCTCATGGGAACAGTCCAGCCCGAACTGCCAAGCCATGTCTTCCCTGGACCGGAAACAAGCATCCTGGGACCGGTTTCGGGTTCAAAACCCTCATCAGCCAGGCTATCTTGAATCCAGTGGCAAAGTGAGCAAGGGACCCCCGTCTGGGCATACCCTGCCAACTTAGGGCGAACAAAGCGATACCAAAGGGGATGATGGACGGAGCGTTAGAGCAAATCAAACACTCACCCCCAGTCAACTGATCTGGGTTTAATCCATCATCATTCTTTAGCTCACTCCACCACCCCAGTTCAGACATGGCCATATGCAAATCAGTCTGACCCTGTGCCTCATGGGAACAGTCCAGCCCGAACTGCCAAGCCATGTCTTCCCTGGACCGGAAACAAGCATCCTGGGACCGGTTTCGGGTTCAAAACCCTCATCAGCCAGGCTATCTTGAATCCAGTGGCAAAGTGAGGAAGGGACCCAAGTCTGAGCATACCCTGCCAACTTAGGGCGAACAAAGCGATACCAAAGGGGATGATGGACGGAGCGTTAGAGCAAATCAAACACTCACCCCCAGTCAACTGATCTGGGTTTAATCCATCATCATTCTTTAGCTCACTCCACCACCCCAGTTCAGACATAGCCATATGCAAATCAGTCTGACCCTGTGCCTCATGGGAACAGTCCAGCCCGAACTGCCAAGCCATGTCTTCCCTGGACCGGAAACAAGCATCCTGGGACCGGTTTCGGGTTCAAAACCCTCATCAGCCAGGCTATCTTGAATCCAGTGGCAAAGTGAGCAAGGGACCCCCGTCTGGGCATACCCTGCCAACTTAGGGCGAACAAAGCGATACCAAAGGGGATGATGGACGGAGCGTTAGAGCAAATCAAACACTCACCCCCAGTCAACTGATCTGGGTTTAATCCATCATCATTCTTTAGCTCACTCCACCACCCCAGTTCAGACATGGCCATATGCAAATCAGTCTGACCCTGTGCCTCATGGGAACAGTCCAGCCCGAACTGCCAAGCCATGTCTTCCCTGGACCGGAAACAAGCATCCTGGGACCGGTTTCGGGTTCAAAACCCTCATCAGCCAGGCTATCTTGAATCCAGTGGCAAAGTGAGGAAGGGACCCAAGTCTGGGCATACCCTGCCAACTTAGGGCGAACAAAGTGATACCAAAGGGGATGATGGACGGAGCGTTAGAGCAAATCAAACACTCACCCCCAGTCAACTGATCTGGGTTTAATCCATCATCATTCTTTAGCTCACTCCACCGCCCCAGTTCAGACATGGCCATATGCAAATCAGTCTGACACTGTGCCTCATGGGAACAGTCCAGCACGAACTGCCAAGCCATGTCTTCCCTGGACCGGAAACAAGCATCCTGGGACCGGTTTCGGGTTCAAAACCCTCATCAGCCAGGCTATCTTGAACCGAGTGGCAAAGTGAGCAAGGGACCCACGTCTGGGCATACCCTGCCAACTTAGGGCAAACAAAGCGATACCAAACGGGATGATGGAATTAGCGTTAGAGCAAATCAAACACTCACCCCCAGTCAACTGATCTGGGTTTAATCCATCATCATTCTTTAGCTCACTCCACCACCCCAGTTCAGACATGGCCATATGCAAATCAGTCTGACCCTGTGCCTCATGGGAACAGTCCAGCCCGAACTGCCAAGCCATGTCTTCCCTGGACCAGAAACAAGCATCCTGGGACCGGTTTTGGGTTCAAAACCCTCATCAGCCAGGCTATCTTGAATCCAGTGGCAAAGTGAGCAAGGGACCCACGTCTGGGCATACCCTGCCAACTTAGGGCGAACAAAGCGATATCAAAGGGGATGATGGACGGAGCGTTAGAGTAAATCAAACACTCACCCCCAGTCAACTGTTCTGGGTTTAATCCATCATCATTCTTTAGCTCACTCCACCACCCCAGTTCAGACATGGCCATATGCAAATCAGTCTGACCCTGTGCCTCATGGGAACATTCCAGCCCGAACTGCCAAGCCATGTCTTCCCTGGACTGGAAACAAGCATCCTGGGACCGGTTTCGGGTTCAAAACCCTCATCAGCCAGGCTATCTTGAATCCAGTGGCAAAGTGAGCAAGGGACCCACGTCTGGGCATACCCTGCCAACTTAGGGCGAACAAAGCGATACCAAAGGGGATGATGGACGGAGCGTTAGAGCAAATCAAACACTCACCCCCAGTCAACTGATCTGGGTTTAATCCATCATCATTCTTTAGCTCACTCCACCACCCCAGTTCAGACATGGCCATATGCAAATCAGTCTGACCCTGTGCCTCATGGGAACAGTCCAGCCCGAACTGCCAAGCCATGTCTTCCCTGGACCGGAAACAAGCATCCTGGGACCGGTTTCGGGTTCAAAACCCTCATCAGCCAGGCTATCTTGAATCCAGTGGCAAAGTGAGCAAGGGACCCCCGTCTGGGCATACCCTGCCAACTTAGGGCGAACAAAGCAATACCAAAGGGGATGATGGACGGAGTGTTAGAGCAAATCAAACACTCACCCCCAGTCAACTGATCTGGGTTTAATCCATCATCATTCTTTAGCTCACTCCACCACCCCAGTTCAGACATGGCCATATGCAAATCAGTCTGACCCTGTGCCTCATGGGAACAGTCCAGCCCGAACTTCCAAGCCATGTCTTCCCTGGACCCGAAACAAGCATCCTGGGACCGGTTTCGGGTTCAAAACCCTCATCAGCCAGGCTATCTTGAACCGAGTGGCAAAGTGAGCAAGGGACCCACGTCTGGGCATACCCTGCCAACTTAGGGCAAACAAAGCGATACCAAACGGGATGATGGAATTAGCGTTAGAGCAAATCAAACACTCACCCCAGTCAACTGATCTGGGTTTAATCCATCATCATTCTTTATCTCACTCCACCACCCCTGTTCAGACATGTCCATATGCAAATCAGTCTGACCCTGTGCCTCATGGGAACAGTCCAGCCCGAACTGCCAAGCCATGGCTTTCCTGGACCGGAAACAAGCATCCTGGGACCGGTTTCGGCTTCAAAACCCTCATCATCCAGGCTATCTTGAATACAGTGGCAAAGTAAGCAAGGGACCCACGTCTGGGCATACCCTGCCAACTTAGGGCGAACAAAGAGATACCAAAGGGGATGATGGACGGAGCGTTAGATCAAATCAAACACTCACCCCCAGTCAACTGATCTGGGTTTAATCCATCATCATTCTTTAGCTCACTCCACCACCCCAGTTCAGACATGGCCATATGCAAATCAGTCTGACCCTGTGCCTTATGGGAACAGTCCAGCCCGAACTGCCAAGCCATGTCTTCCCTGGACCAGAAACAAGCATCCTGGGACCAGTTTTGGGTTCAAAACCCTCATCAGCCAGGCTATCCTGAATCCAGTGGCAAAGTGAACAAGGGACCCACGTCTGGGCATACCCTGCCAACTTAGGGCGAACAAAGCGATACCAAAGGGGATGATGGACGGAGCGTTAGAGCAAATCAAACACTCACCCCCAGTCAACTGATCTGGGTTTAATCCATCATCATTCTTTAGCTCACTCCACCACCCCAGTTCAGACATGGCCATATGCAAATCAGTCAGAACCTGTGCCTCATGGGAACAGTCCAGCCCGAACTGCCAAGCCATGTCTTCCCTGGAGCGGAAACAAGCATCCTGGGACCGGTTTCGGGTTCAAAACCCTCATCAGCCAGGCTATCTTGAATCCAGTGGCAAAGTGAGCAAGGGACCCACGTCTGGGCATACCCTGCCAACTTAGGGCGAACAAAGCGATGCCAAAGGGGATGATGGACGGAGCGTTAGAGGAAATCAAACACTCACCCCCAGTCAACTGTTCTGGGTTTAATCTAACCCTGGGCGTAGTTCGCGTAGTAGCGCTACGCGTAGCTACGCGAAGTGCACTTCGCACTACGCGAGCTACGCGTAGCTACGCGAACTGCGTAGTGCACTGTGCAAAATGCTGTTTGCACTGATTGCACAGTGCCGGATGCTTGTCCGCACTGTGCAATCAGTGCAAACCGCATCTTGCACAGTGCAAGCGGTCGTTTTCTGCCGCTCGAGTAGATTTCTACTCGAGCGGCAGCTTTCTCAACGCGGACTGGTAGTTTCTCATCGTGAGTGGTCGCGAGCATACGCGACCACTCGCAATGAGAAACCTGACCTCCCTGCGTTGAGAATCTCGCGAATGAGGAAAAAGTCTTGCCGGGATGTCATTTTGCTTGCTCGCGGTCGCCAACTTGACGTTGAGGACTGCGAGCAAGCAAAAAATGACCGCTACGCTATGCGTGTTTGCACTGTGCTACGTGCAATTCACGTAGTGCGAAGTAGCGCAAACTTCGCAAACTACGCGAGCATAGCGTAGTACTTCGCCCAGGGTTAGTTTAATCCATCATCATTCTTTAGCTCACTCCACCACCCCAGTTCAGACATGGCCATATGCAAATCAGTCTGACCCTGTGCCTCATGGGAACAGTCCAGCCCGAACTGCCAAGCCATGTCTTCCCTGGAGCGGAAACAAGCATCCTGGGACCGGTTTCGGGTTCAAAACCCTCATCAGCCAGGCTATCTTGAATCCAGCGGCAAAGTGAGCAAGGGACCCACGTCTGGGCATACCCTGCCAACTTAGGGCGAACAAAGCGATACCAAAGGGGATGATGGACGGAGCGATAGAGCAAATCAAACACTCACCCCCAGTCAACTGATCTGGGTTTAATCCATCATCATTCTTTAGCTCACTCCACCACCCCAGTTCGGACATGGCCATTTTCAAATCAGTCTGACCCTGTGCCTCATGGGAACAGTCCAGCCCGAACTGCCAAGCCATGTCTTCCCTGGACCGGAAACAAGCATCCTGGGACCGGTTTCGGGTTCAAAACCCTCATCAGCCAGGCTATCTTGAATCCAGTAGCAAAGTGAGCAAGGGACCCCCGTCTGGGCATACCCTGCCAACTTAGGGCGAACTAAGCGATACCAAAGGGGATGATGGACAGAGCGTTAGAGCAAATCAAACACTCACCCCCAGTCAACTGATCTGGGTTTAATCCATCATCATTCTTTAGCTCACTCCACCACCCCAGTTCAGACATGGCCAAATGCAAATCAGTCTGACCCTGTGCCTCATGGGAACAGTCCAGCCCGAACTGCCAAGCCATGTCTTCCCTGGACCGGAAACAAGCATCCTGGGACCGGTTTCGGGTTCAAAACCCTCATCAGCCAGGCTATCTTGAATCCAGTGGCAAAGTGAGCAAGGGACCCACGTCTGGGCATACCCTGCCAACTTAGGGCGAACAAAGCGATACCAAAGGGGATGATGGACGGAGCGTTAGAGTAAATCAAACACTCACCCCCAGTCAACTGTTCTGGGTTTAATCCATCATCATTCTTTAGCTCACTCCACCACCCCAGTTCAGACATGGCCATATGCAAATCAGTCTGACCCTGTGCCTCATGGGAACAGTCCTGCCCGAACTGCCAAGCCATGTCTTCCCTGGACCGGAAACAAGCATCCTGGGACCGGTTTCGGGTTCAAAACCCTCATCAGCCAGGCTATCTTGAATCCAGTGGCAAAGTGAGCAAGGGACCCACGTCTGGGCATACCCTGCCAACTTATGGCGAACAAAGCGATACCAAAGTGGATGATGGACGGAGCGTTAGTGCAAATCAAACACTCACCCCCAGTCAAATGATCTGGGTTTAATCCATCATCATTCTTTAGCTCACTCCACCACCCCAGTTCAGACATGGCCATATGCAAATCAGTCTGACCCTGTGCCTCATGGGAACAGTCCAGCCCGAACTGCCAAGCCATGTCTTCCCTGGCCCGGAAACAAGCATCCTGGGACCGGTTTCGGGTTCAAAACCCTCATCAGCCAGGCTATCTTGAATCCAGTAGCAAAGTGAGCAAGGGACCCACGTCTGGGCATACCCTACCAACTTAGGGCGAACAAAGCGATACCAAAGGGGATGATGGACGGAGCGTTAGAGCAAATCACACACTCACCCCCAGTCAACTGATCTGGGTTTAATCCATCATCATTCTTTAGCTCACTCCACCACCCAAGTTCAGACATGGCCATATGCAAATCAGTCTGAGCCTGTGCCTCATATGAACAGTCCAGCCCAAACTGCCAAGCCATGTCTTCCCTGGACAGGAAACAAGCATCCTGGGACCGGTTTCGGGTTCAAAACCCTCATCAGCCAGGCTATCTTGAATCCAGTGGCAAAGTGAGCAAGGGACCCACGTCTGGGCATACCCTGCAAACTTAGGGCGAACAAAGCGATACTAAAGGGGATGATGGAAGGAGCGTTAGAGCAAATCAAACACTCACCCCCAGTCAACTGATCTGGGTTTAATCCATCATCATTCTTTAGCTCACTCCACCACCTATATGCACATGCACATTCCTGCACACCACTCAAACACATGTGCACAATGCTGCAGGTGTGCTGACATTGGTGGTGGCATGCCTTATCGTCCACATGACCAGTCACATGCACAGAGCATCCGCATTTTTGCCTCAGAGTGAGATGTGACCATGTGCAGGCAATTTGCATGTGCATGGTGATGTGGCAAGGGGAAAAATCTGACATCACCTGCATCACCATGCAATGTGCCCCCTTGCCTGTTCATGAGATGCAGTCTGGTGTACACCAAGTGGGGAAAGATCTAGTGAGTCTGCATACCATACACACATGCAATGTCACAACGAATTGACCATGTAGGCTGCTGGATAAAGGTTGCACCTCCAAAAATGCACACAAACAGCACACCTCACTCAAAGGGCGATGGAATACAATGAGCAGGGGGACGTGCCAACAACCACACAGTACATGAACAATGCAGAACAGGAATGTATCACACCAATATGTACTGCATGCCTTGTCTGTGTGACATACTCGCTGAACCACAATGTGCCTGTAAAGCTGCCAAAGTATGACAACAAGCAAGGATAGCTAATTTCAAACAAATCCTGTCAACCGGCTAAATGCCACCCTCAACCCCTATGCAAAATTGCACTCCCACCCCCCCAAGTGTACACATCTGCCACACAGAACACAGCATTCCACATCAATCTTGATGTGAGTTGCCCATCACACCATCATGTGCAATTCAAATCAACGTTTTGGTAAGTCAACTGTGTCAGTGAACAAATATGCAGTCAGGTAGTCATCACCCACATGCCAACACAGGCATAACAGAACCAGGACAGCAGGTATCATCCATGGCAGCAGCTGCGTGGCACATACACAAACACACATCACCCACACATTTGCATCTCTTGTGAGGGTGGCAGTGACCAGGCCTGAGCACCATAAATAGGCATCATGAAATGCACATACATCAGAAAACTGACCACTTACACACCACACGTGGGGTCAACCTTGAGGGTAATGGGTGCTGATACTATGTGGCATATTACCAACCCCTATCGCCACCACAACGTCACTCATTTTTGATGTTGGGGTGGTGATAGGGTCAGCGCACCATGATCAAGGCAGCGTTAAGTCACTCAATGTGGCTTTACGCTGCCTTGAGAATAGGGCCCCTTACACGCTAAACTGTGTGTGAAAGGGGGCGTGCAGTGGGTGTTGTGGTGGGCGTCCCACCACAACACCCATTGAAGTCGACGCTGACATCCATCATCAAGTTAGGCGAGAATAGATGGCAGTGCTGATCTGAACACCATAGAAATCCTGGGCCTAAGGTCGCATAACTAGGAGAAATGCATTAAATCACCTTGTTTTTGCTTGTTTCATGTGTGCTGCCTTGTGCAGCCCACATGTGAAAAGCCAAATTCCATGGTATGTTCATGTACAGTAAGGTGTCCCTTCCTGTACATGAACAAACTGTACTTCAAAATGCCATTTTGTAACTTCCATGTGTGCTGCATGAAGCAGCACACATGAAAGTTAGAAAATGCCGTCTTAGCTTTGTCCATGTGCAGGAAGCAACTACTTCCTACACATAAACAAAGCTCCCTGCTCGCAGATACCCTTGCACTAGGTGCAAGGGAGCGTGCCCTGGCGCTAAGCTGTGTAATTCACTTCCATTGCAGGGGGAAACACCAGGCTGCACCATATTCTTGATAACATGTTTGAGCCTGGCTTTACCAAAGTGGTGGTGAGAGCCGTGAAGACAAGATGGCTAACGCCTCTCCCTGCCACTTCCTTGGTAACATGCCCCTGTATGTTCAGACAGCAACAACAATCGAAACTCATGCCGAACCATACTCACAACGGGTCAGCCAAACGGAGGGCACTCAGCAATGCATGCAATAAAAAAAATGAAGGACGACATGCACACCAGACAAATCACAATAGACAAAGCAACATGGATGTCCATGTGTACTACATAGTGCAGCACAAGTTGAAACAGCAATGTGCCTAAAGGGTGCCCTACTCACACATAACCATACTTGCACAAAACACATGCACATGTGCAGTACCCTGCAATGCTGCGTGTCCGTGAGCCACATTGACAAGGCAAGTGACAGTGCATGATGAACAGCATGCCTGCAGGCCCACCCTATGAACATGGTTCAGGCCACCTCACTGAGGTGGCTGAGTGTGGACAACATCCTTAAACAAGCAAGTCACACCCTGACACATCCTCGTGTACATACAACCCCTGACGTAAACAAGACATTTGAAGTCAAATAATGCACAACTCTCACAACTCTGACCAAGACCCATATCCCACCCAGTTTGCCTCAGCACAGCATTGTAAATGCACAGAATTCAAAGGCTCACTACCTGAAAGGTATAATGGGCAGCTAAACCAAAGCTGCAGGTGCCACCAGCACACAATGCAGTGCACACACAGAAAAATCTGAGCCCATCAACATTGACTACTATGTTGGCCAAATTGCATTACCCACACAAATGAACAGAGGACACAACTTGTGCCGCTTGTGTGTAGATATTGTACAATAACATTTGTCATAGCTGGAAACTGTGAGATGACAATGTACAACTACAACATCATATCCGCGATTTCCTCAAAATCATCACTATCCTGCAACCAATAGGCATCTCCTCAAAAACAGTATGAATGGACACTGTCCTGCTGTCTGCTTGTAAACTCATCCAATGCATGATTGTACATGACAAACACTGTAAAACTGTATCTCCCCTATCACATTGCAATGGGAGAGACTGCACCTCCTGGACAGCAGACTGGCCCAACCTTCACTGACGACGAGGAGGAATACCCCACCATCGATCAGGAAGCACTGCAACACCTGCTAGACTCCTTCAGCACCCCACCTCCAGGAGCAGGGCAACCCAGCAGCATTGCGGCAAGCCCACCCCCTGCACAAACTAACCAGCAGCAAGCACCTCCCACCACAGCTGTCTCCCCGGACCTCGAGGAGCCACACCTGGCCTTCCAACGCCGTGTGCTAGAGGTCCAGCGGGAGATGGCGGAACAGGTGCGGTGGGGTTTTGAGCGCCTGGCAGACAAATTTGAGGCCATACGTGGGTGTCTGAGTCCCATCCGGGACCATATGCAGAAGATCACAGACACCCACAGCTCGCTCAATGCCCTCCAACGGTCCATGGCTGACATTGCTGGAGTCATGATTCTGAGACAACAACAACTGTCTGCTCAGAGTGGCTCCAGCAATGTCAGCCAGGATTTGGCCAACATCTGTCAGATAATGGAGAGCATGGAGCGGATGCAGGCACAAGATATGGCTGCCAGGGCCGCACACCAGCGCGAGGTTGCTGGGATCTATCATGCCCTGCACCTGCTCATCACTTCATTGCTGCCACAAGGTCTGGCGCAGATGAATGCTGCTGCTGCCTCCACATCCTCAGCTCCGCCACCTGATGTGTCAGTGCCTCACATACCACCACCCACATGTGAGGCACATGACACATCAGAGGACGAAGAGGAGGATGAAAGTGCATTATTGCAAAGGAGGAAGCGATAGCATCCATCTGCGCCAAAAGGCCAGTTTCCTCCTTGGTGCCGGGCTTAGTATCATGCCACGGAAAATCTCCTTGCACTGTCTTCCACTGTCCCCCGACAATCACCTTGGACCTCCACATGGACTGCCATATCACTTCTTTCTTGCCAATGCCACTGCAATCAGCCTGCGGACTGAACTATGCCTCTTCCCCTGGACCTGTTACCACCAAATGACTCTGTCTGGCCCTCCAAAGGGCATCCATGCAATGTGGGCATGTATGGCCAAGAACTGGTCCAGTCTTCATCCTCTGAATGTCAATAAAATTATTTAACTCACACAGATGTGTGTGGTTCTTGACCAATCAAGTATAGGAGTATGTAAAAAGTGTTAGGACACTGATTCACCTAGAAGGTACACGAAGGGAAATACGAGCAATGTACCTGTTTTACCTGATACAGATAGGCAGTGAAATGGCGGTGTATGTGTGAACTAGCGGTGCCCCCATTGCTCCAAAACAACCATCTAGCAATATACCAACCTAGCCCCACGTCCTTTCATGAAAAGGCATGTGTGCTAAAATGTCCTAGTCTGTTGCAGGCCACGAGTTGTGTCCTCCTTAACACTTGTAAACAAATATCTCTTGGCATATCTACTCACACACTACGTGGTGGACAAAGCCTGTTGTGATGGTGCACATTGCATGTCACATCCCAAAATACTGGACAGCATATTCACATTGATGAAGACACAGAAGGGCACATGTCCCCCATACACATACGGAACCACAATGTCTGCCTCAGTGAAGTAGATTGGCAAACAGGGGCTCAGCCCAAAGTGCAAGCCGTCAGTCAGCCCCTCCCTGTTGACAAACGATGTAACCTAAAATATGCCCCCTCTTATGCTGTGACCACTGCGAGTGTATCGGGATATGTGTGTAGGGATGTGTGTGGCACTGCACTCAGCATATAGTCAGATGCACGGACAACATTTCAAGGGCGTCATCAACATGAGCCAATGGCAGAAGTAACAGCTGGGACAAGTCTCCATGACACTGTCACTACAGGGAGCAATGCAACATTTCCCCTTGTGTGCAGCCGAACAGTGTGCCACCCCCAAACGTTAGCTGTGACAAAATATGAACTTGACTAGTCCAGTGAGTCACGAAAGGCATTTAGGAGATGTCAACTCTGTAAAGCAAAATGCACTACTGCCAAAATACATTTGTGAGTAACGTAAAATGGGAAGTTATCACCTACTCTCAGATTACTTTGGTAAATCAGGAACACTGCTGTTCCATGTCTTGTACACAATGCACACAGATTACTAACAAATCATGCATGGCCTGGATAGTGAGCGTACATGAACCGGAACATATCTTGAAAAGGAAGCGGACACACTGGCACTACGCATCAAGTGTGGCTAGGTCTGTGCAATGTAGATAGACTCTGCGGCAGGAGCATCTGACATGCAGGTGTGTGACGGAATCTGTGGAACATGGCGCATACATCCATCTCCATGAAGGATAACAGTACCTAACTGTATTCACTTGCCATGCCATCTTACTAGGTTATGTGCAAAATGGGCAACAATGTGCTGTCCAAATCCGTGAGTCACACAGAAGATGTAGAACGTCACAGACAACTGTCCCTAGACTAGGGCATCAATCCAAATTGATACCCTGTCATCAATGCAAGTTCAGTGTGCTCACATCTATGGTATCCTGACACAATACATCCTGCAAACTTACATGTCATGTGCAGACTTAGCGATTCAAATGGATAGTCCAGTGATGGCAAAAGTTGCATACAATGGAGTGGGACACACTCCACAACCTCATCCCTGACATAAGTGCAAGCAGAAATTCAAAGTATCAAATTTTTATTAGAACAGTATAGATTTGCAAGTGACCTAAACTAACACTTATGACTATAACAACTACTAAAATCTAAACTAACTATAAAACAATCTTACTTACCTAAACTATCTACCCTAACTAATCCTAGACATGCAACAACACATCATAGACATCAACCCCCCTCCCACCCTTAAGGCACACCACGAGACAGGACAAAGACATCTAAGCTATACATAAACTAACTAAACATGTAACCTACACAAAGATATATTTTTTTGTAAGTTTTATTTTTATATTTTTTTAATGAAGAAAAAACACATCAACCCCCCACCCAAAGGAAAAGGAAACTTATCCCCAAATACGGATGACTAATTAAAATCTTATATCTACCTAACAAGCTAACACTAACTAAAATCTACACTAAAACTACACTACCTAACAAATAAATAACTAACATAACACTACATAATAAAAGATGTCAAACATTGGGGGAAGGGAGAAGAGGGGGATGGTGTCCAACAGGTCCACCCATCATGGCAGTCCCAAGTGTTGGTGTATGTCCGCCACTCGTCTGTTGACATCAGACAATTCACGCCTGAGCTCTGCCAGCAAAACCACAATGTCCTGAAGCAGCCTCCTGTCCCGCAACGTGAACATGACCACTTGATTCCCAGTTGCAGGTGGGACAGTGCCTTGGGGTGGGGGGTGCCATAGGGGGATGTGCCACCTGTCCCGGCTGGGACACACCATTGATGCCTGAGGGGCCTGGGGGGGCTGTGTGACATCCTGGGCATGCTGAGGCACCGCCTTCCATGTGCCCTTCTTACGTTCCTCATGGTACCTCTTGGACATGTTGCGGTACCCCTTCGCAACCTTCTTCACTTGTCGGTAACGGTCCTTCCGCACCTGGAAGGTATGTATTTGGTCAGGCGTCATGTTGTCTGTAAAACATACACAAAGGCAAATTAGAGTGTCTTAGCCAATTTCAATATCCTCCCTACACATCTGTAATACAAGTTCACTTCAACATGGGAGCATACACTACAGCTTAACTATGTGAAGTCAGCAAGTGCCCTGGACAACGACATGTTGAAGCATTGATCAGTGACTACATGCTGGGGAGACTGACATGACAGTGCATGGCATGGTACATGCACTGTCACTGAGAAATTTGGCTGTCAGTGCCAAGAGATTTTGCCATTACATACACGGGCAGAGGGTGACATGTACAAGCAATCGGAGGAGGAAAGCATTACCCCCCTGTGTGTTGCACCACCCTCATCCTCTCCAGTGACACAGGGCTGCATGATAG
Source organism: Calotriton arnoldi (assembly GCA_963921515.1). Taxonomy (NCBI): domain Eukaryota; kingdom Metazoa; phylum Chordata; class Amphibia; order Caudata; family Salamandridae; genus Calotriton; species Calotriton arnoldi. Next base: position 506,851 of record CAWUFW010008131.1, on the reverse strand, counting down.
GTACAATGCCCATGTGCAGGCATGTGTGTCCCCCAGCACGTGTGCAGTTCATCACGACTGCGCCAACACAGGCAATCTTGCACCAGAGTGCAAGTGTGTCTGCAAGCAGGGATGTTTGTTCATGTGTAGGGAGGACTTACTCCCGGCACATGAACAATCCAAAAATGCCATTTCGTAACTATCATGTGTGCAGCGTCGTGCAGCACACATGGGGCCTGATTCACAGAACTAACTTACGTCAAAAACGTAAAGTTAGTACTTTTTGGTATTCACAGAATACACTTACTCATTTTGGTATTCACAAAATGAACTTACTCATTTCGGTATTCACAGAAGTTAGTAGTCCTAACTTTAGGACTCCTAAATGCCTTCTGTGAATACCGAAAGTCTTAAAGTTAGGATTTTTCTCAGTTTAGGAGTAGTAAAGTTAGGACTCCTAACTTTAGGACTCCTAAATGCCTTCTGTGAGTCCTAACTTTACTACTCCTAAACTGAGAAAAATCCTAACTTTAAGACTTTCGGTATTCACAGAAGGCATTTAGGAGTCCTAAAGTTAGGAGTCCTAACTTTACTACTCCTAAACTGAGAAAAATCCTAACTTTAAGACTTTCGGTATTCACAGAAGGCATTTAGGAGTCCTAAAGTTAGGACTACTAACTTCTGTGAATACCGAAATGAGTAAGTTCATTCTGTGAATACCAAAATGAGTAAGTGTATTCTGTGAATACCAAAAAGTACTAACTTTACGTTTTTGACGTAAGTTAGTTCTGTGAATCAGGCCCACGGAACTTAGAAAATGGCTTGTTTATCTCCAGTTTGTTCATGTACAGGTATGGACACCTTCCTGTACATGTCAAAACATGGCATTTTGCTTTTTCCATGTGTGCTGCACAAGGCAGCACACATGTACAAAGCAAACATGATGATCAAAAAGCATTCCTGCTCATATGGCCAGAATACAACCGGGATGTAACCGTTGGTAAGTTGTGCGCTGCCAACTATGAATGCTGCACTTGGACATCAGGGGCAGCCTCTGATACAATGGGTGTTGCTGTGGAACGCCGAACACAACCCCCAATGCACATCCGTTCACACTCAACACAGCGTGACAGTGTACCTCATTGACAAGTAAGCATTAATAAACATGGAATGTTTCAACGCTGCTCAGATTATGATGCTAGGCCCCTATTGACAACACAACTTTGATGACAGTTACGTTGACTTTGTGATATGGGCTTGCTGATATGCACCTCACTTTCAATGTGTGTCACTGACTGGGGTGGGTCAAGTCACAACTGTGAGACCAATGCATTTGTCAAGAGTCAATTACCGATCAGTGCACACTGCTGACTTCCACTATACATCATCACACTGTAGGCAAGTCAGACGTGGAAGCAGACAAGGGAGGCAATCTAGTTCTTATGAACACCTTAGATTACCTCGCTGAGATTGACAGGCAATTATCTGACATTGATGCTTATGTTGCTCTGACTGGTAACCCGATGAAATTCATTACTTCCTTACTAGAAAACAAACTCAAAAAATGGACGGAATCAGGCCTCATTAATGAACAAGAGTATAAATACTTGTACATCCCTAAACCTGTAACACTGTGTATTTATACATTACCCAAAATTCATAAACCAGGAAACTTTCCACCCGGAAGACAGATAATTTCGGGTATCGGGTCGCCCACAGAACACATATCAGAATATATTGACCAATTTCTGCAACCTTTTGTTAGGAACTTGCCATCGTTTATCCTTGATACCAAGGACCTGCTAAATCAACTGAGCGATTTTAGTTGGACAGAGGACTGCCATTTTGTAACATTAGACATATACTCTCTCTATACCTCTATTCCCATTACCCAGGGGATGGAAGCTGTCAAACACTATCTGGTGAAGAGAGATGCCTCCCTATGGGAACATACATCAATGTTATTAGACATGATTACTTTGGTCCTAGAGAACAATGTTTTTCTTCACAATGGCACATGGTACAGGCAACATCGAGGGGTAGCCATGGGCTCAAAATTTTCACCCTCTTTTGCTAACTTGTTTGTAGGTTTGATGGAAAGGTTTTTCATCTGGTCTAAATGTCCAGCAACACTGATGAATTATGCAATATATTGGGGTCGTTATACAGACGACGTCATGTTAATCTGGACAGGTGACACTGCCTCCCTACATGACTTCTGTACCTTCCTTAACTCTAATACGTTTAACATTCAGTTTACGTACCATCAAAGTAAGGAAGAGATCTGCTTCTTTGATCTTAGACTGTATATCAAGGATGGTTCAATTTTCTCTGCACTATACAGAAACCAACCGCGTGTAATTCTGTTCTACATGCGGACACCTCACATCCCAAATCACAAGTCAACTCGATACCATTTGGGGAATTTACACGTCTAAGACGTAACTGTAGTGAAGATGAGATATGCACACAAGAACTTCATGAGGCAAAAAATAGATTTAAATCCAGAGGGTATGATGGAAAAACCTTGGAAAATGCTGAAAGGAAGGCACTTGGTTTGAATAGAAGTCGTCTGCTGACCCATAAATCTAAGATCAAGACTAATAGTAAGAACAAGGAGAGGGTGTCTCTGGTTGCTACTTACAATTCAGTTAGTAATCTTTTCTACAAAATTGTTCGCAAACATTGGCATGTACTAAGATTGGATTCCGACATTAATAAGGTCATAACGGAGAGGCCTAACATTATTTACAAACGTGGTCAAACATTGAGAAATTTTCTGAGTCCGAGTTTTTATAGACCCAAGCAGGATAAGAGGGGTATTACCTGGCTAGGTACACCTCCACTTGGATTTTATAAATGTGGACACTGCTCTGTTTGCCCGCATACGCAGGACAGAATTAAGAGCTTTAAATACAATTCCCTAACAGAGTATAGGATTAAATCCTTCATGAATTGTAACACCAAATTTGTGGTGTATTGCATTGTCTGCGTCTGCAAGAAAGTCTACGTGGGCAGTACAATACAGCCGGTGAAAGAAAGGATACAGGAACATCTACGGGCAATTAGAAACAGAAATGAGAACTATCCTTTAGCAGTGCATTTCAACACCATGCACGGTTCAGCGGAATTACCTACGTTGAGATTTCATGGACTAGAGACAGTTTCCGATAACCCAAGAGGGGGGGATAAAGTACAGTATCTACGTAAACTAGAGGCCTCCTGGATCTGTAAATTGAGATCTGTAGACCAGGGGCTCAATACTGATAGAGAAATGTATGTTTTTCTTAGAGATTGAACCCAATGTGGAGTTCCATTGGAGTTGAGATACATAATAAGGTATGGGTGAGATCAAGACCTGTGAAGAGACTCATTACTATTGGCCTTTTTGTATTTCTCTGATGTATTATAACTATACATAGTCAATCTATTACAAACTGTATCTTGATATCAAGTGCATGCCAATGTAGAAATGTACTGTCAGAATTACCTGGGGTCACATGGAGTGGCCAGTAGGATTGATCTTTGACTGATATCTCTCTGGATTTCTTTGAACAACTGTCAATACGTATAGTCATGCTCATCCTAAAAGTTGTCTGGATAATAATTACATACTAAAGTATAAATGCACTGGCATATGGTTCCTTCTCTCATGAGACCTCGAATCCAAACAGAAGATGTCAATATGATGAACATATGAGCTGTACAAGCTTGGTGCTTATCTGCATGTAATGCCTTTTTGACCAATGAGGACCTTTTTAATTGTAATAATTTCTGTAAGTCTTGTCTAATTGGAAAGATATGATTAACCATACTAGGACACCTGTTGTTATAGATGGTAGTGTTTCTAGAGGCATATCACATAATGTGTCTAATTGAAAAGATATGATTGACCATACTAGGACACCTGTTGTTATAGACGGTAGTGTTTCTAAAGGCATATCACACAATGTGTATTTTTATATGTGTTTTCTTGTATTACAAATTTGTTAACGATTACTATGACCCATGCTATGGAGACACAACTACTAATCTGCTCTGAAAATATTTCTATGGGACCTTTCTCTTTCACTAACAACCACATTCCATTTAAACGATTAATCCTTCATGTTAAAAGACTTCTCTTTCGCGTTTCGTGCATGTTACTTGTAAAAGTTTGTTTTGCCCCAGAGTCTTAATTTCTATTTAATATATCAACAATGCAGTTTTGCTTTAAATTAAGCAACTTGGATATGGCCCTGCGGTTGGTCGACTTGAAAAAACTACAAATATGGTGGCTCACGGCGATAACATGCAAATTACGTCACTAAAACGTCGCGTTGGTTTCTTGACGCACGTAAAATGCGTCCTGTATTACAAAAGAGAGCTGACCCAGTGATCGGTTGCACTCTAGTACACATAGGGGACCGGTTCGATAAACGATACGGGTGAGTGAAAATATACTGGGCGGCAACACCCATGGTGCGAACATTAGGCCACCATGTGTGAAGAGACGGGGGTTTTATTTGCAATTCTTCCACTTGAACAGCTTTTTTCGGGCTATCTATTAGGAGGCATTAAAATTATCGAGAAGCGTTGAAGGTGACGCTTGTTAAATTTCAAAGCTACGGGGACTACCTATCCTATTTATATCTTAATTATCTGAATGTTTTCTACACTAACTGCAGTTAGAATTGCTAGTAGTGGCCGTTTGTGATATGTCAAAGTAGTAAGGCCTAATTGAACCATAGTGTGTGTTTACTCTCAGAATTATTTACTTTTTATAGACTTTGGATAAGAACTGAGAATCCACGAAGGAGCTTCTGGTGACTTTGTCCTTTTACCCGATCACTATAACGGGATAATTGGAATTGACTTAATTTAAACTAAGTAAGAAAAAGATTACTCTGCCGATAACAAAAACGATATCCCGCCTAGATTTTAATATGTGACCCCCATACTTGCATAATTGAGCAATCTTGATTTCTGTTGTTACAGAATGTTTATATTACTCGTACTACACCAGGAAAGTTGAACCTAGAGAGAATTACATACAAGTACGTGGGTGCCAAAGTGATTTTTCCGGACCCCGTTTTACGTCTTAAGGTATGCCATATGCATTGATGCGCGAAGTATTTGAGATAAGCCTATCTAATTACCAAGTTACTTAACAGTTCTGCTCTTTCTCCTTTTATCTTATTTACGTTTAGATCTTTACATATCCGGACCAGTAGAGATCACCTAATATTTTTACGATAACTGGACTACAAACTAACTAGCCAGTGCTGGTTGAACCTACAATACTCACATACTCCTTTGAGGTATTTGTACTTGAAGGTATTTAGAATCCCTACGCCTCTTCACTTTTCCCTCTTTTCTAACAACGCAGGATGGGGGAGGTCTGGACTTTAATGGACTTGTGATTTGGTGGTGGTCGCTTTAGATGCACTAATCGTCGTTAAGCACTTGTTTTGGTGAAGTGTTGTTATTTTTGAAGTTGGGATAGGGCCCATTTCCGAATCAACAATACCTTGGTGTTTTTCCTTTTCTTTTTCATCCTTTTCTGTAATCACTCGTTTGTCTTCAATGGGGTTTTCGTGGTTCCTGAATTACTATTCTGTTTGGAATTTCTCAACACATACACTCACAGTGTTGCACGGAGTTTAGCCAAAAATGTTTTATAAAATTCAGTATAGTTTTCCCTCTTGTGGTGATGTTTTTTATATAAATGAGACAAACAGATATAATTTGTTCCATTAACAGCCTTGAAAAAGTCGCATTTTGATGAAACACGTGTCGGCTGTGGATGTAGAGGTTCCACTACCACGTGGCAACTTATTTGAATAAATATATGCTGTTCATGGACTTGCTATCTGGATTTTTTTGAGTCATGATGTATTTAAACAACTAAATTACACTACTGACTACTGTGGGTCAAGCGATACAGATATACAAGCTGTGCTCTGTTCTGGATTTTCAATTTGTATGTGCATGAAGGAAGGTTCTTTCGTGCACGGGGTAACACTGTGGATGGCAAAGTGTTAACATTGAGCATGCTATATGACATGTTAGTTTATACCTGTGCAAAACTCTAACAGAGGTGGTAACTGTTCTTTCTATTATCACTGCCATCACCTTGATATTGTGATACACAGCCATACTGCATACTGCAACGGTGATCATGTGACCCAGACATACATGCCAACACAACATGCTAGTCAATTACGTTCCAACTCACCTGTGGCGTGTGGGTCCTGGAAGCTGTCAATGTCCCCTTGTGTGATTGGCGGTCGTCCAATTGTGAGACAAGGAAAGAAATATGTGTTGGTATTAGACTTCAATTCATATGTGTCGTATACCTCACACCAATCATCACCATGACAGAAAATGCTACGTAACTGTAGTGTGGTGTTTCATGTTGACTACATGATTGGGTCAACTTTGACTGCCATACACACCAGACCTGTGACAGCTGATTTTGGACAGACAAGACTGTAATGCTAGCTGACATGCCCATATCCGTAGTGTGAGTCATCCACAAGGCAACATCACTACATGCATCCTGATGTTCTACATGCACTTTGTACATTTGAGTAGCTGCAGATTGCACAAAGCAGTCACACAGAGGTGTATGACAATCTGGGGATGTCCACTTTCCTTAGACCATTTGTCCCTAAACCAAAGTTTTTCACACAGCAACTATGCTCACAGGGCAGCGTAGCTGACGTAACACAAATCATGAGGACAGCATTTTGTCACTACCTTTTGGCCAGCACATAGCTCACATGGACAATTCCATGGTTAGTTAATGTACAGTCACCCATGCCGTACACACACAATCGTCTGCCTGCAAGCACATTTTGCGCAGGTGTGCCAGCTATGGCAGTACAGTGCTAAGTGTTGGTCCAGCGCAGTGGGTGACACAGACTTGCAACATATGCTTGTCAATGTGATGCTGCGTTGTGTCTCGGATGTGCCAACAATATGCGCAGACGCTTTGCGTCTCCCACCTAAATCAGCAATCATTTCTCACTTTGTCAGCAGTGTCACACACGTCGTAATTTTCATTCCTTACAGTCCACAGAAATAAATGTGGAGTTTGTACTTACCACCCTGTAGGCCTGTCATGACTCCCACGTAGTCCAAGAGGTCTGCCTCACGTGCAAGCATGTCCTGCCATCGGTGCTTCCACTGGCGCACATTGCAGTCCACTCCGAAGAACCGTGACATATGCACCCGCTCCCACCTGATCTTCCGCACAGACACATTGTACCCTTGCAGGATACGGCCTCTCCTCGCCAACATCAGTGACAGGTGGAATTTTATGAGCCACAGGAACCCCCCAATGTCCCCTCGGACATCCTGGCCCCCCTGCCCACACCCAGCATCTCCCTACACACCTGTGAGCCCAAAGCCAGAAAAAATAAGAGGCCCCTAAAATATCCCCAACAACAATTTAACTGCACTACCCCAAGACAGACACCCAACAAAATTAAGGACAGGAGACAGTAAAACACAATTAATGAGTACACAACACTTCACAGACACTATACACAGGACACAGGACACAGCAACACTCTCAAAATCACTAAACTGCAGCACACACCACCAAAAACCTCCAGCACTCTCCACAATCACCAGCAATGTGCTCAAAAGAGAAACTGAAAGTGCAGAACACTACTCCAGTAGACAGGAAGCATGCAGACATCACTTCCTGTCTCTTTGCGGCCCGTTTTGAGTAAGCGGCAAAAACTGCACGCAAATAGTCACATGAGTAGACTTTATAATGGCAAAAAGTGTTGCACGATGTATATTAACATGGGGCGGATGAAAAATATATCGCTTTTTCGTGTTAGCGGCCAGATCTGCACGCTTAGAGCAAATCAATACACTGATGTACAGTCTTGTTGCAAATTTAATGTCAGAGCCCTGTAACAACATGTTGAGGTTGGTTGGCACTCAAATGACAACATGTAAATGATGTTTCACAACACATGACACCCTAACTTGCAACATTCAACACAGGTCACACCATAATTGCATATCTAACAACAGAACCATCAATCAATCATGGATTTTTTAAGTGTGCCATTCACCCGTGGGGGTCACAAGGCGAAGGGGCATGACTTTCGGCATGCTTCAAGTTGTCTGTGTACATGCATGTGTTGAAGGAGATGTTGATGTTGCATAGTGGTTCGTGTGCGATGGCAGATGTGGCTCGACGGTAGATGTGAGATGGCCAGGAGTCTGTGTGGGCCCCCTAGTGGATGCCTTTCCTAGCGGAGGAGGTGTCTTCAACCGTGCCTGGTGTCCATTTGGAGATGGCGTTCTGGTTGTTGCCTCAGGGGTGCTGGTGGTCCGTCTGCTGCATCAAGTTAGTGGTCCACATACTTGTTGTGGGGCTTGTTGATCTGGAGGTGGTCGTCGGTTCCAAGCTAATTGCTTCTGACACAAAGAAAAGCAGGTTTTACCCCATTGCACGCCCTATTTTCATATTTTGCCCCATTGCACGCCCTATTTTCAGATTTGACCCCATTGCATGCCCATTTTTCATATTTGACCCCATTGCACGCCCATTTTTCATATTTTACCCCATTGCACGCCCATTTTTCATATTTTACCCCATTGCACGCCCTATTTTCATATTTTGCCCCATTGCACGCCCTATTTTCAGTTTTACCCCATTGCACGCCCATTTTTTACATTTTATCCCATTGCACGCCCTATTTTCAGATTTTGCACCATTGCACGCCCTATTTTCAGATTGTACCCCATTGCACGCCTGAATTTGCATCTCTTACCCCATTGCACGCCCGCCGTTTCATTGTTTTACACAACGTACACACTCCAATAAATTATTGACCGCTGACAACAGACTACAATTGTGCATTTATTCACAGGCAACAACCTATATTGACTCATTTACACAAAGGACACGCAACAATTTTGGATTGGGTAGGCCAATTTGCACCATGAAGACTCTAGTCTTACACATTTGACACACTGAAAAGCATCTCTGTACTGAGGAGACATTCCCAGCATGAATGAAGTTTTGTTATTTTCTTTGCACGTATTGTGCAACGTACCCTTTTCACAGTGATGTACCCATGCTGGACAGTAACATGCAGACAGGGTATGTGTGTATGTTTTTTTATTGGCACACACCGTGATTGCGGTCATTTTGATATGAGATACATTGGAGGGGGACTGTCACAATGTGACGTGCTCAGTTGAAGAAATTGTTGATTATTCGGTCCCTTCGAGCAGTTCCTGCTCCATTTACTGTGGGGTGTGCTCCACCTGCCTCATCTGTATCATCATCCTGGTCATCGTCCGGTGCAGCAGGCACCTGAATCCATGGAGCATTGGTGCGCACACATATATTGTGCATTACACAACATGCAAGGATAATTTTGTTGACCATTTCAGGGCTGTACAGCAGTCTGCCACCTGTGATGTCCATTATTAAAGTAAAAATTGGTTCTGTCGGGGTTTACAATTACTTAAAGTAAGTAGCAACAGCTTACTTATAACACATATCAACGATTTGAAAAAGAAGAATATATAACACACACCGAAATTATGATTCAATAATGTATTCAGAAAAAATCAGATAATCATGGCTGTCGCAATTTACAATTTCAATTGCAATATGAAATACGTGACTGTGGTGAAAAAAGTGACATGTGGTGGTTGGTGATAAAGACAGTACACTATATACAGAAACAATTTGAGCGTGCAATAAAAGAAGGGAAGAAATATTTTTTCTTGTATGTCCTTATTATTTAACACATATGCTTCAAGACCCTAATGACAAATAAGACTGTGATCATGAGCGTTGTGTAGACATATGCAGTACGCCGACGTTTCAACCCTGTTAATTGCGCACAATTGAGATGCGTCAAGGTGGGTCTTCTTCAAGGCAGGAGGGGGGGCATTGACAGCCGAAAGGTAGATTTCTATGGTAACTCCGCAAATTATCAATGGTGGGTTTAAGAATAAACCACATGCATCTCAACCAGCCGGTTGGAGCCTCAGAATTAGTCAGTAAATGACTTCCACCCGTCGGTTGGATTCTTAATTTTTAGCCAGTCCAGTGATTTTCGTGATCTGGCAAAGAAACGTCCATCCGTCAGTGGCTTTTTTTGGTGATGTCCAGGCAACGGAAACGTGACTTTAGCACACCAAATGTGCGCTCCACAATGGACCGGGTGCATCTGTGGGCCGCATTATACTGCCTCTGGGCCTGGGTGGTGGGGTTTCGGAGGGGTGCCATCATCCACGGGCATAGTGCATATCCTTGGTCACCTGTAACATGTGAAAGCGAGATGTTTACATTTTTGGTTGTGCCGGCTGTGTTGTTGGTGTAGATGGTTTTGTGGTGTGTCATTTGTGTTGTGTTGGATTTCATGTTAGCCATGTGTTGCTTCTGACTGATTACAAGCATCACTGCAAATTAAATTGACTCACTGTTGATACTCCCTCCCCCACGCCTCATCAATTGTGTGCGCTGCGCGGTTGCATGACTGGCTCTTCTACCATCTGGCGATGGCACTCATCCCCCCTCCTCACAGTCAATGCCATGTGAACGTTAGAATGGCAATGGGCAACACCAGACACGGTTCACGTTCAGTTGTGCTGCTGTCGCTGCTGTCAGACCTGCCCCAATGCACAACGCATGCTGTTTCCTGTCCCGAGCGGCCACATATCAACAGTCATCAGCCCCCTTGCATGCAGGGCCCATTGCAGGCAGGAACGCTTCACCCACACCATCAGCATCATCAGACACAACACTGTCCACTCTGTGGACTACGTACTCATTCGGGTGTGTAGCCTCCAACTCACATGCCACGGCTACTCAAGATTCATTTGACTCGGGTAATGTTATCTGACATCAGACTGTCCAAGATCTTCACCACACTGATCCACAAGGCAGGGCACACCTTTGACGGCTTCTTTGCATGTGTAGACTTCGTCCAGTTCATCGGCCCCACTAAACGCACATGTGTTGACCACTTACGGATGCACCACCTTGTTAATATACCCCAAGCCACCGTTGACCACATGCAGGCCCCCACAAAGTTGGTGTAGATAATTCACTGAGGAGATGCTACACACCACCATCAACTGCAACTACCACAACACTGCAGTCGTCAACAAAGTCCACATTTTCCAAACATGTATCTCCAACTGCGCATGCACCCTTGTCCCACTATGCAACTGCAACATACGGCAGGCAATGAATGCCACCTCAGTCTGCACCAACCTCTGAGTTGGCAGATGCATCTGCTGACACATGGAGTGGAGCTGGTGCAAGCTTTGGGATACCAGTAAACAGCACCACCAACACGTACAGAATGCTCATATTCACCATCAACAATACGCCCACTCACCAAACTGCTCTTCCAGGTAGGATTGCTGTGAGTTGCAACATGGATGATCAACAGCTGGGGCGTGCTATGAGCAGGGGAAACATGAGTCCTCATCCTCGTGACAGAACAATCAGCATGTGGCATCACCTGGTGGGCCAAACGCCTTCGGAGGCCCCCACCCCACATCTAGGTACCTAGGCCCCATATTTGACTCCTCCATCTCCATGTACCAACAGGTATACGCAGTGGCCTGCAGCTGCTTCGCCAGCCTCTGCATCCTCCATGCAACATTCAAATGGATCCCCCCATTGTCAGGTGTGACAGTGACCCACACAGTCATTGCCATCAGGCGGGGCTACAGTAACATGCTATATGCCAACATGGGCACGTCTGTGGTCAGCTTATTCCCGACTGTCCAGCACAACACCTACACACTGGGCCTTGTGTTCCTACTTTCAGTATGGATCGAGTGCCTCCATCGCACATACATGGTTGCCACCTCTCACCACATTTGCTTATGGGTGGCCCAGGGGCTAAGCATTTGAGGATGGTTTGTCTACATATCTAGCCACAGTTCCCACAGTTCTTGGTGTTGTTGTGTCTGGTATGTGGGCAGTTTGATTGACATGTATGTGTGATTGATACATGTACATTCTCACACTTCTGATTTGCATATCTGTGAAGTTGAGTCATGTGGTGGGTTACGTTAGTACTTACCGACTAGCACTGCATTTATATGCGCCATCCTGGAAGCGCTGGTTTATGATGGACTGTCGGAAGATGTAGGAATCATGCACACTCCCTGGAAACTTGGCTATGACATTGGTGAACAGTCCCCGGTGGTCCACTATTGCCTGCACATTCATGGAATGGGTGTGCTTTCTGTTGCGGTATATGTGTGCACTGTCCGCAGGGGGCACAAATAGGACATGTGTGCAGTCAATTGCGCCCAACACCTGTGGGAATCTGGCTATGGCGTAGAATCCTTGCTTGGTCTCAATCTGTTCCTGCACAGTGTTGGGGAAGTGGAGGTGCTGGGGTATCAGGCTGAGTATGCCATCCAAGACAGTTGGGAGGAAGATTGAAAAGGCTGCCTGTGAGACTCCTCCAACTCTGGCCGTTGTTGGTTGAAAGGTCCCAGAGGCCAACATATGCAGCACAGCCAGCAGCTTTGTCTGCGGAGGGATGTTGGTTCTCCGCTGTGTTTGTGGCGTCAGCCTGTGGGCTATCAGGTTCAGGATGTGTTGGATGGATGTCCTTTTGAGCCTGTAGTGAGCAATGACATCCTCTGGCATCAGGTCTGCGAGGCTGAGATGTCTGCGCAGGGCCCGCTGTCGTCTTTGGCGCAGCCTTGGTGGTGGTCCTGGGGGAGGTGGCAGTGGCGGTGGTGGTTGTTGCCTTTGTGGGACTCCAAGCTGAATGATTAGTACCTCCATGGCGTCTGTGAGTCTTCAGGTGTGGGTCTGGGCTAGTCTCCCTTATATGCCTTCATTTATCACCATTTTTCCATTTTTAGACCTGTTTTTTTCAGGTCTTATTTCCCTGCAGCTAAGGGGACTTAGCGGGACTTTTTTTAATCACTTCGCGGGTCTGGGACATCATTGCTAATAGTGCGATGGTGTGTTAGCAACTTTTTTCATGAAATTTTGAGAGGGAACGCCTACTTAGCATATCATTAGCGGAAACTATCGCTGCCATGCACGACGATAGCAAAAACAATAGCTATTGCCGGAAAGCTGTCGCTAACGCTTGTTAGCGACATCTTGGTAATAGGTGGATAAAAAAAAACTGCGTTAGCGGCACGAAAGTGCCGCTAACGCGGCGATAACTGGCTTGATAATATGCCACTCAGTTGCAAAACTCCAGATAAAATGGAATTTTTCTATTTAGCACTTCTGCAACTTTTCAAACCTTGGCGTAGTGAAGCAGAATTACTTGGAGAGTTCGACTGCTATGAAGATTCTTTTAATGCATGTAAAGATAATATTCATTGCACAATTTTCCCTACTTATCTACACATGTTAAATGAAGAGATTGAACAAGAAACTACTATTGCAGCTGAAATAGCTAGAGACAGTTCTCAAGATAGTCAGAGTTCTGCTCCACTAAGTCAAGATCCTCTAGGACAACCAATTCTTGAAAATGAAGCAGCAATAGCCATGAATGAAGTAGAAACGGCATTGCAACAAGCACAACAGGATATTTTTGAGTTGGGGAAACTTGGAAGAACAACTAAATATTGAACAAAAACAAATATATCAGCAAGTGACAGAACAGATACAGCATGGTTTACTGCATGGAAAAAAAGAATGCCAATGCACATCATTTAAACCTATTTGAATGTATATCAGTGGTCAAGCTGGTACAGGAAAACGTTTCTTAATTAAAGTTTTAACCAGTTATCTACAGAAAACCACTGAATCACATTTATCTTGTGTTGTAACTGCTCCAACTGGGTTAGCAGCACACAACATTAAAGGGATTATATTACATCGATTACTCATGCTACCAGTTGAACATGAAAATAAGTTGGAATACCACAAGCTATCTGGAGAAGCTTGTTAAGAAGTCTCAAGAGTACTGAAGAAAATGAAACTTCTGATCATTGATGAGGTGAGCATGGTCTCAAACTTAATGCTTGCCTTTGTACATTTAAGAATGCAACAGATTTTTAAAACAGATTATGATGTTTTATTTGGAAGAAAACATGTAATTGTATTTGGCGATCTACTACAACTTACTCCTGTGAAATGACAACCAGTTTTTAAAACACTTGTCCATGAAGACACTAGGAAATCTTTGGGAAGTATTGGAAATGTAAACATTTGGTCTCATTTTGAATATAAAGAACTTATTAAGAATATGCGACAAGCAAGTGATGAACATTATGGAAACATTCTTCAAGATATAAGAATTGGTGTTTTTACAAAACATGGTAAAGAAGCTTTACAAAGTCGGCTACTAACAAACTTGTTTCCAAATGAAAACATAGCACCTGACAATATATACAAAAAAATTGGAGAAAAGAACTCTATAGTTTGCCTAATGCCAACACTGCAAGAGTGTTCTAGATTCAATGAAGTACTTTTGAAGCTGGAAAAACAACACATAATGAAAATGGAAGCTATTGATAAAATAGAACACAAAGGAGTTACTATTATTATCTCAGAAAAATTAAAATCAAAATGGGATTCTTTGGAAAAGTCTATATCTAAGACTGCTGTTTTTTGCTTGTACAGGACTTGTATGTTCGTAGAAAACAGTTTTCTCTTTCTTTAGCATATGCAGTGACCATTCATAAATCTCAAGGTTTAAGTGTTGACAATGCTTTGGTAAATATTGGAAGTACAGTGTTTAAAGAGGGAATGGCATATGTTGCATTATCTCGAGTAAGAACATTATCTGGTTTGTATTTGATTGATTTTGATGAGAAAAAAGTTAGTGCTGATGTAAATTGTGTAAAAGAGTATAATCGGTTAAGAAGAGTTTATGCTTAGGTGAATATCCCATATATGAAAAACATATACTATGTCCAAAACGGAAATATGACAAACATTCTAGTGAGATTGAAAAAATGAAAACAATTCAAGAGAAGCATGAAGCTGCCAAGAAAAAGAAAATGGACTCTGTTAATGATATTGTAGGATACCAGTTAGAAAATAGTTCAGGTATCAACTGCTATGCTAATGTAATTCTAAATGTTGTCTTTTATCTAGAAGATCTTTATCATAAAGTTATGGAAAATCGAGAAAAAATATTCTGTTCTTTATTACATCATCTTTTTCAAAAGTTGGTAAGTGATAGAACTAAAATCCATTCTGCTTCTGGCATTCGGCATCTTTTGGATATATGTACTGGTTCTTTGCAATTTACACATAATATACAACAAGATGCACAAGAGTTTCTTATGTTTATGCTTGCAGTATTGGAAGAAGAAGGGATTGAAATTGAAAGTTTGTTTGGACTAAGTTATAGATGGGATCATAAATGTGAAGAGTGCTCATTTTCTTCTACCACTGAAATAGACACTGAACGATTCATATATTTGACAACACCAGATTGCAAATCAGTGTCTTTTAACAAATTAATAAAAACAGCTAATCAAGATATGAAATGTTCTCGTTGTAAATCAGAAATGTTGTCAACATTATTTATAGAAAGATTTGGACAATATGTCATTTTAATGCTACAACGTTGTAGAGCAGATGGAAGAAAATTGGAAACCAAAATTAAAAATTTTGTGGCAAGTCAAATATCAATTTCAGGAAGATCTTATAAAGCAGTGGCTATTATTTTTCATGATGGACCTACTACAACATCTGGACACTATACTGTGTATTTAAACTGCAATAAAGGATGGACACATTGTAATGATGTCCATTTGGAATACATATGTCGGTTGCCTTATGAATTACCAAATTCATATCTAATATTTTGATGCCAAAGTTTTGAAAACATCATTCGGCTATTGGGAAGATGTGAACACGAATTAACGAGTTTATTTTGGATATTTTGAATGCAAATAGATTTAGAAACATTATTCGGCCTATTGGGAAAATGTGAAGAATTACTGTTTGGATTATTGTTTGTGCTAATTCTTATTGCATTTGCAAAATTGTGGTTGAAACAAGTAGTTTATATATTTGTTCTTTATATGATACGCGATGTAAATGAGAGTGTATATTTTAGAAAATATATTTCAGAGAAGTAGATCATTCGATGTAGTTGAAGAATGTAATTTAGAAACTGTAGATAGGTAAACAGGTAGTTGAACTTGTAAATATTTTCAACACAGATTTGTTAGTTTTTTACAATCTTACTGATTGTATGTTTTTTCCCCGCTGTTATATGATGATCAACATTGAAATCACTGTGTATGGTGAAATTCAATAGAATGTGAAAACAGCAAAAAGGGAAACTGAATATGTTATGTAATTCTAAAATTATGTTGTGTTCTTTAAACTATAATATTATATGCAATAACCGTTTTTTTCTTATCTTTTACAGAAAGTAATACTAAAGTTTGAAAATATTTTAAATTTAGTTTTCAATGAAACAACTGTAAAATAGTTTCAATGAGTTTGATATCTACTTCAATAAACAAGGTAAGATGAAATAATGTAATAAGCATAATCATATGAAGTAATGTTTAAAGTCAATTTTATTGCAGTCATTAATTTTTTCGAACTCTACCAACTCACTCCTCCAATCACCTCAGCACTACCGATGCACTCATCCAATCACTCCGCCACTACCCAAGCACGTATAAAATCACCACGCACTACCCTTGCACTCCTCCAATCACTCAGGCACTACCCATGCACTCATGCAATCATCCAGGCATTAGCCATAAACTCATGCAATCACTCAGGCATTACCCATGCACTCTTCCAATCACCCATACATTACCTCTGCACTCATGCAATCTCCCAGGCATTACCCATGCACTTACAAATCACCCAAGCAATACCCATGCACTTACAAAATCACCCAGGCATTACCAATGGACTCCTCCAATCACCCAGGCAAAATTCATCCACTCATGCAATAACCCAGACACTACCCATGCACTGCTCCAATCACCCATGCTCTACCCATGCACTCCTCTAATCACCCAGCCAGTACCCATGCACTCATCCAATCACTCCACCACTACCCAAGCACTTATAAAATCACCACACACTACCCTTTCACTCCTCCAATCACCCAGGCACTACCCATGCACTCATGCAATCATCCAGGCATTACCCATAAACTCATGCAAACACTCAGGCATTACCCATGCACTCTTCCAATCACCCATACATTACCTCTGCACTCATGCAATCTCCCAGGCATTACCCATGCACTTACAAAATCACCCAAGCAATACCCATGCACTTACAAAATCATCCAAGCAATACCCATACACTTACAAAATCACCCAGGCATTACCAATGCACTCCTCCAATCACCCAGGCACAACTCATCCACTCATGCAATAACCCAGACACTACCCATGCACTGCTCCAATCACCCAGGCACTACCCATGCACTCCTCCAATCACCCAGCCAGTACCCATGCACTCATCCAATCTCTCTGCCACTACCCAAGCACTTATAAAATTACCAGGCACTACCCTTGCACTGTTCCAATCACCCAGGCACTACCCATGCAATCATCCAGGCATTACCCATGCACTCTTCCAATCACCCATACATTACCTCTGCACTCATGCAATCTCCCAGGCATTACCCATGCACTTACAAAATCACCCAAGCAATACCCATGCACTTACAAAATCACCCAGGCATTACCAATGCACTCCTCCAATCACCCAGGCACAACTCATCCACTCATGCAATAACCCAGACACTACTCATGCACTGCTCCAATCACCCATGCACTTATTAAATCACCATGCCCTATCCTTGCACTTCTCTAATCACCCAGGCACTACCCATGCACTCATGCAATAACCCAGGCACTACCCATTCACTCATCCAATCACCCAGGCACTACCCATGCACTCATGCAATCATCCAGGCATTAGCCATAAACTCATGCAAACACTCAGGCATTACCCATGCACTCTTCCAATCACCCATACATTACCTCTGCACTCATGCAATCTCCCAGGAATTACCCTTGCACTTACAAAATCACCCAAGCAATACCCATGCACTTACAAAATCACCCAGGCATTAACAATGGACTCCTCCAATCACCCAGGCAAAATTCATCCACTCATGCAATAACCCAGACACTACCCATGCACTGCTCCAATCACCCATGCACTACCCATGCACTCCTCTAATCACCCAGCCAGTACCCATGCACTCATCCAATCACTCCACCACTACCCAAGCACTTATAAAATCACCACACACTACCCTTTCACTCCTCCAATCACCCAGGCACTACCCATGCACTCATGCAATCATCCAGGCATTACCCATAAACTCATGCAAACACTCAGGCATTACCCATGCACTCTTCCAATCACCCATACATTACCTCTGCACTCATGCAATCTCCCAGGCATTACCCATGCACTTACAAAATCATCCAAGCAATATCCATACACTTACAAAATCACCCTGGCATTACCAATGCACTCCTCCAATCACCCAGGCACAACTCATCCACTCATGCAATAACCCAGACACTACCCATGCACTGCTCCAATCACCCAGGCACTACCCATGCACTCCTCCAATCACCCAGCCAGTACCCATGCACTCCTCCAATCTCTCCGCCACTACCCAAGCACTTATAAAATCACCAGGCACTACCCTTGCACTGTTCCAATCACCCAGGCACTACCCATGCAATCATCCAGGCATTACCCATAAACTCATGCAATCACTTAGGCATTACCCATGCACTCTTCCAATCACCCATACATTACCTCTGCACTCATGCAATCTCCCAGGCATTACCCATGCACTTACAAAATCACCCAAGCAATACCCATGCACCTACAAAATCACCCAGGCATTACCAATGCACTCCTCCAATCACCCAGGCACAACTCATCCACTCATGCAATAACCCAGACACTACTCATGCACTGCTCCAATCACCCATGCACTTATTAAATCACCATGCCCTATCCTTGCACTTCTCTAATCACCCAGGCACTACCCATGCACTCATGAAATAACCCAGGCACTACCCATGCACTCATCCAATCACCCAGGCACTACCCATGCACTCATGCAATCATCCAGGCATTAGCCATAAACTCATGCAAACACTCAGGCCTTACCCATGCACTCTTCCATTCACCCATACATTACCTCTGCACTCATGCAATCTCCCAGGAATTACCCTTGCACTTACAAAATCACCCAAGGAATACCCATGCACTTACAAAATCACCCAGGCATTACTAATGGACTCCTCCTATCACCCAGGCATAACTCATCCACTCATGCAATAACCCAGACACATGCACTACCCAGGCACTCCTCCAATCACCCAGCCAGTACCCATGCACTCATCCAATCTCTCCGCCACTATCCAAGCACTTATAACATCACCACGCACTACCCTTGCACTCCTCCAACCACCCAGGCACTACCCATGCACTCATGCAATCATCCCGGCATTACCCATAAACTCATGCAATCACTCAGGCATTACCCATGCACTCTTCCAATCACCCATACATTACCTCTGCACTCATGCAATCTCCCAGGCATTACCCATGCACTTACAAAAACACTCAAGCAATACCCATGCACTTACAAAATCACCCTGGCATTACCAATGCACTCCTCCAATCACCCAGGCACAACTCATCCACTCATGCAATAACCCAGACACTACTCATGCACTGCTCCAATCACCCATGCTCTACCCATGCACTTATAAAATCACCATGCACTATCCTTGCACTCCTCCAATCACCCAGGCACTATCCATATACTCATGCAATAACCCAGGCACTACCGATGCACTCATCCAATCACCCAGGCACTACCCATGCACTCATGCAATCATCCAGGCATTACCCATAAACTCATGCAAACACTCAGGCACTACCCATGCACTCATGCAATCATCCAGGTATTACCCATAAACTCATGCAAACACTCAGGCATTACCCATGCACTCTTCCAATCACACATACATTACCTCTGCACTCATGCAATCTCCCAGGCATTACCCATGCACTTACAAAATCACCCAAGCAATACCCATGCACTTACAAAATCACCCAGGCATTACCAATGCACTCCTCCAATCACCCAGGCACAACTCATCCACTCATGCAATAACCCAGACACTACTCATGCACTGCTCCAATCACCCTTGCACTACCCATGCACTTATAAAATCACCATGCACTATCCTTGCACTCCTCCAATCACCCAGGCACTGCCCATACACTCATGCAATAACCCAGGCACTACCCATGCACTCATCCAATCACCCAGGCACTACCCATGCACTCATGCAATCATCCAGGTATTACCCATAAACTCATGCAAACACTCAGGCATTACCCATGCACTCTTCCAATCACCCATACATTACCTCTGCCCTAATGCAATCTCCCAGGCATTACCCATGCACCTACAAAATCACCCAAGCAATACCCATGCACTTACAAAATCAACCAGACATTACCAATGCACTCCTCCAATCACCCAGGCACAACTCATCTACTCATGCAATAACCCAGACACTACTCATGCACTACTCCAATCACCCATAAACTACCCATGCACTCCTCCAATCACCCAGCCAGTACCCAAGCACTTATAAAATCACCACGCACTACCCTTGCACTCCTCCAATCACCCAGGCACTACCCATGCACTCATGCAATAATCCAGGCATTACCCATAAACTCATGCAAACACTCAGGCATTACAGATGCACTCTTCAAATCACCCATACATTACCTCTGCGCTCATGCAATCTCCCAGGCATTACCCATGCACTTACAAAATCACCCAAGCAATACCCATGCACTTACAAAATCACCCAGGCATTGCCAATGGACTCCTCCAATCACCCAGGCACAACTCATCCACTCATGCAATAACCCAGACACTACTCATGCACTGCTCCAATCACCCATGCTCTACCCATGCACTTATAAAATCAGCATGCACTATCCTTGCACTATCCTTGCACTCCTCCAATCACCCCGGCACTACCCATGAACTCATGCAATAACCCAGGCACTACCTATGCACTCATCCAGTCACCCAGGCACTACCCATGCACTCATGCAATCATCCAGGTATTACCCATAAACTCATGCAAACACTCAGGCATTACCCATGCACTCTTCCAATCACCCATACATTACCTCTGCGCTCATGCAATCTCCCAGGCATTACCCATGCACTTACTAAATCACCCAAGCAATACCCATGCACTTACAAAATCACCCAGGCATTGCCAATGGACTCCTCCAATCACCCAGGCACAACTCATCCACTCATGCAATAACCCAGACACTACTCCTGCACTGCTCCAATCACCCATGCTCTACCCATGCACTTATAAAATCACCATGCACTATCCTTGCACTCCTCCAATCACCCAGGCACTACCCATACACTCATGCAATAACCCCGGCATTACACATGCACTCTTCCAATCACCCATACATTACCTCTGCACTCATGCAATCTCCCAGGCATTACCCATGCACTTACAAAATCACCCAAGCAATACCCATGCACTTACAAAATCACCCAGGCATTACCAATACACTCCTCCATTCACCCAGGCACAACTCATCCACTCATGCAATAACCCAGACACTACTCATGCACTGCTCCAATCACCCTTGCACTACCCATGCACTTATAAAATCACCATGCACTATCCTTGCACTCCTCCAATCACCCAGGCACTGCCCATACACTCATGCAATAACCCAGGCACTACCCATGCACTCATCCAATCACCCAGGCACTACCCATGCAGTCATGCAATGATCCAGGTATTACCCATAAACTCATGCAAACACTCAGGCATTACCCATGCACTCTTCCAATCACCCATACATTACCTCTGCCCTAATGCAATCTCCCAGGCATTACCCATGCACCTACAAAATCACCCAAGCAATACCCATGCACTTACAAAATCACCCAGACATTACCAATGCACTCCTCCAATCACCCAGGCACAACTCATCTACTCATGCAATAACCCAGACACTACTCATGCACTACTCCAATCACCCATAAACTACCCATGCAATGCTCTAATCACCCAGCCAGTACCCATGCACTCATCCAATCACTCCGCCACTACCCAAGCACTTATAAAATCCCCACGCACTACCCTTGCACTCCTCCAATCACCCAGGCCCTACCCATGCACTCATGCAATCATCCAGGCATTACCCATAAACTCATGCAAACACTCAGGCACTACCCATGCACTCATGCAATCATCCAGGTATTACCCATAAACTCATGCAAACACTCAGGCATTACCCATGCAGTCTTCCAATCACCCATACATTACCTCTGCACTCATGCAATCTCCCAGGCATTACCCATGCACTTACAAAATCACCCAAGCAATACCCATGCACTTACAAAATCACCCAGGCATTGCCAATGGACTCCTCCAATCACCCAGGCACAACTCATCCACTCATGCAATAACCCAGACACTACTCATGCACTGCTCCAATCACCCATGCACTACCCATGCACTTATAAAATCACCATGCACTATCCTTGCACTCCTCCAATCACCCCGGCACTACCCATGCAGTCATGCAATAACCCAGGCACTACCCATGCACTCATCCAGTCACCCAGGCACTACCCATGCACTCATGCAATCATCCAGGTATTACCCATAAACTCATGCAAACACTCAGGCATTACCCATGCACTCTTCCAATCACCCATACATTACCTCTGCGCTCATGCAATTTCCCAGGCATTACCCATGCACTTACAAAATCACCCAAGCAATACCCATGCACTTACAAAATCACCCAGGCATTAACAATGGACTCCTCCAATCACCCAGGCACAACTCATCCACTCATACAATAACCCAGACACTACCCATGCACTGCTCCAATCACCCATGCACTCCTCCAATCACCCAGCCAGTACCCATGCACTCATCCAATCACTTCGCCACTACCCATGCACTTATAAAATCACCATGCACTATCCTTGCACTCCTCCAATCACCCAGGCACTGCCTATACACTCATGCAATAACCCAAGCACTACCGATGCACTCATCCAATCATCCAGGCATTACCCATAAACTCATGCAGACACTCAGGGACTACCCATGCACTCATGCAATCATCCAGGTATTACCCATAAACTCATGCAAACACTCAGGCACTACCAATGCACTCATCCAATCACCCAGGCACTACCCTTGCACTCATGCAATCATCCAGGTATTACCCATAAACTCCTGGCGTTCACTTTCTTTTCACCCTCTGGCACTGAAAAGAAAGCCCAGACTACACTCTGTTTTCGTTTTTTTACTGGCTCTTCCTCTTCCTCAAGCTCTTCTTCAGCATCTTGGTCAGGATGACTGGATGCCATATTCCTCAAGAAAAGCCAAACACAAAAAAAAAAGCAAATCCAGCAGCCTACAAAAAATAGGTCTTGCTAGGAAGACAGACAAATAATTAGGGAAATAAAATAGGTATTGGATCCTCCCTCTAAAAGAATGAAAATGATTTAAACCAATCAGAAGCTTTCTTTTCAGGTCACATGAAGTCGCGTAGGGTGCGCGCACCCGTCGCGCACCCGTAAAATTTCGTATACATAATTATAAAGTATAAATAGATGTTTATATAATATTTTAAAAAGTATATTAGTGAAAGTGTTTATACAAATCCGATATTTGAACTTTGTATAGTGATATTTCACACTTTGAAAATACGCCGAAGTCGCGACCTCGGAAATACGTGCGGGGCGGGGTCGCGCACCCTACGCGCATACGTCGCGCAGTCGTGAAATTTTGTACAGTTAATAGTAAACTAAAATATACTGTTTATAAATTATTTTCTAAAATATATTAGTGAAAGTCTTTAACCAAAACCGATATTTATAATTTCTACAATGCTATTTCATACTTTTAAAATTACGCCGAAGCCGTGACCCTGGCGCGACTCTGGAAACACGCGTCAGTGCACCCTTTAACCGCGCACCCATCGTGTAGGT
Organism: Calotriton arnoldi; assembly: GCA_963921515.1. Classification (NCBI taxonomy): domain Eukaryota; kingdom Metazoa; phylum Chordata; class Amphibia; order Caudata; family Salamandridae; genus Calotriton; species Calotriton arnoldi. The sequence continues at coordinate 482,852 of CAWUFW010008131.1, read as the reverse complement.
TCGTGCAGGGTGCGCGACCCCTGTGTAAATATTTAAAAAAAAAAGCATAACAATACAATAAAACAACTTTCATAGTATTAAAAGCGTTATTTCAAGTAAATATAAATTTAAGTTGTATGTATAAATAACAAAGTATATTTTTAGTAGTGTATTATATATGTATTTTAAAAGAGTGATTTTAGTTGTAGAAAAAGATTTTAGATAAACGAAGTATAATTTTTTTTAATATATTTTTTACGTTTTTATTGAATAATATGCAAGTTACTAATACAGCATCAGAAATTGCTTACATCAATTACACAAACAAAACAATACGTGGCAATAAAGTGGTACAGTAGTGCATACATTCTGATAGGTTTTTATACATAGAGTGCAAAGTAGTGTTCGGAACAGACCGGTATGATATAGCAAAACTAAACATCAGTAGCAAGTGGCATGTCATTATCCTGCGAGCGGACATATTGCAGTAGTGGTTCCCAAATGTCCTTGGGCCTGGAAGAGGTGGGCAGTTCTTCAGCATGCAGGGCCAGAGTCTCATGATAGTACACCATATCTTGCAACCACTGTTTGGTAGAGGGGCACAAGCGACTTTCCCAAGACATAGCCACCCTACACTTGGCTAGTAATAAAGCTATCTTTACAAGTCTACATAACACACCCTTCAGGGATGGCACCAGGCCGAGTAAGCTCACTTGGGGGGTGCAATCCAAAGCAAGGCTAGTCATGTCTTTCAGTATTTGAATCACCGCAACCCAAAAGTCTGCTACCTTCCCACACTCCCATGCCAAGTGCCAAAAGTCTGCACCCGAGGCACCACAGCGCTTACATCTATCATGTTCTCTGAGACCGTATTTGAATAACTTGTGTGATGTGTGATAAACTTGGTGAATGTACTTAAAGTGAATGATACGTAAGTTGCCGTTAGATGTGAGTGCTTGAGTTAGATGGCAGCAGTACTCCCAGTCCTTCTGTGTGAGTGGCGGGTCTATTTTCTTGTTCCACAGGTCCATGCTCGTATTCTGAGACAATGGGGTTTCATCTCTTGCCGCTCGATAAAGTTTAGTCACCAACTTATGTTTCGTGGAACTGGTGAGTAGGGTGTGCAAGGGCTGCAACGTTGGGGATTCTATCGGGTATGTAGGGTAATATGCTTGTAGTGCCTTTTTGAGCCTGTGGATGGTAAAGGTAAAGAGAGGCATCTGATTTTGTATATAACTTAGGTCCGCTTGCCTTAGAAAGCCACCGTTAGGGAAGAGGTCCTGCATCTTATCAATGCCCGTTGACCTTAGAATGCGCATGACCCCATTCTCGTGAGTTACTGATATACCAGCATGAAGCGCAAGAGGCATAAGTGGCGAATATAGCGGGAGTTTACCTACCCTGCGGCCCAGTACCTGCCAGGCAGAGACGGTGGCATCAATTGAGTTAATTTCTGTGCATGGTATGCCCCTCTGCGTATGAGTCAGTATGGAGCCTAGTGGGATGGGATGGGATGTGCGTCACTGTCCTCCACAGCAACATGTGGGATGAAATCATGGGTGCGGTACCAATAGTACGCGAATTGGGCCTGTGCACAGAGATAATAAAGATGTATGTCAGGTACATTGAAGCCCCCCCTGCAGTAGTCTAGAGTGAGGTTCGACAGACTCACTCGGGCTTGCTTACCCCCCATATCAGCCTAATTAGCAGCGATCGAATCGTTTTGAAAAGTGTTGCAGGAAGCGGTATGGGGATGGTACTGAAGTAGTAGAGGAACTTAGGCAGAACAACCATTTTTATAAGTGCCATGCGGTCTGGCAAAGACAGCGGCAAGCGTATCCATCTGTCTACCTGTTGTTCCAACTTCGCGCAAGCTGTGCCATAATTTTCTCGGACCACTATGTCCGGGTCACGGTGGACCCACACCCCAAGGTATTTTACTGGATCCACAGACCACGTCAGTGGGAATTCCAGCGTGTGGGGAGAAGTAGAGGTGGTCAGCGGAACAATTATTGATTTAGACCAGTTAATAGTGAGGCCAGAGAATCATCCGAACCGGATATATTCTCTTAGTACCGGTGCCAAGAAGGTCCGTGGCTCTCTAACGAATAAAAGCATATCGTCCGCATAGAGTGATATGCTCACCGGGCGGTGGGCGAATTGTAGTGCTGCGGCTCGATGCCGCTGTCTTATAATACAGGCCAGTGGCTCCAGCATTATTGCAAAGAGGAGCGGTGAGAGGGGACATCCCTGCCTAGTTCCCCTACAAATTGGGATGGGGTCTGATGTAATGCCCTCCACTCGCACGCGCGCTACAGGGGCAGTATATAGCAAACGTATCCAGTTGATGAAGAGTGGTGGAAAACCCAACCGATGGAGGATGTTAAAAAGATAGCTCCACTCTATAGAGTCAAAGGCTTTGGCTGCATCAAGCATCACAGCAGCTGCTTGTAGGTCGGGGTTAAGAATATGGTACATGGCAAACAATGTCCGCAAGTTGTACGATGTGGATCTTTCGGGTATGAAACCGGACTGGTTCGGTAGGACTAAGTTAGGCATCAACGGCGTGAATCTAGTTGCCAGTATTTTTGCCAACAGCTTTGCATCAATGTTAATGAGTGACAGCGGACCGTAAGAGTCACATCGATTTGTTGGCTTATCCTTTTTGAGCAAAGTGATAATGAGGGTCTCTCTGAGTGGCAGGGGGAGTGAGCCCACCTCGGAAGCCTCAGCGTACCTTTCAATGAGATAAGGCGTCAGTTCGTCTACGAATTCCTTATAGAACTCGCCGGTGAGCCCATCTGGGCCTGGAGCTTTTTTGTTCGGAAGAGATTTAATCTCTGTCTTAATATCATCTTCTGTTATGGGTTGACACAGATATTCTCTATGACTATCTGAAAGCCACACAAGAGCAATGTCTGATAAATAGTCATCTAATGCCGTTGCCGAAGCACTAGTCTGTGATGTATACATGTCATTATAAGCTGTTTGGAATTGTGTGACAATGTCTCTTGTGGAGTAGTGATCCACTCCCGAGGCATCCATTATTTTAGTGATAGTGTGCGTATCTTCCCTAGCCTTAATTTTAATCGCTAGTGTGTGTCCTGGTCTGCCCCACTCTCCATAAGCACGGGCAACGTGGCGCCTGGATATGTACCGAATTTCGTCGTCCGTTAACTTATTATATTCCGTGATTGATTCCTTGATGTGGGCAAGGAGTGTCGCACTAGGCGAGCGCTCATAGTCCTGTTCTAGGCCCTGCAAGGTGTGCTCAATCTTGGATAGCTGACCTCGGAGGTCTTTTAATATTCCCGCAGTCGTGCTAATGCACTTCCCACAGATTGTAGCCTTGAAAGCTTCCCAGAGGACTGCAGTACTGTCCACTGACCCCTTGTTCTGTGCAAAGTATTGGGTGATAGCCTCTCGAATGGTGTGTGTATAGAGGGGGTCAAGTAGCGCTTCAGAGCGGAATCGCCAGGTAAACTGTCAGGAAAATGTCTGTGGGAGATGCAATTGAAGCCTGACGGGATTGTGGTCTGATAATGTTCTTGGGAGTATCTCTATGTCTGATACCCAGGTCGTGCTACTATCGCTTATGAGCCAGTAGTCAAGCCGTGACCAGCTAGCGTGGGTGGTAGAAATTTGTGTGCCTTCTAGTTTGGATGGGTTACGCAAACGCCAAACATCCGTCATAGCCAATTCCGCGATACCGCCATTGATAATCCTGGCAGATCTGGGCGCGTGTCCCCCCACTCTACTTGAATTGTCTTTACTCGGGTCCAGGCAGGTATTAAGATCTCCGCCCCATATTATGGTAGCTTCCGGCCATGCCCGCAATATAGAAAATATGCGCTCATAAAAATCAGGGTCTTCTACGTTAGGACCATATACATTTACCAAGGTGATTAGAAACCCTGCCAGTGTGCCATGAGTTATGGCATACCGGCCTGTGTTGTCTATGCAGCTTTTGATCATGATAAAAGGCAGATTTCTTTCTATGAGTGTGAGTACACCTCTGGCATATGATGAGTACGATGAGGCCTGTCTATAACCCGCCCATTTGGCCCCTATCTGCGCATCTGTGTGGCATGTTAAGTGTGTTTTTTGTAGGAGGGCAATGTTGACGTCGTGTCGATCCAAATAGGCCAGCACCTGCCGTATTTTTTTGGGAGAGTTAAGCCCCCTCACATTCCATGTTAGGCAGACAATTTTTTCATGCCCCATCTATAACATTCTCTTGTAACAGATAACAAGCACCAAAGAACAACAGTTCTGCAACAATGCAATGCACGTAATAGAATGTCTCAGTACCCTTTAGCCACAACAACAAAGTCCCCCTGCCCCCCCTCCCCCCGCACCCCACACCCACTTCAGCAACCCCAACCTGCTAAAGCCATCCCAGACCTCCCAAACAATATCCAATACAAAAAAGCAGCCGCCATAGCAGCAGTGGGGAACACCCATAGGGGAGCGCTGGAGCACGCAATCTCTCCCAAGTGGAAATGGAGGTGGACGGAGCCAAACAGTGCAGTATCCCACCCATAATATACCATAATTCAACTCTGGACAACAGTGAATGATATAGAAATGATAAACAGTATATAAGCGAATGTATAGATGTCTTATCTGTCGTAGCACAGTTCAGGTGTGCAGTCGGCCGGAACCTGCAGACGGCGCAAGGTGAAGCGTGCCGGCATGAAGGTCCCAGAGCGGCACAACGGTGCCCTTGTCAGAAGTATGGTCTATTGTGAACACAGTGAGAGTGTCATTCTACAGTGCCTTGGGAGGAGGCGTTGTTGTTGTCGTCCTCTTGGTTAGGAGAGTTATTGGCCTTGCGTTTCAGTGTCTTGGCATAGTCCATTGCGGCTTTCGGCGAGGTAAATATCCTTGATTTACCGTTCAGTTCTATGCGCAAGCGCGCAGGGTACAACATGGCGTAGGGTACCTTCTCCGCCATGAGGATTTTCTTTGCCGGTTGATATTCCTTCCGGGCCACTTGCACCGCTGCGGTGAAGTCCGGATAAAAGGCAAGGGAGTTACCTTAATGCACAATATTCCCCTTCTCTCTGGCCATACACAGGATGGCATCTTGATCTCTATAATTTAAAAGACGCGCTATTATGGGCCGCGGGGGGGCTCCCGGCGGAGGCCTGGTGGTCAGTGAGCGGTGTGCTCGCTCGACTATCAGCACAGGTGACAGGTTTTCAGCCCCAAAGATCGCCTGTAAGAGAGATTCAATGTATGTTTCAAGGCGGCCCGTGTTGGTGGATTCCGGTAAGCCTGTGATGTGCAGGTTATTGCGTCTCGATCTTGCTTCAAGGTCCTCATTTTTGGCCTGTATTACGGCGAGCACTTTTTCCATGTCCGAAGTTTTGGTTGCTACTTGCTGTAGGCCATCCTCAGCATCTGAGATTCGCGTTTCTGCCTCACCAATACGCAGGGCGTGCTTGTCCAATTTGGCAGACATATGGTCCATTCTCAAATGTAGGGAGTCTATCTTACCATCTATGGTCTGTAAGCTAGTCTGGACCGCCATGAGTGTTTTTTCGATCGCAGATAAGCTATCCGTGGGGGTGTCCACCTCAGAGTCCGATGTGGATCGTTGTTGAGATTTACTTGATTTGCGAGGTTCGAACGTGAGGCGAGGCTGCCTACGTTCTGTTTTGCCCATTGTTCTACTGTATGTTCGCGTGCCAGTCGCCCGTGGAAAAAGGGTAGTGTCCGCGTGGTAGTTGGTATCTTGAAGGGGCAGTGGGTGTCGAACTCCCTTCGTCAAGATATGTACTGGTGTGATTTCTGCTATGCAAGGGCTGAGCGGGAGAAGCGAGAACAACACAAAGATAGGGCTACCAGGTAGCAGTTACGCCGCACCCTCAGCTTGTCACAAGGTCAGTCCTCCCACGTCAGAGGCGCCACACCTGTAAGAGACTACACTTATTTTGATGTTGTAGGCCACTACGTCTTCCTCGCTAAACGGCCACGGTCAAGTGTGTCTTCGAGAACTTTGAGAGCTGGGGTCATTACAGGTCTGCACACTGTCTTTCAGACCCCTGCAGTGCTCAGGTATGGTTTCCCAATATAAAATCTAGTGAGTCAGATATGCCGCCGAGTGTGCTTATTCCTGAGGCGGGACAAAGTTCCGTGAGAGGCGCAGTTGGGGCACTGACGCGCTGGGAAAGCTGATCTGAAGGGCCCTATACCCAACTATTCACCCATTAGGCACCAACAAACTGGGATAGATGAGACTCACCGCCGCTGCCACGTATGTTCACAAAGGTACTTGACAAGGCGTCCGGCGTCCGGCAATTGCAGGCAGGTTAATGGCCATTGAAGCGGTGTGGGCCTCCGCAAGGCAATCTCCCCCGCGTGCCGCGGGCTGGTGGGACCCAGAGGAGACAGGGCAATCTAATGAGGAAGGTCGCAATGTCGCGATGGTACCTGAGATGCGCTGGGCTCCTGGCAACTCTGCTCACCCAAGGTGCAGGCTTCAAAAGTAGATGTGGGCCTCAGTGCTGGTCCGATCGGAGATCATCCCACACAACGGCTGGCTCGCTCTCCAACCTTCGGGCCCAGGCCTCAGAGCCAGACGATGTCACCTCTCGTTGCGGCGGGTCCCGCACTTCGCCGCCGGGACGCGAAATAGGAGCCGCACGCTCTGCGACCTCCGACACCCGAGCTTGGGGTAGGCCAACTCCACGCAGCCATCAGGCAGGGCGGGAAGGCAGTCTGCACCCGCACACTCGGCGCCCTCGCACCAACCCCACCCGGTCTCAGAGGGTCACTGGGCAGTCGCACAGTCTCCGACACTGCCCGCCGGCAGCGTCCACCCTTACCGCCCCTGTAGAGGCGCCAGATGCCCGTGCGAGTCCTAGGCCACCATTTTGAAAAGCGGAGCCCGCACACAAGGTCACATCGTGTGTTGTTACCTCGGCCGCTGGCCACAATATTTTGTCAGCTTATGTTGGCGCAAATATTGCGCAGCAATATCCTGTGTGCCAGAACATCGATCTCGGGCAGGAACTGCAGGATTGTTACAAGATAGTCACTCCGGCCAGCAGAGCTGAGCTACGCCGCGGCCATCTTGCTTTGCACCCACTAGCGCCCCCAACGAAGTATAATTTAAAAAAAGAAAAGTTCAAAAATATACTTCCAATCATTTAAAAAAAGAAGGAATTTTTAAAAACACTTACAAATATCGTAGAAAATGTAAGTTTAAAATAATTATATAGTTAAGATTTAGCATTTGAAAAACCTTTGAAATTCACTGAAAAAACCACAGGTTTCAGGAACGTTATAGTTAGAAATTAGCATTTAAAAAACCTTCGAAATTCACTGGAAAAACCATAGGTTTCATGGACGTTATAGTTAGAAATTAGCATTTAAAAACCTTTGAAATTCACTGAAAAAACCATAGGTTTCAGGGTCGTTATAGTTAGAAATTAGCATTTAAAAAACCTTGGAAATTCACTGAAAAAACCACAGGTTTCAGGGCCGTTATTGTTAGTTGGACATTTCACTCGTACAAAACCAGAGAAATTCGGCCGTTATAGTTAGTTGAGCTAACTATAACTCACCCCCCTGCAATGCACTGCTGATGACGTCACATATTACATCATTCATGACATGGTCAGTGACATCACTGATGACATCACTGATGACATCTCAAATGACATCACTGATGACATCATCCACGTGATAATCTGATGTACCTCCTCATACCCTAATATAACCTTTGATACACCCACTCTAAAATACAGACTACCATTTTCGAAACCATAGACACACCAATACCAGTTACTACATACCTACTCACTGATTCCTAGGTCTACACACACATCCACTCATTCACCCATACAGTCACTCATACATGCAGTCACTCATCAATACAGCACTATCATATGCACTCATACACCTACACAGACACTCACGCACCGCCACTCATCTATAGAGTTACTCACACACCTAGTCAGTCATGCAAAGAATCAATCACACTCCCATTTACTCACCTATACAGTTATACACACACCACCTCACTTATTCATACAGATACTAACACATACTTACTCTCTTATACAATCACTGATACAAGCACACACTTATCCATACATCCACTCTCACAATCACTCACTCTCACATATAGTCATTTATATACTCCAACACTCACATATAATGCCTTTCACATATGTAGTTACTCACACATGTACCACTGAGACATCCATTCACTCACCAACACACCCATATACACACTCACCCACCCATACAGTCCATCACAGATGCACTCTTGAACCCGTACACCCAGTGAATCACCCATTCACACATCTATGCACAGAGTCACACCCCCACCTACCCACACAGACACTCAGGCACCCATGCAGATACTCAGACAATCAATTAATAACCCATATACACACTCATTTAGCTACTCACCAACCCAAGCAACCGCTTACACACCAACTGACAGACTGATACAGACCTTTACACAGTTTAGTCACTGACCCATGCATTCAGTAAGACACGTTTAATCACTCACTTATACAGTCAGTCATGCACCTACCAAGTCATCCATACAGACACTTATATACCCACTCATTCTTCAATACACCTTGGCATATATATATATAAAACATATTTAAACTTTCCAGAAACACACAGCCACTGGATGATGTCATCAGTGATGTCATTTGATATGTCCAACTAACTATAACATCCCTCAAACCTGTGTTTTTTTCAGTGAATTTCTAAGGTTTTTTAAATGCTAATTTCTAACTATGACGTCCCTGAAACCTATGTTTTTTTCAGTGAATATATATATATTTATATATATATATATATGTATATATACATATACATTTTGGCTGGGCCTCAGGAGATGGGATCCCCGGGGCTGAAATCATCCCAGGGAGGGGGACTGCACAGCTCCCCTCCCCCATTGCAGAAGAGGGTAAAACAGAGGGCAGAAAAACAAGCAGAAAAGCAAAACGAGGGCAGAAAAACAAGCAGAAAAGGCAAAACAGAGGGCAAAAAAACAAGCATAGAAATACAAAACAGAGGATAGAAAAATTAGCAGAAATGCAAAATAGAGGGCAGAAAATGAGCAGAAAAGGTAAAACAGAGGGCAGAAAAATTAGCAGAAAAGGCAAAATGGAGGGCAGAAAAACCAGTAGAAGAGGCAAAACAGAGGGCAGATAAATGAACAGGAAAGGCAAAACAAAGAGCAGAAAAATGAGCAGCAAAAAGGTGAAACAAAGGTCAGAAATATGAGTTGCAAAGGCAAAACAGGAGGTAGGAAAAAGTACAGAAAAAGGCAAAACAGAGCAGAAAAGGTCAAAATAGAGGGAAGAAAAACTAGCTGAAAGGGCAAAACAGAGGGCAGAATAATAAGCAGAAACGGCAAAACAGAGAGCAGAAAACGAGCAGAAAAGTCAAAACAAAGGGCAGAAAAACGAGCAGAAAATGCAAAACACAAGGCAGTTAAATGAGTAGAAAAGGCAAAACAGAGAAGTAGAGGGCAAACCAGAGAGCAGAAAAACAAGCAGAAAGAGAAAAATGGAGGGCAGAAAATGCACAAGCGGAAAAGGCAAAACAGAGCAAAGGAGGGCAGACAAATGAGCAAAAAAGTCAAAATGGAGGGCAGACAAATGAGCAGGAAAGCCAAAACAGAGGGCAGAAAAATGAGCAGAAAAAGGCAACACAGAAGGCAAAAAAATGAGCAGAAAAGGCAAAACAGAGAGAAGAAAACCGAGCTGAAAAGGCAAAACAGAAAACAAAAAAATAAGCAGAAAAGGCAAAATGGAGCAGAGGAGGGCAACATAGACAGCAGAAAAATAAGCAGTGAAAGTGAAACAGAGGGCAGAAAAATTAGCAGAAAAGGCAAAACAGAGAGCAAAAAAATAAGCAGAAAAGGCAAAATGGAGCAGAAGAGGGCAAAACAGACAGCAGAAAAACAAGCAGTGAAGGTGAAACGGAGGGCAGAAAAATGAGCTGAAAAGGCAAAATAGAGGGCAGAAAAACAAGCAGAAAAAGACAAACAGAGGGCAGGAAAACAAGCAGAAAAGGCTAAACACAAGGCAGAAAAACAAGCAGGAAAGGCAAAACAGAGAGCTGAAGAACAAGCAGAAAAAGACAAAACAGATGACGGAAAAATGAGCAGAAAATGAAAAACAAAGAACAGAAAATGAGCAGAAAAGGCAAAATGGAAGGCAGAAAAACATACAGAAAGGCAAAACCGAGGGCAGAAAAACTAGCAGAAGAGGTAAAGCAGAGTGCAGAAAAATTAGTAGGAATGGCAAAACAGAAGGCAGAAAAACAAGCAGAAAGGTAGAACAGAGAGAAGAAAATGATCAGAAAAGGCAAAACAGAGGGCAGCAAAAACAAGCAGAAAGGCAAAACAGTGCAGAAGTGGGAAAAACAGAAGGCATAAACATTTGCAGAAAAGGCAAAACGGAGGGCAGAAAAACAAGCAGTAAAAGGCAAAACAGAGGGCAGAAAAATGAGCAGGAAAGGCAAAACAGAGAGCAGAAAAACAAGTAGAAAAGGCAAAACAGAGAGGAGAAAAATGAGTAGAAAATGCAAAACCAAGCAGAAGAGGGCAAAATACAGAGCAAAAAACAAGCAGTGAAGGCAAAACAGATAGCAGAAAAATTAGCAGAAAAGGCAAAACAGGGGTCAGAAAAACTAGCACAAACGGCAAAAAGGAGGGCAGAAAAATTAGCAAGAAAGGCAGAACAGAGGGCAGAAAAACTAGTAGAAAAGGCAAAAAAGAGCAAGAAATTAGCAAAGGAGGCACAAACAGAGGGCAGCAAGTAGACAGGCAGCAGTGGTTAGCGGGCAAGCTGGACAGGAGGACTGTCGCAGGGGGAACTGGCATGAGGACCTACTTAATTTTTACAGAAATGAAACTTCAACGGGATACACTTACATATATAAAGATAGCAGGTGCTCCAATTGAAGCTCCACTTCTATAAATGACAAATGATCTTGACCTCCTGGGCTTGACAAAGGCAAAGCAAGTGTGTTTTCTTGGCAATTCCACATTGAAAGATGATCTGAAATGCTTTGTGGAGGTTGATCTACTGGAGCGCAATGTGTAGTGACTGTGACGAGTGGGTTCTTTCTTGTCCTTACCTGGTGAGAGCAGAGACCATTGGTTCTCCCTTTAAATGACTACGAGTGTACAAATGGGCAACATCTCCTGAAGCTCTGCCCGTTTGGCCCCACCCCATCCACCTTAGTAGCATGCAATGGTCTTCCTGTCTTTTGCCAGGATGATGGGCAGCTTACCAAAAGGCCCTCCAGCGCTTTCCCCGCTGATTGGTGACACATTCTTGATGCTGAGGAATATCAAGACATCTCCACCAAACAAAGAAAACCTTACTTCATATAGCTAAGAGGGAAGACCCTTGTTTGGTAGAGATTTTCCTCTGTGTACTCTTGTCGTCTTCTCTATATGAAGATTAAATTAAATTTCTGGATAAAGACGCATGAGGAACAATCACATTGCCAAAATGCACACAAGGTCACTGGTGACATTTCCTCATGCTTCACTATGCAGCTGTAGAGTAGAATATGTACTGGACATTTACAGACGGAGGTAGAACTTAGTAATTAACCAGTAGAAAGTATCCACTTGGGTGCATATTTGGATAAAGGGGCGGGTGTGGTTCCATTGTGGCCCAGTCACTGACACAGATACAGATAGATACACCCACACAGACACTTAGATACCCACTCACATACTCAGGCACTCACACACCCACCTACAGACCCACTCAGAGACTGACACACCAACTCACAGACCAACTCACTCTCACATGCATTCATAGACCCACTCAGACACTCATGCACCCACTCACAGATATACTCAGACACTCTCACACCCACTCACAAACCCACTCAAGCATTCATGCACCCACACAAATAACTACTCAGACGCTCTCACAGCCACTCACAGACCCATTCAGACACTCATGCACCCACTTGCAGAACCACTCATACTTTCTCCTGTGGGCCACCTCTTGGTGATCAGGACTCACTCTAGTAGAGGTCAGCATTAGGACTCAGGCAGGTCAGGTGGTGCTAGTCAACTGGGCGGTTGCAGGGGGCCTCTGAAAGCTTGTTGTGTACCCATACCTCACAGAGGAGGTCTGCCCACTGACCCTTGGAGTTACTCTCGGTAGCCTGGGTTCAAGGTAAGTAAGTCCAATCCTTTTTCAGTCAGCAGGGTAGTCTTTCTAAATCTTCCACAGGCCCAGGAGTGTTCTGGTGAGAGGTTCTGAAGGTCCCACTTTTATACATGGTGCCGTCATGTGTGTAGGGGCATTACCTGACTTGCCTCCAACATTGGAGTTCTTTCCCTTCCCCTAGGTTGGCTACAAACGGTCAAGGGTGACATAAGGCACAGCAGGCCTTTGTCAGGTTTCTTTGTCTGTGCTGCCGGCAGAACCCTTTGTAGCGTAATCAGGGCAGGGTGCAGCTCCTCCTCTGCCATTCTGTCAGGAAGACCCATTCTCCTTACACCTAGTCCGTCTTTGTCCCAATGTCTGGAAGCAATACACAACCCCCCACAGCAGAGCCATTCAGAGTCATGTCACACAGGACATTGGCAGAAGCCACACATGGTTAGGACAAGAAAATGGCAACTTTCTAAAAGTGGCATTTTTCAGAATTGTGACTTAAAATCCAACTTCACCATTAAAGGTCAAGATGAAGGAGGGGTGGATTCCTAACGCCAGTGAGCTCCTCTTGCTTGTTTTCTAAATTGTGTTTGAATGTGTTAGATTGTTTTTAGCATTGCCTCTATTAGGCCTCTTCTCGCTGCTATTTTGTTTTTATTGTTTTCAAACAAACGGAAAGCACCTTACCTGTTGAAGCTCCCCTGACTCCCCATTCCACCACCGGAACTTTTCCATTTGTGTGGAGGGAGCCAGAGGGAGGTTTCCACACACTTTACTCAGACTCATTTCCAGCCCGGACGCCATCTTAGAGGGTTAGCGCTCCAGTATTGCTCCTACTCCCAGCCAATAAATGACTGGGAGGGACCGGGCATGCTGCAGATCAAGCTGAAGGAGGGGTGGTATTTCTAGCGCCAGTGAGCTCCTCTTGCTTGTTTCCTAAATTGTGTTTGAATGTGTTAGATTGTTTTTAGCATTGCCTCTATTAGGCCTCTTCTCGCTGCTATTTTGTTTTTATTGTTTTTAAATAAATGGAAAGTGCCTTACCTGTTGACTGGAAGGGACCGGGAGCACAGCGGACGTGTGCAGCGGGCGCACCCCTGGTGTGCCAAAAGCGTGCCAAAGGCAAGCCCGTCTGCGCCCGTCCACGCCTGGACGGCACCAGAACCCTTGCTCCTACGGCCAGATATTCATATTCAAGGAAAGTACTTATGGACTTACGCCATAACAGTAAAAGCAGTCATTGTCACTCTCATGATTGGTGCCTTATCACAAACAGGAACATGTGTCAAAGGTGCAATTTTACAGCCAAGATAGTGGGTCAGTCACCGCCTGCTGACTCTACAACCTCTACCAGTTAGGCATCAAACAGGCAAATGGCCACAACTGTGTACTCCTGCATGCTACTTAATGGTCACTTGTTAAAAACAAATATGAATTTGCAGACTTATGTCTCATCATGACCCAGACATCACCTTTCTTACTGAGACCTGGGTAGATAGTTCCTCTGATCCTGACATTAAGATTGCCATCCCGAGTGGCTTTAATATTGAAAGGCTTGATAGAACAGGCAAGAGAGGTGGGGGGTTAGCGATTGACTATCGCAACTCAATTGAGGCCAGCTTTACACCAATATTTCATCTAGACTGTGAAGCTCTTAGCTTTAGTATTAAAATGAACAAATCATATACATTTCAAGGAATATTAATTTATTGTCCACCAGGCCCAAGAGCCAGTTTTATTCATAATATGAAGACCTTTATGGAATCTTGCACAAAAAACTCGAGCTTTACGATTGTAGGAGACTTCAATTTTCATCTTGAGTTGTCTGCCAACATGGATACTGATCACTTAGTGGATACTCTTAAATGTTTTAACCTACACCAACTAATTGATGTACCCACTCATATGGCTAGTCATACGTTGGATGGAGTTTTTACAAACAATTCAGATTTGGAAATAGATAAAATCCTTCCACTTCCATGGTCAGATCTAAGCCTGGGCGTAGTTTGCGTAGTAGCACTTCACGTAGCTACGTGAAGTACATTCTCAACTTCACGTAGCTATGCACATTGCGTAGCTGTGTGCTTGACTGCACTGTACAATAATTGCCAAAAGCATCTTGTACAGTGCAAGTTAAGATAAACTAAATATCTCTGTCTTTATATGCTAAAAATGCATATAGTTACTACACAAAAGTGAAAATGATAAATTAACAAGCAGTGAGAGAGGTGATGATTTTGGGATCCTCCCTAACCTAGGGAGAGAAGAACCAAGCAGATGCCTTGAAAACAAAAAACACATCTTTTGAACCATTCAGTGGTGGTCCCATCCTCTTAGGACCACCCCAAGCATGATTATTGGCAAAAATACAATCCCAACCAAAGGCCCTGCAAAGCATTATGGGACGAGATTAGCAGTGGGCAGTGAATATTATAGTATCCAATATCAAAATAATTCTACAAAGAGCTGCAGTTCCACTAGTCGTTACTAGATGTCCCTCACGAGTCAAATGCAAAAGCTTCATGAAAGGGTTTCAATGCTTTTGCATTTGACTCGTGAGGGACATCTAGTAACGACTAGTGGAACTGCAGCTCTTTGTAGAATTATTTTGATATTGGACACTATAATATTCACTGCCCACTGCTAATCTCATCCCATAATGCTTTGCAGGGCCTTGGTTGGGATTGTATTTTGCCCATAACTGTGCTTGGGGTGGTCCTAGGAGGAAGGGACCACCATTGAATCGTTCACATGATATGCTTTTGTGTTTAAGGCATCTGCTTGGTCCTCCCCTAGGTTAGGGGGACTCCAAAATCATCACTCTCTCATTGCTTGATATTTTGTCAAAGTTCATTTTTGTGAATTGGTTATATGCTTTTTAGCATAGAAAATTGCTTTATCAAAGCGTTTGATGGTGTTTATTTTTAAGCCTGGGTGTAGCGTGTGCTTGACTGCACTGTACAATAATTGCCAAAAGCATCTTGTACAGTGCAAGTTAAGATAAAATAAATATCTCTGTCTTTATATGCTAAAAATGCATATAGTTACCACACAAAAGTGAAAACAATAAATTAACAAGCAGTGAGAGAGGTGATGATTTTAGGATCCTCCCTAACCTAGGGGAAAACCAAGCAGATGCCTTGAAAACAAAAACACATCTTTGAACCATTCAGTGGTGGTCCCATCCTCTTAGGACCACCCCAAGCACAGTTATTGGCAAAAATACAATCCCAACCAAAGGCCCTGCAAAGCATTATGGGACGAGATTAGCAGTGGGCAGTGAATATTATAGTATCCAATGTCAAAATAATTCTACAAAGAGCTGCAGTTCCACTAGTCGTTACTAGGTGTCCCTCACGAGTCAAATGCAAAAGCTTCATGAAAGGTTTTCAATACTTTTGCATTTGACTCGTGAGGGACATTTTGTAACGACTAGTGGAACTGCAGCTTGATGTATTAATAATTTCAATGCTTTTGCATTTGACTCAGTGAGGGACACCTAGTAACGACTAGTTGAACTGCAGCTCTTTGTAGAATTATTTTGATATTGGACACTATAATATTC
The DNA here is from genome assembly GCA_963921515.1 of Calotriton arnoldi. NCBI lineage: Eukaryota > Metazoa > Chordata > Amphibia > Caudata > Salamandridae > Calotriton > Calotriton arnoldi. The sequence continues at coordinate 467,135 of CAWUFW010008131.1, read as the reverse complement.
ACTGCCCACTGCTAATCTCGTCCCATAATGCTTTGCAGGGCCTTTGGTTGGGATTGTATTTTTGCCCATAATTGTGCTTGGGGTGGTCCTAGGAGGAAGGGACCACCATTGAATCGTTCACAAGATATGCTTTTTGTGTTCAAGGCATCTGCTTGGTCCTCCCCCTAGGTTTAGGGGGGGACTCCAAAATCATCACCTCTCTCATTGCTTGATATTTTATTGTCAAAGTTCATTTTTGTGAATTGGTTATATGCTTTTAAGCATAGAAAATTGTTTTATCAAAGCATTTGAAAGTGTTTATTTTACTGCTGCTACACTACGTCAATTAGCACAGTTATTCATTCTGCTACGTGCAATTTGCCTAGTGTGTAGTAGCACAAACTTTGCATGCTCCGTGAGCGTAGCGAAGTATTATGCCCAGGGTTAGTCAGATCACAAGGCAATCTTTTTTTTAATCACAACCCCCTATAACAGAACAGCACTAAATAGTATAGTTAGAATTATCAAATACAGGCCGTGGAAAAGCCTCAATGTGGAGGCTCTGCAGGATTCACTTTCTAAATCAGCTCCCACTCCCGACAATAATATTAATAATGCAGCTGTCAATTACACTCACTGGTTAGATGCAGCATGTCATAAAGTGGTAACGGAAAAAACATTGAAGAGTTATAGGAAAAATCCATCAGCCCCATGGTTCTTGCAGGAACTAAAAGCGGCACAATTGAAGTGCAGACTTCAGGAGCGCAAATAGAGGAAAGGCTATCATTCAGAAAAAAAAATCAAATATAAAAAACTACTTGCTGAGTACAAAGAGTTAATCAAAACAGAAAAGACTAAATATTTCTCTGGGAAAATTAGACTAGCCGCAAACTCTACCTGGGAACCATTTTAAAACAGTTAAAGACCTGTCCAAATGGAATAACAACAACATCTTTACTCCTGATGAATCCTTTTGCAATCAGCTGGCTGACTTTTTCCAATTTAAAGTCAATTCTATTTTTCAAGCATTCTCCTCGAATATACCAACTATTGGCGCAGGTTCAAATCCAGAAGAGGTCCTGAACTCTGGATCGGCCTTTGGGCCTTGCGAAACTCCCAATTTCGAAAGTTTTTCACCCCTTACATGGGAAAAAACAATCCGTCTCAAAAACTCAATCAAATCTGGGGCCCCTTCGGACCCCTGTTCACCATCGGTCATCATTATTGCAGCATGGTGGCCGGTCCACTCATGGATCTATTAAATGAGATACTTAGCTCTGGGCAATACCCAACCATTTGGAAAAGGGCCTCTATTCTCCCTTTGGTGAAAAAACCCTCCCTGGATCCCAATCAGGTGGAAAACTATAGACCCATCCCTCGTCTTCCATTTCCTGCCAAAATTGCAGAGAAGGCAATGAATAAAGAACTTTTAACCTTCTTGGACACCAATCAGCTGCTCGACTCTTCCCAATACGGTTTTATAGCAAACTATTGTACTGAGTCAGCATTAATGGCTGCATCTGAAGAGATAAAAGGAGTGGTGGACAAGGGCAGCAGAGCTGCATTAATCCTATTGGATTTCTCTGCCGCCTTTGACACGGTTCACCACAAACTTCTTGTCAAACTACTTCATTCACTAGGTTTCAGGAGCACTGCGTTAAAATTGCTGAGTTCATTTCTTGACGATAGACAACAGTGGGTAGAGATGGGAGTAGCAAGGTCGAGACCCTTCTCCCTTCCTTGTGGGGTACCTCAGGGCTCTGCACTTAACCCCACCTTATTTAATGTGTATGTCACCCCCTTGGTCAATCTGACTCACAGTTGTGGCCTGGCTGTATTCTCCTATGCGCATGACACTCAGATAGTGTTATCTATCTTGTCACAGGTGGAAAAAGATGCAAACAATTTCTGTAGATGCATGTCCCAGGTTGCAGGTTAGATGCAGAGAAATTGTCTCAAACTAAACTCGGACAAAACGGAGGTTCTGCTTTTTGGAAAGGAGACCTCCTTCTGGGATGCATCCTGGTGGCCTTTGGAGCTGGGTGCACACCAAAGCCAGTGCAGAAGGCAAAAAAACCTGGGAGTCATTTATGACACCAAATTATGTTTCTCTGCCCAAATCAACGCTGTAACCTCGGCAGGTTTTCATATGCTGAGGGTTCTCAAGAGACTTCTTCCGTTCATCCCGTTTGAGCTACAGAAAACGGTGATGATGGCCCTCATCTTTTCGAAGATAGACTACTGCAATGCCCTGTACTTGGGTGCTGCTACATTCGTGATAAGGAGACTACAGTCCCTACAAAATGCGGTAGCAAGAACGCTATTGAAGGTCCCCAAGTTCAAACCCATCTCTCAATTCAATTCCAATTCAATAATCTTTATTCGGTTTAAAAAACCATTAAAGATACACAGTAAAAACAATATACATTCAGAAAAGAGAAATACCTCCAGTTCAATAAACATTTCTTTAGGCAGTCATTTAGTACCTATTCAATGCTTATTCTGTATGCAAGCCAGGCTCTTAAGCAATTTAAAATTTGTAAAACAAGTAGGTAATTTTCAGAGTCAAATATTAAAATTATTTTAAAAAGTTTTAAAATTCCAGGTTGGGTGTAAGGTTACAAAATACTGATAAAAAGAAACAACTCCTGTTGGGGTCTCGACATAGCTAAAGTGCAAATGCTATAAAGTGCCAGGAATATTTGTAGTTCCTTAATATTACAAGCTGGCCTTTGTGTAGACTTATAATATATGGCAACCAAGTCATTAATTAAGTTTTACTCTGGTTAAAGTGCAAATGCTTATAGTGTGCAAGAACAAAAAACTGTGTGTTGCTCCTATGTACTACTCATATATACTACTCATACTGTCTATCAGGGAGAGAACAAGGCGAAACACTAACACTGTAGTATGCCAAGGGTGTCTAAACTTCCTTGATATTGCAGGTTGGCCTCTACATAGGAAGTAACTAACCACTGGGGATTAGAGAGGATGCGAATACGTTCATGCTGGGATCACATTACATGATACTATGTTAACATTTTAGACCTTTCTTTATTCGTATTAGGTTAACAGAAAATAAAAATATGCTGACGCTAAAAACAATTTTCTGTGTAGAATCACTTTTTAAAATTCTGGTCGCATCAGAGCATGATCTTATTCCCAAATTCCGACATAGTGGTTTAATCCATTTGCTCCTAGGAACACCATATGCTGGGCAAAAAAACAGTCTGTGGGAGTCATTTTCTGGAGTGTTAGATTCGCATAGTGGATAATTTTCATTGTTTGACTCACCATTTATACAGCCCCACTTAGCTGTGTTGGTAGGAACTTGTAGAATGCCATACCGAAGTTTCATATACAAGGATTTTGCTAGTTGGGGTTGAACTTCATCCAGATATGGTTCGTATAACGGGAGAGGTTTTATTAAAATGAACTGGTGCGTCAGCCTGCCATTTGCAGAGCTTTGGGAAACGCTGTTTTGCATGTACGCCCAGAAGGTACTTTTAAGCGTCTTTTTCACGGATGGTATCATTAAAGACAGAGTTTCCCAGAGATGTTTAAGCCCCAGTTTGCAAAACCAAGTACGTACATGTTTGACCCACGGTAGAGAAGCCGATTGATCTAGTCCCAGGATTTCTTCTAATCCTTCCCTGTACCTAATTAGCTCTGGGGTGCTCCATAGGTGCACCCAGAATAGCAACGGTCTTAAGATTGCATGGTGATCTAGGCGCTTTAAATTTAAATCAATGGTAATAGGAATCATGGGTGTCCTTATAGGGAGGCATAGTAAGCTTCTAAGAAACTTATTTTCTTCCCTCACAAATGTGTTTTTACAAGAAACCCCCCATAATTCAGCTCCATATAGGGAAGCACATTGGGCCCTATGTTTGTAAACTTCTAACGCAGGGGAAACAGCTTTGGTAATACTGTTCTTGTGCTTTTTAGTATCGGGCTGCATTTTGAATCAGAATAGATCTGCTTTTTTGCAATTGGGAAAACCACGTCAAGTTTGTTTCTAATGTAATACCTAGATAGTTAAAATTCGGCACACACTCTAACCTCTGTTCTAAAAGAGTGATATTCTTCTTAAATGATTTGTGTAGTTTTACTGCCATATATTTTGTTTTACTGGAGTTTATTTCTAAGCCTTTAGTAGCGTAGTAATTACTAAACGTGTTTAGCAAATTTTGAAGGCCTTTTGGAGTTTGTGAAACTAAAATAGTATCATCTGCAAATAAAAGTGCCGGAACAGGAACCCCTCCTAGCTTTGGTGAATCATGGCTAAATCCTAATAAGTATTTAGGGGCGTCATTTACAAATAATGAGAAAAGGGTGGGTGCCAACAGGCAACCCTGCCTGACACCCCTCCTTATGGGGATTGCGTCTGTTAGTTCTCCCCTTGGACCCCACCTAACTTTTGCCACATTATCTTCATGTAATCTCATTATGTGGGTAAGTAGGTCCTCGGGTATGCCTTGTACTTTTAGGGATTTCCAGAGCGAGTTTTGGGGAATCAAATCAAAAGCCGCCTTCAAATCAATAAAAGCTATGTACAGATGTCCTTTCCTAAAAACCGTGTATTTCCAACCTAAACAGAGAAGTCTAAAAACCTGATCAACTGTACTAGTTCTAGCTCTAAACCCAGCCTGGTATTGTGTTAAAATACTATTTCTCTCTATTTAATCGTTCAATTTTGATAGTAACTGTCTTGCATAGATCTTTTGTAGAGTATCGATGACACTTATGGGGCGATAGTTTGCTGGTTCTTGATGCTCCCCCTTTTTGAAGATTGGGATAATTTCAGCCCCCTTCCAAGATTCTGGTAGTGACGCTCCTGCCGCCACAGCATTGCATAGAAGATTAACATACGGTCCCCATACTGCTTTATCATGCTTCAATAAATCACCTGGAATTGTATCGGGACCTGGTGCTTTCCCTGACTTGACAGCATCTATAGCTGTCAATGCTTCCTCTATGCTAAATTGTAGGGTATGGTTTTGTGCAGATTTAGTAGATATAGGGATGTTTTGCATATCTCTGCAATGTATGTTTGTTGTTTCACTAGTGGTCTCAGCATAAAGTTTCGTAAAATGGTTCACCCAAGTGCTTGGGTCCAAAAAAAGATCCAAACTACTTTTCCCTGTTTTCTTTCCTTTGGCCATTAGGCTCCAGAAGCCCACATGGTCCTTGGTTTTAGCTGCTGAGATCAGATCGGACCATATGTTGTCATCCCACTCTCTCTTTGTTTGCGTTAATAACTTTTTATATCTCATCCTTTTGTCTCTCAATACCTCTATATTGTAGGATTTGGCTACCATTATCAGCTCCGTCTTTGCTTTTCGACAAGCCTTATTATACCACTGGTTGGAACAACTGGATATCTCTGCTTTGCCCATCTCCTCACTTCTAGATGGTTTTGTCATGATCAGTTTTAATTTTTCTATCATGGTTTGATGTAAATTAACTATAGGAATTTTCTCAGAGGGCAGTTCAATGTAAGGGAGGATAACTTCTGCAAAGGTGTTATATATCTTAGTCATAATCTCGACCTTGCCCACTATTGATGGCCATTTCAGCGATCTTCGATTGTTACTGATTAGGGGTTGAGTAAGGGAGGGATCATTATCACTGGTTCTCTTAATTGAGGGTTCGATGAGAGTGCCAGCTATTGTTAGGCATAATGGAAGATGGTCGCTATCTTCTCTAACTTCAATTGTGATATCATGCATGCTGGCCCAGGAATTAACTGAGACCAGTATGTAATCAATGTTACTCTTAGTAGTCCCCCATCTCTCATTTAATGCATGACCTTCACTGGTAGCCAGTGGAGAAGAGGATCTCTTTCAAGGCTTTGTGTACAATACATAAGGCTCTTCATAGAGCCGGTCCGTCCTTCTTTCAGGATCAGTTCTCTTGGTATATTCCCAGTAGATACCTCAGATCGAGCTACATACTAATGGTCATGGTCCCAAGAGTCAGCAAAACAAAATGGGGCGGAAGAACGATTCAGTTCTGTGGTGGGAAGTTATGGAATTCCCTACCTGTTGCACTACGCTCTCAAACGATCTTGCAGCAATTTAGTAGACATTGGAAGACCTGACTATTTTCACAATAGGTAACTGAGCGGTGCCAAAGGTATCCCCTTTGGCAGATGGCCATCCTTGTTTGATCTGCTCAGCACTAAGACACCTTCGGGTATTGCACGCTCTATAAAACTATTTAATCCATTTATTCATTCATTCAAAGGGGATTTGAAATGACAATTCATTTGAGTGTAAACAGCACATATCTATCTGCTAGCAATCTGAAGTTACCACTTATTAAATGTAATAAGGTAACCCAGTAATAGTCTGTGGTAGGAATAGGCCTTACAACAGTAAACAAACAACAGCCTTTGAAAGTTTTTCACTGTCAGGACATGTAAAACTTAAACACACATGTCCTACTTTTTAAATATCATGCACCCTGCCCTAGGAGTGCTTAAGGCCTACCCTAGTGGTGCCTTATAAGTTTTAAAAAGGAAGGTGTAGCCCTGGCAAAAGTTTATTTTGCCAGGTTGAAATGGCAGTTTAAAACTGCACTACTGGCTGCAGTGGCAGGCCTGAGACATCTTTTGGGGAACATGTTTTGCATTGCTACTTTAGTTGGGGGCAAATTAGTGCTGCTGCGCACTAGTAGCATTTGATTTACAGGCCCTGGGTGCATGAGATACCATTTACTAAGGACTTGCAAGTACATTGAATATGCCAGTAAGAAGTACATTGAATATGAAAGTAAGAAGTAGCCCAATGTTACCATGTTTTAAGGAGAGAGCACAGCCACTTTACAACTGGTTAGCAGGGGTAAAGTGCACGGAGTCCTAATGTCAACAAAAACAAGTTCAGTCAAAATCAGGGAGTAAAGGCAAAAAGTCTGGGGGAATACCATGATGGTAATGGGAGGAACTAACAGTGATTAGGATACTTTTGATTTCCAAATGTCTAAACACAGATGTATTCCTTTGAAAAAATACAAGAGACTCACATAAGTGTAATTTGCCTATTCATCATGCATAGCTAGCTGAAAATCATTATTTTGCACTTTGCCAATTTGTTAAATATGAACATTTTCATTAATTCTGCCTCTGACTAAGATTTCAGCCGAAAAAGTTTTTGCAGGAAAAGTGTATGAGTATATTTTCTGAGGCCAGTTGACAAAGGCATTTTTCCCATCGCAGTGTGACAAACTTCTCCATTTATATGATCGGACTAGGACAAAAAAATGACCTGGGCACCAAGATCAAAGCTGGCCCCCTTTGCGAATGAGATAGCTAAAAAAAAGTGAGCCACATTTGCAAATCAAGCCAGTTTAAACTTGTAAAGACACTCTGTAAACAGTAAACAGTAAAAATCGGCCCACCTGGCCATAAAACCAGCACACAAACTGCTAAAAAAAACGGCCCACACACTGATATGTCAGACCAGCTTATCGGACACTGCCTGATTGCCCTTTAGGCCAGTCTGGCCCCACCCATTTACATATCATCTAATAGCAAGGGGAGTTACTTGCTGTCAAGTGAATATGCAGTGTAAAGCTAGAGTTGTGCACGCTGTCCTCCCTGCATAAAAACACATTTGCCACATGTCCGATACTTCATAAGGCCTTTGCTTCAACAGCTTTGAGTGCAGAGATTGTTGACGGCAGCAGTTCCCTCATCATCTCTGTGTATGTGGCTCAGATGAGAGCCGTATGTGTCATGCATACTCCCCTACCCAGGACAATACAGGTAAAGGATAATCAGAGGTCATTATGTAGACTTCTGTGAGAATGTCATTCGGTGAGTGAGGGATGCGCTTGTCACGAGCATTTCCAGAAGGGAACCCACGCGCAAGCCCCTATGCAAGAGGCACATGAGTGTGTCAAGCATAGGTCGAGAATCACAAACAGCTGTCAGTACACTCAGCACAGTTTTCAACCCGTTTAACTTATATGTAAATAAGCCTGCTGTGTGAGCTTTAGAAAGAGCGAAGAAAGCACACCAAAATCGTCTATATATACAACGTGTTTGTAAGGAGAAATGTATAAAGCAAAACCATTTTCAACTGGAAGGACAATGAAACCAAAAGCTTATTGGAAATAAAAAACACATGTAATCACCAATACTCTACAAAAACCCAGAGCTCCTAACTATCAAGCAAAGCCATCGGGAGGCCCTCTACCTCTGCACTATTGTATTTTAGAGCTTCCCATGTGTAGAGGAGCCATCCGGCCCTCTCACAACATTGTTGCACCTGTGCACCCCTCGTGACCGGGCGCGGTCAGAGGGGATAAATAAACGAGCCCCAGGTCGCACGTGACCTTCGGGCTGAGAGTGCATATCCCGACTGGTGTCCCTTATGTGCTGCGCTCCCTGCCCTGCTTGCCGCGCTACACTGGCGACCAGGGGTGAACGGGCCCGTGCGTCTGTTCTCTACTGCCCACGACGCTGAGTCTACTGCAGCGTGGTCACCCCGTAGCCGGCGCCCGCCAGGAAGAACTTCGCGTTGAAGAAATCCGGCCCGGAGCGCCCGCCCAGCTGAGGCCCTGTGACGCCGATCGCAGCATCGCGACGGAGACGCCCCTGCCGGCTTCCAGGTCAGCCAGATACTGCTTGTGAGAGTGGGCGGGTGCACCTGGGCCCGTGTCCGCTGCATGCACGGTGCCTGCAGAGGCCGTGTGTGTGAAGAGGGGCTGCCAAGTTCAGAAGTGCCCCGTAGTGGATGAGCGGTGCCTCTGCTAGACGCGAGGCCCCCCTGCACGCGGGAGGGCAGGCACAAGCAGGGAGAAGAGACGCTGAGTTCCAGAGAAGGCTCAGGAAGGCAGGCTCACATGTGGGCTGACTGGGGAGCGAGAGAAAAAAAAAAGAACAAGCACTGGTGAAGGCAACAGAAAAGAAATAAAGTGGACAAGATATAAAGAAGGCCCACAACTTGGCACGGCCAGCAGCCAAGGTCAGTCTAGGGCAGCTGAAGTCAACACCTGGCACAAGTACCCCAGGACGGAGGTAAAGAGACAATAAAGAGTGAGGGGGTGCTGTCAAGGCACACCGGCCCCAGAGGGAGAAGCGCCACTCCGGTCCAGGAGGGCGGGAAGGCGTGTGCGTCATGGGGGACCCTCCTCCACAACAACAGGCCTCTGCGCCAACGGCACTGCATTCCCATGCGTCGGTGACACCTATACCACCGTTCAGCCAGCTAGCTGACCCCGCCTCGGCCGCGCCAAGGTGGAAGCGATGGGTGGGGCGACTCAACCATTACTTCACTGGGACCTGGGAGACAGACGGGACGGTGAAGCGATCCTTATTGATGCACTTCAGAGGGGACAAACTTTATGAACTATTTGAGTCACTGCCCTATACAGGAGCCGCCCATGAGTATGATGCTGCGATCACAGCCCTCGACAGGTACTTCGATCCCCAGATGAACCCGGACTATGAATGGTTCAAGCTGCGGCAAGCCAGACAGACGGAGGCTGAAACAATAGATATGTTCTACGCCAGGCTCAGAAAGCTAGCGAGCTCGTGCACCACCATTGACCAGAACGAGGAGATCAGAGCACAGATCATCCAGGGGTGCCAGTTCCCTACACTGCGGCGCCAGATACTTCGATAACCAGGGATAACACTCAACGAGATCCTGGTCCTTGCCCGGTCACATGAACTGTCAGACCAAAGGGCCGACGAGATGGAGGCTGTGAGAGTGAGAAACACTCCTGCTGCGGCAAATCAGAAGATAGTCCAGGTCAAAGAAGAGACCGTAGACGCAGTACAGAGGCACCCCAGCCCAGGCCAGAGCCGAGGCGCTGGGTGTCAATCCAACCGCAAAAGTGGGCAGTGTGGTTATGACCACCGGGATCAGGACAAATGCCCCGCAAGAGGGCAAGCATGCTCGAAGTGTGGCAAAGCCAATCACTTTGCCAGTGTCTGCAGAAGTGGAACAGTGCACGCATGAGGGGGTGCATCCCGAGGACGTTCGGCGAACATACGGAACCTCACATTAGAGGACCAAGAAGACACGGCGGCACTTCCAGGGAAGGGGGCCACAGCGTACTACGAAGATGATGACGATTCCTTTGTCATTTCGTTTGCAGGAAGGCCAGGACGGAGAAGACTCCCACCCCCAATGTGCCACATCACAGTGAACGGAACGTCGGTTCAGGCCCTCATAGACACCGGGGCGTCTGTCAACATGATGGGTTCGGACCAGTATGAAAGACTGTCGCCCAAACCACGCCTGACACAGAGCGTGGCCAAGATTTACACATATGGTGGCACGGAGCCCATACCGCTGAGGGGTATGATGGAGGTCGAGGTCGTGAGTGCAGAGCACTTGGTGAAGACAAGGTTCCACAATGACGGAGGGAAAGAAAGGCACACTACTAAGTTGTCACACGGCCGAAGACCACGAGCTAGTGTTTTTTGCCAGGCAAGTGCATGAACAGCACACAGAGGACATGATGGGTGAGTTTCCCCAGCTCTTCAGAGGGGAAGGCAAGCTGAGAGACCGCCAAGTGAAGCTACATATTGACAAGACGGTCCAGCCACGGGCCCTGAGGCACAGGCGCATTCCTTTCCACCTACGCCCGGCGGCGGGGAGAGAGCTACAAGACCGGGAGGACATGGGCGTCATCGAAAAGGTGTCGGGGCCCACGCCGTGGGTATCCCCGTTGGTGGTGGCGCCGAAGCCAAAACAACCAGGCGCCATTCAACTATGCGTAGACATGAGGCTGCCAAATCAGGCGATCCGGAGAGAGAGACACGTGACCCCGACCATGGATGACATCCTGGCGAATCTGAACGTGGCACAGTGGTTCTCGAAATTAGATCTGAACTCCGGGTATCACCAACTGGAGCTGGCGCCAGAAAGCCGGTATATTACTACATTCTCAACACACGTCGGCCTCAGAAGATACACCCGGCTCAGTTTCGGCGTGTCCTCCGCCGTGGAAGTATTCCAAAATGCCATCAAAGAGACACTATCAGGCCTCATGGGCATGATCAACTTAAGTGATGACATCCTGATCTACTCGCAGAGTTTAGAGGAACACCACATCCGACTCAGAGCGACCTTGCAGAGGCTGGCGGAGTGTGGCCTCACGCTCCACAAGAAGAAATGTGCTTTCTACAGAGGTTCGATAGACTTCTTTGGGTACGTCTTCTCAAGGGACGGGCTCAGAGTGGACCCCCACAAGGCCGACACCATCCGAAATGCCCCAGTCCCCCAGAGCCCAACGGAAATAAGGAGCTTTCTCGGGATGGCATACTGCGGGAGGTTCCTCCCGAACCTCGCGACCACAGCGGAACCCCTCCGGCAGCTCACGAAAACCGCCGTGCCCTGGGAGTGGACACTGAAGGAAGAAACAGCATTCCAAAGCATCAAATCAGCCTTACTCAACCAGATGACCACGGCGCACTTCCACCCCAAACGGAAGACGGAACTGGTAGTTGACACCAGCCCGGTAGAGCTCGGAGCAGTCCTCCTCCAGGAAGACACCAGTAGTGTATGCCAGCAGGACACTGTCCCCGACGGAGACCAGGTACGCCCAGATAGAGCGGGAGGCCCTAGCAATACGGTGGGCATGCCAACATTTCCACCTCTACCTCTGCGGCCATCCCTTTCGCGTGGTGACCGACCACAAACCCCTGCTGCCGCTGTTCAGCGGACTGACACGTTTGGCACCCCTGAGGATCGAGAGGTGGGCGGTGCAGCTGCAAGCATACTCCTTTCAACTGGTGTACAGGCCTGGGGCAGATAACCCCGCTGACTTCTTATCCAGGCACCCTGCGGCGACAGCAGGCGTATCCCCAAGGGACGAGGACACTGACACGGAAGCGTTCGTGCGGATGGTGGAAGACAACGCCTGCCCTGTAGCAGTGACAAAGGAAGACATATGCCGGGCCACCGGCGACGACGACACGTTACAACGAGTCAAAGAGGCCTTAGAGAGGGGGCAGTGGCACAGGCTCCTGGATGGAGTATCACGGTTGACTGCGGAGGAACAGAACGCCTGCCGCCAACTCTGGAAAGTGAGGCATGAGCTCAGTGTCAGCGGATCCGGGTTGATTCTGCGAGGACAGCGAATCGTAGTGCCACAGTGCCTTCGCCAGTGAATGGTCACGCTCGCCCACCAAGGACATCAAGGCATTGCCAAGACAAAGGCCAGACTGAGATGAAAGTGTGGTTTCCCAATCTGGACGACATGGTTGACACTGAAGTAAGACGGTGCCACCCCTGTACCATCACGGGAGGAGACCCGGCTCCAGCGCCAGTGATCACGGAAAGATCACGGAAGAACCAAGCCAGGTGCCCTGGACGAGGATAAGTGCGGACTTTGGGAGTTTTCCAGATGGGAGGCACACCCTAGTTGTCATTGACTCTTTCTCAAAATTTCCCGTGGTGGAGTTGGTCCCGTCGACAGCATTCACACACGTGCACCCCGCCCTGGAAAAGATCTTCGCCACGTTCGGCCTGCCTGAGGAAATAAAATCAGACAACGGGCCCCCGTTCCAAGGGCAGGAGTTCCATGACTTCCTGGAGAGGCGGGCCATCAAGCACCGGCGCATTACCCCACAATGGCCCCAGGTGAATGGCGAAGCATAGGCGTGGATCAACATCAGGATCTCGAGTCGTGTCTACAACAGTTTTTGCTCGCCTACAGACAGACTCCACACTCTACAACTGGATGCGCCCAGCCTCGCTGCTAATGAAACGATCGCCGAGGGACCTCATCCCCGAAGACCCGGACTGGGTGCCACCGGAACTGGATGTGGAGAAAGTGCAACTGAGACAGAGGACAACCAACGAAAAAGCAACAGTGACAAGGGGGGCCAAAGTCCCAGGGCTCGTCGTGGGCGCCAAAGTGGTGCTAAAGGATCGACACCCAGGCTGTAAGTTTCGGACCCCGTATGAGCCAGAGGTGTGGACAGTCACTCGCGTAGATGGCACCATGATTACTGCCCAGAGAGGCCAACACACCGTGGTGACGAATGTGTCATGGTTCAAACCTGCCCACGAGGTCCGATCCGAGGGATGGCCGGCACCAGAGGAAGGCGCTGACTTGAAAGAGGGGTCCGGACACAACACCACCGGCGGACAGGCCGGCCCTCCGCCCGCTTTGATCAGGGGTGCCGAGAGCCCCAGCCCGGAAGGTTCGGAGAGTGCGCCCGCGCCAGGAGAATCCGAGAGACCGGTGGGGACCTCAACCGAAAACGCCCAGCAGGATATTTCCAGAAGCCAACGGTACCTGCTCCGACCCAATCCGGCCCCCAGCCAGAGACTGAGAGACTACGCCTGCGGAATGAGAGATACCATAAAGCAGGCTTGAACTGATGATGACTTCTGAACGATTGTTTGTGTAATTTCGTATGATCTTTTGTTCCTATCGTGTTGTTTCAGTTTTCCCCTCCTACCTGGTTCTCATCTAAAGGAAAGGAGGGATGTAGAGGAGCCATCCAGCCCTCTCACAACATTGTTGCACCTGTGCACCCCTCGTGACCGGGCGCGGTCCGAGGGGATAAATAAACGAGCCCCAGGTCGCACGTGACCTTCAGGCTGAGAGTGCATATCCCGACTGGTGTCCCTTATGTGCTGTGCTCCCCGCCCTGCGCCCTGTACCTGCTTGCTGCGTTACACCATGCTCTCTCACAGTGGCGTAGTAAAGTTGCCATAGGCTCTAAAGCGAGAAACGAAAATAAAATAGGTCCCACATCCCTTGGATTAGGAGGAAAAAAAACAGTTATAATTGGGGTGCAGTGGGTTCATGGCACCCCTGGGCACCGGTGCCATCGCACCCAGGGTCTGCTGGTGACACATGGTGCGTCAATCTTTTTTGCCCCCCCTCCCCCTCCCCCATATGACCTCCTCCTTGGATTCCCTCACTTCCAACTGGGAAAAGAGCCTCTCATCTCTCCATAACCCTTCTCGCAAATACATTTGCTTTAAAGTGCTGGTAAAGGATGGCTTTCCTAATCCAATCAGCTATCCACATAAAATGCAGATCTGATCTTTGCAGCAGGCATATTAACCCTCTGAGCTACTTTATGGTAAATCGAAACTACCACTGGACAAAACTCTGATCTCTCTCTCTAGCAGGAACAGCACCAGCTTCACTATTTACCACCACGGCCCTCCTATCGCATTACATTCTAGTACACCTTCTTAAACTGTACTACCACTTGTTTTAAAATATGCATGAATAATCGGTCACCAGCTACCTCAATTCACAGCACCGTGTGGTACCCGGTGTGCCATTTAAGATGCCATGCATGTGTTAGGATGTGTTAAACTGACATTCTCTTTCGTTTTGCAGCATAAAAAGTGAAATATGTCCCCACTATATTCGCAGCATGGGGTTTTCTCTCACTTCACAGCCCCAGAAATTAATTTATTGTTCCAAAATCATATTTGTGTTCCATGTGATCATCAGGCAAATATCGCAGAAATCTGAGCTGATGCCGCAGGCTCTTTTATCGATCACCTGTTCTGTTTTCGCCCTCGAAGCTCACGCTTTTGGTCTAGCAAGAGTCAGGCAGGGGCTGATGTGGTTGGGTATCACAACGTGAATCACTGACTGCCTTTCCCGCTATTATTTCCACACCCTGGGCCCAGTGAGAAAGTCGAAAGGTGAAGATATTCCGGAGGATCACACAGCGGCATGAAGAAATAGAGTTCACAGTGGGAATGGGTCATGCAGCTGTGACTTTTCAATCTTCACAGCAGCTCCTCGTTTCTCAGGAACCTGAAAGAAAGTTTTATTAGTTGCAGTTTATTTGACAACCTCGTACATTTTTGTTCTTGCAGTGAATGCAAAAACCTATTGTCTTCAAAAGAACAACCTGAGCTCTGAGAAAAAATAGAATTGCACATGTAATGGAGTCGGATGCGAGCACAGGGTGGGCCTGATTCACAAAGGTAAAGTTAGACCAAAAATCTTACTTAAACCAAAAGTCTAATTTTACTACTTTTGAGTATTCACAAAGGTATGTTACTGCTTGTAACTTTAGTACTAGTAAGCTTACTAGTAGTAAAGTTACTACTAGTAAAATTACTAGTAGTAAAGTTACTAGTAGTAACTTAACTTTGTGAATACCGAAAAGTAGTAAAGTTAGACTTTTGGTCTAAGGTAGACTTTTGGTCTAACTTTACTTTTGTGAATCAAGTTATCAATCATTAGGTAGTAAAATGCCATCTTTGTTAGCAATTCTCATGCAGTATAATGTATGCTGTAGAGGATTAACTGCACATATATCTAAAAACATAGGGACAGATATATACATCTTGCAACAGCACTGTTTCAGGGACAAATAACATTTTGTACGTGATTGTTCCCAAAACAAATTTACATTTGGCAGGAATGTAAGGCTTGTGCAAAGTTTTCTTTATGTACACACTATCTGTGCAAAATGAGACTTAGATGCAGGCCAGGAAAGGGAAAGATGTGTGTCTGTGTATTCACGTTGTCTGAATTCACAGACCAATGCGCACACATGCACCAACTGCACCTTTCCTTCACTGTTGCAATCCTAACATGTTACCTGTGTAAGAGATCCAGTAACAGCAAGGGCAAGCAATAAAAGTAGTTAATAACCATGTCCCTTTCTGTTCATTGACAGGTACATCTACATACCTGCAAACCATGTTATGTTATGGTATGTTATGTGGCTTTGTATAGTGCACTGTTACCCTGGAGGTTATCCTAGTGCTGAGCATGTGTGATTCCAGACTCACCTAGGGCAGAAGAGGAACTATTTAAACAGCCAGGTCTTTAGGTACTTGCAGAATGAGTATGTGAATAATATATCCCTCTCATTCTGGATCCATTCCTCATCTACAGCCTGCTTGGAGTTTTTACATGCCATCGTTTTTTCCTCCAAACCCTGACCATTTTTGGAGGCAACAATCATCCTTGCAAGAAACCACATGCAAGGTGACACAGTGGCTACAGGATGGTGTCACCTTTGCCTCTGGCAATATAGAAACGTAAAGAAGATACAAGAACTGCATCCAGTTATTGACACTATCTAACTGTATTAGCAGTTCCTGTATAATGTTGCATTTCTTTTTCATTTCAGAGAATTCTTCTGTTGATATAGTGATCATGAATATTGTACTGTGTGTATGTCCGGGTGCCCCATTTTACCACTGTGTTATTGTGTATGCAATTCGGGTACTTTTTAATGTTTAATTGTTGTCTATGTACAAAAACCCATTACCCTGGTTAGACATTTACATCTCTAGCGCAGTTGTGATAACTATATTGTACTGTCCTGTGATTTAGCCTCATCCTATCTAATTTGATATATACATTGACTGCTCATAGACAGTAATCCCAAAGGTCAAGGAGTTTTGGTGTCTAATTTCCTGTCACTGATCAAATAATCTGTGTCCTGATTAATAGGGGATACCAACAATCTCACCTTTGACATTGCTAAGCTGTCCCTACTACTAAAAGATCCAGGAAATACAGCTTGATATTTGTAATAACTTGTTTTCCTATGCTGCCTCATATAGCACATCAGCTGATTCTAAGCACTAAGGAAGCGTAAAAGTTGGTCTTGCCTTTACATAACAAATAAATACAATTACAGTAAAAAGAAAGAGTGTGCACATTGGACACATTTAGAAAAGCGCCACAAAAAACTTTAGGATTAATCAATTAGTGATTTTAAGAAGTTTAAATAACCAAATACTTCCTATTATTAACAAGCAATGTTATCAAAATAATGATAACTTAGCATTGCAATTTGATTTAATTGAAGAGTGCTCTAAAGAACTCATTTTTTATGCAAATCTTAAATGGAAGCTAGTACATGTTTGCAATTTTCAGTATAAGTACCTCCCATAGTGTACAATGTTTGTGACTAGAAACAATTTTGAAATAACGTTTAGAATTAATTTACATGTTGCTACTTTTTAGGTTGTAGCAGTAGGGCATAATTACAGTTGAGCATTTTTTGCAAGTTTTACTGACAAACATTTCAGAAGGCTTTAAATGATAATGTGACTTATTTTATTACATTCGAACTTAGATTTTAGGATTTATAGCACTAAAAGATGAAATGCTGAATTTAGAAATGCTAAAATGTCTTTCACTTTAGGCTGCAGAATTTAACAGCATTGTGCATTGGACTTGATACGTTCTCAAACGTTGCATTATTTGTTCTTGATTCATATGACATTCATTTTATAAAATAAAGACAGTTCTGTTTCCTTTGTGTATGAATGGTGGGAAAGAGACCTTTACCTTACATCCGCAAACTCAATAAGCTATGAAACAACTAACCTGTGAGGATGCAAGGACATTCGTTTCTCACAAATTATGTGGGAAATTATGTTTGAGTAACAATTTGCCCCCGGAGAGTTGGAAGAGACGATCACATGATGATCAGACCATTGTGGACAGACCGTTGATGTCATGATGACAAATATGAACTATTTAACCATGATGCAAAGGCGGGGGAGAACGTTTTTGCCAGTTTTGCACCCTTTTGAGGGGAGCTTACATCTAAACTCAGACTGGCCTTTGACATTTTTCCTTGCCTCCAACCTGCCTGCTGAACCATTTCTATTATGCCCCTTTGCTATTTGTCCTTGTTGATGAACTGGCTTACTGGACGTATTGGAGCAGTTTTGTGAGATGCCAGACTTGAACTTTCCTGATTTATGCTCTATTCCCTTTGCCTTACCTATGGACTTTGCCCCTAGTGGACTTTAACTTGATCCCCTTTTCCCATGCTGAAAGAATCTTCGAGAACCAACTTCTTGCCATGTTGGAGTTAGAGATTATATTGTCGGATTGTAAGAAAAACATCCTTTCATGGAGTCTGGAATTTAGGGTTAGATTATCTTAACTGAATGTTAACTAATAGTGTGTTGCACATGTGGCTATTCAATCAGTCCTTTTATGTGCCAGGACATGGGCTAATGAAGTTACATAGTTTACAATTGCACTTTGAGAACCTCTAATAAGCTTATCACACTGACTGTTTCATTTGGATGACACATAAAAGTCAAACTATAACTAGTTTGAGCATTATTCAGAGTGGTTATATCCCAGTATATTGTCAAAATCAAAGGTAAATAGTGAGAGAACATTTAAGTTGTTACTGTCAACTCCATATTTGATAGCTGCCTGGGTCTAATTTACAAATATCATAAAACCAACCCTGGATGTGAAAGCTACCTAGATATTTAATGTTATATTCCTGAAGGAGGTGCCTTTATTTAACATTCTAATTTGGTATCCTTCCGTTATGATGCTTCTCTGTTAAATATTCAGAAAAGAACCCCCGCTGTATATGGGCACTGTCATTTATACTTAAAGTGAAATATATTGCCACTCCTGTCCTCTATATGATAAATAGAGAAACAAAAATGATTAAAGACCTTTTGGGGGTATTATGACATTCCCAATGGAAGGAATGCCCTTACTTTAGATATCTCAGGCAACTACTTTTATGTAGGGGACAAAGAGTAGTCAGTTTTGATCTTTGACAGAAACTTGGTGGTTTGGTTGTGTGTCCTATTTGCATCCTCAGATGCTGCTGTTGCAGTGTTTGTGATTCTCTGAGTCATCGAACCCCACAGACTGTCTTCTCTGGTGATGGGTTACCTATTGGTAGCATTTCAAACTGCAATTCCCAGCATGCTGAGACTTCCAGTATTATGTTGGAAAATTAATGAAGAAGAAATTGCTGGAAGGGTACAGAATCATCTGGAAAAAGCAGCAGTAATGTGCCACTGTATCCTTGCTGGTCAGCCTGTCGCTGTGGAGTTTCTGCTGCCTTCTAACTTATTCCTCTTTCTTCTGCTGAAGGAAGGATATTTAATTGCTGCTGAGAATGTCTACAAGATCTGAAGGGGTTTCCTACTGTTTGCAATCTCTACTTGATTTAGTAAGCCATGGGTAGGTATGATTAGCCTGGACATTGACTGAAGTATTTCTGAAGAGAACACATCTTATTTATTTTCTATGAGTACATCTTCTCAATGTGCAGAATATTTACTGGATGTGGGAGACATAGGGGCCGATTCCGATCTCGGCCGGTAGGGCTCCGAATCGGATTTGGCTTTACCGGATCCGATTCGGAGCCCTGTTTCCCGACCGATTCGTACGTGCGTCCGGGCGAGCGAGTACGATGCGAAAACTCCGACCGACTCGTTCGCGAGACCCAACCGCACCGACCGACTCGTACACGAAAGCCGACCGCTCCGACCGTCTCGCTCGGACACGCCTCGCACCGCGCAATGGAGACGTTCCCCGGCCGGGCAAGTACGATGCGCGCCGCGAGCAGTCCGTCCGAATCGCGCCGTCCGGCTCAAAGGAGCAGTCGGAGCCGTACTTTGGGGTCCGTGTCGGACCCCCCTGAACGCGTAGCTGCGCGAGTCGCACACAGGTGGGACCCATGGGTCCCCCCTACCTGTGCGTGTACGGCGTGAGTCGCTTCGCCGCGTACACGCTGTAGGGGGCGCCCCTGTTTGCCTCGCACCCATTGAGTCAATGGGAGCCCGCGTACGCGTTGTACGACAGGCTCCCATTGACTTCAATGGGAGTCCGACCGAATCGAGTCCGATAGCATACGTGCGCATCGTACTCATTCGGTCGGGCTGCTAGGGTCCGATTCGGTCGGAAATCTCTCCGAGTCCGGCTCGGTCAGAGAGATTTCCGGCCCGGCCCGGTCGGAATCGGCCCCATAGTCTTCTAAAGTTCAACTTAGGCCATTGTCACATTCCAGTCAGGCACATATATTTTTATTGTTTTTGTGTAGTACTCAGGAACACAATTTGGGCAGATTACTTAATTATTCTTTCTTCTTTGTTCTTTTCTTATATGGATAACCTTAATCTGCAACTGAAGATTACTCCAAAGCAGCTGAGTTTCCAGTCTATCTTTCTCCCCTATAGTAATACACTTCTTTAACTATTTTAGCTGTAGCAGTAGTAGTAGTAGTAGTAGTAGTAGTAGTAGTAGTAGTAGTAGTTGTATAGTGATAGTGGTGTTAATCTAATTTGGATTGGTGGTCAATGCTGCAAAAGTCAATTATACTGTAAAGTTCAGTAGGGTCTGGAAATGTATGGGCACTGAGTAGGTAGCATGCCCTGTTGTATGGCAAATTACATATTTAGGTAATGGAGAATAAGGAAATGTGATATTTAATGTATTAGCAAAAGCACCCAATCTATACTCCTTCAGCCAATGATACTGTGGAAACGGTTTTGCTGTTTTATTGTATTGGGTTTGCTTATGTCATTGTTGGGATGCCCTTAGCAGTTTGCTTAATTTTACTGTACATGATGGAATTGGAATATATGTATTGACTTACATTGTCTGATTGTTTGTAAATAAAAATCATGATGATAGGTTACAACTACTCAAATATGCGTCACACTGAATGGAGGAGGTGTGAGAGATGCCACTGGTGGGCATATGCTCTGTTTCTCTTAAAAACAGGAATGATAATGTTTGGGTAATGTAGTGTCCCTTGGACTCGAAATGTGATATGCTACATTATGTCTTATCTTGCCATCTTTACATTTAAAATCACCCCACTTATCTACCCTTTATGTAAGCCTAACAGAGAATTAGGATCAAGAAGGAAGCATCTTCTAATTATTCCTACAACATGCCAAGTCCCTCAGCAACAAAATAAATGTATTCTGTTTGTGGAGCCCCAGGCTATGGAACTTTGCCAGATACAACAGAATATCCACCATTTTAGTAGCAGAGCATCACACCATCCTGTCCTATCCATTTAACTCTAGCCCACCATATCTTCTTGATTTCCCCACCGCTTTGATGTGCTTTACATCACTTAGGTGTCATAGAAGGGCATCAACTTGATGACTCTCACAAAGAATATTCTATTTTTCTGGAGCTTATTTTAAGCTTATCTTAAGCGGGATAAGCTCTCCTGCCTGGTATGAAATAGAACAGACAGTAGTGTAGCAAAGGGGGGGAGGTCCACCCCATGCAGCATGAGTTTCAGGGGGTTCCTGCCCCCCCACTCTTACCTGCGGCCATCGCTGGGCGGCCGTCGAGGGGCGGCCATCACAGGAATCGCCAGCACCCCCCCTGCTCTTACATGCGAATAATGCGGCCAGCCAATGCAGGGACTGCCACGGGCTGCACAAGGCCTAGCTATGCCATTGAGAAGAGAGCATGTGTTGTGGTGCAAAAGAAGGATCTCCACGACTCTACACACACACTTGCAGACAGAAAGTAAGTGGTCCCTGGTGACTACAACACGATTAGAATCTTCTTGAAGGTGAGAGGTGAGGATCCCCTACTTTCATGATTACAACACCGTTATTAGCTTAGCTTATTTTAATAATAGTGCATTTCATTAGACCCGTATGTAACGGCCACAGTTTCGCCCTTGATTAAAATGACATACAAAGGCTTTTTTCCATCCAGCACACTGCTGAAAATAAACACTGATGGACAATCTTTAATTTATTTTCCTTGTGTCCTGCATGGGAACAGTTGTTTAAAGTAAAAAGGAGTCCCCTATATTACTGCTCAAACAAAGACACGCTCAGTGTGTTCCGTCACATGATGACAAAAGATAAACTGCAATCAGAATCAGTTTGTGACTCTCACAATTTCGGCATCTATGAAGCATGTCAGGCATGTGTTTATAATGACACTAATCATAACCATTAATGTAGGTATAACACACAATGCAAATTGAATCGAGGTATGGCGCTTACTAATAAGTGTTTATCACTACACAGCAGCTCCTATTTTATGTTCTTTAAAAAAAAGAAAAATGTAATTAAAAACCTGCAAGAATTCAAAGTTATGTTTTGCTGGATACATGCAACTGTTTGCAGCTGATGCAAAATATAAGGGGCCAGATGTATCAAGATTGCATTTTGCGATTCTATAATAGCGAATTTTACCAATTCGCTATTATAGAATTGCAAAATGCAATGTATGTAGGTTTTGGCAAAAATGTTGCGATTCCTACATATTCCTTAATAGCGAATCGCAAATTGCGCTTTGCTATTAAGGAATGCCTTCCCATTCATTCCTATGGGCCTAGGGGCCCATAGGAATGAATGGGAAGATTGTCACAATTTGCGAGTACCTAATAGGTACTCGCAAATTGCAAATGCAATTTAAAGGGTGATAGGGGGGTCAAAAGGCCACCCTGATGCACCCCCAAAAAAGGTAAGTGTGCACATGTGGCGCACATACATGCCCTAAGGGCATGTACGTGTGCCAAATGGCACTTTGAAAAATGCAAAAAAGTGCATCTTTCCAGGAATCTACAAATTACCACCAACTAGAAGTTGGTGGTAATTTGTGATTCCTAAATGCAAATTCGCAATTTGCGATGGCTACAAGAGTTGCATTTAGGCAATCGCAAATTGCGATTCCCTAACTACATTCGCAATTTAGGTAATCGCAAATAATCGCGATTACCCATATTGCGAATTCAAAAATTTTGATACATTGCAAAACGCATTTTTGCGTTCGCAAACGGTCCGATTCTGCAAATCGGCCTGTTTGCGATCGCAAAAAGCGTTGATACATCTGACCCAAGATATTTTACTTAACTGAAACTTCTGTCCCGCTGGTAACACAGCATCTCTGCAACAAACGCAGCACCCATTGTACTGTTTCACAGAATGCAAATATGTTGTCTCATTCAGTATTTATTTCTACTTCCAGCACTATATATAAATGAACCCCTCATTAAAGCTTAGAGATGATGAAGGTGTACTTGGTTAGTGTGCCTTGTCTGAGTTCCATACCGTCCAAGGCAGCTTATTCCTTCCAAGACCTCTTGGCAGGGCTCAGCCGAATAGGAAATGAATCTGGAAGTCCATCTTAATGCAGTCATGGAACCTGGAGCTGGAGGATTTGAAATGGATTGCAGGCATGTGTCTGGCTCTGTTGTCCTGCTACTGTAGCTTCAGCCTGCAGGTGTGTGCTAGCTAAAAGACCACTATTTTGGAAGGAAGACTCAAATACGGACCTTCTGCTGAGCCTCTCAAGAGTAAAGCCCTTTCCAAGCTTTGCTAAGTGAAAACATAATTATGAATAAATTCGAGGCTACAAGGGTAATCAAGTAATTCCAACGTGAAAGGTTTTCTGTTCATAACGATATTTTTATTAATTTATATCTCGATTCAATGAATTGGTTTAAAAAAGCAATCGATCTTATTGGCAGGACCTAAACCAACAGGTGTTTCGTAACAAATACAAATATTGTGTAGCTTCAACAGGTCTCTATAAAAATATTTTTTTAAAAGGTTTACAACTACTACAAAGTAAGAGAATGGACCATTAACTGGAATGATATAACACAGAGCCAACAATAAATCCCTATAGTATTCTTGAAATAATATATGAAAGACGTATTGATGAATGTTTATCATTAGAATTGCATTTTTTATTGCAGACTCTTTAGACTAATTTGTAAATTTGTGAAATTTGAGACAATCGGATAGCTATTCTGGAGTCTTTTAGCAGAGAGTACCATGTCGATGTAGGTGTAATAAAATGCCATGCAGATCTTATTAAAAAAATAATAGAAATATTGTAAATGAGTCATGAGTGCCAATGGTTAGCAAATAAAAGTGGAGAGTCATTCAAAAGAATATCTAAAACGAGACCTCAATTTACTGTTCACAGGTTTAGGGTTTCCTAGTTTCACTATGTAATGAGATATCTCATCCTTTGTGAGGTTTTGGGGTATAGGATTCTTTTCAGATCCGAGATGTTATAGATTTCAAGGTTTCAGAAACTATTTATGTTATACAGAGTAGATAAGGAGAGTTATACTTCACTATTTCGTTTTAACATCTATTATATGAAAATTGTGCATAAATTGTACAGCCAAAGTTAAGGTGAAATAGTGTAGGAGTGGAAGGGATTGGGAAGCAAAGCTGACGTTGTAATGTTTACTGAACAATTATTCAAAAGATATAAATTGTAAAGATCCTTAATGTGTCTGAAATAGGTGAGATAGCGCAGGGCTGAAGGGAGACGAGGTAAATGTATGTAATCAGAAAGAGCAAAGTTCTATATAAAAATAGGGAGAGAAGATATGTATTAAATAGCTTATCAGAGCTAAGGTCAGCATGATAACCTCATTCGTTAGAATGCAGACAGCAGCCATTTACTCATGAATGTGTGTCTCTTCATAGTGTTAGCTGTTTAAATACTAGGCA
The DNA here is from genome assembly GCA_963921515.1 of Calotriton arnoldi. Taxonomy (NCBI): domain Eukaryota; kingdom Metazoa; phylum Chordata; class Amphibia; order Caudata; family Salamandridae; genus Calotriton; species Calotriton arnoldi. The sequence goes on along the minus strand of CAWUFW010008131.1, from coordinate 442,956 downwards.
CATTTTTGTGAGCACGGCATGCATGTACTGACGTGTTGCAAGATGATTTATGTTGAACCAAAACTCTATGGTGCAAACCTAACGCGCCTATACATCAGATTTGTTCGAAATATAATAAAAGATACTCGTATTTTGTTTTAAAAGGCATCGCTCTAAGAGAGCTGAAGGGATTATTTAATAGGGGTTTAAATGAACTAAATGGAGCGACTATTGACTAGATAAATTTTAGTCCCAATATTCTTTAAAAATAAAAAAGAGATGAAGTAGGAACTTTGTAATGCTTGGGATTCAAACCCTTATCCGTAAGGTTGTTAATCCATTGTGGTAGTTCAAGGTGCTTTATATCTGGAGGCCGCAAGGTGTTAAAGTTAAAGGGTAGCTGAAAAACATTTAATATATTTGCGAATTGCAGTGTAATTCACAATTGAGAATTTGCTTGCACAATGTGATGGAATGAGCTGAACTCTGTGTTGCAAAAATCCAAATTTGTCATGAGACTTTTGCAGCATCATAAAAAAAGTAGTGATTGAACTTTTTTTAATAACAATAAATTGACTTGAAATAAATAAATGAGTATCAATGTCTGTTATGTACCAATGTTTGTCTCATGTAGATAAGGCGTGTTTTTTTTAGTAAATCTAAGTGATTTATTTTACCCCACAATTATATAATGGATTGCATTTCTGGTGTTTATAAATTATACATACTACATCAGGGTATTGTCAGTATAAATGCAAAGTCCATTATAAAAAGTACGATCTCGCAAGAGGCTCCCAAGCTTAAGCCAAGAAGCACTGCCCCCTCATACTGCACATGAGGGATTGCCTCCTTGGCTCTCACAAGCTCACGAGAGCTTTGGGGAAGGGGGAAAAAAGGGAAAGATAGTACAAACAGCATAGATCATGAAACTGTAGGGTAGCTGTGAAAAGAGCCATTGTTGTTAACATTTTCAACAACTATAAAAAAATTGTGTTTTCAAATATTTTAAATATTTTTTTGCATTTAATTTTTTTAAAGTGTACAACAAAAACATACAACTTGAAGTGTTAAACAAACACCAACACCATCTCCTTAACAACAAAAAAGAGAAAAACATGCAAAAAAATACTGCCTCAGGGGGCACTTGTGCTCTAGTACAAGCTTCCCCAGGGCAGACCTGATTGTCCCTGATGGAAAAGTAATCTGCTTACACAAGCAGCAAAATAGAGCTTTATTAAAATAAAAGCAGGGTTTTTGTCCATTTGTGCACTTAGAACCTGTGCAGGCACAGAAACCCCTGAAGCAAATGATATTGAAGCCCCCGTAGAGTTGTGTAGCTCTGCAGCACGAGCCAACTCTGCCTGTGTAAGCCTTTGCGGATGCATTGACCATAAAGTGTCTCCACATCCTTGTGGAACTCATGCTATATTGTCTATTTCTGCTCTAAGGCTGAACTCTTTGCTGCAAAGTTTACATGTAACGTACTTCACAGAAATCTTCTTGGCACCTGGCCTTATTTCAAAGAATTGCCACACCAAGGATTCCTTGGGTGTTTGAGATGGTTGAGCTAGCTGTTCATTTGAATCTGATGAAGATATCTTTGTGAAGAGAGGTAAACAGGAAAGGAGAGCAAAGCAAGTATGACTACTCTCACCAAAATTCAATAGTGAAATAAAGCAAAAAGGATGGAATCTCTTCTAAATTAAAACATTCATATGAACCAATCGCAATCCTTCATAAGGGTGTGGTTCCTCTCCCGATCTCTCGCAAGATACCGCAAGCGTATTGTGAGACCATAAAAATATTATTGCTTTATAAATTCAATGCAACAAATCATAATCAATTTCACTAACATGATCAACTTCTGTAATCTGATACTTTGTTCAGAGTTACAGGAAAACACTGTTCTTAACTTAATCATAAATTTACAATCTCGTGAGAGGGTCGTGAGAGTCGACCAGGAAGTACAACCTCCTCAGAGTACAAGCAGGGTATTGTGTGTTCGAACCCCATGAGCGTCTAGCGAGAGTCACCACCTTTTAAAAAAAAAAATGAATATTCCAACCATATTTTAATGACAAAGGCAGCAGTACAACCCAGGACTACAGGCTCCAGCTTCCCTTGCAGCAGGGGATGCTGCAGCGACACACCCGCACTTCCAGCCCACCAACTCAGTATATTTCAGAAGCACAAAAGACCCGCTGTGCAGGAAAGGCAGCAGCACGGTCTAGGGCTAAGGGCTCCAGCTTCCCTAGTGGTGGGGGAGCCTGTAGCGACATGCCCACACTTCCAGCGGGCCAACTCAGTGCATTTGAGGAGCGCACGAGACCTGCGGTCTGGGACGCGTGAGTACCCATCTGTGCCCATCTGCGGCTGGACCAGGCTGGGCTGGGCCACCCCGCCATCATTTGTTTTAGGATCTTCTATTCGTGACTCCTCCTTAACCGTTTGTTTGGCCGGAATCTGCTTCTATTCAAGTTCTGTGGGTACGAGGGGCTTATGCATGCTTTATAGACCTCCCGATGGGCCATTGGGTCCCGAGGCAGATTTGAATTTGGCTAAGTCAGCCTTTCTAGTGTGAATAACGGATTCTGGCATATCAGTGTGTTTTATGATTCTTGTTTGATCACCATGGGTAAAAGGAAGCATAACACAACTTCAAAGGGGGGTGCCAGGTCTCTGGAAAAATTCCTTTCAGGCGTTATGGGCTCACTGAATAAAGAGATTAGTAGTGCAGAGGCTAAAATTGAGATAACAATAAAACTAGTCTCTACGTTGGTTGACCTTCAGAACAAGACCCTTGATTCCTCAGTTACAGGAGTACTAATCCAGGAGCCTTCGAAGGAGACTGAGCCCAGAAGGGGTAATGTAAATGTCAACAGCTGTGCTGTAGTCTGCACGGTTTAAGCAATTTTGATTGTTTAATTTTGCTTTTGCAGGTTCCGGGCCCTCCCCCTCCCCAAGAAGAGATATAAACCATGGGCAGCACAAGTTCAATCTACCAAACAGCCAATCTCTTCTGGCAATTCTAGTCTCAGTCTTCAGTCATTAGTTAATCCCTGACCTTCATTCTCCTAAGGATATGACAGTTAAACAGTGTAAGGCCCTACTTTCTACTTTCCGCAATGGCGCAGTGCATTGCTACCTTATTAACAACCATTACCACAAGACTCACAATAGTTGAGACACTTGTAGAGTTCTGAGTTGGAACTTTGGCTCATTTAGCTAAGGCGCAGTCTTCTAAAACCCGAAACTGCTTAATTTTATCTACTGTGTAAACAGAGTATATGGTCAGTGGAGTGGAAGTGCAACAACCATAATACCCCTCTTTTAGGAGCACTGACTGATACCTGACTGGGTGCAGATCAGACAGCTGGAAATATTGGTTTTTTACTCCCCGTCCCAGTTAGATGTACCTATTAACTCTTCCTTGATCAACCTGGATCTATCACCTGAGTCAGTGCCTTACATATAGGTGATGATAGGGATGCCCCCTCCCAGAAAATAAGTTTGAAACATGGAGGGAGTTTAAAAACAAATGTGTACAATAGTTGGGATCTAGGGTGGGTCTGAATAATGTACTGTTTCAAAATTTGATTATGATTAGACGGGTGAATTGGGTGGGTAGAGGTGTAAAGACACATGTTCGAGATTGCGTTGTGATCAACTTTCTGGAGCCCGCACTGGTTGAAAAGTTCCTCCATATCTGTGCCAATACACATTCCTTGCCTAAGTCTATTAAGCTCACTCCATTAGTGTATTTTTACAGACTGCCTAGGTTGAACTCCCTTATAGAGGATCAACACCCCTCCCAGGGTATCGTTGGAACCTGCTCCTTATCTGATAATTGCCTTTTCTGCCTGTCTAATGATAGATTTCCCTTACAACGTGAAAATATTTGGAGGAGGGGTAACCGCTTTGGATGCTTGAGTGATTTGAATGGTCAGGATTGACTTTCTCTAAATAGTCCGTAGCATGAATCCAAATATCCTTGCATATATCTCATAGAGGTGGATTTATCCACTTTATCTGTAAGTAAATTGCCCTTTGGGATCTCGATGACCCTATCTCTTCAAATTCCTATGATCCCTAACCCCACGATCAATATTAATAACAACAGTGACTTGAATAAAGTTGGGTTCCTATCATGAAACATAACGGGATAAAGAAAAGGTTAGGCATAGCTGATTGGAGGGAGTTTATTTCTATATACCATATCATGTATTTCCAAGAAACATAGGAGCTCAAGGAAAAATCTATTGATGGGTACATGGTGGTATAGCACACCGGCAAAGACTACATGCGTTGGAAGAGTGGAATTTGCTCCTAGTCAATCTTTATAATAACTGTTTTGATGCTAACAGGTCCCATGTGATGGTTGACCCGGACGATTCTATCCAGGCAAATATTAATGAAGCACTCTAAGCCCTTGTGTGTTTTCTGTGTAGGTGTTTTTAATGCCTATTACTGTAAACTTCAGGCAAAGTTAGTATGTGGTATTGTGGACACCTATGAGGAGTCCCTAGCTCATTTCATTCATGATTCACTTGGGAACGCATTGAATAACCTATTGGTTAAGTACAATCTAACTACGGCCAATGATTTGGGAGCAGTATCCACAAACCTAGCCCCCACTTTAATGAGCAATTTATGCACGTCAACCATCAACTTTATCCTGGTCTTTAAAACCATGAGTAATTGTATTAGCAACTTTGAGTCCAAATTACATTTACATTGATCATGTGACCTTAACTCTGAGGGTGGGGATCGAGGGTCTGATTAAATCCTGCTCCAAAGTTAACTTCAAACCTGTCCTGGCCAGGCAAAATGGCTTTTCTATAAAATAGGCTAAGGTGGATAATGTTAATTTTCTTTCCTCTATCATTGCAGATAAGCACTTAGAGGGCCTGATTCACAAAGGTAAATGTAGACGTTTGGTTTAAACTTAGACCAAATGTCTACGTTTACAACTTTGGGATTTCACAAAGGGCATTTTCGAGTACTATCTTAATGTCCGCACTCGGGCGGAGATCTGGGTGCATGGATTTTGCAAAATGCTGGGATCTACACCTTACTGGTTTATAGCCCAACCTTTTGCAAAATTCATGCATACCAATGATTGATTCTTCAAATAGAGCTATCCTATTTAATAACAGATTTCCACTTATATTTGTTGTCAAGTCGATACCTAAATAGGAAAAAGAGGCGACCTCAGAAACCTTAGTATTGTTAATAAAATGAGAGAGTTGCTAGCAGTTTATTTCAGTAAAAGTGTGGCTCTGACTAGTTATGGGGCAGGAATCTGGAGCATGATAGATGCTCACAGGATTCTACAAGTATAAAACATCTTTTTGAAAGATCTGTTGGAGGCCCCTCGAAGCTGTGCCAATGCTATTTGTCATGCTGAATTGGGCACCTCGTATCTCAAGGACAGAATTAGATTATCTCACCTTTTACTATGGCATTCTATCTGGGTAAGGGAAGAGACGTCCCTTAAAAAACTTGTGATAAAAGACTTCACGCTGCCCTTTACATACCATGGTTTGATTATGTGAAGTCAGTTTGAGAGGTGCAGTTTGAGAGGCACCCAAATCTATTTGGTACCTTAGAGTCCTGCCTCTTTTTTGAAAAGGCTACATTAAAGCTATTATTCTTTAATAAGGCATCAATGAAGAGAATGTCTGTGGATAATCACAAATCGTCGATGAATACATACAACCTGGTGTATATCAACAAGGGCCTTCAACATAATTTATCCCTTATCCATAATAGACAACAGTGTTTTGTTCTTAACAGATTCTGGGGCATATTAGCAAGACCGGCGATAAAATTATCGCCGTTTTAGCGGCAGGAAACTGCCGCTAAAGCGGCGATAATGGGCTTGCTAATATGCGTTATGGAATTCAATAGAAGCCCAGGTTAGATGTGCAGGACATCTAACCTGGGCTTCTATTGAATTCTATAGCGCATATTAGCAAGCCCATTATCGCCGTTTTAGCGGCAGTTTCCTGCCGCTAAAACGGCGATAATTTTAACGTGGGTCTTGCTAATATGCCCCTTAGTTTTAATCTTTTACCCCTTTTGGTGGGATTTCCAGCTAGTAGTTGCACTTCATCAGATTCGTGCCCCTGTCCATGCGATGGCAAGTCTGCTCAGTCAACTTTACACATTATGTTCTTTTGCTCTTTTGATCAGATGCCTAGAAGGAAGATTTTACTGCCACTTTTTAAAGATTTTAAATTAAGCCAATGTAGACCTGCTCTGTTGTTTTTACAACAGTTATATAGCCCACTGATATACTATTCTGTGGCCTCTTTTATTTGGCAGATAGTACAATTAAGGAAATAAGCAATAACATGAGGCTGTAACATTATTTTTGCTTGGATGGACTGTTATTTATTGGTCTTGTTTGCAATGGGTTTTTATCTTTCTTTCCATGCTTTTATGCTACAGAACGTAGAGAATAAAGATATTTGACTGACTGACTCTCTTTTTACAGATTAACATTAAATAATACCTGAACACATGAAAAATAACTCTAAATAGATTAAAACAAAATATAGAACACTAGGGAGTAATCACATGCTTAAAAAATAGATTTTCATCATGAAACTTCATACTATATATTATTCAAAAAACTGATTACTCTCTTTCTGAATTATAATTGCAACTTTAACATAAAAACACATACAAAGGCTATGAAAAGTATGCTATTACAATATTAGTGAACTTGCTTGGAAAATGTCTCATGAGAGTCAGAAAAACTAAGGAGATAGACAATCTTAACACAAATATTATTACTCTGTTTTGTACTCAAACGCATATTTTTAAAAACATTTTGCACCCTTTCCCGTTAAATTATAATAAGAAAGAAATTTACTTTCAGAATAATGGCCACACACGGGATATATTCAGTTATTCTACTATATAAACACTTTAAAAAAAATGAAAATTCCCTAAAAAAAAATAAAAGTGAAAGTAGCTAAGTAAGTAACATTATAAATAATTATGTGAATTTCTCAGTGACAACATTAACTTTTTGAACTAAAAAAACACAGATATTCAGCAGTTCTAGTTAGTAGCACTAACTATAACTTGCACCCCCATGCACTACTTATAACCTCACATCTGCAATCACTCTTTGGATGTTCTATGACATAATTTATAACATCACTGATGACATCTCAAATGACATCATTGATGGCATCACTGATTATATCACTGACGACATCATCCAAGCTTCTTTTACGCATTGCTCTATAAAGAGATGCACCATTAGAGCTATGAAAGAAAGTAAGTGTAAAATAGCTCTCAATAATATGAAGCGTCATTACTACTATCATACACACAGTCCCCATAGATAAAGCAAGGCTGTGTTTTGTGCCCTATACCATACACTCCATGGGTAGCCGAGTTCATGCTGACTATGAACCACAGATGAAAGGGTAACCTACCCTGCACACAGTGTTCAATCTGTTCAGGGGAAACCAAAGATCCTCCAGATACTGAAGCCCTGTTACATAACTAATGCCTTACTACAGACAGTCTTTACCTGTATTAAACCCCTGACAGTCACTGAATCTACATTGAGAAAAGAAGTGGCTATAAGTAGAAAAGTGGGTACTATTAACACTGTTTACTCTATGGAGAGAGCTTACTCTGTACCAGTTTGTTTGCAGATAGTAGAACTCTCATGAGAAATACACCACAGAGTAATAAGATTATCTACTAAGAACAGTATACACTCTATGCAGAACTTGTCCAAAGAGCGACTATTCACTTAAAATAACGATGGTCTGAAGGTGCTAAAGATCATACTATCTGCAGCCTTCATACTGTGGTGAAAACTTTACAGATAACTAATCTTCTGAAGCAAACCAAGCACATTTACCTAGTTTAGTAACCGGTGCACACAGTCTTGTAAGTTAAGTAGAAATTGTCATGCTGAGGCAATTCTGTCTAATAACTCAAGGCTGCTAACAATACTTAATATGCAGTACGTAGAATTTTTGCCACACTGGAAACTTTTTCTGCAGTACCAAAAATCTTGTGTGGAACATAATGAATACAAGTCAACTGGCACATACACAGAGAGTTACTCTTCAATACAAGGATTTATAATGTGTTCAATACCTCTACACACCTATGGTGCATTAGAAGCACCTGCATTTTTCAAACACTTATACCGATTAGCTGGACACAGGCTGTACAAAATTAGGTAGAAACGTAATATGGTAGTTACCCGCCACAAAGTAAAGTATAAAACAAACTAACCCATTCATTGGATGATGTCATCAGTGATGACATCAGTAATGTCATCAGCGATGTCATTTGAGCTGTCAGCAGTGATGTCATAAATGATGTCATAGAACATGTAATGAGTGATGTCATATGGAAGGTCATAAGTAGTGTGTGGTCGGGGCGCATGATATGGTTAGCGCTGCTAATTATAACTGCTGAATTTCTGTGTTTTTTTGTAGTTTGAAATGTTAATGTTTTCACGGACCAATTAGCCTAACTATAACGTTACTTTAACCTTTGTTTTTTAAGTGAATATATATATGTATATATATTACCTACTGCGGTCACCAGTAGGTAGTCATAGTTAGGACCTAGCTTCCACAGGAAGAGCGTTTTTTGTTTTGCTGAAAACTTTAGTGCCGTTTGAAGAATCTTCATGAAATTTTCAAAACTAGTTTGTGGGTCACTTCAGTTGCAGTTTGGAAAGTTTCAGGGTGATCATTCAAGCGGGGGCCAAGAAAAAGGACAGGGATCCAAAAACTCGTTTTCCCCATGCAATTTCCAATAGGGATTTTTGACATGACTACAGCCCAAAAAATTACACCAAATTTGGCAGAAAGCTGTATCTTGGTCCAAAAAGAGTGCTTTTCATAATTTGTTGTAAATCTGTTTCAGTAGTCTTGAAGTGATTAAAGTAAAACAATTTATGCATATCTAGAAACACTGATCCACCGCAGATCTACTGCAGGGGATCCACGCACTAGCAGCAATGCTGTGATTTGCTGGCTGCACCCTGAGAGGAAAGGGGTGGCCACCATTTTAATAATCAGAACTCGGTTCCCAGAGGGGAAAATTAAAAATTTTAAAGTGATAGAACGGGTCATGGCAGAGTAATCCTGACCGCATGGTACTGATGGAGTGGTCTGTGAGGGACTCCTCATGGGCAAGATATTGTCCAAAAATGTTTTGTTAGCACGCAAGGGTCTGTGGATCCACCATGGCAGTCAGTGCCACCCCTGTGTGCTCTGTGGTGGATCCAGACCCCAATTAATAAAACACATATACCCACTCACAGACCCACACACCTTCTCATGCACTCACTCACTCACCCACTTACATACCTGCATAACCACTCACACACCCACTTACAAACCCACAAAACTAATCACACACCCATACAGCCACTCACCCACTCACAGACCCACAAAACCACTCAAACACCCACTCACAGACCCACACAGCCATTCACTCACTCACTTACACACCCACACAACTACTAACACATCCACTCAAACACCCATACATCTACTCATACAACCACTCACAGACCCAGAAAACCACTCAGAGACTCACAAAGCCACTCACACACCCACTTACACATGCACACACCCACTCATACACCCACTCACACACCCATACAGCCACTCACACCCCCACACACAGACCCACAAAATGACTACATACCTATAAACAGACTCACACAGCCACTCACACACTTACAGACCCACTCAGACACCCACACAGCCATGCACACACCCGCTCACATACACAGACAGATACTCACACACCCACTGACAGACCCACAGAGCCACTCACACACCCACTTACACATGCACTTACTCACCCACACAACCAGTCAAACACCCATACAGCCACTCGCACACCCACTCACAGACCCACAAAACCACTCAGAGAGCCACTAACACAGCTACTCACACAGCAACTCTCACACCCACTTACATACCCACACACCCACTCACACATCCATATAACCACTTGCACACACACACAGCCTCTCACACAGCCACTCCACACCCACACATAGGCAGTGATGCACCTATAGAAATTGCAATAGCATATGTTTGTATTAAATGTGTTGTTGTTTTAGTGTTAAATATGTGCTTTTGGTTGGGCATGGATCCACAGAGCCATAAAATGAATAAAAAAAGAAAGCCTTGGTGTATTGAATTTTTACAAAGACTACATAGGTTACCTTACCTTAATTTGTTTAATTTTTTGTTTTAAAATATATCATAAGAATGAATGTGTGAATAAAATGTATTTATAAACTTGTGAAAATTTATATTAGTAAATTGAACTAATGGGTCAAATTGGAGTACAATTTATATTTTTTTAAAAACCCAATGAAATTCACTAAAAATAAAAAGGTTACAGGGATGTTATAGTTAGGTTCAGATTTTCCACACACAAAACCATAGAAATTCAGCAGTCTTAAATACCTGAGCTATTGATATCTTATGCCCCCACAATGCACTGCTTATGATCTCACATACTATATCACTAATGACCATATAAACAAATTTCAGCCCTGTGGGTGGGCTCCTTGGGCCTCTGGAGGCTTGGGGAGGGGGGCCATGCAGCTCCCCTCCCCTTCAATATATACAACCCAGGGGTGGGCTCACTGGGGCATAGACATAAAAAAGGCAACCCGGCTGCCATCTTGTTTTTGCTTTTTTCGATCCTGCCAGAGTCTTTCAGGATAGCAGCATTTTTTGCTGATTTTTTTCTTTTGGCCCCAGGGGCGGGAGGGTGTACATCTGCCCTCTCCCATGGAGCCTAGGGGGTCAGGGTACCCCTACCTTGCCACTTTTATTATAATTGTTTTCTAACTTCAGGGCAGGGGACTAAGTCTAACTCCTGTGGGTGAAAGATGTCCCATGGGAAATAAAGCTCCTTGGGCCAATCAGAGCACTCTATTTTTAAATTGCCACTCCAGCGAGAGTCTCTCGACACTCTTGCAGACCCAACCTTCCAGATATACAATGATTTTTCAACCTTAATTTCTTGAAAACTACTGAACGGATTTACATCAAATCACAAAAAGCACAATCTGCAGACCAAGATCGAGCTTCCTGCAGAATTTTGTATCATTTCGTTCAGCAGTTTTTTACTGTAGCCTTGTCTAAAGAAGTTTATGGAAAATGTATATGGATTTAGCATTTTGGGACCCCCTTTTTTCTTTACCCCCGCTTGACAGATCACCATGAACCTTTCCATGCACATACTAGTCAGAAAGTAGCACATTTTTGGAAAGTTTCTGGAAATTCGTCAAATGGGGCCAAATTTATTAGCAACGCAAAAAAACACTTTTTCTATGGAACAGCAGACCTAACTATAACTACCTAGTGGCAACTACCACTAGGTAATATATTTACTGAAAAAATCCAAGGTTAAAGTAACGTTATAGTTAGGTGAATATGCTAGATGTCTTTTAACTCACTTAGGCAATTTCCTTCTCTCTTGTCTGCTGAGCATCTGCCAGAATCCACCATATTTTCAGCTATATCTATAAGTGATTCATCTGGCCATTAACCAAAGGTAAAGTTGACTTGTTTTATTAATTTTGGCTATCTACTCAGTATGATTTGGACTAGAGAGGGATTTCCATTTGATGGTATTTAAGTAACAAGCTATCAGCATAGGGATAAAAATAATATATTGACATTTTTTAACTAAGGGCCTAAGCCTACTTAGGTCTCATAAAGCTATAGTAGGAGTAGGGTGAATAGCCACTTGAACTCTTATACTAATCTCACAAAATAATTCACCCCAGAATTGTGTTAGTGCTCCCACATGACCAAAACATGTTCATCGAATCACCTTTCTCATTACATCATGGACATTTATTACTAACGGAGGTAGGCATTTTATTAGTTATTTGATGTGTATAGTACAGCATAAAGCCATTGAAAAAATCATTTGATAGAAATTGCCCTTCTTAAAAGTGAACAGCCAAGCTGGAAGTATTGTTTCTGTCAAATATATTCTAGATGGATTTCAGTACCCTCTTCCCATCTGGTGCTCATTTTATTAACAAAGGACATTTGTTAAACCCATAGTTGCATATACTAATAGTTCAAAGAATAATTCTCTTTCCTCTGAAACATTTTTTGAACCAGATCTGCTGATGTCATTATCTTCTGTTTTGTAAGACTAATAAGCATTTAGGTTATCAGTAAAAATGGAAAATAATAAAAATGTCAGTTAGGAGTATTCAGAGAGCAAAGCCTAATAAAGTTTCTACTTGTAGCACCCTCAAAGAAATTGCCTGCTTTAGTTATGCCTAAATGCATTCATCTATGAATCGTCTGTGAGACTTGGACATAAATGTTTATAACATTGAAGAGGGATTTCAATACGCACCACTGGAATTTTATATTGAAAAATAACTTTTACCTCATTGTCCAAATGGTTTTGAACCTCACGTTTTGGCAACTTAGGATTTTTAATACAAGAAGGTAAACTGCCTATATCATAATTTCTCAACATGATTAATACTAAAGAGTTATCAAATTGAGAAACTGCCGAAGTTTGCCTGAGCTGACTTTGCCTCTGTGACCCTGAAACCAGACTGTACGGTGGCACTGACCTGAAGAATTCCAGATGCGAACTGTGCCATTGTGACCCCGAAGTTGCAAATCTATCCTGAAGAGGTGCTGAGTGGACTCTGTAATCCTTAAAATATGAAAGTCCGAAAATAAGGCTGAAGTTGTTATGTTTTGTAAAGTACCCCAATATAGGCCTGGGTAGTCACCTAACCTTTCACCTACATTTCCCTGCCATTGTATTACATAACGGTTTTTGGTATTGACCTTTGATATAGTTAAGGTGCTGCATAAAAGTCGTATGGTTTTCCCAGAAAACTAGCCTCATTTATTATGCATGAGGATTCTCAAAACCACAGCAGGATTACCATCTTCTGGGTAACAACTATGTATAAGGGTCATCCCTTCCGTCATACTCGGTCAACATGACATAGCAATGTAGAACCCCTGAGGGTACCTTTCGGGTATATTTACACCATATCTTTGCTGGGGCAGGCAGAAGAGAAAGACTTCCATGCTGACACACTGATGTGAGACGCTGAGGTTCCTGCACGTAGACACTCCAGCTCGCAGTGGTCTGACATCCCTTGCGGGGTGTCCATCTTGAGACCAAGATGGGGTCCCACAGTCTCTCACTTCAGTCTCTCACTTCAGGAAATGGGGTTGGCTTCAGCCTAGGGGGGTTCTTGGCTCTACACCTACATACATGCTAGGTACAAATAGGTACATCTAGTTAGAGTTGCATCGTAGGAGTACGCATTTTTATTGTCATGTATTCATATACCTGCCTGTATTCATTGTTTCAGCACTATGGTAGGAATCTAAAATCCATTTACTCTATTGGTGCTTATAATCATTTATATCTGTTTCTGTCTTATGGTTGTTTCAGCACACCTATTTTACACTAGAATGACGCTGGCTCAATAAATGCTTATTGAAAACGTCCCCACCGTGTATTCTGCGTTTCTCTCTAAGCCAAAGTGAGCACGAGTGACTAGGCGAAAAGTACTGTACTGTTTCCAAGATCCCTGATGGGACAGAGTTGTCATGTTCGATAGTTTCCAAGAACTATTCTCTCCTTGGTATGAGGAGTCTATAGTGGCACTGTGAGCTAGCTGGTATACAGGCAAACATATCCGGTGGGGGTGCCTGGAATCAGTCTGGACACCAATCCCACAGTCTATGTTGTCTAAACATGCAGATCCTATATAGATTTATAGAAACTACACAACAAAGTGTACCGCACCACCCTGATGAATAACTGGACCTGTGTGGGACAAGGTACTGTCCAATGAGAGATGTCAGAGAATTCCAGCAACATCAGAGACTGCCCTCCAGTCACCAGACTCTGGGTAGGTGCCTCCACAGTTTCTGCATCCAGGGACGAGACTGGAGTACACTCACAGCCAACACATCGTCCTCCTTGAGGAGGGAGTAGGTACGTGCTCTTTACCCCAACTGCAACCAATAGGACAAAAACACTAGGATTTGAGAGAGTTACACCATGGGACTAAGACTGTAGCACTGGAGCACAAACTCTGAAGAAGAGGAGTAGCACTGCACATGTGCCTGAAACCTGCTATTCCATATCTTGCAGCTAGTAGGAGACAGTTTGGAGCAGGGGACCTTGAAACCAGGTACAGTGGCCCGCCCCAGGGGATATGTAAATATTCATGCCTGCATATTGCTGTATGTAGTATTTTGTTTCTTAGTGAATTCAAGCACTTCATATTCACAAAAAACAATTGACAGTTTGGACAATACATTATAGTGCTGCTATGTAATTGCTGAGTTCTGAGCTTAATGCATCCCTGCACTACCTCCATGAGAAGTCTGTGACTCCTCACCATCGAAACCACTGAAAGTCAAGTGCTGAAGGGATTTTACTTGGTCCATTTTACAGAGCCATAGTAGGAACATTAGAGGAAATTTAACCAAGCCCCCACTGCCGAGGCCCAGTAGCCCCCATTTGCCCAGTGACCACAAATTAGGGTCTGACAGGCTATTAAAAAATGATGCATTCTTCAATGCAAGCAATGAGGCAGTTTGCAGTGTGCACTATACAAGCGGTGCATAACTGATGAGGCATGTGTGAATGTGTTTTGTACTCAACAGATTCACATGGTCATATAGTAGGCAGAAGAGTCCAGTTTCTTTAAGTTACTGCATGGCGGTGCTTAGAAATGAGATCCCACAACTGGCTGTAAACACAAGAAGGACAATGTATGGTCAGCTGAATCATATTAGTTATTAAATTATATGTGCCTGAAATTAGTAACAGTCTCAGTGAGAATGCTAGGGTAGAAGGACAGCCACTGGCATGGTAGAAGGATGGGCCATGGGTATGAAAAACCAAATAGTACTCTTTAGAAAGGGCATCTATTAGAAACATTTTACTAAAATCAGCCTAGCAATAGTAACTGCTGGTTTTGCCTTTCTCCAGTATGGATTAGTATTGATTCCTTATAATTCCCCTCAGTTTTTTAGGTCTGGCTTGATAGCACAGCTATAACCTGACTTTTTGTGATCAACTGAAAATAACATTCAGAATCACTTAAGAGAGGGCTTTGGTTTTTACCATGTGATGGTTTTCTTGAGTACAGCATTTGATTGGGCGGAAGTGTGCTCTTTTACGTACATGAGTGCCTGCATGGAACCTCTTTGCTGTTTGGAGAAGCTTCTTATTAATATATTAGGACTGATTTAGTTATGGAGCCAGTTCAATGATTAAGGCAATAGGCCTGATCGGTTTATTATTTAAAGTCACAACAAAGCCAGTAGGCCTTGTGTGTTTATCGTATATTAAAACTAAGGATGGATTATTCTTACACTGTGTTAGAGAGATAATTTATTCCATGAAATTTCACATATTACAATAATAGGCAAGGGCTTTGGTGTTAACAAACCCTACTGTATTACAATAATAGGCAAGGGCTTTGGTGTTAACAAACCCTACTGACAATCCCTGGAAGTAGAAGACTTTCACTATGATAATCCTTGTTTACCGCCATTAGTAGGAGTTGTATTTTTTTTCGCTAGCTGTAATGTTTTATATACATATTTAATGTTATGACTGAATGCCTAATAGATGCCTTGTGGGAAATGCTCAAAGCAGTAGAGTTCAGTTGGTTATGGTGCCAAGTCAACTATAACTGCTATAGGCCTGATCTGATTGTTATTAAATGTTATGGTGAAGGAAGTAGGCCTGACCTATTTTGTGGGATAAGCATATACTAAAGCAATATACCTTCAAGGATGGATTGTTATTACTCTGTGTTAAAGGCAGTAGAAAGTTTTTTTGCTACATGGAATCTCAGATTCCTGTACTATGCCGGGATTTCTTTGTTAGTCACTTGGGGTTCAAGATTTCCAATTTTATAATCTTTGCAAGGTCCGTGTGAGAGGGGTTTCATATTGTTTTGTGAACATTAATTTTCTACATATTTATAATTTTAAGACTGTATGCCTGATGGTTGTCAGAGTATGCATAGTACAGTAGGCCTGAGCAGGTTATAGTATATGTCAATAATAAAAGCGGCAAAGGCTTGATTCGTTCATTGGGAACAGTTATGTCAAATGTCATTTCTTTGCAAAAGTTATGACAAAAGCAGTAAACTTGACAATAATAATTAAACACATATGTTTAAGCCAAGAGGCTTAATGTGGGATTGGTATTACATCCTGTCAAAACCTTTACTGAGATTTTTTGCTTCAGAGACTCTCACTAATTGGTGTCAATTTCCACCTTTGACAAAACATGGGGTACAAGATTTGCATTGCAATAATCTTTGCTACACTCTTTTAGGAGGATCTGAAAGATTCAGTTTTCCTCCAGACCCTTGTTATAAAAACAAATCAATAAAAAAGACATATATACATATGAATACATTGATAGACATACATAGAGGGACTTTGGATTAGCCCTCTTCTGCCATTGGAGGTTAGAATGGGGGTTTTTGTGTTTAGTCAGGAAAATTGGCGCTCTGGCAATTGCGTGTGCTATTAATGAACCTTTGGTAGTGCGGTGCTGCCAGATCAGGGGAATAACCCGATAACCCCTGGGGAATCTGTGGATCACGAGATCCACAATTTATAACATAAGCATAGTCCTGGGCACACGCGGTGAGGTATAGGTAATGTGATATGCAGTATAAATGCGTTATTCAAGCAGTGATGTCGACATCAGTATTTATCCAAATAGATGTTTTTTATTTCAACAACAACTGTGTTGAAAATAGTACATCAGCCTAGTAAACCAGCCTGGTTGGTTTACTAGGCTGATGTACTATTTTCAACACAGTTGTTGTTGAAATAAAAACATCTATTTGGATAAATACTGATGTCGACCAGTCGCTTTGAATAACGCATTTATACTGCATATCACATTACCTATACCCTCACCGCGTGTGCCCAGGACTATGCTTATCTCTTCTGCCATTGGTCTGTTCGAGTGTCATTTTCACTCTGCTTCCATCCAGAACAGAAACAGCATGGGGCAATATATCAGGCCACTTCAACCATTGGATCTTTTGCCCTATGAGCAAAGGCATTTAACCTGATCATATGTGTCCCTCTGCCTGAAAATAAGTGCACTTCAGTTCAATGACTATTGGGCCAGTCCTTGGGTTTTCTATGTTTTCCTTTTATAGGTCTACATGAATTTCTTTCTTTATTTTATTATTATTTTTGAGGCATGCTATAGCTTCCTATACAGTGCTACAGAGCTCCTCACTTGCTGCTTATTTCATTTGCAATGTGCCACATTTCACGCAGACACAGCTTCTAAATCAGGCAGCCATCTTGGAATGGTATTGCCTATAGTGTGCCATTTTTTATCATTCTAAGATGGCCAACATGCTGCTTCTAATAGTGGTGCTATTTTGACACACAATAGCCACCATAACTTGAAAACAACATGACACTTATAAAAAGTACCTCATATGCAACATGTTTTCTTTTTTCAACTTTAATTCCTCTAAATTATCTTGCATGTGCTTGTTCAACATTTGTCTGTTTTTATTGTGGATAGGTAAGTGGGTGAATACAAGAATGAGTCAGTAGGTGGAGGAATTAATGCATTAGTGCAAGGCAGAGCAGGACTTATCATTTGTTCCATCAGGCATTATGCTGGAGGCTGGAGGTATTGGAGGTCACGTTTTAAAGGCCTGGACCACTGCTGTCGTCTCTGTTACTTTCCTCCAGCTCCCAGATGATAATTTAAGCAGGCACAGGGGGTTTCAGCTGAGAGTGGGAGAAGAAACAGATAATGGAATGGATGCGTGGATGTAAATAGTGAAAGAGAGGAAGAAAAGGGAGTGAGGCTGCTTTCATCATTTTTACAAGAGCTGCCTTTAGATCCCAGTCTGGCCTTGGTGCAAGGTCTAGTGCCAGGGTACATTTATGATGACGTATTGAGAAAGATTGAAGAGGCACTTTCAGTTCATTTACAATTATAATTAAAAGTCAGACCTATGACATTGCAAATGTTTTTTCTATGTAACCATGAATATAATATTAACATTGACATTAAAAGAACGTTTCCACTTTGCACAAACAATTTACATCATATAACTAAAACAGACAAAATTATGGAACAAGAACTGACATGAGACACAAATCATAGAACGGAGTCAAATTGTTCTCTTTAAACGACAAAAAATGCTTGGGAAAAGTGCAGTGCAGTATAATCACAGACAGAGTCAGATCAGGCACACATCTGCATTACCATTAACTGGATTGTCTAACCATGAGCATGATGAACTCGAGAACAACATGTGACTGATCTGGGAAAGCATGTCCTCGTGCTTCTCCACTTAGTAGAAGCAGGGTTGTCAAACATAAATGCTACTGATTCTGTAAAAGATAAACACAACAGAAAGAAGAGCTACGTCTCACCAGGAGTGGCTTGGGGTGATTTCCATCATGATTATATGCCAAATAAATCCGTATTTTATTTTGCCTTTGTGTGGAAATCGGCTTATTATAAGTGCACATCAACCTAAATAGAGTCAATTTTAAACAACTGTGCTTGTGGGAGATAGCTGCAGGGATGATATAGCAAAACTAGTATACACACAGAAAACTATTATTTAGGGGTCGATTCCGATTCGGGCCGGAAATTTCTCCGACCGAGCCGGACCCGGAGAGATTTCCGACCGAATCGGACCCGTGCAGTCCGACCGAACGAGTACGATGCGTCCGTATGTTATCGGACTCGAGTCGAGTCGGACTCCCATTGAAGTCAATGGGAGCCGGTCGTACAACGCGTACGCGGGCTCCCATTGACTCAATGGGTGCGAGTCGGACAAGGGCGCCCCTACAGCGGGTACGCGGCGAAGCGATTCGCGCCGTACACGCACAGGTAGGGGGACCCATGGGTCCCCCTGTGTGCGACTCGCGCGGCTACGTGTACAGGGGGTCCGACACGGACCCCCAAAGTACGGCTCCGACAGCTCTTACGAGCCGGAGTGCGCGGCTCGGTCGGACTGCTCGCGGCGCGCATCGTACTTACCCGGCCGGGAAACGTCTCCATTGCGCGGTGCGAGTCGAGTCCGAGCGAAGTCGGTCGGAGCGGTTCGAGCCGGGAGCGAGTCGGTCGGAGCGGTCGGGACGCCCGGACGAGTCGGTCGGCGATTTCGCATCGTACTCGCTCGGCCGGACCCGCGTACGGTTCGGTCGGGAAACAGGGCTCCGAATCGGATCCGGTAAAGCCGAATCCGATTCGGAGCCCTACCGGCCGAGATCGGAATCGGCCCCTTAGTATGTAAAAAGAAAAAGCAAAGGATGCATTGAGTGCAAGAACAAGTTCACACCCCAAACAACTGTTGAAAAAATCATATAAACCTGAGATGGACAACTAAAACATTATGGTGAGAAGCCTTGAATACCTTAGAAATTCACAATGGTATCCAAAGAGGTTTTTCACTGATATAAAATTCTGTATTACGAGCATTAACTGCTATGCCTTAACTGATCATTTTCTACCTTGTAGCCAGTCAACGGAAGGAAATAATTCAGTATTCATTACAGATAATAAGTATTTTAACATCTGCATGTGGGCCTCGTAAGATCTTACAGAGTGTTAACATGGACGCTTGTAATAATTGTAAATTCATTATTTTACATAACAGAGCAGCAACATTGAATGAAAAATTTCCATTTGTTGATCTTTATAGCCCGCCAGAATATACTCGATTCCTTTGCACACAAATGTGCTTCAGTAAGCTGTGCAGCAGGCATGAACCTTTGATTCCCTGGCAACAATCAGGGGAGCTAGTGCCTGGCCAAGTAAGGCAATTTTGGACACCCCGCCAGCACCCATTGCGCAAGATCTAGAGTTTCAGGAGGTAGAGGCCATGGTGGCCACTCTTATAGTCTTAAAGTTAGGATTTTTCTCCTAATTTACTACTCCTAAACTGAGAAAAATCCTAACTTTAAGACTTTCGGTATTCACAGAAGGCATTTAGGAGTCCTAAAGTTAGGAGTCCTAACTTTACTACTCCTAAACTGAGAAAAATCCTAACTTTAAGACTTTCGGAATTCTCAGAAGGCATTTAGGAGTCCTAAAGTTAGGACTACTAACTTCTGTGAATACCGAAATGAGTAAGTTCATTCTGTGAATACCAAAATGAGTAAGTGTATTCTGTGAATACCAAAAAGTACTAACATTACGTTTTTGACGTAAGTTAGTTCTGTGAATCAGGACCATTGGCTGCCCATACAGTGGGGACACAAATGAATTAATAGTCAAAACACCAAGGTACTTCCTTACTTACCCAACTTATTGAAGTATGTAGCATATAACTACTAACTGACCAAGCCAATTTGGCGGCCATAATTACACCATGGACCGTCGTCCACAAAGTGTGTTTGAACATTAGGTGTGCACATCAAACAGATTTTGGGACTTCCGTGTCTGCAGGGTGCCTAAAGATCTTTCTCCAAATAAAAGGATTACCAGAGTTTTTTAGTTTCCTGTATTGACATAATATGTCTCTGAATACACTGAGAACTTTTCAGCATCACTACATGAGAGAAAATCATTTCTGTGACTATGTTAATATGGCGGCCATAATCCAACCACAAATTGTGGCTTGGTCCGTCGTTTATTTCCATGCTCTTAATATATCTCTTCCACACGGAACAGGGAGGTTGGCAACTTCCTCGTGTGCACAACGTTCACAGTCCCGCTTCACAACAAACTGGTAAGAGTAGCACAATACCTTTGCTTTGTTACAAGTTATACGTAACTCTGGATATCCGTGATGGGGAGGGGTATGAGGGGAGTGGAGGAATTTGAATTCTTTTCTCTCCACGTTTGTGTGTTTTTAGCAGGCTGATCAGGGTCCTGCCAAACCACGTACCGGTGGACCCAAATTACATTAGGGATGTGTGATTCATAACAACCCCGGTGTATCTCAAGACTTTATCACAAGTCAAGACACATTTTAAGGAGGGTGTTAGTGTACAGGCCTTTTCTTGCCAGTACGTGCACATAATACCCACAACTTGATTTTGAATAAGATGTCCCTGAAAATGCAGACACTCATATACGATCTGGGTCTTTTGTTTGCGTTTGTGTTTAGACACAATTCCTGCCGGGAAGCATCACGTCACAACAGGGTTGACTGGCTGGTACAACAAAAAACGTCTAATACATTACTGGAATTCTAATGAGATTGCAAAACGCAATGAACCTTTGTTAATTGACATAGGTATGATATATCTTTACAATATTCGTTCCCACAATGTTGGTGTACCACTATTGGATTCATTGGTTTAATACCAAATTCACAGACTTTTCTGTATCTTTTCCGACCACGATATAGGCACGCAATGACCAAGCCTAATTGAGTGCTCACTTTTGAACCGATGCCCTTCCTCATGGGGAAAATTTAAAAAAACTTTTTATGCATATTAGTTAGTCACACAGGGTGATCAGGTGACACTACACCCACAAGGTGATGGCGCTGTGTAATAGTGTCATGATAAAGACAAAATGTGTACCAATAATTGTTTAACATGATCTTGCAGCCTTGAAAAAGGCCAGAGGATGAAACAGGTGTCGGCTGCGGTGTTTATGAATAATGATGTACTTGGATGTGTTCCTGAATTAAATAAGAACTACGTACCATTTGTGTTTGGACTGGATTTAACTACAGAGAAGTTGAAACTTAATTAGGAAAAGAAACCAACAAATGCACATTGGACTGTGTGTGCTTTGGTGCCATTTCTGTATTTTGCATGGACTAATGTGTTCTCTTGCAAGTAGCTTTCTTCATTAAAGACAGGCTCAGTACTAGAAGTATGCTAACATTTGCCACTGAAAATTTCCTTTTTTTGATGTCTTCTCTTCATACACAACACTGTTTTATCCAGTGTTCTCATTCTGCTCAGAATCAAAATAAATAGCTTCATTTTCAGGGCAAATGCCTTATCAACTACAGCCTCAACATATTCTTTTTGTTTGACTGCTTCTCTTCTCCTTTTATACTGCCTCATGATTCTGAATTACCTTGCTACAAAACATTATGATTCTTATTTCCTTAAATTGCCTTTGTCTTCTTGTTAAACTACCTGCTTTCTTACATGATTTATTACTCTTAATGTTGCTTACTTGTTCTCCTTACTTAGCTGATTTGAAACCTCCCTTTTTATTAACTTGGGGGGATATTTACAAGGAAATGGTGCAGCGCAGCTCTGCATGCAATTTAGCTGTGCCACGCTGCATCATTTAAAAAACACAGAGATGCACCGTATTTGCAGGAATAAGGTTCACCCCTGTGTATTCGCTTGCGCTGGCGCTACAAAAATCTGCCTAGCACCAACACAGATACTCTTGAGCCATGGTGCAAGGGTGCGTGCATTGCAGGAATGATTCCTTGCAATGCAGGCACCCTTGCACCATGGTGAAAGGGTGTCTGTGTTTCAGAGATGATTGTTTATGTGCAGTAAGGAGCACCTTCCTGCACATAAACAATCTTTAAAGGCAATTTGCTCTCTCTATGTGTGCTTCAGAATACAGGGCACATAGAAAGAGCAAAAACGAGGAGAAATAAAAGTATTTCTCCTCATTGCAACAATCTAATGCTTGCTAGTTTTTTTTTAGTTTTATATAGCTCGAACGAGGCCCGAGGATATCAGATATCAGAGCGCTTTACATGACCACCAGATTCGTTACAGACTGACACATTCATTTTGTTAGGCACAGGGAGATTCAGTGATTTGCCCAGAATCACAGAATGTTGAGCGTCCTTGCCGAGACTCAAACCCGGTTCCCCAGCTTCGAGGGTGACCGCTCTAGCAGTAAGGCTACATCCTCTCCCCAGTGGTGTTAGTTTTTGGCGCAGCATCAGATTTACAGATACTTGTAAATTTGGGGTACCTTTAAAAAGCAATAGGTTTTTTGGTGAATTTCCCACACCAACAGGATGATATTTACAAAGCGGTGTTAAGCCATGCAAACTGGCTTAACGTTGCTTTGTAAATATGGAGCAGGGTATTGCGCCACCGGAACATCGAATAAAGTGACGTTCCGGTGTTGCAATGCCCTTGTAAATACGCCACTTGGTTTTGCTTACTTTGCAGTTTTCCACACACTATTTTAAGAAATTTCTTAGTTTTCTACCAGCAGCTCTTTCCTCTTTAACCACATTGTCATCATTTTGTCCCTTTTCTTTCTTGTAAGGAGATAGTATCCTTTCTTCTGTTTCTTTCTTGTTTCTGTTTTTTTCGGCATTACAACTCTCTGTTTTTAAGTAGAAGTAGATGTCTGGAAAGAAAAAAACAAATCAATAGATTTAGCTTTTCATTATAAATTATTAAATTACATTATTTAAGCATTTAAGTACCCACCTAAACAGTTATGTCACTACATTATAGCCTCTCTAAGGGGCATATTCTCAAGGACTTATCGCCGAGTTAGCGGCACTTTATCGCAGCCAAAGTGGTGATAGATTTATCGCCCTATTCACAAGCTGGTGCTAACAGCCGACATCACCAGTTTTCCCGCGATAGCAGGCGCAAAAAACATCACCACGGATGACACCGGCAACTAACGCTAATGAGATGCAGAGTAGGCGTTCCCGTGCAAAAACCCGCGACAACACCACTTCGTAACATTCTCAACGACCAGCCAGATCGGCGATAAGATCACAAAACATGCGATAAGGCGCGTTAGCAGCAGGGAATTAACACCTGCTCTTACCTGGTATTAAGTTGGACGATAACCTGCACCAGAAATGGGAGCCCAGCCCACAGCCACACCAGAAGAACAACAGTTGCCATGGAGCTACTGATCATGCAGCTGGACACCCAAGAGGGCCACAACACCCACCGCCACCCCCTCCAGGACCCCCCCCCGGGCCCTACCCCGGACAAAGATATTTTACATCAACTTTACGAAATCATGAACAAATCAATTCGCCTGATGTCGCACAAGTACAACAATTAACATTCATGTGTGGTCAGAAAAAAGAGAATCATTCATTCATCTTGGAATTTCCAAACAAATTATTTTATTCAAATTTAACTCAAAACAACTATTCGGAAGAGTCATGGCGGGTCTTCTTTGGACAATCTGTAAGACACAGCCTGCAAGACAAAATACAAGCTAAGAAGGTGTGTCATGCGCTCATCAAAGGACAGAGAGAGAGAAAGAAAGGGAGATAGAGAGAGAGACAGTGAAAGGAAGAGAGGGAGAAGGAGAGAGAGAGAGAGAAACAGAGGAAGAGAGAGAGACAGTGAAAGGAAGAGAGGGAGAAGGAGAGAAAGAGTAACAGAGGAAGAGAGAGAGACAGTGAAAGGAAGAGAGGGAGAGGGAGAGAGAGTGCCGACACTGTGGACCCAGGCCTCACTGCTCACCTGCTGCCACCGGTGTGTCTCCAACCACGTGCCGGTATACACTGCAGTCCACCAGGTCCCTTATCTGAAACAGAGTCCAGATTTATGAATGGCAGAGTACATATCATTGCACACACCATCATCGCTTGGCCGCCCCTGTGCACACAGGCTGCTGCACCCCAGCCCCTCCCGCCGCCCTACGGTGTTTGCCCGCCCCTGCGCACCCAGGCCTCACTTCTCACCTTCCGCCACCAGCGTGTCTCCAAGAGGGCCCACCACATGCCGGTGCAAGCTCCAAGCCCGGGGTCCGCGATTTTGGCAGCCTCCACATCATGCAGCCCTGCCCGTGGGCCACTAGGTCACACATGTGATTCTGGGTCTTGATTTCGCAATGGCAGAGATCATATCAGTGCACACGGCATCATCGCAGGCTGCACACCCGCCTAGCTCTATAGGTGCCACTAACTCTGTGAACCGCGAGGCAACGCCACGTGGCGGTAGGCCCATGCTGCCCGCTGGCTCAGGCCTACACTGCGGTCCAGCAGGGCTCACACAAATCCTTACTAGTCAGGACCGCCAGGATGGCGCATCAACGCAGGCTGCACACCCTCTCAGCACCTAAGGTGCCCCAACCTCAGTGCACCGAAAGTCACCGTCCCGTGGCGGTAGGCCCGTGCCGGCCGCAGTGTTTCCGGTGCCACCAACTCTGTGCAACGTAAGTCATGGACCCTTTCTGATTGAGTCTCGTGATATGCCAGGCGGATGCAGCCATGTCACCTCCGGCAGTGGGGAAGAACTGGGACACGTAGCGTCGTCGTCCCCCCCTTTATACGTAAGCCGAGTGGGCTGGCTTGGTATACGCCAGGCCAGCGTAGGGGTGTGAATAATTATCCCTGGGCTCTGGGCGTGGTTCATTTCTGGGCTCGACAGGAAACCAACTGATGCGTGTGTCTCTGTTGCAGTGTCTGCGCCACACGGCCCGCAATCGACAATGTTGCAATGTTGCATGCACCCGAAGGGTGGCCGCGCACGAAGGGATAGTACAAGGAGCGCAAGGCCACTCGGGCTCTTGGCTAATGCATTCCAACTGTTGTGTGTGTATCGCTATTGGTGCACCATAAGCCTAAGGCCTAGCCTCAATTGCAGCGCGAAAGCCACATCACATTTCCAGAATGCAAGCAGTAGTCAGACTTACATTAGGGATGAAAGCTCCTTTGTCTCAATACATGAGGCGGAAGGACACCTGCACCTCCGACCTTGGTCTTGCATGCGGCAGGCACCCCCTGAGAGAGTTACCATAGCAGATGATGACGA
This sequence comes from Calotriton arnoldi, assembly GCA_963921515.1. Lineage (NCBI taxonomy): Eukaryota > Metazoa > Chordata > Amphibia > Caudata > Salamandridae > Calotriton > Calotriton arnoldi. The sequence continues at coordinate 417,235 of CAWUFW010008131.1, read as the reverse complement.
CTCCCACACTACGCACAGTGCTAATGAAGGACCAATGTATCCACACCCCACACACAGAAGTTCTTGCTTGAGGTACTCTTGCATGGAATGCCCTTGACACTTACGTACACAACAACCCATACGTCCAAACGTTGCACACACATACGACTCATTGCTCCGAGCTGTGGCATATCATCCACATAACTGCCACAGGTCAGAAGGGTGCCGGTTCCACGAGAGCCACGCAATGGCAGATCATCCCGGGCGCATGCACAACACCTGTCACGTGGAACTGTACTGTGACCGAATGCTGCCTGTTAGTGTCTGATGCATTGGTCTGCATGTTGTGGCCCTTGTCTTGCCCGTACTGACACGCACATGGCAATAAAGTCCACGCAACTTCACTAGTGTTCAACTGTGATGAGTGTTCATTTGAATGACAAATCGTGTGCCTCAATGAGCTGTGTCCGTACACAGGGAGGGACTGACTGACGCATTTCACTTAGAGGTGAGTCCCTATTGCCAGCTCCACCTCTGTGAGCCAGACATAGTGGTTGGGATAGTTGCTGATAGACCTGTGCTCTTACGTGTCTTCAGCAATGTGAGTATGGTGTCCATATTCCTGCCATGTGGATCAATGTGATCCATCACTACAGGCTGTGTCCACCCAGTTGAGTGTGAGTAGGTATGCGAAGAGATGTTCTGTTGTCAAATGTGATGGGGGACACTACTTTAGGCCTGCCAATGACTTTGACATTTCATACCCAGATCTATTTCTAACATTGCGTGGGGCAAAGTTGAGGAATTGCGCGATTGTTGTTTCAGAGCAATGAGGCCACAGCTAGTGCACACATTCCCAGTCATCCCACTTCCCATGTGTGTCACGGTCAAACATGCGCATTGCTTTCATTTCCCAGGGTGTACCTTTTTGGGCAATCAATCTCCTTACATTCATCCATACTTTCATACTTGATCGATTATGGACATGACACATCAGTGTGAATTTGAATGATTTATACACATTTGGTGGAGTGTCGGAGCTGGAGCAGTACATGGCCACGCAAACCCCACATTACATTGTAGCCCAGTGGAGGGCCAGCCAGAGTCATTTAGGGATTGACAAGTATTTCGTAAGAGGAAGAGTACAGTCCGCAGTCTGATTGCTGTGTCATTGGTAAGCAAACAAAATATGGCAGTCCATGTCGAGGTCCAAGGTGAGTGTCGCAGAGTGTTTCGGGGGACAGTGGGAGGTGTTGTTGCAGGGCATGATGCAGAGGGCAGAACCAAGCTGAAACAGGGCATATGGCAGAGAAGAATGCTACTGGCTCCTTCTTACTACAAAGGTGGACTCACCCGAAACTTCGTCCTCTATGTCATCTGTCTGACATGTGGGTGCTGATGTTTGGTCTGCAGCACTGTGTGCCACTGACACATCAGGGGCCGGAGATGTGTGTGTAGAAGTACCAGCAGCATTCATCAGCAACTGCCTTAGTGGCAGCAATGCGATGATGAGGATCTGCAGGGCATGGAAGATCCCAACAACTTTTCGCTGGTGTGCATCCGTGGCAGCCATTCTTTCCGCATGCATCCGCTCCATGTTCTCCATTATCCTCAGCATCTGTGTCAACTCTCGGCTGACATCGCTGAGGCCACTCTGATTAGGCAGTTGTTCTCCTCTCAGAGTCATGACTCCAGCGATGTCGGGCATGGATTGCTGGACATCATGGAGCGAACTGTGGGTGTCCGTTAGGGAGTGTAAGTGGTCCCTGATGGGACTTAGACACCCACGTATGTCATCTAGTTTGGCTGACATGAGGTCGAACCCCACCCGCACCTGTTCAGCCACCTCTTCTGGCAGTCTAACACCTGGTCTTGGAATGCGATGTGTTCTTCGTGAGGTGCTGGGAGCCAGCCGTGGTGTTGGGTACTTCCTTCTGTGTGGTCTGTGCAGGGGGTGGGGTCTCCTCGATGCAGCTGGGCTGCCCTGCTCCTGGAGGTGGGTTGCCATAGCTGTCCATGAGCTGTTGTAGGGCATCGGTGTCGAAGGTGTGGAGGTCCTCTTCATCATCACTGATGAGTTGTCTGGTCTGCTCTGCAGGAGGTGTTGATTGTCCCTCTGCAATGTGAAGGGGAGATGCATTTTAACATTGTGTTGACATGTATGTTGACGCATTGTTCAAGTTTACATACAGACTGCATGACAATGTACATTGTGACTGTTTGGGAGGAGCTGACTATTTGATGTGGGACAGTGGACATTTGAACTACATCACGGATGTGAGGTTGTACACGTACATTATCATCTCACAGTTTCCTGCTATGCCAGATGTGATTGGCCAGTTTCTACGCACAAGCGGAACCAGTTGTGTCCTCTGTTCTGTAGTGAGGGTGTTGCACTTTGTACCACATTGTCGTCAATGATGTTGTGCTGTTATTGCAATGTGTGTGTGCTGCATTGTGGGAGAGTCGCCCCTGCAGCTGTGATTTTGCTGCCCCTTATCCCTTTGAGGCGGTGTGCCATTGACTTCTGTGCTTCTACAGTGCTGAGATGTTGCAGACTTGGCTAATTTTGGCTCTAGTTCGGATTTGGACTTTTGGGCATGGTTTATCCGCAGATGTGTTGTTGACGTCAGGGGTTGTTTGTGCACTTGGATGTGTCAGAGTGTGACCTGCTCCTTTACGGATGTGTTCCACACTCAGCCACCTCAGTGTCGTGGCGTGCACCATGTCATGATAATTGGACTGCAGCCATGCTGTTCATCATGCAGTGTCACTTGCATTGTCAGTAAGCCTGGGCGTAGTTCGCGAAGTAGCGCTACGCGAAGCTACGCAAAGTGCAGTTCGCACTACGTGAGCTACGCGTAGCACTACGCGAACTGCATAGTGCGCTGTTCGCAATGATTGCACAGTGCCGGATGCTTGTCCGCACTGTGCAATCATTGAAAACGGCATCTTGCACAGTGCGAGCTGTCTTTTACTGCCGCTCGAGTAGATTTGTACTCGAGCGGCAGCTTTCTCAACGCGGACTGGTAGTTTCTCATCGCGAGCGGTCGTGAGCATACGCGACCACTCGCAATGAGAAACCTGACCTCCCCGCGTTGAGAATCTCGCCGGGAGGTTAATTTTCCACGCTCGCGATCGGCAACTTGATGTTGCTGATCGCGAACGAGGAAAAAGTATTGCCGGGATGTCATTTTGCTTGCTCGCGGTCGCCAACTTGACGTTGAGGACCGCGAGCAAGCAAAAAATGACCGCTACACTACGCTACGCGTGTTTGCACTGTGCTACGTGCAATTCGCGTTGTGCGAAGTAGCGCAAACTTCGCAAACTACGCGAGCGTAGCGTAGTGCTTTGCCCAGGGTTAATTGTCAGTGTGGCTCACAGACAAGCAGCTTTGTTGGTTTTAACATGTGTGCATGGGTTGGTTGTGAGATTGGTGCTGTGTGGGGAGGGACCCCTTAGTGCCCATAATGGACGGGGGCCTACTTGCTGTTTGTATGTGTGCTGCAGTGTGCCAAGGGGATCAGGGACATGATCCAGAGTCATTGTGGGTGTTCAGTATGCTGTACTTAATTGTGCATGTGTGCCATTGTGCCCATCTCCCCCGTCCCCCCAGTCCTTGTTCGGTACTCACCCTGGTGCTGTTGTGTCAGGTCATGTCGAGCAGTGTCCGGACCCCCAACTCCTGCCACCGTCTCCCCACTGATGACTGTGGCCACCATTTCCTCCATCTCATCCAGCTCCTGGTGTTCCGCTGGACTGCCACCTCCAGTCTGCATTGCTGCCTGATGGTTGTCAGTGAGTTTCTTCTTGGTTTTGCGCTTCGCATCATTTCAGCGCCTCTTGACCTCTCCATTAGTCCTCCTCCTCACTCCGACTGCATTCACCGTGTCCAGGATGGACTGCCATGTTGCATTTTTATTTGGCAATGGCACGTTGGAGGTGACGAACAGTTGTTGGTGGTGTTCTATCACCTCTGTGATGATGATCCTGTTTTCCTGCGGACTGAACCTCGTCTTCCTCGTCTTCTTCTCCTTGCCCTTCCGTGACCCTGAGGTCCCAGGCTGTTCCTCCTGGGGGCTTGTGGGGTTCTGGTTGTCCTCTGTACTTGCTCCGGCTTCCTCCATGGTGCTACTCAGTTTGAATTATTTTGTTTCTGTTTTTCGGTGCTTTTATAGTGCATTTTCCCGCATGACGCGTGGGAATTGCAGGCCTGTCGCTGGTTATCGCAGATTTTTTTATCGCGGTTGGCCACATCGCAACTTTTTTTGCGTTCGTGTTTTGCATTTTTGGGCCGTCACGGTAATTTTATCGCGGTCATTTGACGCGTTGGCGTGAGACTATCGCATGGTACCGCCGTGTTGAGAATACAACGTTAGCACGGCGTTATTTTCCCACGATAGACTGCGATTTGCAAAGTTGCGTTAAGCTAATTTTGCGATAATTATCACACGTTCTTGAGAATATCCCCTTAAGTCTTTTACTTGTCATGTTTAAATCAGTGTGTGCCTGACTGTGTAAGCATATGCTTTAGTGTGTGTCTGGGTGTCTTAGTGTCTTAGTGTATGGACCAGTATGTCACTTTGAGTATCACTGCATGCATCAGTGTATATCTACCTACGGCCTACTCTAGGGGTCACTTATATGTAGACAATAGGGAGTTTAAAGCTTGGCAAGGGATATTAAAAACCTACTCGACCTAGCAGTAAAACTGCACACAGGCTCTGCAGTGGTAGGCTCAGCTCATGTTTCAAGGGCTACTTATCTGGATGGGTGACTAAGACTGTCAGTACTTAAGCACTTATCTAAATAAGTGTATCAGTCCCTCTCTGGGTTTGTCATTGGATGTGTAAGTAACTATGTCGCTATATAACTAACTGTCTTAGTATGTGTATAGGTCTCTATATGTTTTTGCAAGTAACTGTATGGATTGCTTACTTGATGTATTAGTGAGTCTAGGGGTTTGTAACTGTGTGTGCAACTAGCTCTGTTACTGCTGGAAGCATAAGTGCTGTATGGGCATGTGACTAAATGTCTTAGTGCCTCTGTCTCTGTCTGACTGCATGGGTGAGTGCATTTATGCTTTTTTAAATACGTATGTGAGTTGCAGTATGGGTGGGACACTGGATCTTTAACTGGGCATATGGGTCTGGAAGAGCGCACCTGACTCACTGAAACTTCAAAATACATGAGTTACCTTTTAGGCACATAGAACCCGGCCCTATGGCCTATGTACTAGGCCTGGGCATAATATTCTGCTCCGCTTGCTGAGTTTGCGGAATTCGGAAACTTCACGCTACATAGAAAGTGTGGAGTTCCTGATAAATTCCGCCTTCCACCTTGTGGCGCACTTGAGCCGGGTTTTTGCTTGTGCTGGCGAGTGCGACAAGTCTTGCCGAGAGCTCGCGAAAATGGGCGAGATTTGCCAGCCACCCGCGCGCACCCCCAAGACTTGTCAGCCACCCAAGAGCGACTGTGGCTGCATCCTCTGGCATATTTTCTCCTCGAAAAGCCACTAAATCTACCCTAAAAGCTGTTTTTGAGTTAATATTCTTCTCTTCAACTTGTTTTTTAGTGTAAGGAGCTTTTTTTTCTTTTACTTTTTTTGTTCAACAAGGAGGAAGTGCCCCAGAGACTCCAACTTCCTCTTCCTGTCCAGCAGGCTCCTCCCAGTGCATTGTCCATCTCCTGTTCACTTTTACTTTGGATTTGGAGCTGGAAGGATCACTCTCTTTGTCTGCTGCATATATACCATTGGATTTAAGTACTTTGTTTTTGTAATTTCACAAGTAAGTTAAAAAAATGCACTGTCTAAGGGTGTTGTTTGTTTGATCCATGGCATGCACTAGGATTTATTTGTACTTTTATTCGATTTTTTAATTTATTGTGATGGGTGGCCTGCAGTTTTAGTAGGAGCCTAGTTATTTTCTTTGCATTTAATTTTTCTTCTTTTAGAAAGAAGAAATGCTGCACAGTTCAGTACATTTTCTCCATGTTTTTTCAAATCAATTTGCAATATAGATTTATTTTACTATGTGGCCTAGTCTGTCAATAGGCCACCCAGTTAGTAGGTACAGTACCAGTCATGGGTGCGTGAAACAACTGCTACCGTTGTGTCTGTTGAATTGAAACATCATTTAGACCAGGGATGTAATTCTATTAAATAAAAAAATGTGTGTCTTTTTGGGTATTTCACTTTTTTTTCCTTTAAAAACTTGTATAGGTGGGGTAATATATTTAATGCCTTTTAGGGATGAGTGTTGTAAAAATTTTCACCTCAGTTAATTTTCGTTTTTGCCATTGCATTGTTGAATTAATGCTGTTTTCTTCAGTGTTACCATGCCTCCTTTGTCTGGCCAGTGTGTTAGTGTGCTTGCTAAAGGCCACCATTTATCTTTGTTCCCCAAGCCATGTGGCCAGGGGGCATTTTGTATAGTCAGTGTTCATAGGCCTGCACGTGTTCTTTGTTTTTCATGCCTCCTTGTTGTTGTTTGACTATGTGGCTGGTGGCCAATTTGTGAAGCAAGCCAGTGTGTTTTTGCCACAGCCTGTATTTGTTCTTTGTTGTGGCCATGCCTCCTTGTTGGTTGTTGTTGTTTGACCATGTGGCCGGTGGCCATTTTATGTAGCAAGCCAGTTTGCCTTTGTCATAGGCCTGTATGTGTATTGTTTTTGCCATGCCTCCTTACTGGTTTTTGTTTTTTGATCATGTGGCCAGTGGGCATTTTGTGTGGCAAGCCAGTGTGATTTTGAAATAGGCCAGCATGTGTTCATTGTTGTGGCATGCCGCTTAACTGGTTGCTGTTGATTGACCATGTGACTGGTGGCCATTTAGTGTAGCAAGCCATTGTGCTTTTGTCATAGGTCTGCATGTGTTCTTTGTTGCGTCCATGCCTCCTTGCTGGTTGTTGTTGTTTGTCCATGTGGTCGGTGGCCATTTAGTGAAGCCAGCCAGTGTTCTTTTGCCATTGCCCATCATGTGTTTTTGTTATGGCCATGCCTCCTTGCTCGTTGTTGTTGTTTGACGATGTGTCCGGTGGCCATTTTATGTAGCCAGTCAGTGTGCTTTCACCATAGGCCTGCATCTGTTCTTTGTTATGGCCATGCCTGCTTGCTGGTTGTTGTTGTTTGACCATGTGGCAAGTGACCATTTTGTGTAGCTAGACAGTGTGCTTTTGCGATAGGCCTGCAGGTGTTCTTTGTTGTGGTCATGCCTCCTTGCTGGTTGTTGTTGGTTGACCATGTAGCCGGTGGCCATTTTGTGCCGCCACCCATTTTTCCAGTTTTCAAAGTCATGTGCTATGGAAATTGATAGGAGAGGCCAAAGCCTTTTTTGTTTGTGCTCATTATTTTACTTTTGTCTGATATCAGTTTAATAATATGATTGAGGCCTAGTCGCTCATAGTAAATATATTTATGATTATGAACAGTGTTTTATATTATATGTTTTTTTGCATTTTTCACTTGCCTCTCCTTGCCTCCCAAGTCCTGATGGGTTTCTTTTAGTCCCCTAGTACATCAGTAAATATGTTTTAATTTTTATTTTATTTTGTCAATTTTTTCCCTACCTTCTTATATTTTTTCAATTTTTTATTTTTTAGAAAATTGATTTTTAATATTTTTCTTTTATCATTATGATTTTGTAAATGTTTTTTTTTTTTAAAGTTTTACTTTTTTTGCTTTTTTCATTTTTTTTGCATTTTCCCACCATCCATTAACCCCCTGACTGCCATAGCCACACAGCCGCACAATAGCATTCATTTTCTAAGGATTATTCGATTTCCACTCACACCTGCACCTCCCTGAGTTCCACTTGTGTCTCCCTAGATGATGCACATAAAACAAACAGTTACATCTGTATGATCTTGTTAATTATCTTTCCTGATTGCAAATAAATATTATGCTATGTTGGTGTGGTTTGACTATGGAATGGATACACTGTATTGTTATTAATTATGTATATCTTAAGTAACCACGCTAAATTATATTGCCTTTATCTGTACTAATTCAAACTGCAACAATGTCAGGTTTCACTAATGTTTTTCTTGCTTGCTTGCTTTTAGGTGCACGAGAGAAGAGACATCACTCACAGTACTGCCAGACATAAGGCCTGTAAACGTGATGCATGATCACACAACAACATGTGACATCAGTCCTCCAATCTCTTCAGCTTATGCAGCTAAGTGCCACTGCCAACTGACAGCTTCAAGATGGCCCAAAAGAAAGGTGCTGCCAAAAAAGTGGCCAGTGATAAGGAGCAGCTTCCCACCACTGGTGTGTCAGTCCAAACCTTCTATAGACAAGGTTGTGTGCCTGCCAGACCGGCCTCTGGGGAACAAGCTGGGAGAAGCACTCCCCCATCAACAGCCCCACCCCAACCTAGGCCCAAGCCCTTGTCTGGCATAGAGGCAGCCACTGCAATCACGGCAACAACGACGAGCAGTGAAGTTGAATTGGAATTGTCTCTGATGCAAAGTAGTACCCAATCCTTGCCGGAAACACAGCTAAGTGTACAACAACAGCAGCAGCATGCAATACTATATCTTCCTGAAGTAGGAGCAAAACAGGAGATTGATCTTCCTGCTGAGCAAGTAGAGCCCTCATATTTCAAAACGTCCATTAGCTTCCAGATCTTCAGTAAGAAAAAAGAAGGGTACTGCACCATCTTCTCCATGCCCCCCTTCTGATGATCTGGACGTGCATTGGAATCCACCTCAGTCCGAGACACACCAGGAGAGGCAAGGGAAAAGGAAAGTTCCTGAAAGCCTTAGAGTTATGGACGAAGGAGAGGAGGATTACGAGACAGTCATCATTATGGATGCTACCTCAGCCTCAGAGGAGAGCAACTTTACCTCTCCTCAACCTGTTTCGAAGGATGTGGCACTGATACCACCACCAGCCTCCATATTTGCAAGGCCCCTACGATCTGCATCCACAACTAGCTCAGTAGGGGTACGCACTGCAGAGAGGCAATCATCAACATGCCCACCTATCTTCACTTCTTCGGGCATTGGCAGTGGAATAGTGTCCTGACAACGAGAAAGTGGACCTCCCCATTTTGGGACTTCTGTACAGTTAGCAATCAGGAGGCTAGCATTGCCATATGCTCCATTTACCATGCGAGTGTTCAACGAGGTAAGCCTGGTACACACTATGGTACTGGAGGTCAAATGACCCATATGAAAAAACATCACACTATCCGCTGGGAGGTGCACCTTAAAAAATTGCTGCAGGTGGTGTTGGTGAAGGTGATGAGAGCAGGGAATCTGCTCCAATCACTGTGGAAGATGAAGGTGATGAGGAAGAAGAGGGTGACATCTTTACGCAAAGCACCTCTGTCCCCAGCTGTGCAATAGTATTGTCCACATCAGTAACGTCGAAATGGCACAAGACTGAGAGTCAGATGAAGACATCACAGCAACAGCATACAGTGACTGCCATGAGATGCACATAGAGTCTACCACCTTCTTCTCTGAAGAAGTCACCTGCTTCAGGGGCAGCAGAAAAGAAACAATTCCAGGCTACTATTACTTCCATGTTTAGGCAGGAGGGGCAGTAGGAATGCAATCATCCAATGGTACGTTTGTGCAACAGGAAGCTGGCTAAAATGCTAGCGTTGGATCTCCTGCCTTTTTCTTTTGTGGAAAGAGTGGGTTTTCTAGAATTTGTGGCGGCCATCTTCCTGAAATGGAAGGTTCCAAGCCGGACCTATTTTGCCAGAGTTGCTCTTCCAGCGCTCAATCACGATGTGCTGGAATTGGTTTGACAAGCTTTGCAGCAGAGTAATGTTCACATAATACACCTGACAACAAACATGTGGACCAGTTGTAATATTGGATGTGTTGCAACGGACACTGATAGTAATATAGTTAAGGCCATGGCAGATTTCAGCTATTTCAGGGTTCTGTGTTTGGTGCACTGCATCAACATCATTGTACAGGACTTTCGCAAAAAAGAAGACCGAGTCAGCAACTTACTGTCCATCTGCAGAAGAATCTGCACTCATTTAAACCATTCTTTTAAAGCCCGGAATGAGTTGAGGATTATTCAGTGTGATAATAGAATGCCAGTTAAAGCCCTCATACAGGAACTCAACATATTACATGTTGCAATGTCTGTTTGAGCAGTACAGACCGATCAACGATTATGTCATGCAAATAGGGGATGCAACTGGGAAAGGCATTATCATTGAGATGGAAAAATGTGGTCTAGTCAAATGCCTGACAGAGATGCTGCTTCCTTTTGAGGTTTTCACACTGGAAGTCAGCAAGGAGGACAGTGTGATGGGCCGAGCTATCCCATTATTGCATATGCTACAGGAACAGCTAAAGAATGTGTCTGAAATGCATACAGGTGTGGACAAAAAGAAACATGCGCTTGAGTTGGTGCAGTGCTTATTCCTTCGCTTGCCTGATAATACAAGGCTGCAAATAGACTTGTGTTGTCCAAACATTACATCTGTGCCACAATTCTTGATCCACGGTACAAATAATTACTGGTCACTCTCATTCCTTTTTCCAAAGGGGATGTTTCACAATGCAAGATGTGGATTGCTGTGCAAGCCAGTGACCAAGAAGGAGAACTATTGGAAATTTGAGGCCCACTCCCGGCCAGAAGTTCTAGGGTGTAGCCTTCAAGTTCCAAAGAGGGCAGTACTGTTGGCTCACAGCAGCCAACACCAGCAACAAGAACACCGGCAACAACCACAGGAGCATCATCCGTAACCTCTGCAATGGCTTGGTTTCAAGTGTCAGGTCTTAAGTTCGGTGCAGACGTGAAGGCAAAAGAGGTTGAGCAAGTTGCAGCATCAATGACCATTAAGAGAATGGTCCAGAACTATCTGAATGACTCAACAGCGGTCTAGCTGGATCAAACCCCATTGGTGCATTGGTATGGGAAGAGGCACCAACGGACAGTGGTCAACAGGCTGGCGATATAGTATCTGTTTTTTCCGGTCTTCAGGGTGTCTACTGAGTGTGTGTTCAGTGCAGCTGGCGGAGTTGTCACAGTGAGAATGACCAGTCTCTCGCCTCAAAACATGTAGAGATTGACCATAATCAAAATGAAACAACACCTTATACCACCGAATTACACCATACCTGAAATACAACAAGAGTAGGATGAGGCTGATTTGTCAGACTCGGGTCATAGTATTGTGTTAGATGACCAACTTCTGGGCAAACCACCTGAGTTTTTGAGGATCAACTCTACTTCCCTGACTGAGTGGGCCTGGGCCAGCATAGAACTTTCTGTCACTGAATTTCTTTGCCAAAATAAATAAATAAGGACATAGCTAGGGGAACATTATATATTTTGTTTGTTTGTGTCTGACTGACTTATGCAGCCCCACCGAAGGCACACGTATGGCTGGATTGGAGTTGGACCAGTGTGCAGTGAAAAAGCCTCCTCCTCCTTTACCTTCAAGGACATTGGGGAGACAATGCCTGCCTCGATCCAGTGCCTATCCTTTTTTTATCCCCTAGCAGGACTGTGCCAGAACATTTGATTTACAAGACTGGTCAATGTGTGTTGCAGGCCTCAGAGGATTGACAATTATGTACCACAGTGCTTGTATTGGTACAGGTAACTATTGCACCAATGAGTGATATATGAGTGATTGTGAGTGATGATTCATGTGGTGGTAGATAGTGAGGGAAGGTGTTCAACTATAATTTGCACGCTTGATTGTGATGAACTGCAATGTTTGTAGCCTGATGGGTGATCATTTTTCCTCAAGGTGATTGACTCGTCCCCTTTTATACTTAGCAAGATTTGCTTGTCGGGTCCACTCCTTTGTTTTCTGGTTCACGCTCCTCAAAGACCATTCCTTTTAGTTAACAAACAGCAATCTACACAAAAAAATACTCTAATATTTCTCTTCTTGTTCATAAACAGCAGTGCGCTACAGGTCGATCTCTCTCATTTGTGTCGGAGTCAGAACGGAGTTGCACAGATTTGTTACCCGGAGACAGAAGGATGATGGAAGGACTCAGGGTGGGACTACCTCAACAACAGCCAGAAGAAAGTTAATAACTGCAGGGAAACCAACATCATGATGACTCTAAGAGGCCTACTCAGCTCTGTGGACTGGTGGGAGGTGCATTAATTTGGGAAATGCATTGCTGCTAAGTGTATGTGCTTGCTCAAATTTGAAACTTCTCTATTATGTGGTAGGGTGGAGGGCCTGTTGTTGTAACTTGTAAGTAACTTGAGACAGACATGTGATATCACAGCAACACATTGCATTATGCACGCGCTTGGCTAAATGTTATCATGATAGTTGTGAGATTGATCAGCCCGGTGCATGCTGCCACTTGTCTCTGGTTGTAATTTGCTCTCACTTCTCAGTTATTTGATCGCATATAAGTCATAAAATGAATGATTGCAGCAGACTATGCACTTGCGCTGTCTCTGAGGCTTCTTGGAACACTCCTTATGTAGCTTTCCTTCTGTCCTTCTCCTTCACTCTTCAATATCATTTCTGTTTACACTCCACAGGCCTTCTCTTCTCCTGAAGAAAAGGCGAAAGCTCCATAACTCTCCTGCTTACCTTACCGGACCGCTTCAGCCAGGCACCCAAGATTGATGGACAATCCAAGAAGAATGCAGATGCACCACCCAAATTGTCAATACAGTATCATTTGTCTTTTAAGAATCATTTTTTAGAACTGTGTGGGTTCACTTAACTCCTCCATAATTTGTATTTTTCAAACCTAGATGACAGAACATTTAGATATACAATAATAACTTGGGTGTTGGGGTGGAAGGAACATTTGCAGTGCATTTAACTGAACGTTGTCATACTCATTCCTTCATTTCCTTCAACAACAGATTGTTGATGTGCTGCCCATTGTTGCCAAGATGAATGTTACTGTTGTGTAGTGTTTATCTTGATCAGACCTTTCTCCAAATCCCCATTCCCATCCATTCATCAAACCCCTAACTCTCTTCCCCCAGGATGTGCGTTTTATTGAGGTGTAACTTAATTTACACCATTAATGAATCACACACTTAGTGGAGCGGATGTGGTCAAAGTGACACAAACTCTCTGCGGCATCTTCAATTACCTGAGCAATAGCCCACACTTACCCACCCACGCATAAAAGATATTTTAGGTATAGAAGAACATTAGTTGTCAGCATCATCATTCAGGCCTTGTGTTGCATAAAAGCTTAACCTTGTCCACTCAAGACTTTGAGTCCACTTTTCCTGACTCAAGAATTTTGTAACTTTTAATTTTAGTTAAATACTAGCTCCACATTGCTCAGAAGAAGCAACTAGTATTCTTTGGTGCATCATGGTGGTTGTAGTCTGCTGACTGTCTCAATCTTTGTAAAGCTATGATATAAATATAACCTACTAACTCTGTGTTTTTCTTTCAATTTAGTTGCCTGTGATGGATAATCCTTTAGAGTTTAGAGTTGGAGCTCACCTAGGTGGGAGTGAGACCTAGCTTGTGATGCCTTCCCTGTTATCGCACTAGCCTGCTCTACTACCACCACCATTAAGAATAAGAATGGCACCTTGGGAAACCCTGCAGTAACTAAGGTGTTAGAAGATTGAGAGAGATAGCAGCTATCGCTTCATATCTTCAGGTAAGAGAACTATGGAGTGAAGTGAAATAGTTTAGTTAGTAAGTAAGCGACTAACTACTAATGCAGATAAGTAATCTAGGTCATTGTTGTTGTAGGCAATATAGGTCATGGCAGCATACCCCCCAATGGTCAAGATAGTTACAGCGGGTGGTAAGACAAGGGTATATAACTAACTATAACTAACCAATATACCCTTTGATAAACAGATTAAAAAACAGACTGCTCAAAAAGGCAGCAATGTAAAGTAAAAATAAAATACAAAAAAACGACTTCAGGCATAAATTATGATAAAATAAATTTTCCCTTTAATATTTAACAACAGAAAACTCACAAACAAAGCACAAAACTGTCCTAGAAAGTCCGTACAAACCCAACTCCCTTACCACCCTCTCCGCCCATGACAAAAATCCCTCCTATCAAGACAAAAAAATAAAAAAAGGGCTCAGAAGAGGGCAGCATCAATTCGAGTCTGGAGTTGATCCAGTCTCTGCTCTATCCTCCCAACTGGCTCTTGAAAAGGCCCATACACTGCAGGAGACAGCGCTGGAATAGGTGGTCTGAGCTGGAGAACAGGCAGCAGTGGCAGTTAGGGCTCCTGACAGCTGGTGGCTATGCCAGCGATGTAATGGTAGGGAGGCTGGAGGCTGTGGCTGGCTGGATGAACTGGAGCCTGAGGCAGAGGCAGATGCTTCCACCTCCTCATCCTACAGGACCACCAGCCACTGGTATTGGGCCTGGATGGTCTCCAGCCTCTGCCGCCACAGCAAGGCCACTATCTCCTGCTGTGTTAATGGTGGTGGTAGTGGACCAGCAGGAGTAGCTATTTTAAGAAAAAAGACGAATTGTAAACAATGCCCTCTGCAAATAATTTTTTTAAATTAGATAGTGTGTGGCACTGTAGCAGTACATTGCTGGTCCCCTAGGGCCATTTGAATATGACCTGATTAGGAGAGTCACAGGGCCATTTTTTACCCACACATGCCTCACATAAAAAAATCACTGACTGTCTGTCTGAAATGAATTAAGGCAGAATAACACCAAATAAATAAATAACAGAGTAGCTTTAATTTTTTCTTTTAAAGGCTTTCCTAGTAAAAAACTAAACAGACACTTTGGGGGTCATTACGATGCCATTGTATCGTATTTGGGACCATCCGCATACAAAGCGGCGATCCCACAGGCCAAATTATGATGCAACCGCCACCGTGGCGGTCGCATTGGCCACGTTTTCCATTGCGGCGGGTGCTACTGGCTGAAGCAAATGCAGCAATGAAAAACAGGGATGTGTAACATATGCCTGTACTACGTGACAGGCACAATGCAGTGCCTATCACTTTGTACAGGGATATGCCACACCTAAAGAAAAGGGCCAGGGTTGAAAGGGGGCCTGCAACGGACCCCCAATGTCCATCCCCGCCAGCCTTTTCATGGCAGGTGAACCGCCATGGAAAGGCTGGTGGGGAGGGAGCATCCTAATCCCTACGGCGGTGCCTGGTAGGCACGCCACCATTTTAGGGATTGGGAGGCCCTCCGCCGCACCAGCGGGCTCAAGGAGCCGGTCGTATGCGTGGCGGTCAATAAAACTGTTTCTGCATTCCTCAAAGACCATAACATGGGCTCTATCTACAACAACCTACACTTTCACATGGAAGGATCTATGGAAGTAATGGAGTTCATTTCACAGAGAAAGGCAACAGGGTGTTCCTTAAGAACTTGAAACACTGCATCCTGTGTTATGTGCAGTTATGATCTACACACAATAAACACAAAGGCTCTTCTCAGAGCCATCCTATTTCCCAAACATTGGCACATTTTCTTTTAAAATCCCTTTTTTAATTTAGTTTTTTACTTCATGAATACGTCAAGAAGACGCAAAACAAAATCAGGTCTTCAATAGACACCAGCACATTTTAAACTCACATCTATTTAAGTAATTCAGTGCATCTGACTGGGGGCGTCAGTGTCTGAATGGGTCTATGAGTGGATGCATGAATCTCTGAGTGGGTGAGTGAGTGACTGAGTGGGTTGGTGCATAGGTGTCTGAGTGGGTTTGTGAGTGGGTACGTCAGTGTCTAAATGAGTCTATGAGTGGGTGCATGAGCATCTGAATGGGTATATGAGTGGGTGCATAAGTGTCTGAGTGGATCTGAGAGTGGTTGCATGAGTGTCTCAATGGGTCTTTGAATGGGTGCATGAGTGTCTGTGTGGGTCTCTCAGTGTGTGTGATAGTGTCTCAATGGGTCAGCGAGTGGATGCATGAGTCTCTGAGTGGGTGAGTGAGTAGGTGCATGAGTGTCTGAGTGGGCCTGTGAGTAGGTGTGTAAGTATCTGAGGGGATCTGTGAGTGGCTGTGTGACTGTCAGAGTAGATATCTGGGTGAGATTGAGAGTGTCTGAGTGGGTGAGTGAGTGCATGAATGTCTGAGTGGGACTGTGAGTGGGTGCATCAGTGTCCGTGAGGGTCTGTGAGTGGGTGTGTGAGTGTCTGAGTGGCTCTGTGAGTGGGTGTGTGAGTGTCTGAGTGGGTCTGTATTTGGGTACATAAGTGTCTGAGTGGGTATGTGAGTGGGTGCTTGTATCTCTGAGTGTGTCTATGAGTGGGTGCTTCAGTGTCTGAGTGGGTCTGTGAGTGTGTGCATGAGTGTCTGAGTGGCTCAAAGACATTATCTGCGGTGTACCCTAAGGATCATCCTTCAGCCCAACCCTTTCAACATCTACATCTATATGACACCTCTCGCAGATGTCATCAGATCCCACGGACTCAACTTAGTCTCCTATGCAGATGACATTCAACTAATCCTCTCACTCACAGAGGACCCTTCAATGCCAAAACTAACTTTGGCAACACGATGAACAACATAGCAAATGGATGAGAGACAACAGCCGCAAACTCAACTCTGATAAAACTGAAGTACTCATCTTCTCGAAAAACAAATCCTCATGGGACCACAGCTGATGGCCAGCAAAACTCAGACCAACATCCACACTCACAGACCATGCACGAAACCTAGACATCACCCTTGACTAACCATGAAACCACAAGTCAACTTAGTCGCCTCCTCCTCTTTCTATATCCTCAGCATGCTCCACAGAATCTTAAGATGGATCCCAATCAACCTCCGATAGACCATCACCAAGGCCCTAATCACCAGCTGCCTCAACTTTGGCAATGCTTTCTATGCCAAAATTTCCACTGAGATCCACAGAAGACTCCAGAGCATATAAAACACCACAGCCAGACTCATCTTGGACCTCCCTAAACAGACCCACATCTCCCGTACCTCAGATACCTCCACTGGGTCCCCATCCAAAAGAGATGTCAGTTGAAGATCCTCACACACGCACACAAAGCTCTACATGATCAAGGACCATCCTATATCAACCATTGACTGAAATTCCATCTGCCCGCAAGACACTTGTGCTCCGTCTCACTCGCTCTTGCACATACACACCCTGCATCCATCACAGCCGCATCAGGGGCCACTCTTTCTCCTACATCTGCACCAAGACCTGTAATGACCTGCCCCCTCCACCTCCAAACAGATCCATCTCTGGCAGAGTCAGAAAGAAAATCAAGACCTAGCTCTTTGAAGGAGACATCGCAGCCTCAGTGCCCAGATACCCCAAGGGCTGACAGTGAGCACTTTACAAATGACTGACTGATTAATGGATTGATTGGATGCGTCAGTGTCAGTGAGTGGGTATGTGAGTGTCTGAGTGGGTCTGTCAGTGGGTGCGTGTCTGAGTGGATCTGTGAGTGGCTGCATGAGTCTCAAAGTAGATCTCTGAGTAAGCTTGTGAGTGACTGAATGGGTGAGTGAGTGGGTGCATGTGTGTCTGAGTGGGTTTGTGTGTGGGTGCATCAGTGAATGAGTGGGTTTGTGAGTGTCCGAGTGGGTCTGTGAGTGGATGCATAAGTGTCTGAATGGGTCTGTGAATGGGTGCATGAGTATCTCTGCGAGTCTGTGAGTAGGTGCATTAGTGTCTGAGTGGGTTGGTGAGTGGGTGCATGAGTCTCTGAGTGGGTTTGTGGATGGTTGCAACAGTGTCTGAGTGAGTCTGTGAGTTGGTGTGTGAGTTTCTGAGAGTGTCTGTGAGTGGGTACATGAGTTTTTGATTGGGTCTGTGAGTTCATCTATAATTGTCTGAGTGGGTGCTTGATGGTCTGAGTAGATCTGTTAGTGGGTGCATAAGTGTCTGAGTGGGTCTGTGAGTGGGTGCATGAGTGTCTCAGTGGATCTGTCAGTGGGTGTGTGTCTGAGTAGGTCTGTGAGTGACTGTGTGAATGTCTGAGTGTGTCTATGATTGGGTGTACAAGTGTCTGAATGGGTCTGTGAGTAGTTACACGAGTGTCTAAGTGGGGCTGTGTGTGGGTGTGTTAGTGTCTGTGTGGGTCTGAGAGTGAATCAATGAGTGTCTGACTTGGTCTGTGAGTGAGTGCATGAGTGTTTGAGGGAATCTGTGAGTGGGTGTTTGAGTGTCCCAGTGTGTATGTGAGTGGGTACATGTGTCTTTTAGTAGGTCTATGAGTGGGTGCATTAGTTCCTGATTGGGTCTTTGAGTGGGTGCGTCAGTGTATGATTGGGTCTGTGAGTGGATATATGAGTGTTTTGAGTGGGTCTCTGAGTGGGTACATGAGTGTCTGATTGGGTCTGTGAGTGGTTGCATGAGTGTCTCAGTGGGTCTGTGAGTGGGTGTGTGTCTTAGTGGGTTTGTGAGTGGGTGCATGGGTATCGGAGTGGGTCTGTGAGTGAGTGCATGAGTGTCTGAGTGAGTCTGGAAGTGAGTGCATGAGTATCTGAGTGGATCTGCAAGTGGGTGCATGAGCCTCTGAGTGGGTCTATGAGTGGATGTAAGAGAGTGTGAGTGGGTCTCTGAGTGAGTGCATTAGTATTTGAGTGAGTTTGTGAGTGTATTTAAAAAAAAACATTTCAACAATATTTACGAATACATTGTGACATTACACCGGGGGGCCACACTGAGTGCTGTGACACCTTCACAAATATTGTTTGTGGAAAGAAAACATTTTTTTGATATATTATACAAATCAGGGGTCCCTCAAAGACACCTATATTCCAGCCATGTAGTGAGGGTACCTCTGCTGTGGCGCCTTTTATTACTTTCATTGACCCACCCTCGGGACATGTCCTATTACATAAAATGGCGTCTGTAGCTTTCTACACAGGTTGTGGCCAGCCAATCACATCATTCCTTTTGGCACATGAATTTGCATCTTGTGGCAAAGTTATCGTGAAAGCTTCGCCACCTCTAGATATACAACTTTGTTTTTCCTTCAATATTTCAATAACTACTGAAGTTATTACACCAAATAACAAAAAGGGCTCTTTCTGGACCAAGAACTAGCATTCTGCCAAATTTGGTGTAATTCCATCCAGCATTTCGGGCTGTAGTAGTGTTCAAAATCCCAATGGGAATTAATACGGCACATGCACTTTTTTTGACCCCCCCCTTTTTTCAGCCCCAACTTGATGAATCACCCCAAAACTTTCCATTGAGAACTAGAACCAGCAGGGCACTTTTTCGGAATATTTCCTGAAGATTAGTCAAATGGAGCCAAAGATATAGGCAAAAAACACTTTTACTATGAAAACTATGTCTGAACTATAACTACCTACTGGCGACTGTAGGTAGCAGATAGTTATAGTTAAGACCATGTATCCATTGGAAAAGCATTTTTTGACTTGCCTATAACTTTGGCGTCGTTTGACAAATCTGAAATTTTCCCAAAAAAGTGTCAAGGTAGGTTCTGGTTGTCATGGAAAGTTTGGGGGTGATCCATGCAGTGGGGACCGAGAATTTGGGGCATGAAATAAGGGTGCCTTTGTAATGTTAATTCCCATAGGAACCTTTTGCCACATATACAGCCCAAACCGCTGAACGGACGTACACCAAATTTGGCATGGAGGTAGATGTTGTTTCAAGGAGGTGCCTTTTGCCTATTTGGTGTAAATCTGTTCACTAGTTTTTGAGAAATTTAAGCCGAAAATTGTAGTGATATTTCTGGCCACCGGTTTTGTGAGTAATCGCTAATGCACGCGCCAATGGGAATGCTCTGATTGTCTGGATGCAACCTGAAAGGAAAGTTGCGGCCGCCATTTTATCTATCGGGAACGGTTCACGGGGCTGAACATTTGTGTGAAAGCTCCCATAAGGGGTCAGAGTGGAGGTACTTTGACCCGATATTTGAGAAATGAGGGTGTTAGCGACAAGTTATATGTCCAAAATAGTTTTTTTAATCGAATGCGATATTCATGCCGACACTGATCGCCAGTGCGCCCCCTGTGTACCATCGTGGGGATGTCGCGACTATCGACGACATCATCAATATTGGTGGAAATATTTTAAAAAGTAAATCATTAATACGCCTTGTTATAGAGATATTGAGATTTTGATAAATGTTTTTATAAAGTTATTTATATAGTGAGTTATGTACTGTGATGGTTAGATTAATTATATAGTTATAATTTTTTTATGTGGTGGTGGCTATTTAAAACCTGCTTTTGCTTTCTGCCTTTGCGACGTAACCACCGGGATCGCGATGCCCAACGTTCTTGTGAACTCAGGCCTCAACGCAAAATCAGAAAATAGATTTTAGAGATGGTTGTTCTAGAAATACACTAGAAAAACATGAATTTGAAGTGTACAGTAATAAACCCCTAGTGTGTAAAATACTTTAATATGTGTGCATATATATGTTTTCACTTTATGAAAAAGGCGTGATCGTCATGAAAATGGAAAATAGGTCTGAAAGATGGTTTTATAGAAACTTAGTAGAAAAATATGAGTTCAAGCATGCTTTGAAAGAAGTATGTACATAGTACTATGTGTAGTGCAATGTTTAGAATGGATTTTTTACATATTATTTTTGGAAATGTTGGTGGCTATTGAATGTCTGCTTTTGGATTCCATTTTCGCGATGTATTCGTGGGGATTTCAACATTGTCGCGACAATTGTACAAAGCTAAAGGAAAAGAAATTCCTTTAGAAAAAAACTTTACAATATTTTGGGTACTAGGGTGGCTCTGACAAAAGCAGTTGTGTTGGTTGTGTGTATATGGCTGCTATACATAAGACCGGATGCAGAGTTTAACGTTACTTAGAAACACCCTGTTGCCTTCATCTGTAAAGTGCACTCCATCATTTCTATAAATTCCATGCATGTCGAAATGCAGATTGTTGTTATAGATACAGCCCATGCGATGGTTTCTGAGGAATGCGGAAACAGTCTTATTAACATGTTTCCTGGCTTTGTCAATCTGTGGACAGAATTGATTTTACGACTTCCATTTCTGTCTTTGGCATATTTTAGAGTTTACCAAGACAGTGTGAGGGAAAAGTGACATCAGTTCTGCAAAGGTATCCTTCATTAGGATTTCCAGACCTACCCCACTTAGTGTGCCTAGGTCATTTCCACCACAGTGCACAATCATGAGGTGAGGAGCTCAGCAATCCAAAATGGTTTTAACCAAATTCGTTGTTAAAATAAAGTTAAACCTATATGTTATTAAACAGCTAGACTCAAACTTTATGTAAAATATGTCTATATATGTGTTTTAAAATTTGTCATTTGCACTTGAGACTACCGACATCATTGCGACTACCAGTGTCCCCATAAACAAGGAAAATGCGTTCTTGATGTAGTTTTTTCGACAAATGAATACAAAGGGGAAATTTAAATTCATATCTTTCTAAACAGCAAGACTGAAACTTTAGGTAAAGTATGTCTATAAATGTGTTTTACACTTTGTCAAAAACACGCAGTATTTGCTGTGTGTTCTTGGCAATTGCACTCATAGAATCATACACGCACTACCTACACAATCATACAATCATCAAGGCACTACTCATGCACTTACGTAATTACCCAGACATTACACACTCGATCAACGATATTAACTTTATTTCTGATCGATGAACCATAAAAGTGCACAGTGCCAAGACATTTTTTGGTTACATAAAAATGTAATCAATCCAATCACATTTCATGCTAGTGTACATATATTAATCGATTTCCAACATAGTATATCAATTTATAAACTGCAGCTCTATAACTACAGTCAGACCCAGGGAGACAAAAACCTAAAAGTGAAAACCCTTGCGGGTGGGCTCCTAAGGGTCCATCATGTGACCTGGGTTATCTGTATTATTTCCAAATGAGGGCGGCTCAGGTACACACTCCCTCACAGACCCATACAGCCACCCACACACCCAGTCACCAACCTTTACAGCGACTCACACACCCATTGTTAAATTTTACAGGTTACAGTTAGGAAATACAATTAAAAATACCTTTGAAATTCACTGAAAAAAACAAAGGTTACAGGGATGTTATAGTTAGGAATAAGCATTTAAAAAAATCTTAGATATTCACTGAAAAAACCAAAGGTTACAGAGACGTTATAGCTAGGCTGACAATTCACTCGTACAAAACCAGAGAAATTCAATAGTTATAGTTAGCTGAGCTAACTATAACTCGCACCCCCGCAATGCACTGCTTATAACCTCACATATTACATCACTCATGACATGATCAGTGACATCACTGATGTCATCACTGATGACATCACAGATGACATCACTGATGACATCATCCACAGAATCTCTGAAGCACCCTCTCCCACCCCAATATAACCTTTCATACTCCCACTCCAACTTTTACACTAGCATTCTCAAAACCATTGACACACCCATTCAAGTACTTTCACACCCACTCACTGATTCATAGGTCTACACACACATCCACTCAGTTACCCAAACAGCCACTTATACACAAACTCACTCACTAATACAGCCACTGATATATCCACTCATACACCCATACGGCCACTCACACACAATCAGATCATAGATCTACTCACACACCTACTCACTCACCTATAGAGTCAATCATACAGGCATTTACTCACCTATACAGCTATACACACACACACACTAATTTATCCATACAGATAGTAACACATTCTCACTCACCTATTCAGTCACTGAAACAAGCACACACTCAACCATACGACCACTATCGCAATTACTCAGTCACATATACACTCACTCATATACTCCAACACTCACCTATACTGCCTTTCACATATGCAGTTACTCACCCAATTACCACCAACTCAGCCATTCACACACTCACTTACCGATACAGGCCCTTACACACACACTCACTAACCCATGGAGCCACTGACTCACCCCCTCACTCACCCCCTCACTCATCCATACAGGCATTTAAACACCCCCTTATCCACCCATACAGACATTGAGACACACATACACGTACTCAGACAACCTATCACTCACCCATACAGAAACTCATTTACCCACTCAAACACCAATACAACCACTTAGACACCAACTGACAGACCGATACAGACATTCACACAACAAGTTACTCACCCATACATTCACTGAGAGACCTAATCACTCACTTATACAGTCAGTCACGCATCCACTGAATCATCCATACAGGCTCTCATACACACACTGATTCACCAATACACATTGGTATATATATTAAAACTCATAAACCTTTTTAAAACACTCAATGTCACTGGATGATGTCATCCGTGATGCCATCAGTGATTTCATTTGAGATGTCATCAATGATGTCACAGACCCTGTCCTGAGTGATGTAATATGTGAGGTCCTAAGCAGTGCATTGCGGGGGCGTGAGTTACAGTTAGCTTAGCTAACTATAACAGCTGAATTTCGATGATTTTGTATGAGTGAAATCTGTTATGTTATGTTATGTTAAGTAAACTTGTATAGCGCGCAGCTGCCACAGCGAAGGGGCGTCCCGGCGCTGATAGCAGTGTCGGTAGAGAGTGGGAGCTAGACTGTAGGAAACAGGTGAGTTTTGATGGCCTTACGGAAGGATAACAGGCAATCTAAGCGGCGAGTCTGCACAGGGAGAGAGTTCCACAATTTAGCGGCCAGACAGCGAAAGGACCTGCCCCCGCTCTAATGCGTTTCACCCAGGGGACAGTGGCCAGAAATTGCTCAGCGGAGCGTAGCTGGCGTACGGGAACATATGGAACCAGCAAATTAGATAGAATCTCAGGGGATGAGAGTTTTAGTATTTTGAAGGCCAGACAAAGTGCCTTGAATTCGATCCTCTTGGGGATGGGTAGCCAGTGAAGGCGACGCAAAGCACCCGACGTAGAACAGGTTCTTGAGAGCCTAAGCAGAACTCGAGCGGCTGCATTCTGGACTCGTTGAAGGCGATTCACTTCCGCCTTGTTGGCACCTAACAACAAAGAGTTAGCATAATCCAGTCTTCACAAAATAGTTGCCTGTACTATCAGCTGACGTGTGGCTGGGTCAAAGAAACCCAATAAAGGCCTCAGACCCCGCAAGAGTCCAAAGCAGGCGCCAGCAATCTTTTTGGTGTGCTCCTGAAATACAAGAGTGGAGTCGAACCAGATCCCTAGATTCTTTACCACCAACTTAGGGTTGGGGGCGCAGCCCAAGGACGCCGGCCACCACTGCGTACTCCAGAGCCCCTTGTCGTTCCCCACCAACAACACTTCTGACTTGTTGGCGTTAAGCTGAAGGCGGTTCGTGGTCATCCAGCGTGCGACCGCCTCTAGCCCGTTCCGGAACTGCGTGGTGCCCCGAGACTGGTCATCGGAGAGGGCCACCACCAGCTGCGTGTCATCAGCATAGGAAACCATGGTCAGGCCATGGTCCTGCGCCAGTCCCGCCAGGGGTTGGACGTAGAGGTTAAATAGAACAGGGCTTAGCGCCGAGCCCTGGGGGACCCCCTGCTTGATGGAATGGGCGTGAGAGAGGAAGGGGGGGGCGGAGACCTGAAAAGCTCTGTCAGACAGAAAGGACCGGAACCACTCCAGTGCCAAACCGACTACCACTGCTTCCTCTAGGCGACACAGGATCTGATGGGAAACCGTGTCAAACGCGGCGCTGAGATCAAGCAGTATCAGAGCCGCAGTTTGACCCTCATCCAAAATGGTCCACAGATGTTCACTCACTGCTAAAAGCGCCGTCTCGGTACTGTGACTGGGGCGGAAACCATTCTGGGAGCGGTCTAAGATACCGCTGTTGTTCAAGAAGCCCGAAAGGACTTTATTAGTGTGGGCCTTTGCGATTTTAGCAACCCAAGGCAGGAGGGAAATAGGTCAAAAATGTTCCGGCTTGGTGGGGTCTAATGAGGGTTTTTTCAGCAGGGGGATCACCCTTGCTTGCTTCCATGCCGAAGGAACCACCGCCGTGGTGAAAGAAGAGTTAATCAACTGACATAAGGGCGTGAGAAGTATTGGTAAGCAGTCTCTAAATTGGGCAGGCCTCATGGGATCCAGAGGGGAACCTGATTTGACCTTCGTGCTCAATGTAAGAAGCTCGTCCTGAGATTTAGGGGGTATTACTGCCAAGATAGCAGTAGGCAGAGAAGCTAATGGAGTCACGGGGTCCATGGGGCATATGGGGAAGGATTTATAGATGGCTTCTACCTTCTGAACAAAGAAGGTGGCCAGATCCTCGCATTGCTGCACAGACGTAATCGTCGAGGATCTTTCCTATTTTTAAAGTCGTTGAGTATTTTAAAGATGCTTTTCACAGGATTTTTGCTGGACTTGATCTCGTTAGTGAGGTAGGCCGCTCGTGCCAGGTGTATGGCCTTGTGGTATCGTTTGATCTCGTCCTGGTACAGCTTTTTAGCCACAAGGTCGTATTCCTTTCTCCAGGCCCGTTCTAGCTGTTTGCATATGGTATGCAAGGCGGCTAGAGAGTCATTGTACCAGGGATTGGAGCTAGAACAGCGGCCTTTGGACCATTTAGCAGGAATAAGAGTATCTAATGCCTGTAATATCCAGTCGCAGAGTGCTTTATACGATTGCTCTGGGTCAGTGTCTAAGATAGGGGGACAGGACGCCAGGCAGGCAAGTAGGTCCTCTAGTTTAAGTTTATGCCAGCAACGTCTAAAGGTGGCCTTGAGGTCAGCTCTGGGCACTCCCTGGGAAAGAGGGAGGGAGATGGAGATTAGGAGGTGATCGGACCAGCACACCGGGCTAGGGGTTTTGACCGTAAGGGAAGAAATGTTGGAGAAAACAGGATCAAGTAAGTGCCCAGCAGTGTGGGTAGGTCCTACCACCAGCTGTCTTAATTGACAGGCAGCAAAGTCCGTGAGCAAGCTGCTGATTTCTGGGTCGGAGGGACGGTCGAAGTGTACATTTAGATCACCAAAAAAGACTAAAGTTCGCAGCTGTCAGTGCCAGGGAATTCACAGCCTCGATGATGGCTGATTTGAATTCTGAGATTGGTCCAGGGGGGCGGTAAACTAATAGGCCGGTGATAGAAGAGTGTGCACTGAAGGAGATGAAAAAGCGAGCGCATTCGCACCCTGCTACGTCCTCCTTAACAAATGTACAGTGAAAGTGAGATTTAAAAATAACAGCTATACCCCCGCCTCTAGTCTCCCTGTTGAGAGTCCGAATGCTGAACCCCGGGGGGAGTGCGAGGCCTGGTTCAGCCACTGTGGCATCCGTTAACCAAGTTTCGGTTACGAAGAACACGTCGGGAGATTCATCCTCTATAAGGTCATAAATCTCCTTATAGTGTTTAACCAAGGAACGGACATTGAGGTGTAAGATTTTCATAGTGGGTCTGGATGGAGCAGGGGGCAGTGAGGGGCAGGAGTTATAGCCACACTTGCGACAGCAAAAAGGCCCTTCCACTGCAACCCCTAGGCACAAGCCGCAAGGGTTTACCCGCTGGCCGATGGACATCAGAAGCTCCCTGGTATATTTTGACACCACTGAATTGAAACCGCCAGCATGTCTGGTGGCTGGCGTCGTCCAGCCGCGGACGGGCGCAGACGGGCTTGCCTTTGGCGCGCCGCTGGCGCGCCCGCTGCGCGTGTCCGCTGCGCTCCCGCACCATGGACAGCCTAAATAGTGTGTCCTGGAGCAGGGGGATGTAAAGACTAGCCCGCCTCCCCTTCCATAATGGCGGCCGTGAGACGGCAACCGGAAGTGGGTGGAAAAAAAACACACCGGCCGGGTCGGAGCAGTACTCCCTCCACATCAATCAGCCCTAATGGCTGCGGTGGACCGGGGAGGTGCAGAGACCACGAACACACCGTCACAACAGGTAGGCAAAATAGTAAAAACAGTTAAGTAACAGCTATAAAAATCATTGATTTGCTAGTACCTTTTTAAAAGTTCACAAAAGAACACGTCTAACAATTAAAAAGATTTACGTTGAGAAAACCTCAAAAGTAGATTTTACATTCAAATAGTAAAATAGCAGCGCAGGAAGCGTAAGAGAGCGTCCGCTTCTACCAACAACTGCAGGCAATTAAGTGCGCTCCCGCGCCATGGGCAGCCTAAATAGTGTGTCCTGGAGCAGGGGGATGTAAAGACTAGCCCGCCTCCCCTTCCAGAATGGCGGCCGTGAAACGGCAACCGGAAGTGGGTGAAAAAAAAACACACCGGCCGGGTCGGAGCAGTACTCCCTCCACATCAATCAGCCCTAATGGCTGCGGTGGACCGGGGAGGTGCAGAGACCACGAACACACCGTCACAACAGGTAGGCAAAATAGTAAAAACAGTTAAGTAACAGCTATAAAAATCATTGATTTGCTAGTACCTTTTTAAAAGTTCACAAAAGAACACGTCTAACAATTAAAAAGATTTACGTTGAGAAAACCTCAAAAGTAGATTTTACATTCAAATAGTAAAATAGCAGCGCGCGAAGCGTAAGAGAGCGTCCGCTTCTACCATATATTATAGTAAGGACTTAACATTAAAAAAACCTTAGAAATTTTGCTGAAAAGAAAAAAGGTACTGGGACGTTATAGTTAGGCTCAGATTTCACACATACAAAATCATAGAAATTCAGCTGTTATAGTTTTCTGAGCTAACTATAACTTGCACCCCCGCAATGCACTGCTTATGGCCTCACATATTACATCACTCAGGATATGGTCAGTGACATCACTGATGACATTTCAAATGACATTTGCATTAGGCACAGGAGACCCCATGCCCCAGAAACAGGCTGTGCAATGCAAAGGGAGGAGGGCCGTTAATGGCCCTGGGGTCTAGGCTCCTAGACAGTACGTGAAATACAAAAGTCTATGTAAAATGCACTGGATTTAAAGCATTAGACTATGTAAATGATTCTTTTTGCTATTGCAGGTGATGTTATAGAGTGGTTATGAAGTTGTGAGGGCCAACAAATTAGTGATTGCCTGTAGAACAATCCTACTAAAAGTAGCAAGGAAGCCCAAAAAATAAACTAAGCTGCATATGTAAAGTTTCAGATTTACTACATGAACAACTGAATGACTCATTTATGGTTACATGCTAATGGAAACCTACAAACAAATACATAAGAAATAGAATACATCTTAATCTACATACATTTTCTTTGCATGCTCTCTGGATCACAAAATAAAACTGTCCCAACAAGCCAAACAAAAAACATCTTTCTTATGCACCCCTGTGCAACAAAATGAAACATTGACCTAGCAGTGAGCCACACAAACTACTATTTGAAAGCCCTGATAATTGGCCAATAGAAAAAAATATATAATCTCAATTTTTTAACAATAACAAAGATTGCCTTTCATTTACTTGGCCTCCATATGTAGCACAAACCCACTAAAAGAAGCAATGAAGCCCAAAGAATAAACTAGACTGCATATGTAAAGTTTCACCTCTGTGCAACAAAATAAAGAATTGACCGAGCAGTGAGCCACGCAAACTACTATTTGGAGGACATGATAATTGTCCTCTAGGAAAAAATATAATAATCTCAAATTTTAACAACAACAATTGCCTTTCATTAACTTTGGCCTTCATATGTAGCACACTCCTACTAAAAGTAGCAAGGAAGCATCCAAAATAAACATGACTGCATATGTAAAGTTTCAGATTTGCTATATGAACATCTGAAAGACCCACTTATGGTCACATACTGATGGAAACCTTCTTCTCTGGTTCACTAAATAAAACTATGCCCAACAAGCCAAACAAAAAACAAAAAACATCGTCCTTAAGTACTTCTGTGAAACAAAATAGAAAAGTGACTTAGCAGTGAGCTACACAAACTACTATATGGAGAGCATACTAATTGGCAATTAGGGAAAAACAATTTTTTTTTATAACAATAATGATTGGCTTTCATTCACTTTGGGCATCAGATGTAGCACAGCCCGATGAAAAGTAGCAAGGAAGTCCAAAAAATAAACTAGACTGCATATGTAAAGTTTCTGAATTATTACATGAACAACTAAAAGACACATTTATGGTCATATGATCCTTTAATACAATAGATACAAAGAAAAAAATCTCATTAAATCTGATTGCCACTCTGTAGTTATAGTTAGTATTCCCAAAGATAGGAATTTGTCAGATATTAGCTCCTTCATAACTTTCCATCCGTTTGACTAATCACCACAAACTTTTCAGACTTATAGCATTTTCTACATTTTGAGATTATGTACATTTTTGGGGTTAGTCGTTAAGGTGGTGTAAAGATAAAAGGAGCTCCCAAATCGCATTTTTCCACCAATGCATTTTCCATAAACTATCGTATTTGACAGAGCGCGAAAACGGCTAAATGGTCATACATGAAACTTGGCACGATTATACATTATGGTACAGAGATGATGATTTTTGAGAACTGCAGTTAAGTAGGGTAAGTAGTTTTTTGAGATATAAGGCATTTATACTTAGTGATATTTGTCACCGCTGTATTTTCACAGAATTTCACAAACTTATGTGAAACTACTGTGGTAACTACCCATAAACTCACATAGAATTATGTATAAAAAAATCTGAATAAAGTTCACTATTTATTGACATTTTAAGAAAGTGGTAATAGATAGGGGCCTACTACTTACCTATATCTAAGACCCTAACACTGAACACAGCCAAAGTGTAGTAAAAACAAGACTGCCTTTTCATTCTATAAAAACAGCCATTACCCAATTATATACTGGCTTGTCATTGCCATGTACCACAGTATACTGCAAAGTTATCACGGTACCATGTTGCAAAATATAACTAAGTCCTAGCTGTATAATTGGATTGCGGTACCCTTGCATCACGCTTGTTGTCGCATGAGCAATGCAATACTTAAGTCAGATTTACAAAAGAACACAAGGCCATCATGCATGGCCCTGTGTTGATTGGAAAATCTGGAGAAAAGCAACGCAACACAATTCGCTGTTTTGCACTATTCTGTACCAAATAATCTCCATTGCTGCTAAACTTCACATACATCCGTAAGCCATGCCACTGTAGCCACTCCATTATTTGATATTCCACTCTACACCACTCCACTCTATGCCTGTCCACTGTGCGAGAGTCCACTCTACGCTACTCCACTCTACGCTATTACACTGTACGCAATGCCACTGTATGCCACTACACTCTATGTTCTTACACTATACGCACCTCCACTCTATGCCACTTCAGTCTACATCACTCCTTTGCATACCACTCCACTAGACGGTACTCCACTATATATCATTCCACTCTACGCCATTCTACTGAATGCCACTCCATTCTACTCTATTCCCCTGTATGCCACTCCTTTCTACAGCACTCCGCTGTATGCTAATCCACTGTATGCCACTCCACTGTATGCTACTCCACTCTACACCACTCCACTCTATGCCTGTCCACTGTGCGAGAGTCCACTCTACGCTACTCCACTCTACGCTATTACACTGTATGCAATGCCACTGTATGCCACTACACTCTATATTCTTACACTATACGCACCTCCACTCTACGCCACTCCAGTCTACATCACTCCTTTGCATACCACTCCACTGGACGGTACTCCACTATATATCATTCAACTCTACGCCATTCTACTGAATGCCACTCCATTCTACTCTATTCTCCTGTATGCCACTCCTTTCTACAGCACTCCGCTGTATGCTAATCCACTGTATGCCACTCCACCGTACGCTACTCCACTCTACTCCACTCCAGTGTTTGGCACTCAACTCTACACCACTTCATTTTACTCTATTCGATTGGACCCCACTCCAATGTATGCTCCTCCACTGTATGCTATTGCACTGTACCCATCCCAATGTCCGCCACTCTAGTCTACATCCCTCCATTATATGCCACTCCACTCTATGCTACTCCACTATACACTATTACCCTCTACGCCACTCCACTGTAGAATGTTCCGCTCTACGCCACTTCACTCTATGCTATTTCACTGTACACAACTCCACTCTACGCCACTCTGCTACATGCTACTCCAGTATATGCTATTCCACTATATGTTATTCCACTGTATGTCACTCCACTCAATGCTATTCCACTGTATGCCACTCCAGTGTATGCTACTCCACAGTATGCCACTCCAATGTATTCCACTCCAATGTATGCCACTCCACTCTATTCCACTGCATTCTGCGCTATTACATTTGCCACCACTCCACTGTACACCACTTCACTGTTTGCTGTTACACTCTACCCCATTCCAGTGTACAACACTCCAGTCTATACCACTTCACTGTATGCAACTGCATTGTTCACTACTCTAGTATACGCTATTCCAGTCTATGCCACTCCACTGTACACCACTCCACTCTATGCTATTCATCTGTATGCCACTCCACTGCATGCTACTCCACTCTACGCCACTCCAGTGTTTGGCACTTAACTCTACAGCACTTCATTCTACTCTATTCGCTTGGACCCCACTCCAATGTATGCTACTCCACTGTATGCTATTACACTCTACCCATCCCATTGTCCGCCACTCTAGTCTACATCCCTCCATTATACACCACTCCACTGTACGCTACTTCACTATACACTATTACCCTCTCCTCCACTCCACTGTACAATGCTCCACTCTACGCCACTTCATTCTACACTGTTACACTGTACACAACTCGACTGTATGCCACTCTGCTACAGGCTACTCAAGTATATGCTATTCCACTCTACGCTATTCCACTGTATGTCACTCCACTCTATGCTATTCCACTGTATACCACTCCAGTGTATGCTACTCCACTGTATGCCACTCCAATGTATGCCACTCCACTCTATTCCACTCCACTCTATTCCACTCCACTCTGTGCTATTCCATTGGACACTACTTCACTCTACACCACTCCACTGTTTGCTATTACACTCTCCCCCATTCCAGTGTACGCCAATCCAGTCTATACCCCTTCACTGTATGCCACTGCATTGTTCTCTACTCCACTATATGCTATTCCAGTCTATGCCACTCTACTGTACACCACTCCGCTCTATGCTATTCCACTGTATACCACTCCACTGCACGCTAATCCACTCTACGCCACTCCAGTGTTTGGCACTCAACTCTACACCACTTCATTCTACTCTATTCGATTGGACCCCACTCCAATGTATGCTACTCCACTGTATGCTATTGCACTCTTCCCATCCCATTGTCCGCCACTCTAGTCTGCATCCCTCCATTATAAGCCACTCCACTGTACGCTACTCCACTATACACTATTACCCTCTAGCCCACTCCACTGTACAACGCTCTGCTCTATGCCACTCCACTCTTCGCTATTACACACTTCCCCATTCCAGTGTATGCCACTCCAGTATATACCACTTCACTGTATGCCACTGCATTGTTCGCTAGTCCTCTATACGCTATTCCAGTCTATACTACTCCACTGTACACCACTCCACTCAATGTTATTCCACTGTATACCACTCTACTGTATGCTACCCCACTCTACGCCACTCTAGTGTACACCATTCCACTCAATGTCACTCAATTCTATGCTAGTCCATTGGATGCCACTCCCACTCTATGCCACTCCACTATATGCTGTTCCACTCTACTCCACTCCACTAAACACCACTCCAGTCTACACCACTGCACTGTACGCCACTCCACTCAGCGCTATTCACTCTATGCTATTCCACTCTGTGCTATTCTACTCTACACCACTCCACTATTCTCCAATCTACGCCACTTCAATCTTTGTCCCTCTTCTGAATGGTGTTCCACTCTACCCCTCTCCACTGAACGCCACTCCACTGTATGCTATTACACTCTAACCCACCCCACCCCACAATACACTGCTCCAGTCTACACCACTTCACTGTACATCACTCCACTGCACGCTGCTACACAATACACTATTACAGTTTACGCCACTCCACTGTATGCTACTACACGATATGCTATTACAATCTACGCCACTCCAGTCTAAGCTGCTCCACTCTATGCTATTCCACTTTATGCCACTCCACTGTACGCTACTCCACTGTCCGTTACTCCAGTGTACTCGCCTCCCCTTTATATAACTCCACTCTACAAAACTCTACTACACTTTATGCCACGCTAGACTCTACTCTACTCTATCCGGTACACTCCACTGTCCAAATTTGCATTCAAACTTATACCCGTACACTTTGCCGTACAACACTATATTACACTTTCCAACACTGTACAACACAGCACTCCACTCTACTATGTGAGACGCCATCCCAATTTATAACGGTTTCCTCACCTCTATGCTACACCACTTCAATGCATGCCACCCCACTCCACGCTTACCCACCATACCCTACTCTACTTCATGCTGCTCAACTGTACATCACTCTATTGTACGCTGTTCTACTCTATGCCACTCTGCTCTTCTACACTCTACTGTACAGTATTCGACTGTATGCTATTCCACTGTATGCTACGCCACTTTACAGTACTTCACTCTATGCCACTATAGTGTATGCCACTCCACTCTACACCGCTCCATTGTATGACACTCTCCTCCACTGTATATAACTCCACTCTATAAAAGTCTTCCACACTTCATGCCACTCTGTGATATTCTATTCCACTCCATCCCCATACGCTTAACTGTCCAAATCTATACTCCACTCTATGCCGGTACACTCTAATGAAAAACACTCTATTCCATTATAGGACACTTTTCGGTATGGCACAGCACTCCACTCTAGTGTACGAGATCGCACTCCAATTTATAACAGCGTACTACCTACACTAGACCAGTACACTCCACTCCATGCCTCTCTACTCGATGACAGACCAATACACTCTATTGTACATTACTTCACACTGTTACACCACTCCCCTTGACTCTACTCCACTGTACAACTGTACAAGACTTTATCTCACTCTACGCTGCTATACATCAATCCACTCTATGCCGCTCCACTGTTTCAGACACTACTGTACTCTATGCAACTCTCCTCTATAACACTCTACTACACTGTATGCCACTCTCTGACACTTTACACCTATCTATACCCCTTCCCTCCAATGTACAACATTATACCATACTGTATGCCACTGTACAACACTCTACTCCACTCTACTCTATGATACTCTAGTCCGGTATACAAAACTGTACACAACTGTTTGTATGCCACTGCACCCCACTTTTCTCCAATCGACTCTGACACATTACTCCACTCGACTCCACTACTCCACAATTTGTGTACATGAATGATTATATTGTATTTTGAATGTTGCTCTTTGTATATAAATTGTATAAAAACGAAAATATGACTACATGTTACTATGTTAATCAAAAAAAATGAATGAATCATAAAAAATGCCAAACTTTATCCTAGAAAAAAAGATTTAGGCACTTTGGGTTGTTTTTGTGATGCTTTGCACATTTATAAAGACCATTAAATATATTCTTTAGATTTTGTTACCGGACAGGACACTGTTCTGTTTTTGTTGACTGGTATTTTCCCCTGAACCTGCTGGTATATCTGATTACAGAGGCCCTCTTGATTTTTGTCGAATGTTAGCACTAGGATCAGGATTAGCATTCAGAAGTAGAACTTTACATGAGTGGAGCAATAAATGGTGGCTCCATTCAGGGAATGGATAATTTATACACTCTGACTAGGAGAGTTCTACCTTCGGCTGCAGCTAAGACTCTATATGGAAGTTAAATATGCAGTGTTACTACTCCTTCTCAGTACATTGACATGAATATATACTGTACAGCATAATTAAAATATTCTATGGTAGGATGTTGAAGCACCATTCAAGGGACACCACCAGTGTACATATTGGTTCACTTCAAGGAGGTACCACAGGGTGTTTGTATTCTAACTGGATTATGTTCTACAATGCTAAATATTTTCAATTGTTCGAGGTCTATTTCCTCATGCCCACCTCTCAATATGCAGCCCCTTAAGATCAGGTATGCGCTTATGAAGGTGAATAATTGGCTGGCCATGATTCACCCAAAGACCTGTCAAGTTCTGTTTTGTGGGAACATTTAAGATCTTGGAAACTTGTATAGACACTTTAATACTTTGAAATGTTTTATAACGGGCATGTGGTAGTATGTATGAAATTGAGAGTGAATGACAGGTTGAGTTTTAAACTTTTTAATTCTTTTGAAGTTGGGGGGCAGACCATAAATCTACATTCAAATGAACTTTTGATAAAATGCTCATGAAATATTGATGTATGTATAGAGTTTGCATTCTGGATGTAAGTATTAATGTATAATGCACACAAAGAGGCTGGCCAGGAATTTTGTTTTTGAAAAAATATTGGTTTTTCAACACCCAAATGCTCGCCATCCAATAATTGTTGAAAGGGATGCTTCCTATCATGCTATGGTGGTTGTTTTGCCCTAGTGTAACCCAGTTGTTGTGCAGATATATTCAATGATGTATTTTCCCAAACATTTTACATAGCAGAATGAAATTATATCATCACTGACAAAGAGATCTTGGAGATCTTTTGAGGAACACACACAATATTTATTAGGTGCCAAACACACAGTAGAAGCATACACTGTTCACAGACGTTTACAGTTTTTGAAATCAGCCAGAGCATTGACTCTCAGACATCTTAGGTGAACCTCCTTTTATCCTGACTATGGTTGTGTGATTAAATAGAAACCAGGTCCAAACAATGATAAAATGAGACTCACTCCACCAGAGCCAACCTGAAAATGAAAATAGGGTGATTAATGATTCTCCCATTAATTTTGCCATCTGAGACTTAGAATAGCATTGCTAAAAGCATTTATTTAAACTGGAAGCATTTTTAACAAAAGTACATATGGGCTTACAATCTCTCAATAACTTGAGCCAGAGAAGTGTTTGGTACATGTGAGAAGAATAAGTTATTGTACAAAGGAAAGCCTCTATACTGGGCTTCAGTTCAGATAAGACAGCAAGCTATGGGTTTTTTTCATGATTCTAAAACTGAAAATCTAAATCATTAGCAGTAGTTCAGAGATATTTTGGGAGCCAATTTTATATATAAATATTAAAGAATATGTGCAAATATGTTCCGTTTGTGCCCAGACTAAGAGTTCATATATTAAACCTTTCAGTCATTTGAAACCAAGGACTGTTCCATCTAAACCCTGATATACTGTATCCATGGCTTTTATAGTAGAATTGCTTAAGATCCAAAACTGTCCTTTCATTTTGGACGTTGTAGACCTTTTAACAAAGATGGACATTTAATTTCATTAGCAGGGTTGCTCATTTCAAAAGAGCTAGTACAAATCTTTGAACAACATAGCATTAATTTTCATGGAATACCATAAGTTCTGATAACTGACAGGTGGTATCAATCCACAAATAGATTTCAGTCTGCTTTCTGTAAATAATTAGATATACAGGTTTGTCTATCTACTATCTACCACCCTGATGGAGATAAAAAATCAATTTATTCAACTGCATTTGAGCTATCAAGCCTCACAACAAGAAGAGAATTGCAAAGATTCTGGAAGCTGGGAGGAAGGGAACATGGTGGCAGGTTAGACCTGCTGCGGGTTCACTCTACCCTACTCCGGAAAATGCTACTAGATTTCCCTGAGCCCTTGAGTCCTACACATCGGAGAAAGTGCCTACCATACTACAGATCCGGCCTGTTTGTCCTCACCTCCTGTAGTCGTGGTGTTCTTTCTCTGGAGCCTGTTTTTTGGACCTGCCAGCCCGGAAAGAGTTTTGCCGTCCCTGTGGCCGGTCGGCTAATTGAGACGCTTGCTTCCGTCTGCTGCCTGCTTGCCGCTGCCTGCCGGGCATCAGGTAACCGTGGGGGGCTGGTGACTGGTGCTGCTGTCCGTTTATGGGGGCAGCTCGCGGCAGCCTTGTAGACTGACTGGGAGTACATATGAGCCGGCCCCGTGGTCTGTCGGGGGTCGGCTGCTCCAGGTGGCGGACGGCATCCAAGCAGAGAGGCGGGCCGCTGCAAGGATCTCGTTCCGGAGCACTCTGGGCAGAGTCAGCTTCTGCCGGGTGCCCCGTTTTGCTAAATCAAGTGTGGGCGACCTTGAGGGGGGTGAGAATTGCTGGAGAGGAATTCTGCAGTATCACCCAAAAGTTTTGGGTGATATTTACCCACAGTCGATACATACCCCTACGGTTTCCCTCTCTGCCCTGCACATGAGCCCTAGACCCCTTAAAGCATCGATTCGCAGTGAGGTAGGCACTGGGCATTCAACCACGACAGATTCCTCTGAAGAGAGGGGCAGGAAAAAACAAGCAAGCAAGTCAGGGGGAGATATTGGACCCTCCTAGCCTAGCCTCAAGCACTACCAATGTTGACACTAATACCGACACCACGGTTCTATTGTCACAAACTGAGGGACAAGGCAGTGTAGTTGACGTGAAGGGGGTGGAGGTCCCTAGTAGGCACGCCCTAAAAAATAAAACCTTTAGCACTTCGGGTCCCTCAGGTAATTCCAACACTGTTCTACTGGCTCCTGTTTTTGGTAGAATTGTGTCCAAAAAATCTGGTAGGAAGGCAGGGGTGAAGGTATCCCATTACTCCCAAAACCCCCATTTACCTCCTCCAACCTCTTCTGCATGACAACGAAAAGAAGTGTCCCAAGTGAGGAGAACCCCGTTCCTTAGATCATATTTTAAGGTACATGCCAAAATCCATCAGGCTGGTTTATCCCGGTTGGAAACAGCAGAGTCATATCAAGCTGAGAGATTCTCTGATAAGCCTGCAGAAGTAGCAATGGACCCTAAAAGTGACAATGTCTCAGTTGCACAGGCAGCTCACTTGAATATTCTTACCTCAAATAGGTTTCAGGTGTTAGGAGACTGCGATAGTGACCTTGTCAACCCCCTTGTTAACCCCACTGATGAGATCAGCCAGGCTTCCATACAACCGGTTCCTGGTGACGCATCGAATTTGAATAATCTCAACCAATCGCAGTTGATGAAGATGTTAGAGGGGTTATCCTCAGAGATCAGGAGTAAGTTTGCCATCTCAGAAAAAAATCAGGCAAAAATAAAAGATACTTGCGAAGCACTAGAGGTAAAAATTTCAGCAATCACGGAGAGAATTTGTGTGATGGAGGCCTCTGTTGATGCTCTAAATAAGGAAGTAGAGGTTAATCGTAATGAGATTCAGTTATTAAAAGTTGGTGAAAAAACTATGCTGGACAAAATTGAATCTCTAGAGAACAATTGCAGACGGAACAACATTAAGGTTCTTAATATCCCAGAAGGTTTGGAGGGTGACAACATTAAAAGTTTTTTTATAGACTTACTAAACGAGTTTATTCCTACTGTTGATCCCCTAGAACTAGAGGCCGATATCCAGAGAATCCATAGAGATCCTTTTTTTAAAAATCCAAACAGGAAAACCCGTAGGAGAATCTTGGTCAACTTTAAAACATTCCTATTAAAAAAGCGAATACTGTCTGAGCCATTAAAAGTAGGCAGCTTTACTAAAGGGGACTGGTCATTCCGGATTAGGTCAGATCTTTCCAGAATCACGCAGGATGAACAATGGGAACTGGGGAAGTTTATCCCAATATTAAGATCCCTAGGTGCAACAGCTCAACTCAGGTTCCCAGCTCTACTTAAAGTGATGTGGAAAAACAAAGGGCCAGATGTAGGTAACTTCAATTTAGCGAGTCCTTAATAGGGATTTTTACCGAATCGCTATTAAGGACTCGCTAAATGGAATGTAGGTAGGAATCGCTAAAATATTAGCGATTCCTTAACATTCCTTAATAACGAATCGGTAATTGAGATTCGTTATTAAGGAATACCTAGCCATTCATTCCTATGGGCTAGGAGGCCCATAGGAATGAATGGGAAGATATTCACTATTAGCGATTCGGTATTACCAAATCGCTAATAGCGGAGGTATTTCAAGGGTGCCAGGGTGTCCAAAGGATACCCTGTTGCACCCTGAAATGTGCATGTGTGCACATGTGGCGCACATACATGCCCTAAGGGCATGGATGTGTGCCACATGGCACATTTGAAAAAGCAAAAAAGTGCTTTTTTAAAGGAAATCGCTACTTACCACCAACTTGAAGTTGGTGGTAATTGCCGATTCCTTAAGGCTCAAGTGCACTATTTTTGGTGCTACGTACATTGCATTTAAGGAATCGGTATTTCCGATTCCTTAAATGCAAGAGCAAAATAAGGAATCGCTATTTTGCGATTCCTTATTTTGCATGTAGGTATGAACTCACCTACATTGCACTCAGCCAAATACCGGTCAGTAACGCTGAAATTCTCCGAATTTCGGCGTTACCGACCGGTATTTTGCCACCTACATCTGGCCCAAAATGTTTAACTTTAAGGGCCCTAAGGAGGTAAGGATTTTTATTGATCAAATAAAGGCTCAGGGATAAATGTATATTATGGGTTTCGCTTTTCTGTTCATGTCCTTCCGGAGGAGGAAGTGAGCTCCATTGCTTGTTTTGTCATCATACCCAGGGTATCATTAGGGAGGGCTCCCTTCCGGGGGGGGTCACAGTAGAAGAAAGTTATTTTTGGTTTTCACTGGGTGGGAAGCATATTAGGGAAAAAAAGAAAA
Organism: Calotriton arnoldi; assembly: GCA_963921515.1. Classification (NCBI taxonomy): domain Eukaryota; kingdom Metazoa; phylum Chordata; class Amphibia; order Caudata; family Salamandridae; genus Calotriton; species Calotriton arnoldi. The sequence continues at coordinate 377,853 of CAWUFW010008131.1, read as the reverse complement.
AAAAGTCCTCATTTGTCCAAATTAAAGGATATTGTAAATGAAAACAGAGCAGACCTCGATCAAGATATTTGTTGGATGCCTGTGATACTTGTAATGGTGGATTGGATAAAATCTCAATGCCTCACTTAACCCCAATTAAAATCTTAACATGGAATGTTAATGGGTTTAGAGTAGTGGGTAGACAAAGAAGAATTCTCCAATATCTGAGCCAATCGAATTATGATATTATCGTCCTTCAGGAAACGCATTTAACCTCCGATGAATGGGAGACTGTCCGATCTAAGCAGAGATGGATTGAAAGCTCCATTCATACACACCAAACGTGCTGTACGAAAGGAGTGGCCTTCATTTTTAAATACTCGGCTAAAGCAACACTAGGGGTTGTTAAGTCAGACATTAAGGGGTGGTGGATTATTGCTGATGTTAAAATCCAAAATGAGTGGCTCACCCTTGTGGGATACTATTGTCCGAATATAGATGACGAAGGGCCTCTAAACGTCATTTATAGTCATCTGATCCAATCCAACTTTCCTATTATCATGGGAGGTGATTTTAATATTCTTTTGAACCCCGCTCTCGATAGATCTAAAGGGGGAAGGGTAGTGTCCAAAAAGATGGGTTCTTTCATCAGAGTGTTAATGAAAGATCTAAGCTTGGTAGATATTTGGAGAATGAAAAACAGGGGATTGTGCGACTCCTCGGATTTCACATTCCATAATAAACAAGCATTTGCAATGCTATAGGTCTCGCAATTGCGAGAGTTTGAGCTTTTGACATTATAAATGACAATGCTTTTTAGTTATGTGTTGGTTTTTAAAACATAAATAAAAGGCATTATCATTTACAATGCCAATAGCTCAAACTCTCGCAAATGCGAGACCTATTGCATTGCAAATGCTTGTTCTTATTGGTGCTGTCCGTGTGAGAAAAGTACTTTTTGAATCATGATAAGTTCATTTTTTTATAAACAGTCTTGGACACCATTTTAACTGGCATGCGTTTTATCCGAGAATGTTTTTATCTGTATTTTACTCGTGTTCTGTTATGGTTTTTGTGTAAGAAACCGAATAAAGATTGTTGATTGATTGACTGTGATGGTATTTGAGTAAGATGGGTAACTGATAGTCTCTTCTTACCACAAAGGTTTCTCACAAAATCTTGCATTCATTCAGAGATCCGTGTATTACAAGATGCCTGCCACATATGCAGCAGTTGTCTTTTTGGGACTCCTGTTCGATGCTAGGTTTCCTTGTTCTCCCACTGGGCAGGATTTGTGTCATCGGTGGCACTGCATACCCTTACATGCTGCCTTTTGCACCTGTCTGGCACTTCTTATCAGCCATAACTGCCAACACACTTTCAACCTCTAATGGTTGCCATTATTCACTGCTGACCGGATTTACGGATCTTTTCTAGGCGTCCTAAATGCAATAGAACTTGATGCTGCAATGTTTACGAACTAAAAACATTTCGACGTTCCAAAAGCAGTATAGACCCCCAAGAACTCATTTATATTGTTTCACCCTTGTTTTAATGTGATTTGGCCGCCTGCCTTGACCCAGCAATTCCAAATGTCTAATCCTTTATTAAATCCGTCATCACAGTTGAACTGATGTGAAAATAGTTTACATTTGCTTATTTTATTGTGGTGACGAAGATTTTCCGCTGTAGAACAGTCCTCGTGTTTCCACAATTCACTATGCAGTAATAACACCCTCGGAACCAAATCCCTTTTAAATGTTCACCCTTGATGGAGCCTCCCGGCCCTACGTGGTTGCAAGTTAGGAAATACGCTATTGGCTGTGTTTTTTCAATGAAATGCCCTGTTATTGCCTATATGATTGATAGAGCTGTTCATGAACTCCCTTTGGGCCCTACAATACAGAGCCTAAGCAGGACTCCTTCACTCTCTACACCCTAAGGACATATATTACGCTGAACAGTCAGAATGGGATAGTTCGGTTTTGTATTTCATTCAAGCGAGGCTGCCTTAGGAGTTCTTCCATTCCCTATTACTGCAGAGGAAATGATGCATAAATGTTTGCTTTCTCTAGAAGATTAAGATGTTGCCGGTTAGGGCTAGCATGGACCAAATGGGAATAAGTGATGGTTAGAATACAAAAAAAATGTGGTGAGAAAGACAAATGAGAGCATTAGTCATGTTTTACCTGTAGGTAAATAAGGGTGTGTGTCTGTGTGGATGGATGGGTGGGAGGACTGCCGGATTGAAGGGTTGGTGGGTCGGTAGGTGATTGAAGGCGAGTGTAGATGTGTGATAGGAAAAGGGTGGCAGAACAATGGTGACGATATGATTGGCTACGTGGCTGATCAGTGACCAGAGTTTGGATTAGCATTGCCACAAGCAAGAATAAGGGAAAACCCTGGTATGTCTGAAAGTCTCTGATGTAAGTGAGGATGTGGAAGGGATTACACACCACGACTGAGATGCGGCATGACTGTAATCTGACAGACTGGTCACCAGTTTTTACATCTACAGATTACACTGCAATTTTACCTAAGTGACTCTCTCATCACAATGACTTCTACCCAGAAAATATTGAATCAATATGAGGAACGTTTTCATTCAAGTGTGATGTTCCACTGTGTTTTAATCTGAGGGCACTGGATGAGGGTATGAAGAGCAGGAGCTCTCAGCCCCGCAACTTCCAGAAGTACAGGTTTGATTCAAGATTATGAAAGAACACATTATGCCATAATGTGTCATTGTACACTCCGCAATTGTGATGTGAAGCCCGGAGCGGGGTTAGCAGGCCTGACTTGGTGGCGCGTGGTGGAAGATGTCCGGATGGGCTCCTTAATGGTGCGGGCAGCAGAGCAAGAACAAGAAACTTTCAGCATCGGCAGGGGAGCCGCACCTCGCTTTGAAATTAGAGAAGTGACGTTTAGTTCAAGAGGAACCCAAGAGGGAGAGGACTTAAGGCAGATATCAGCTTCACTTGCATCAATAGAAAAACAAGCGCGCGCGCCTCACGCAAGTAGGGGGTGGGGGGGTGGAGTGCGGCCGAGAGCAGGCAGCGTTTCCCTTGCGGGAGCGAGCACAATAATTACTAACATATGGCGCCGCTCGCTCCCGCAAGGGAATCGCCAAACGTGCACGCGTTGCATTGAAAGCAATGCAACGCATGCACGTTTTTGCCTGCAAAGGTGAATCGATTTCAAGAGGTCTCTTTCCTATGCGGCGCATGTGCGCTGCGTAGGCGAGACTGAAAAACATGGGCATTTTTCCAGAATCGATTTTTTCCTGGTAGATGGCAGGTTGATAAATAACATCAAATCAGTAATGCATATCCCAGAGCATCTCTCTGAGCACTCTGCTGTAGTACTGGATATACAAATGGTGGGAGGTGGGTCATCTAAAAGGTGGAATTTTGATAGAACTCTACTTTTAGAGGCTTCAGTAGTCTCGCAATTAAAGAGAGAAACTTTATTTTTTTTTAAATTAATAAAGCTACTGCTCCCTTACATGTAATATGGGATGCCTATAAGGCATTCATTAGAGGCAGAGTAATAAGTGTTTCAGCTAAGAAATATAAGGAAAGTAGAGCGATAACTAAGAATCTGGAAGATGATGTTTCTAGGGCTCGGAGGGAAGATAAATCCTATCAAGGCAAGCATTTGCACGGGGAAGAAAGTATGGAGGCTATAGCCAAGAGACAGGCACTAATAGATCACCTAGATGACATTACTAGGAAAAAATGGGAAGCCAGTAATCTAGCCAATTATGAGTATGGAGAAGGATGCGGGAAGCTCCTTGCATGGAAGTCTCGCATAAATCAGACTACAAATATAATCAAGGAGGTGATTAATGTAGACTCAGGTGAGATATCCTCGGATAACTCCAAGATATAGCAGGCGTTCGAATCTTTTTTTCAAGATCTATACACAGAGGACCAAGTAGTCTCTGATACTCAAATTAAAAACTATATTGATAGAATAGCCTTACCGTCTCTGGTTGAAGATCAAACTAGTCAGCTGAATCGGAATATCTCTTTGGAAGATCTTAAGTCTGTGATGAAACATCTAAATAGAGGTAGTGCTGCCGGGACGGACGGTATTCCCAATGAATTGTATGTGGCTCTGATTGAGGAGATTGCCCCTGTCTTTGTGGACTTGCTCGACAGCATTTTCTCAGATAATACTCCAATTCCTAAGTCCTGGGATGAGGCAGCTGTTTCCTTGATTTTAAAGCCCAATAAAGATTCAAGAAAATGTGAGTCATATAGGCCCATCTCCCTGCTGAACTGCGACTATAAAATCTATGCGCAAATTCTAGAGGGGAGGTTGAACCTTGTAATGAGCGCCTTGATCCATCCTGATCAGAAGGGGTTTATTAGGGGTCGCCAACTTCATGATTTAACTCATGAATTGATTGGTGCTATCGACATCGCCTCTGCTAACAGTATACCCCTTACGATCTTTGCATTTGATGCGGCCAAGGCGTTCAACAGGGTGAATTGGTCTTTTGTAAGTTATATGGCCCGAGCTTTCGGGTTAGGGGATCACTTTGTCAGGGCTATTAATAATATCTATAAAACCACTACAGCGAGGATTATTGTCAATGGAAATCTGACTAAGTCGATTAAGTTGGAGCGGGGAACGAGACAGGGGTACCCCCTCTCCCCTTTACTCTTTGATTTATACATAGAACCCCTGGCTTGCTGTATTAGAGGTAGTGACATCTTTGCCCCATTCGAATGGGAGGGGTGGGAAAAAAAAGTTGCGCTATATGCGGACGACTTGATGATCTTCACAAAGGACAGCCCGTCTATCCTGCCCAGGCTTGAGCAAATTCTGATGAGCTTTGGGAGGGTTTCTGGCTACTTAATTAACACCCAAAAAACAGAAATTATGTCCAGGACTACCCAATTAGGCAATTTAATAGTTAAACAGCAAATCAGATACTTAGGCATACAGATTACACACGATATCACTAAATTAGCCCAAGTAAATCTTGACTTGAAAAGGAAAGGGGCTGTGGCACTAATAAGATCATGGAGCAGTCTCCCACTATCAATCCTGGGCCGTTCTAATCTGATCAAAATGTCAATCTTGCCGAAACTCACATTTATTTTTGACTCAATTCCTTTAACTTTCGATCATTCAGTCTTGAAGGATTTGCAAGGTGATATAACTAGCTTTCTTTGATCCAACAAGGGGGTGAGGATCGCTTGGAGGAAGTTACGATGTGCAAAGTTAGAGAGGGGCATAGCCAGTCCTGACTTTCGCTTTTATTGCTATGCCTTCCAATTAAAGAACGTAACTCTATTTGTTTTCCTCCTCTGCTTCAAGCTATGTCCAAAAACATCCCACAGGGCGGTGATGGTTTTTTGTTTAAGTTTGGACACCCAAAATACTTTTAAAAAATCAAACTAAAGGTCCTAAGATCCGCTTGTAAACTTTGGCACCAGGTCAGGAAGAGTTTCAAGATTCCATATTACAGTGCGGGTGTCCCTGTTTGGAACTCTCCTGGTACTCCTGTGTGTCTTAAGGACAGTCTATCGATCCCCTTACTGGAAGAAGGCATTGTGAAATGGGGCCAACTACTACAAAACAATAAACTTCTTCCATGGGATGTACTCAGTAATATCACGAATCAAAGATTGTCCAGATTTAAGTTTTACCAACTATCTAGCTGGGCCATTAATCTGGATAAGGAGGGAGAGGTAAATGAAGAGCATGAGTACATCTTATTAGGTCCCCTCCATCAGCGTAAAAAGTCTCCAAATGGTATTGGCTATTGATCAAGGGGATGCCACCATTAACACCTATGGAGGAGTCCTGGAGAAGAGACCTGCCTTTGTTCGACGTAACATCTTTGGCAAGTATCAATGCGCACTCTATGGAAGGTGGTTAAAGCTGCCCATTTTAGGAGAAATCATCTGTTTACACTTCACAGAGCATACTGGACCCCGAAGAAACCTTCAAAGCTGGGAGGTGAAGGGTTGAAGGTCTGCCTGAAGTACGCCTCGGGAGACACAGATGACTTGCATATGTTCTGGCAGTGTTCTCATATCCAGGGCTTCTGGCACAATATTGGTGACATTGTTTCGGAGGTCTTGGGGCAAGAGATTAAGGTAAGCCCGATTTTGGTAATTTTTGGGGTCCTCCTAGAGGAGAGTTCCAGCAATAAGCTTTCTAACCTACAAGCATCGCTGTTATTTATGTTAATTCTTCTAGCAAGGAGAGAAATTTGCTTAAAATGGTCCCAGTAATTCTATATTGGGTTGCCTTGGTTAAAAGAATTCATAGTTTGGATCTTGCTGATCCTTCGAGAAAAAGAATCAGAATGTGGGGGGCCTGGGATGGGTGGGTTAATAATCTTGATAGTACAATATCCTAAAAATCACAATATTCATAAAATAGTCCAATGATTATGAAATAAGTGAGATTAGGGGAAGGGGCTCGACTCTGAGGAGGTGGTTTTTCCTCCCCCTAAAATATCTTCCCTAGGAACCTTGCAGTTGGTCTCCGGTTAGCGCCTGGAGGTGATCAAGTAATCAGATGGTATCGTTGCCTCTCTCCATGGGAACTAAGAGGGGACCATTATCTGCTTAAAGGCTATCCACTTGTTTATAAATGAGGACAAAAAAAAAAAAAAGAAGAGAATTGCAGCATGACGTTGTTGTTAGGACCATTAACATATAGTAATATGGAAAATTCTGCCACAGGGATGTCACCTTTCTTTGTATAGAAGGACTGCATCCTAGAATGCTGCCCTTCTGCTCTTTCAGCACAGAAAACTTTAACTGAGATATAGGAAATTCAAAGGTCAGTATAGGAAGCACTAGATAAAGCCAAAGATAGCTATAAGCTATATACTGATCAAAGAAGAACCCATGTACCCAAATATATGGTGGTGAGAAAGTTTGGCTACCCCTGAGGAATTTGCATTTGAAGATATTTAAGTTACAACCGAAGTTCCTTGGTCCATTTTCCATTGAAAAAATTGTGAATCCCATTTCTCTATGGTTAAAAGTGTCCCAGTCCAATACAAATTCATCCTGTATCCTTTATGTCTTTGCCAAAACGCTGTTCTGCAAGGACATGTCTCCTACCACATCTTATTCCAGCACGGGTCAATACTGAAAAAGAATACCAAGGGCATAATATTCTAGGTTGCAAAACAACTGCAATAGTTAGATGATAGGATGGGGTTCAGGTCCTAGTGAACATAGAAACTGACCTTCAATCTTCATGCCATATACTTTAATAATTATTAAGTTGTATTTTTACTCATTGTTAGAAATTGGGTTTCTGGTTGGCAGAGGAATCACAATCCTAGTCAGGGTAAGTTAGATACACACTAAAAGAAAATCTGTGCTCACCCTCTGGTAGCTTGTCACAGAGCACTTGGATTAAACTTAAGAGGCAATGTGTAAAGTATTTGTGCAACACAACACACAGTAACCGAATGAAAACACCACAAAAAGACTCCACATCAGGTTAGAAAAATAGACAACAATCTTATAAATAAATCAAGACCAAAATGACAAAACTCCAATAAGTAGAAGTTGAGATATGAATTTGTAAAGAATAAAAAGTATTCTTACCACTTAGAAGTAATTAGTGCCTATGGGGGTTATCTGGTAACGCTGGACTAGGGCAAAGTCAAACATTTAGGCTGACCACAATGGAGCGCAGGCCGGGTGTAGGAGCAATGCAACGCAGGCCTTGTGAACAAAGTCCCTTGATCCTGGTCGCAACAGGGAGATGCGAAGTGCAGACGAGCGATGCATCGATGTCGAGCCCGCAGTGGAGGTGATGCATTGTTTTTTCCCATGCAGTGGTGGCCATGCGTTGGTTCTGAAGATGAAGCGCCAAAGCTGAGATGCGTTGTTTCCAAATGTGATGTGCTGGATTTCTCCTCAATGCAGTTGAGGAGATGCATCAATGTCATTGTTGAGGCGGTGATGCGCGGTTCTGATGCGTCGGTTTCTGGATGTGATGTACTGATTCCGACTGCGATGCGCTAATTCTGCTCCTGCAACAGGGTTGATGCTTTGGTTCTGCTACACGCAGACTGGAGATAAATCGATTTCTCTGGACAAGTATCTGGGCCCACTTCCAATAGACCAGGCAAAGGAGCAGGTGTAGAGACTTTGATATCTCAAGCAACATGAGGCAAGCCAGCAAGCCCTTGGAGATCACTCTGGGTCAAGGGTGGGTCCATCTCTCCCTCAGCAGGGTCGAAGAGCACCAGGCAGCAGGGTAGCACAGCAGAAAAGCAATCCTTCCAGGGCAGCAGTCTAGCAGAGTCACAGTCCTTGTAGCATCACAGCAGCCCTTCTGACAGAGGTTCTTTACAGGTCCAGAAGTGTCTGATTTGGTGGAGTCAGAAACCCAGTACTTATAAACAGATGTGCTTTGAAGTGGGAGTGACTTCAAAAAAGGGTCTTTGAAGTGCATAGAAGTCCTTTCTTCCCAGCCCTTGCTCCAGACTATCGTTAGGGGGTAAACAGCCCTTTGTGTGGGGACAGGACACCTCCTATTCAGGTGTAAGTGTCAGCTCCTCCCAACTATCTTGCCCAGGATGAGCCATTAGGATGCAGATGGGCACTCAGACACACCTACCTTACCTTTGTGTGTGGCTGTCGAAAGGGAGTGTGCAAAGTTCAGCTGTCACCCACCCCAGACGTGTAATGGAGACAGGCTGCAGGCACACAGAGCTTTAAGAGCAGAGAAAAGCGACATTTCTAAAAGTAACATCTCAACAGGTAATATATGCAGGCAAGTAAATAAGATGCAAGTACCAATTGCGACAGAAGGAAAACAGGAAGACAACATAGGTTATTTTTAAGAAGAAAAAGCAGCCTGTACTAAAATTTTGCAAATACAAATTGTAAATAATATATCAGCACTGGTATAATATATATAAATGTAGCCCAAACATTTGTGTGCACTAAAGTGCTCATGCAGAAAGTAAACGGCGCAAGTTAACTCATGACAAAATGCAAAAAACAGCAAAACCGGTGCAGTAAATAATGACTTGAAAAGGAATTCGCAAAGTCATAGCAATTAAGGCAGCTCACCTATTTAGTCAGATATATGAATAAATGCCAGTGTAGTCATATATTACAGGCACCCAATAGAACATGCTAAAGTTAATATTGTTTTGAAAAATATATCAAAAAACTGTTTTATGGTGGGACAGCAATCCGAGGAACAGCTAAACTATATTGGCCAAAATGCGTCTAAACTGATTGATAAAGGCCCATTAGTGATTAACGCTTACCCAGATTTTTCAAGCCGGCTCAGGCAATTTAAGTAAATAAAATGAGTGTGTGCATCGGAGAGTGGTCCACCAATAAAAGCTACAAAAAAATAACAAATGTTTACCGATTGTGAACTACAGCATAAGGGCGATATTCATTGAATTGGTTCAAGCGCAAGTGCGCTTACCTGTGCCAATGGTTTCCAGGTAGTATTTGGGTTAACTCGAGCGTCCCGGTACCGAAAATAATCAATAAAGCTCGAGTTGTTTGGATGGGCAATGGTGCAGACCAAATGAGTGTGGACAAACACTGAATGGTCCACCAGTAAAAACTACAAAGAGGAAGAAGAAGAAAACTATGTTCACCAAGTTTGAACTAAAGCAATTTAGCGGTATCGTTGTAACTGCATTAGGCATAAATGTTCTTACCTGTATCACCAGGTTCCAGGGTAAGTCTGGCCTGAATCGAGCCATTCCATATAGGAAAGTGCTCTGCGGAGCATTTATCAAACACCGTAAGCATGCAGAAAGATGCATAATGACGCTTGGACAGACTGGAGTTTTTAAAACCAGAAGCTGGCAGTGAGGAACACTAGACCGGACTGGGAGCAAGCGGGACCAGGCACAGATTGGTACCCCGGGGGATGGATTAAAGAATAAAGTAAAGATGAATTAAAGTAGAGAAAAGATGGCCAAAAGAATAATTGGGCAGAATAGAGACCCATTGTTAAGATGCATTTAAAAATTAACATTTACAAACGATCATCACAAAACAATTCAATAATTGTAGTTGAAGACAGTAATAATATACTCATAATATATAATCTATGTAAAAATGATCAGGGGAAACTCACTGAGGAATTCCTGCTCCACAAACAGGTTAGATCACTGGAACCCTACCTAGACACAATCCAGATCCCCCAGGACAGGATGTTATACATTCAATTCAGACTTGGTACCCTTCCTGTGAGTGAGGTTACAGCTAAGTGGCACCCTAACTCTCCTAGTCCAAGCACTTGCCCTGGTTGTAATGCCCCGTGGAGTCTGTGGCCCATGTGTTGTTTGCATGCCCTGCTTATGTGCGGCCCAGGGATAAATGGCTCAAACCAGTTTGCCGAGAATTGGGCACATGAAACCACTGGGATGCACTTCGCATATTGAAGTCGGATACCAGGCCCCTCTTTGTCTGTGCTATGGCCAAGTTTTTAAGCCACACGTGGGGTATCAGAAGGAAGGCACTTACAAGAGCACCTCAGTAATGGGTGGGTTGACCCCTAGTTTAAATCGCTTTTTCAGTTCCTAGTGAGTAAACTTAGGTTACCCTCACTTGCACTCGTTGTTGCACAAGCACTTTATTGTAGATTGATTGCATAACCTGTAAATAAAAAACAACAAACGGCAGACCACAATGGAGCGCAGGCCGGGTGCAGGAGCAATGCAACGCAGAGAGAGTGCACCTTCCATTTTTTGTTTATGATTGCATAACCTGATTGTGTGGGGAGGACCCTAAGGTTAAACCTGTGACATCCTCTGTTCGTTGCTGTAATTATTGTTTTAACTAGTTTTTATATTTTTATTAGTTTTTAATTCAAAAATCCTATTTTTAAATGTATGAAAGATTTTATGAAGTATAACTATGAATTTTACGTATGTTCTTTGTAGCTTTTATGACTTGAATAGTCGTAATAAAGCTTTTATGATGATGATGAGTAAAAATGACATACATCAATTAGATAATACAGATGTAATCATGAATATATTGTTGGTTTCCAGATCATACAACAGAATGATATAAATGAGATACCGAGTAAGAACCTTTGAAAAATAGGCATCAATGAGAATAAAATTTAGATAAGATCAAAAGATCATGTTTAACATCAAATATTTCCACTCAAAACATTGTGTCCAGTTATGAGGAAACACGAAATTCGTTAGTTGTTGGTTGAACAGGGAGGGCAATTCATATTTAAGATCATCAAAATAAATAATCGCCCTATAAGGATCCTGGATCATTATAAGTATAATTAAGGGAAATCATGTTATAAACCTACTCAAATTAGAACCTGAGAACCAAAGATCCTCTAAAGGGTGAAGGTGAAAGTCAGTACCAGCCGGTATAGAGATACATTTAAGTATTGATAGTATTGTTCCATGCCTCAGGGGGTATTTGGGTCCTGTATCTGTTTCAGAGTGGTTCTGTTCAGTGTAATGTGAAACAAGAGGGGCATTCTCCACCTGTATCTAATACGGCTTTTATGCTGTAATATACATTGTTTTATCATCTGAGTAGACTGGCCAACGTATAGCAAGTTACATAGACAACGTATGGCGTAAATCACATTAATTGTTCGGCAATTACTGAATTACTTCAATTGGTATACTTTATCACCCACTTTAAAGTCCTTCGCATTGGACGTCAGGGGGCAGAACTTGCATCTTATCTACTTGCCTACAAATATTACCTATTGAGACATTGTTATTTGTTACATAAGTGTTACCCAGGTCTCAAATGGGTTTAAGGGTTACCTCCTGTGTTTTTTTTCCTGTAACTTTTTAAAAGTAGCATTTCTAAAATAGTAATGTTAAATCCAAATTTACCAGTAAAGAGGATTTATCATTACCATTCCAAAAGATGACATAGCAACTACTTCTCAATTAGGAATTACAGCTTAAAAGTGTAATAAGGAATTACCAATGTTAACCCACAAGAGAAGTAGGTCTCACAGTAGTGAAAAACAAATGTAGATGTTTTTCACTATCAGGACATGTAAAACCTAAAAGTAAATGTCCTACCTTTTAGTTACTCAGCACCATGCCCTGTAGGCTACCTAGGGCCTACCTTAGGTGTGACTGATGTGTAATAAAAGGGGGATTTAAGGCTTGGCAAGGGGTTTTAAATGCCAAGTTGAAATGGCAGTGACCTGCACACACAGGCTCTGCAGTGGCAGGCCTGAGACATGTATGAAGGGCTACTTGTGTGGGTGGCACAACCAGTGCTGCAGGCCCACTAGTAGCATTTAATTTGCAGGCCCTGGCTATAAGGTGCACTACTTTACAAGTGACATACAAGTAAATGAAATATACCAATTGAGGATCAACCAATGTTACCATGTTTAGGGGAGAAGCACATGCACTTTAACACTGGTCAGCAGTGGTAAAGTCCTCAAAGTCCTAAGTCCAATAAAAAGAATCAGCAAAAAGAAGAGGTAAACAGGCAAAATGTCTGGTAGAAGACCACCCGTAGGCTGACAGCTCTAAGACTTATCTTGTTATTCAACTTGAAGAACAAGATTCTTATCATTTCAAAGACTGTACTGAATAAAAGTACCGACATTGGTGAACTTGGTGACATTGGTGAACTTTGTAATTCTAGTGTTTGTTTGCTACATAGCAGTTTACAAAACCTCCATCTCAGTATTTCAAGTCAGAGAGCATGTTCTTATAAAGCGAAATGTGGTTTCTCTTTTAGCTCTAGAAAAACTCCGAGCTTCATCAAAGTGAGAGAGTCCGAAAAACAAAGATATTCTGAAGGTATAACATGCGCGAACATTGTAGATGCTGTAGCAAGGTTAATAAGACATTAAAAGTATCTTTTTATTTTTAGATTTTAGCGCAAATTCAGCTGAAGGCAGTACTCATCTGACTGTCAAGTCAGTATCTCCGCTTTCTCACGTATTGCATTCCCGTTTCTCCAAGTCTAACCAACATATTTTGCTGTGTATGGTTTGTAGTGGATTCGAAGAGGTGTGGAAACATGCATCACTCCTGTTGGATCTTGATTACAAAGTTAGTGAGGTCTGACATCTATGCCCCTCCACTCTCTTCCCTTCACAGCCATGAAGTTCCTCTTTCTATGCAAACGATTTCTACCCTGGTCTTATTGATGATTGTTTCATATACCTGTAGCAAAAAGAGGTAGATAACAGTCTGGAAAGAGAATATTACCATTGACTACTTACAGCTACACTGGGCTATGTCCACTGTGAAATAAGTCAACCCTGCAATGAATAATTAATAAAGGAGGTCTCAATAGTATAATACAAAATGTGACACAGAATACTCTAAATACGCTTTGGGTCCGATTTAGTATTTGGCAGACAAGGTACCCTGTCCTCCAAACCCTCGGTCATCCCTCTCTATTTAGAATGAGGCAGACCATCATCTTTCCACCAGCAGTGTCTCCACTGGCTGTTCCGTAGGAGAGCTAACTCGGACAGGCCGATGGAGATGGACCCATCGGAGTCACGACATCAGAACTCCAGCCCTACTTAGATTGGACGGCCTCATCTGTTTTTTTCTGACACAGCTAGGAAAAATCTGCTGTTATCAAGCAGAAAAAGGACCCCCAATCCCTGGAAGAAAACTCCCAGGGCATAGAGTGGAGATCATCAGTTTTTTGTTTTTCCAAAAACAAACTGCCTCTATGGGTGTTTGCTTTTGAAAAACAAAAACGTTTGTTTAGTGCGCAGCTGCCTGAAAAACAGCAGCTACACACCACATTACAGCACCTTTACTGGGCACTGCAGGGTTGGGTCGCTGTGTTGGCGGTCTTCTGACGACACAGACATCACAGCTGGGCCAATGGGGACCTCGTAATATTAGTAGTTCATCAGGGGGACAGACATAATGTCCTCTTCCAGCATGATAGAGAGTGGACTGCTCCTCAAACTTTAAATCAGATCATAAATCTACAAGCTGTTAAAGACACAGTGGAAAGTGTGGGGAAATATGGTTTTGCCCCTTGCCCAATAGAGCGGGGAAAATGCATCTATATATATTGCCTTTTATGCATATGTTCTGTGCCTTCTTTGTTTCTTCTTTTACTCAATAAAAAGTTATGTTACAAAAATTGTAAGTACCTCCCATAATCTTACAGAAACATGCCCCCACCCACCGCATCTTTGTGCCTCAACACGAGAAGCTTTCCACTGCAATCAAACTATTGGCTTTGACAGCACGTGCTTTATTTGTGTCTGTTGCCTTAGCCTGCATGTCCAGGACAATCTGCCTGTAGGTTAGAATATGTGAATATCAAAATGTTTGGACAAATGTGCTTGGAGCGAAGGCAAGTGTAGCTCAGCCTAGCAGTGATTTAATGCGTAGGCCCCGGGATGGATGGCAAACTACAGTTTGATTTGCTGAGCTTGTTCAGGTTAAAACCAGAATCATAGAGAGTTACTGCATCTTAACGCACCAGGTGACGAGGTCAAGCCTCGCAGTAGCTGGTTTTAAGAACAAAAGTGCTACAGAAAGGCAATGTGAGTAACCAATGCTGTTGAGACACTCACGGATCGATGAGCAGGTCTGGCAGCTCTCCAGAAAAGCAGCAGGGCCACTGCTTCTCCAAGAGGTGCAGAGATGAATCACTGTGTTCCTGAACAATAAAGTCGATGCATGAAGAAGGGAAGAAGCAGGAAGATTAAGGGCAGTATGTTTCCACAGCTATAGGCTGGCAGCCATAAAACAAATGAATGTAGCCATTGTGTACTGGCTTGGAACTTGTTACTAAAGAATAATGTTTAATGGACTTGAGAAATGAATTCATTTGAACGAGTTACAAGATCAGCTTTGAAGAAGCTGCACCAGTTTCCTTTTCTGACACATGAACTCATATTTTCGTCACCTTGAAAAGGGCTTATTGCTGGTCCCCTTTTGTGATGCTTCAACTAACTTGTGTAAAGAATTTCACAGCATTGGCAATTTTTATCCTTGAGATGGGTTTAGGTCAGCGGTGTATAATGCAACACGACGTTGGTGCCTAGGCCCATCTCCCCTCCACTCTCTTACCTTTGACACCTCTCTCTTTCTCTTTCTCTCGCTCTCACTCTCTCTCTCTCTCTCTCTTTCTTTCTCGCTACCAGCCGCTGCCGAGCTCCTTCTTCCTGCCTTCTGCTCGTTCTCTCCCTCATGCCTTTTATGTGACTGCCTTATCTCTATCCTCTTTTCCCTTTTTCTGCTTCTTTTGAACCCTCATTCTCTTTTCACTCTTTTACCCCGACTCATATGCTCTCTGCTCCCACTTTTTCTGCTCTTTTCACCCAGTTTTTTGCTGCCTCACCGAGCCTCTTTACACTCTTTTTCTATTGCCTCATCCTCTTGTTACTCATGCTTCTTTATTCTCCCTAGTCCTGTTTTTCTGTACTTTTCACTCTCTCAATCTTGCCTTCATCCTCTCTTTGCTCCTGTTTATTTTTGCTCCGACCGCTCCTTACCTACCCCTCCCGCATCACCTTGCCACGTCTTCTTTACTATGCCCGGGAGACGCTCCTGCCACCCTGCACTCTTCCCCTTTCACAGGGCCTACTTAATGGTTACTACATAGCAGACACTCGACTGGCACGCCAAAGGCATGCCAGTCTCCACCCGTCCACACCTGGACTGCGCCCAGTGCCAGGAAGCCTGGTCCGATCTACCACCAGTGATACTCTGTAGTGCTGCTTAGGTCACTCGACCTGGGATGCCTATACCCCAACAGGTGCCACGCCTCACACCACAGTAGGAGCCACATTAGGAGCCTTCATCTGCAACCACTGCCGGTTCTTCTGCTACCACCCATCCACATACCCCAAACAAGCACCAGCAATGCCATCTACACCCCACTAAACATCACACACCACAACAAACTTGCACAACACTCACTTGCATGCATTCTACTCAGCACACAATCGCTCAACAAACATGTGCTTGAAATCTGGGACCTGCTGAACAGCGATGCACCAGACATCCTTTTCATCATGGAAATCTGTCTCAACCCTGCATCGGCACCCAACATCACCACAGCTATCCCAGTGGGCTAAAAGGTCACTTGACAGGACCGCCTTCCCAAGCCAGGAGGTGAACTCCCAATAATCTATAATGAATCCATTAAATGCTCAACATCCACAGAAAGCACCACCACATTCAAGGAACATCTGCACTTCAAGCTGCAAACCTCCGCAAACTTCACCCTGAATGGAACCCTCACCTACCGACCACCAGAACCACGAACCACCTTCACCAACCTCATCACCAACTTCATCACCCTGCTCACCATCAACTCCAGAGCCTACATACTCCTCAATGACCTAAACTTCCACCTGGAAGACAGAAACGACCCCTGCTCCATAGCACTTCCCAAAAGCCAGGGCAATGCCGGACTCACCCAGCTCATTTCAGGACCAACACACATCATGGGATACACACTGGACCCCATCTTCACTACCAGCAACAGCATCAAATACAACTCCACCTTTCTGCTCATGTAGACCGACCACTCAATCGCCCACTTCCAAATCAACACGCAGCAAGTCAATGCTCTCACCAGCAGCAGCCTTCCCAGCTGCAGCTGGGGCAAAATCACGGACGCAGACTAGCTCAATGCTGTCAGCACGGAACAACCCAACCCCACAGTCAACCTCAACAAAGATATCAGAAACCTCAACAACTGGATTAAGAACTGCGCAGACTCTCTCGCACCCATCAAAAAGAAGATTCAACAAACAGGCCACCTGTTACACAGAAGACCTCCAAGACATCAAACAGCACTCCAAACAGTTAGAAAAGAAATGGAGAGTCAGCCATGAAACCATTGACAGAACCACTTACAAGGCTGCACTCAGATGCTACCACCAGCAACTAAGAGACACCAAGAGAAGAGCGCCAGCTGAATGCATCACAGGAAGCACTAACAGAAGTAACAAGCACTTCTTCATCATCAAAGACATCACCTCACGATCAGCTGCCATCAACAACATCACTCCCTCCCAATGACCCTGCGACAATCTGTCAAACTTCTTCCACAGCAAAACTGCAAACATCTACGGCAACTTTGAACACCAATCGGTCCCTAGCGAGCTCACTGCCAACTTTCTCTCCGCCTACCCCGATGGCCACCTGACCAAATGGAAACCCTCCCGAGAGACCACAAAGTGGCAATCATGAGGATCATCCACTCAGGAGCCCCAATAGATCCATGCCCTCACCACATCTACAACCTTGGATCATCACCAACAAGCACCACCCTTCGCCACGTTATCAAAAACTCCATCACCTCCGCCACATTCCTGGATGACTAGAAACATTTAGAAGTCAATGCCCTCCTCAAGAAACCATCAGCCAACTCGATCAAACTGAGAAACTTCCGACCCATCTCCTTGCTCCCCTAAACAGACAAAGTGATTGAAAAAGCCATCAACAAACAACTCTCAACCCACTTCAAGCTTCATCAACTGCTAGATAACACCCATCCAGATTTAGAAAGAACTACAGCACTGAAATAGCACTCATCACGGCCACAGATGACATGCGAATCATTCTGGACCGAGGAGAAACTGCGGCCTTCATTCTGTGCAACCTCTCCACAGCCTTCAACATGGCCTTTCACAACACTCATCAGAAGACTCCACAAGATTGGCAGCCAGGGATCTGCACTCAGTTGGATCTGCTCCTTACTCATAGGAAGAACCCAAAGGGTCCGACTGTCACACTTCACCTCACAGTCCAAGAACCTGAGCTGTGGAGTTCCCCAAAGATTGCCTCTCTGCCCTACTCTTTTCAACATCTACATGACACTGCTCGACAACATCATCTAATCCCACAACATCTCTATCATCTCCTACGCCAATGAAACTCACCTCATCCTCTATCTGATGAACAGAACAACTGTCAACATCAACTGACCATGCAAGAAACCTGAGAATAGTCTTCAGCGACAAACTCAACATGACGCCACAAGTCAAGTCTGTGAGCTCCTCCTGCTTCCACATCCTACGCATGCTACGAAAGATCTTCAAGTGGCTGCCATGTAACACCAGAAGGACCGTCACATAAGCACTCATCAATAGCAGGCTAGACTGCGAAAATGCTCTGCTCTTTATGCAGGAATCTCCAAACAACTCCTACCCAGACTTCAGACCATCCATAATGCTGCCGCTAGACTCATACTCGACGTACCACACAGCACACACCACGCCTCAAAGAGCTTCACTGGCTTCCCATTCACAGGCACAACCAATTCAAACTCCTCATGCATACATACAAAGCCTTACACAACACAGGACCAGCAAACCTCAACAGCTGCATACACTTTCACTAGTCTACCAGACAACTACGCTCTGCCTTACTCCCACTCAAACACATCGCCCGCATCCACAAAAACAGAGGAGGAGGTATCTCATTCTCCTGTAACACACTCAATGTCTGGAATGACCTCCCTCAACACATCAGAGCCTCCTCCTTCTCCTTTCTTGAAATCTGCAAGAAGTTGAAGACCTGGCTATTAGAATAATACCATTGGGACCACATGCCTACACACCTGCTCAAGCTCCTGGACACCCTCACGGGTGATTAGTGTGCTATGCAAATAAACATAACTTAACATTTTCATACTTAAACATTTTTAGGATGGACATTTGTCCTCATAAACGCACCTTAATATTAGGTTGCTCAACATTTGGTTGTTACATATGAATGAATTAATGAATAGCTCACTTGTAAAGTGCAACAGCTGTCCAAAATGGGCATCCCAGGGCTACTGTCAATAGCAGGCTGTACAGTACAGTAAGGAGGAGATACAATGAGTGTATGTGGCATTGGTTAAGCAGATTTAATGAGTTATGTTTTCAATGCAAATTTTGTTGTCAAGGGCACTTAAAGTAACAGGAAGAGCATTCCAAAGTGTTCTAGCTAGAAGGGCAAAGAAGCTGCCACCTTTTGTCAGCCTCTTGATCCTAGAAATTGTTAACAGTCATGCGTTTGACAATCTTAATTCCCTGATAGGATAATAGTGTTTCACACATTCAATCAGATACCTGGGACCCATACCATGAAAAGCCCAGTATGTAAGGACTAAGCTTTTAAATTGTTCTTTTCGTTTTTGTTTTCCCCACCCTCCACAGCCCAAAATCAAAAGCTTCAGCTTCAGAATCAGTTCTGTATACATTTAGTTCTCACATGCATTTTGTGTCTTCTGCATTTGAATATTATGAGTGTAAACACATCTGCAGTTTGGTGACACAAAAGAGGAGTGATCAGAGTGTGGAGAGTGAGCAGAGAGTGAGCAGAGCGTGGTAGAGTGAGCAGAAGGCAAGCATGGGCACAGGAGCAGAGATAGAGTGACATCAGAGGGAGCAACGGGGCTGTGAGTTCCACTGCTTCCCAACCGCTAGTCTTTATCAGTGCTCAGTGACTAGCGGTCAGTGGATAGGAAGAGGCTGGGATCCAACGTGATCCAAGTAATTTTGGCCCTACACAAACATCATTAATATTGTCCTCAGAAGCACTAAAGGGAGAGGGCGACATTGGGACCAGCACCCACAAACACTCTGAAATCCTAAATGAAACATTCAGGCAGGAGCAAGCACCTCAAACACCTGGCGCTTGGCAACGTGAGCTGCATTGGGAGATGTTTGGAGTCTCCCAGGGCTCCTGCCTGAGCCCCACCCTCTTCAACATCTACATGGCCCCGCCCACAGCCATCATCAGAAACCACAGACTCAACATCGTCTCCTAGGCTGACGACACTCAGCTGATCCTCTCCCTCACCAACAAACCTACAGCCGCTAAGAGCAACTTCCACGACGGTATGAAGGCAGTAGCCACCTGGATGAAGGAGAGCTGCATAAAGCTCAACTCTGACATTACCGAATTCCTCATCCTGGGCTCCACTCCCTCTGCTTGGGACGACTCCTGGTGGCCAGTTGCACTCGGAACCGACCCCACACCTACCAACCACGCATGCAACCTCTGCATCGTCCTCGACTCCTCACTCTCTATGAACCGCCAAATCAAGGCCGTATCGCCCTCCTGCTTCCACATGCTATGCCTAGTCTGAAAGATCTTCAAATGGATCCCCACCGAGTCCAGGAGAACTGTCACCCAGGCGTTTGTCAGCAGCAAGCTCGACTACGTCAACGCACTCTGTGCCGACACGAGGTAAAAACTTCAAAAGAAATTGCAGCGTATCAGAACACTTCCGCCAGACTTATCCTGGACATCCCCTGCCAAAACCACATTTCCGGTCACCTGAGAGACCTCCACTGGCTCCCGCTCGACAGAATAATCATCTTCAAACTCCTCATGCACGCATACAAAGCCCTGCACAACGCCGGTCCTGAATACCTCAACCACCGCCTCTCCTTCTACACACCGAACAGACACCTCCACTCCGCCCATCTGAACACTATTCCACAAATCCACAAGACATCGGCTGGAGGAAGATCCTTCTCCTACCTCGCTGCAAAGACCTGGAACTCCCTACCTCTGCACCTCAGGCAATCACTGTCACTGCCTAGATTCTGGAAGGACCTCAAGACCTGGCTCTTTGACTGAACTGCAGAACCCCCCCCCCAGCACCTTGAGACCCTTAAGGGTGAGTAGTCGTGCTCTATAGGAGCCATGATTAATTGAGAGCCGAGGTGGGCTGCTCAGAGGCTGGTGCGGCTTGCACCTGCAGTGTCACTAAGTGCTGTCGGCCCCGTTGGCCCTGCCTGCCTCCCCCAGAGAGAAACTGGAGCCCTGAGGAGTCCAGGGGGTGGCTGAAGATCTGTAGGTCTAAAATGTCTGCTAGTGGGGACTTGAGGTAACAGCAGCAGGCAGTGACTGGGTTGCGATTGGTCTGCCCCTTCCCCGGTGGTCCTGCCATCCCCCATATTGGAGTCACCGCTAGCTCTATATAACTTCACAATCTCCCCGCAAGGTGACAGGGCTCCCAGGGAGTGGGCTGCAGTAGACTGTGGAATCAGCTTGTGTCATCTCTATGAAGGTTGAAACGCGAGGATGAATTTGAGTCCCCCACACCAGGAAGGCTCAAAGTAGGTTCATGCGGCATCACTCCCGGCTCCCCGGTGTCAGAGGCCACAGTCCTAGAATCCAGTTCTCTGTCAACATCTGGATCCTTCTTGGTTAACTCCTAGCTGTCCAGCGTGCTGGGGGCCTTGAAGAGAAAGAGGCAGAGGTTGCTCAGTGCAGTAGGATTTGTGAGGCGCAGTCACGTGAGCGCTAAAGGTTGAAGGCAGGTAGGACTGGCCAGTCTGGCCATTTGGGCTCAGGTTACATAGCCCCGACTAGTGCCCTTTCTCGCACCCCTCATCTCCATAAGGGAATGTGAAATGAGCCTGCCTGAATCCTTTCAAGACAGCGGAACACACCCCAAGTAGATCAATGAAATACGTCAGAACTAGAGTTAGCGATCTGCTAGGTGCCAAGCACAGGAAGCTTTAACACCATGTAACTAATATGAAGAAGCTACACTGTTTAATCAGCCCGGTAGCCGGGGAAAGACAAATCAGGGGACAATTGAAGGAGACAACTTCCAATTCAACAAAAATGTTTATCTTTTTCAAAGGTTAGTCCCCCAGACATCTACGGCTAAATGTGATCCAATTAATTGTGGCCCTACACCACCACCAATAAAACTGTCCTCAGAAGCACCAAAGGGAGAGAGCAACATTGGCACGAGTACTCACACTCTGAAATCCTACATGAAACAGTCGAGCAGGAGCAAACACCTCAAACACCGACTTCACTGACTAACACCGACATCAAAGCTGTCATCAACAAATCAACTATTTTATCAACCCCCACAGTGCCCAGAAAACTGAAACCATCGCACCCCTGAGCCCTTCATGGGAGCTGACCCATTTAGCTCAACCTTCACCCAAAACCCAAAGTCTTGCTGTGTCCAATCAAACTGCAAAATGCATACATAGATATCCTGAAAACCACAGAAAATATAAACCCTGTTAAAGGATCCGAAATTAGTATAACCAGCCCAGGTGATCTGTCATTCCACCATGGGAGTGACCGTCTGGACCAATAAATGTGTTAAATGCCACACCAGGATACGCACACACAGACAGCAAGGCACACTATTCCAAGTACTTTGCAGCAAAAGTGAATGCCATGAACAACCAGTCGGCAAAATGGACGTTCAAGTCAATCTACTCAACGCTCTTGCAGTTTTTGCAGAGGCTGACCCCAAAGTGAGGATCAAGGTCGGGCATAATAGCAGCCACCATGGACCCGTAAGGAACGGTTTGATTAGTTTTTGGTGGCCGCCCGGTGGCTACGTCAAAGGGGGAGTATGCCCCCGCATGTCCCTTCAAGGTTGAAAGCTCACCAGGTTTGGCGCAAAATGCGTGGGCCAATGGGTGAATAGGTATTTTTTTAACCCACAATAGAGGGGGTTACACCACACCACACAAAGCAGTCAAAGGGTTTTAAAAGGCACGCTGCCCCCCCCAGTCAGACTACATTGAAAAATATGGGGGGACAGCACAAAGGACTTCAAGAACTCTATGCTGCATGAACTTCGACGTTTGCACCCCTGTCCCTGTAACACCGCTGCGGCACTGGGAATCGCTTGATGATCACTGCTGTCGGCAGCGACGCAAATCTGTGCATTCCTGAAGGACTTCAGCACCACCTTGGCTGTGGTACCTGCTAAGGTGGAGGACCAACAATCAATGACCTTGTCACCGCTGAGGCCTTGAGGACCAGGGACAGGCAGAGAACCGCTATCTCTGCAGCGACGATCAGCATGGGGAGAGGACCGCTGCACGTGCAGCGATGAAACTCTGTTCCACTGTACGGAGCCTTTTACTTCCTGAATTACTGCCGCAGCCTCGGAGAGCAGTAGCAGTGGAGGACAGCTGGGCAACCAGAGACACAACTCTGCAGCCTGCAGCTCCACGAACCCCCCCCACTAAACAGCAGCGTTTTGCCCTACCTTGCAGAGCCTATGTAACGTAGCGATGGCGAGTGGGTGAAGATGCTGCAGTAAGGCTCCAGTCTCCATGGAGGGCTGGGTTCGGATCCCACTGCTGCCGGTGCGATTCTACAATTGGGATACAACAGTACATCTCTTGCGCTCTGCATCAAGGACACGGAGCCCCAAATGCCATGGGGAGACCGCTGCACGTCACTGGTACCCAAAGAATTGCCCAGCCACTCGGAAGCAGGTATCCCGGCCCCGCCCACACAAGTGAGGTGAGCTCCCTTAAAGAGGAAACAAGTAATTTCTTCACCCATCAGTGCATGAGAGCATCATCTATTCAAGCAATTCTTGTAAATCAAGCAAGGTAAGAAAAGTGGGCACATAGGATCACCCCCTTCTAATTTCACAACTCCGGGGTCCCAGCAAATGTAGGACGCACCCACAGCTTTCACAAGACTGTGCCAGCTGTAGCTCTGAGGCAGGGGCCTTCGCATTTGGTGCCATGGGCCCCCCATTTAATGTGAGTTAGCTTTAATCATCGCACCAGTGACACCCATTGTCACAGGTAGAAATGCTTGGCTAACTGAGGGGAAGTACTGTCTAACCGGGAGCTGCAGCTCAGAGTCTACAGTTTCTGCCTTTTGAAATTACTGGGAGGCCTGGGGACAGCCCTTTATAGGCAATGCAAGCCAGACCGCAGCGACCACTGACAGAGTCACCCCTAGGCCAGCGGTTAAGGTCTCAGAAACCTTCGGTGGAAGTGGAGGCGTCTGCAGCATTATTGGGCATGGAGGGTCTTCATCACAGCGAACAGCCAGGCGAGATTGAGGAGATGCTGAACAAGATAAGGATGGCGGGTGGGAAGCATGGCAAGGAGTAGCTACGCTGCAAAGTGCACGAAGAGCTTGAGGATGGTCCAGCAATCAGCAAGGGGAGAGTTCATCAGCCACACTGGCTGACTCAGAGGACATGAACACCGAACCAAAGGTTGTGCTCAGACCAAGGAATCGCCAGAGGAATGAGGGCACGACACCTAAAAAGGGGGTCAACAAGAAGGGACTTGGGTGGGGGGACCCGCTGCCTGCGGCCATCCCATGGACAGTGGGATCCAGCAACAAGGCCAGAGAGAAGACATCCAATGGTGACCATATAAGTGCAAATGTTAAGCAATGTTTGAAATCTTTTGCACCCTTGTTTTTCAGTGGCAATGGCTAAGCGCAGGGTCAGGCTCCCTCAGTGGGGTTGGGGGAATGGGACCGCGGGACCCCAGCGGAGGGTCTTTTGCTTTCTCACCCTAAGTGTGCCGGGTATGCCCAGACGTGGGTCCCAGGCTCACTGTGCCACTGGATTCAAGCTTGGCTGATGAGGGGTGAATCCCCGAAACCGGTCCTAGGATGCTTGTTTCCGGTCCAGGGAGGACCTGGCTTGGCAGTCCGGTCTGGACTGTTCCCATGAGGCATAGGGTCAAGACTGATTTGCATATGACTGGGTCTAAACTGGGGTGGCATGGTGAGCAAAAGAATGATGGATTTAACCCAGATCCGTTTACTGGAGGTGAATATTTTGATTTGTTCAGCCTTCCGTCTATCATTTGTGTGTCCTTTGCTTTCTCACCCTAAGTGCGCTGGGTATGCCCAGACATGGGTTCCGGGCTCACTGTGCCACTGGATTCAAGCTAGCCTGGCTGATGAGGGGTGAAACCGGTCCTAGGATGTTTGTTTCCGGTCCAGGGAGGACCTGGCTTGGCAGTTCGGTCTGGACTGTTCCCATGAGGCACAGGGTCAAGACTGATTTGCATATGGCTGTGTCTAAACTGGGGTGGAATGGTGAGCAAAAGAACGATGGATTTAACCCAGAATTGTTGACTGGGGGTGTATGCTTTGATTTATTCTGCATTCCATCCATCATTTGTGTGTCTTTTGCTTTCTCGCCCTAAGTGCGCCAGGTATGCCCAGACGTGGGTCCCGGGCTCACTGTGCCACTGGATTCAAGCTAGCCTAGCTGATGAGGGGTGAAACCCCAAAACCGGTCCTAGGATGCTTGTTTCCGGTCCAGGGAAGACCTGGCTTGCAGTTCGGTCTGGACTGTTCCCATGAGGAACAGGGTTAAGACTGATTTGCATATGGCGGGGTCTGAACTGGGGTAGAATGGTGAGCAAAAGAGTGATGTATTTAATAGGGGTGGGCGAAATTTGCGTAGTCGCACTACGCAAAGCTTTGCGAAACGGTAAAAAATCTCAGCGAGCACGCAAAAGTTCCGCGAACACGCGGAATTGCTTGTTCCGCCCGTTCGCAATGCTTTTCTCCTGTTCGCGAACGCTGTTTGCGTGCTCGGGGAGAAATATCTCGCGGACACGCATTTTGAAAGCGCGAACAAGCAAAAAATTCCGCGAAGCCGCGGATCGCAGAATTTTTGCTAATTCTAGTATTTAACCCAGAACTGTTGACTGGGGGTGAATGTTTTGATTTATTCTGCATTCCATCCATCTTTTGTGTGACTTTTGCCCAGAGGAGTGGCGGCAGAGGGGCATACAGATAGACCCGAGTAGGGCAGCTCAGCATCACCCATAGCAGCATTGGGTAGCGCAGTGGCGAGCTGGGCACCCCCATCCAGAATCCCCCCAGAAGCAGGTTAGGCACCTGAGGCCTACACAAGACCCTCGCTAGGACATCCTTCAATGACCACTAAGGCAATTGGGTAGGCGAGTCTGATCCCTCTGGCAGTTAAGGAGAGAATTTGGAGGAAGGAGTTTATCAATATCTTTACCCTGCTAGAAATACAGTAAGAGGGCCTGGACCTGACTCTGTGTGATAAAAAGGAGGAGGACAGGCAGGAAAGGAAGAGAACGAGGAAAGAAAGGAACTTAGACAACTGGTTCAATGCCTTCAGGGTAATGGCCTGCATCATAGTGGAGAAGTTTTCCCACTGCAATGGAGGCCTATGGCTCTATGAAGCCAAGATACACGAGGCCCACAGACAGGTTCCTAGGGACTCATGGTTGGAGTATGACAAGGGTTTCAGACTAAAAATGCAGGCACACCCAGAGATGAAGCGGAACAAGGAGGATGTATCTGGATACATTCATAAGATAATGGTGGACAAAGAGGTCAAGGCATGGGCAGGAAAGGGCATGCAGCCCTTTCGGATCAACCATTCCAAGATTAACTAGGACAGGTATAGATCATCACACAAGCACAGGTCATACCACAGCAGGAGAACATCTAGTGACAGGGTTCTGCCAGTGATAACCTGGAAAGATGTCATGGATGAGTGCATGAGACATAGGATTCTTCCTAGACATTAATCAAACTGTCAATTTAAACAACAGACCACTGAAGAGCACCCACAACGTCAGTACCCTATCCCATTTCGGACCTCTGACACTGGATCAGACTCAAAGAATACTGATGCAGATTAAATCCGGTTCACCACAGGACCCATGTCCAGCCAGAATTATTCATTTGGCCCCAGAGGTGCTAGCCACACACCTCACGGCCATGTTCAACAACCTATTTGAAGCAGGATATTTTCCAATAGACTGAAAGATAGGGTCTATTCTTCCATTATTGGTGAATTTACCTCTCCAGACTTCTCTCTGCCCTGTGGGGTTCCTCAGGGCTCATCCTTGAGCCACACTTTATTCAATCTTTATGTTACCCAACTTGCGGCTTTAATCAGATCATTTGGCTTCTCTCCGGTTTCATATGTGGACAACACGGAGATTGTTGTATCTGTCACTGATAATCCGGGAGTCACGGCAGCTCAGTTTCATGACTGTATGCTTCACATCGGGAAGTGGATGAGCAGTAACTGCCTAAATTTAAACTCCTCAAAGACTGAGGTCCTGTTGTTTGGTAATAATCCCTCTTTTTGGTCAAACAACTGGTGGCCCCAGGAACTGGGGACTCTACCTATCCCTAGTGGTAAAGCAAAAAACCTTGGAGTAATTATAGATACCAAGTTATCTTTTGAAGGACAAATAAATCCCTTCACTTCATCGTGTTTTTTTATTGTGAAAACTATAAGGAAAGTGTTGCCTTTCATTCCACCAAGCCTGCAGAAGATGGTATTTACGACTCTCATCTCATCCAAAGTAGACTACTGTACCGCGCTTTGTATTAATATTCAAAAACGTTTTTTACATAAGTTACAAACAGCAAGGTTACTGCTAGGTATTCCGAAATATAAATCCACATCTCAAGCACTGATCCAATTACACTGGCTCCCTATAGGTAAACGCATTCAGTTTAAGGCACTCTGCATTGCCTTCAGACCACAACAAGGTGTTGGCCCTGAATATTTGATACAGGGCTTTCAATGCTATGTCCCAGCACGCTCCCTGTGCTCATCCACCAGTGGAAATCTTGTAATCCCCAGATTTAAAAAATCTAACTGGGGTGGAGAGGATTTATTTCATGTTCATCGAGCCTGTGGAACTCACTCCCAACAGAACTTAAATTTAAGACAAATCTATTGGAATTCAGAAAGAATCTTAAAACTTGGCTTTTTAGCAACTCATTTTGGCATCTCCTAGATCTTTCTTACCTGTCCGAATCTGCTTAGCGCCTAGATACCCCCGGGTGATTGTCGCGCTTTAGAAATTCTATTTTCATTTCATTTCATATGGGGTGCAGCGTGCAAAATTAGGCATGTGTGTTCGACCTGAGTGTAGATCCTCCGGCAACAGGGTGCAGGTGGAACAAAAACTGCATGGACAAGAGGGAAAAGAAAAAGAAACATTAGTGTAGACAGGAACTCAAGGGGGGGGGTCAAGAGGAATGGGCAACTTTTCTGCTAGCTAGATCCTCCATTAACACACACCTACTCAGAAAGCTAGCCAATGAATACACCAGCTAAGAAGATGCTATTTTGCTTGCGAAAGGTTTGAGTAAGGTTTTATAATCCTTGTCAAGGGTCTCATCTCTGGGGGTGGGTGGAGGAACTTGAAATCAGCAGAGGAACATCCTGAGGTGGTACATCAAAAAAGAAAGAAAGAGAAGGACCTGTGGCGGTTAGAAAGTCCACTATCCCCCCCTTTCCCTAAGGGTTTGATAATCTCACCTCTCGGGTGGTTCCTAAAAAAGAGGCAGGGCAGTACAAGCTGATACATCACCTTTCCTTCCCTGGGGTGCATCTGTGAATGATGGGATTTGGGAGTTTCAGTGGCGGCCAAAAAGACTGCAGGCCCCACCACAAAGCTATTGTTCCTGGGTATTGAGCTTCATTCAGTAGCTGGCTCATCCAGGCTGCCGTAAGTCAAGGTGGGGAGTAAACGGAGCACGGCACTCGCAGCTAAGACCCGCCGGATGGACAGGTGGGCACAAAATGCACAGTCATGGTAGCAAGTCAGACCTAAGCAACATTAAGAGGCTACCCCTCTCACAAGCAGAGTTAAACCAACAGGAAACCTAATGACCCCCAAAGAGGCATGTATTATGACCTTAACAACAAAAGCTGCCATAAAGGACAAGCAGATGACAGGACTGGATTGAGATGTAAGAACCCTGATCCAAAACCTATCAACAAAGTAAGATTTATGTTGTGTCACTTGTAAATGATTTATGACCCTGTCACAATGATTTATGACAGCTTCGTGATTTGTGAATTTTATGATAATGTTTTATTGCCCGTCAGTTTGATTTATTATGGGACCCTGTGATCATGCATGCTGGATAAAAATTGGGGCCATTTTTTCCCACAGTCAAAGTAAACATGTCTTGTTAGAGAAATATATCTATGTATTGGATTATGCATTGTGCGCATGCTCCGACTGGAGTGGGCCAGGTGCAGGGGTTATTGTAGTGGGTATTGACACTAAGCTAATGCAACTTAACAACCTCATCATACGAGTTCAATCGGATATAGCTGTCGCACACGATCAATGCGCATGCTCCTCAATATTGGATAAGCTAAGTTCTCTGCCGTCAATCAAAAATGGTCTCCAGGTGGAAGTCAAACTAGTGTCTTGAAACCAGAGCCCATGTCGCCTTGTAAAACCAGCATGTTCTGGAAGTAAAACACAAAGCCCATAGAAAGATACCCTCAACTTGTGCATGAATCAAGCAGGATTAGGTACCTAAAAACGCAACACTAACTAAATATTCGTGGCGGTTGAAGTGCATAACACTGGGGAAACTGGTAATAAAAAGGCCTCAAACGACCTTGCAGTGGCAGCCATCTATGAATGTCCATGTACACCAGGCAAAAGCAAAAGCAACTACTCCGAATAAGTCGTACAGAAAATGGGCAAGATCGAAGGGATAATATTTTGGGACAAGGCACCATAGGCCAGGGTTGGATTGGGATTAAAAATAGGCACAGGCATGCAAAAAAAAGTGGCCCACATTTGCATATTGCCTTTCCGCAAAATACTGCTTCGGCAAAATTTAATTAAGAAAAGGGGGGTGGGGGCGTTTAACAAAATGCACGGATTAGTTTACACTCGTGAAACACACCTGAAAACAAGTGAGGCCACTTTTGCTCAGGCCCCCCTGCCCCGCTCAATATGCATATGTTAATGGGCCGGCCCAGCGAGAGAAAGGGAGTGACACCTCTGCCCGTTGATAAAAGGGAGGTAATGGACGCTCCTCTGCCTCCAGAAAGGCCACTCAGGCACCCGCTGGCGGCAGCGAACAACGCAGAAACCGCCCAGATCGGCCCCCAGGCTGCTCAAAAAAGCAGCCCACAGCTGGAATTCAGATACCGGCAAAACACACAAGGTGATGGACGGAATGTTGCACATTGGCAAAACATTCACCCCCAGTCACAGATCTGGGTTTAATCCATCGTTATTTTGCTCACCACGCCACCCCAGTTCAGACATGGCCATATGCAAATCAGCCTTGACCCTGTGCCTCATGGGAACAGTCCAGCCCGAACTGCCAAGCCATGTCTTCCCTGGACCGGAATCAAGCATCCTAGGACCGGTTTCTGGCTATCAGCCGTCATCAGCCAGGATAGCTTGACTCCAGTGGCGTAGTAAGCACGGGACCCACGTCTGGGCATACCCTTCCCACATAGGGCGAACAGCAAAACACACAAGGTGATGGACGGAATGTTGCACATTGGCAAAACATTCACCCCCAGTCACAGATCTGGGTTTAATCCATCGTTATTTTGCTCACCACGCCACCCCAGTTCAGACATGGCCATATGCAAATCAGCCTTGACCCTGTGCCTCATGGGAACAGTCCAGCCCGAACTGCCAAGCCATGTCTTCCCTGGACCGGAATCAAGCATCCTAGGACCGGTTTCTGGCTATCAGCCGTCATCAGCCAGGATAGCTTGACTCCAGTGGCGTAGTAAGCACGGGACCCACGTCTGGGCATACCCTTCCCACATAGGGCGAACAGCAAAACACACAAGGTGATGGACGGAATGTTGCACATTGGCAAAACATTCACCCCCAGTCACAGATCTGGGTTTAATCCATCGTTATTTTGCTCACCACGCCACCCCAGTTCAGACATGGCCATATGCAAATCAGCCTTGACCCTGTGCCTCATGGGAACAGTCCAGCCCGAACTGCCAAGCCATGTCTTCCCTGGACCGGAATCAAGCATCCTAGGACCGGTTTCTGGCTATCAGCCGTCATCAGCCAGGATAGCTTGACTCCAGTGGCGTAGTAAGCACGGGACCCACGTCTGGGCATACCCTTCCCACATAGGGCGAACAGCAAAACACACAAGGTGATGGACGGAATGTTGCACATTGGCAAAACATTCACCCCCAGTCACAGATCTGGGTTTAATCCATCGTTATTTTGCTCACCACGCCACCCCAGTTCAGACATGGCCATATGCAAATCAGCCTTGACCCTGTGCCTCATGGGAACAGTCCAGCCCGAACTGCCAAGCCATGTCTTCCCTGGACTGGAATCAAGCATCCTAGGACCGGTTTCTGGCTATCAGCCGTCATCAGCCAGGATAGCTTGACTCCAGTGGCGTAGTAAGCACGGGACCCACGTCTGGGCATACCCTTCCCACATAGGGCGAACAGCAAAACACACAAGGTGATGGACGGAATGTTGCACATTGGCAAAACATTCACCCCCAGTCACAGATCTGGGTTTAATCCATCGTTATTTTGCTCACCACGCCACCCCAGTTCAGACATGGCCATATGCAAATCAGCCTTGACCCTGTGCCTCATGGGAACAGTCCAGCCCGAACTGCCAAGCCATGTCTTCCCTGGACCGGAATCAAGCATCCTAGGACCGGTTTCTGGCTATCAGCCGTCATCAGCCAGGATAGCTTGACTCCAGTGGCGTAGTGAGCACGGGACCCACGTCTGGGCATACCCTTCCCACATAGGGCGAACAGCAAAACACACAAGGTGATGGACGGAATGTTGCACATTGGCAAAACATTCACCCCCAGTCACAGATCTGGGTTTAATCCATCGTTATTTTGCTCACCACGCCACCCCAGTTCAGACATGGCCATATGCAAATCAGCCTTGACCCTGTGCCTCATGGGAACAGTCCAGCCCGAACTGCCAAGCCATGTCTTCCCTGGACCGGAATCAAGCATCCTAGGACCGGTTTCTGGCTATCAGCCGTCATCAGCCAGGATAGCTTGACTCCAGTGGCGTAGTAAGCACGGGACCCACGTCTGGGCATACCCTTCCCACATAGGGCGAACAGCAAAACACACAAGGTGATGGACGGAATGTTGCACATTGGCAAAACATTCACCCCCAGTCACAGATCTGGGTTTAATCCATCGTTATTTTGCTCACCACGCCACCCCAGTTCAGACATGGCCATATGCAAATCAGCCTTGACCCTGTGCCTCATGGGAACAGTCCAGCCCGAACTGCCAAGCCATGTCTTCCCTGGACCGGAATCAAGCATCCTAGGACCGGTTTCTGGCTATCAGCCGTCATCAGCCAGGATAGCTTGACTCCAGTGGCGTAGTAAGCACGGGACCCACGTCTGGGCATACCCTTCCCACATAGGGCGAACAGCAAAACACACAAGGTGATGGACGGAATGTTGCACATTGGCAAAACATTCACCCCCAGTCACAGATCTGGGTTTAATCCATCGTTATTTTGCTCACCACGCCACCCCAGTTCAGACATGGCCATATGCAAATCAGCCTTGACCCTGTGCCTCATGGGAACAGTCCAGCCCGAACTGCCAAGCCATGTCTTCCCTGGACCGGAATCAAGCATCCTAGGACCGGTTTCTGGCTATCAGCCGTCATCAGCCAGGATAGCTTGACTCCAGTGGCGTAGTAAGCACGGGACCCACGTCTGGGCATACCCTTCCCACATAGGGCGAACAGCAAAACACACAAGGTGATGGACGGAATGTTGCACATTGGCAAAACATTCACCCCCAGTCACAGATCTGGGTTTAATCCATCGTTATTTTGCTCACCACGCCACCCCAGTTCAGACATGGCCATATGCAAATCAGCCTTGACCCTGTGCCTCATGGGAACAGTCCAGCCCGAACTGCCAAGCCATGTCTTCCCTGGACCGGAATCAAGCATCCTAGGACCGGTTTCTGGCTATCAGCCGTCATCAGCCAGGATAGCTTGACTCCAGTGGCGTAGTGAGCACGGGACCCACGTCTGGGCATACCCTTCCCACATAGGGCGAACAGCAAAACACACAAGGTGATGGACGGAATGTTGCACATTGGCAAAACATTCACCCCCAGTCACAGATCTGGGTTTAATCCATCGTTATTTTGCTCACCACGCCACCCCAGTTCAGACATGGCCATATGCAAATCAGCCTTGACCCTGTGCCTCATGGGAACAGTCCAGCCCGAACTGCCAAGCCATGTCTTCCCTGGACCGGAATCAAGCATCCTAGGACCGGTTTCTGGCTATCAGCCGTCATCAGCCAGGATAGCTTGACTCCAGTGGCGTAGTAAGCACGGGACCCACGTCTGGGCATACCCTTCCCACATAGGGCGAACAGCAAAACACACAAGGTGATGGACGGAATGTTGCACATTGGCAAAACATTCACCCCCAGTCACAGATCTGGGTTTAATCCATCGTTATTTTGCTCACCACGCCACCCCAGTTCAGACATGGCCATATGCAAATCAGCCTTGACCCTGTGCCTCATGGGAACAGTCCAGCCCGAACTGCCAAGCCATGTCTTCCCTGGACCGGAATCAAGCATCCTAGGACCGGTTTCTGGCTATCAGCCGTCATCAGCCAGGATAGCTTGACTCCAGTGGCGTAGTAAGCACGGGACCCACGTCTGGGCATACCCTTCCCACATAGGGCGAACAGCAAAACACACAAGGTGATGGACGGAATGTTGCACATTGGCAAAACATTCACCCCCAGTCACAGATCTGGGTTTAATCCATCGTTATTTTGCTCACCACGCCACCCCAGTTCAGACATGGCCATATGCAAATCAGCCTTGACCCTGTGCCTCATGGGAACAGTCCAGCCCGAACTGCCAAGCCATGTCTTCCCTGGACCGGAATCAAGCATCCTAGGACCGGTTTCTGGCTATCAGCCATCATCAGCCAGGATAGCTTGACTCCAGTGGCGTAGTAAGCACGGGACCCACGTCTGGGCATACCCTTCCCACATAGGGCGAACAGCAAAACACACAAGGTGATGGACGGAATGTTGCACATTGGCAAAACATTCACCCCCAGTCACAGATCTGGGTTTAATCCATCGTTATTTTGCTCACCACGCCACCCCAGTTCAGACATGGCCATATGCAAATCAGCCTTGACCCTGTGCCTCATGGGAACAGTCCAGCCCGAACTGCCAAGCCATGTCTTCCCTGGACCGGAATC
This sequence comes from Calotriton arnoldi, assembly GCA_963921515.1. NCBI lineage: Eukaryota > Metazoa > Chordata > Amphibia > Caudata > Salamandridae > Calotriton > Calotriton arnoldi. The sequence continues at coordinate 344,142 of CAWUFW010008131.1, read as the reverse complement.
AAGCATCCTAGGACCGGTTTCTGGCTATCAGCCGTCATCAGCCAGGATAGCTTGACTCCAGTGGCGTAGTAAGCACGGGACCCACGTCTGGGCATACCCTTCCCACATAGGGCGAACATGCAAAACACACAAGGTGATGGACGGAATGTTGCACATTGGCAAAACATTCACCCCCAGTCACAGATCTGGGTTTAATCCATCGTTATTTTGCTCACCACGCCACCCCAGTTCAGACATGGCCATATGCAAATCAGCCTTGACCCTGTGCCTCATGGGAACAGTCCAGCCCGAACTGCCAAGCCATGTCTTCCCTGGACCGGAATCAAGCATCCTAGGACCGGTTTCTGGCTATCAGCCGTCATCAGCCAGGATAGCTTGACTCCAGTGGCGTAGTGAGCACGGGACCCACGTCTGGGCATACCCTTCCCACATAGGGCGAACAGCAAAACACACAAGGTGATGGACGGAATGTTGCACATTGGCAAAACATTCACCCCCAGTCACAGATCTGGGTTTAATCCATCGTTATTTTGCTTCACCACGCCACCCCAGTTCAGACATGGCCATATGCAAATCAGCCTTGACCCTGTGCCTCATGGGAACAGTCCAGCCCGAACTGCCAAGCCATGTCTTCCCTGGACCGGAATCAAGCATCCTAGGACCGGTTTCTGGCTATCAGCCGTCATCAGCCAGGATAGCTTGACTCCAGTGGCGTAGTAAGCACGGGACCCACGTCTGGGCATACCCTTCCCACATAGGGCGAACAGCAAAACACACAAGGTGATGGACGGAATGTTGCACATTGGCAAAACATTCACCCCCAGTCACAGATCTGGGTTTAATCCATCGTTATTTTGCTCACCACGCCACCCCAGTTCAGACATGGCCATATGCAAATCAGCCTTGACCCTGTGCCTCATGGGAACAGTCCAGCCCGAACTGCCAAGCCATGTCTTCCCTGGACCGGAATCAAGCATCCTAGGACCGGTTTCTGGCTATCAGCCGTCATCAGCCAGGATAGCTTGACTCCAGTGGCGTAGTGAGCACGGGACCCACGTCTGGGCATACCCTTCCCACATAGGGCGAACATGCAAAACACACAAGGTGATGGACGGAATGTTGCACATTGGCAAACATTCACCCCCAGTCACAGATCTGGGTTTAATCCATCGTTATTTTGCTCACCACGCCACCCCAGTTCAGACATGGCCATATGCAAATCAGCCTTGACCCTGTGCCTCATGGGAACAGTCCAGCCCGAACTGCCAAGCCATGTCTTCCCTGGACCGGAATCAAGCATCCTAGGACCGGTTTCTGGCTATCAGCCGTCATCAGCCAGGATAGCTTGACTCCAGTGGCGTAGTGAGCACGGGACCCACGTCTGGGCATACCCTTCCCACATAGGGCGAACATGCAAAACACACAAGGTGATGGACGGAATGTTGCACATTGGCAAAACATTCACCCCCAGTCACAGATCTGGGTTTAATCCATCGTTATTTTGCTTCACCACGCCACCCCAGTTCAGACATGGCCATATGCAAATCAGCCTTGACCCTGTGCCTCATGGGAACAGTCCAGCCCGAACTGCCAAGCCATGTCTTCCCTGGACCGGAATCAAGCATCCTAGGACCGGTTTCTGGCTATCAGCCATCATCAGCCAGGATAGCTTGACTCCAGTGGCGTAGTGAGCACGGGACCCACGTCTGGGCATACCCTTCCCACATAGGGCGAACAGCAAAACACACAAGGTGATGGACGGAATGTTGCACATTGGCAAAACATTCACCCCCAGTCACAGATCTGGGTTTAATCCATCGTTATTTTGCTCACCACGCCACCCCAGTTCAGACATAGCCATATGCAAATCAGCCTTGACCCTGTGCCTCATGGGAACAGTCCAGCCCGAACTGCCAAGCCATGTCTTCCCTGGACCGGAATCAAGCATCCTAGGACCGGTTTCTGGCTATCAGCCGTCATCAGCCAGGATAGCTTGACTCCAGTGGCGTAGTAAGCACGGGACCCACGTCTGGGCATACCCTTCCCACTTAGGGCGAACAGCAAAACACACAAGGTGATGGACGGAATGTTGCACATTGGCAAACATTCACCCCCAGTCACAGATCTGGGTTTAATCCATCGTTATTTTGCTCACCACGCCACCCCAGTTCAGACATGGCCATATGCAAATCAGCCTTGACCCTGTGCCTCATGGGAACAGTCCAGCCCGAACTGCCAAGCCATGTCTTCCCTGGACCGGAATCAAGCATCCTAGGACCGGTTTCTGGCTATCAGCCGTCATCAGCCAGGATAGCTTGACTCCAGTGGCGTAGTAAGCACGGGACCCACGTCTGGGCATACCCTTCCCACATAGGGCGAACAGCAAAACACACAAGGTGATGGACGGAATGTTGCACATTGGCAAACATTCACCCCCAGTCACAGATCTGGGTTTAATCCATCGTTATTTTGCTCACCACGCCACCCCAGTTCAGACATGGCCATATGCAAATCAGCCTTGACCCTGTGCCTCATGGGAACAGTCCAGCCCGAACTGCCAAGCCATGTCTTCCCTGGACCGGAATCAAGCATCCTAGGACCGGTTTCTGGCTATCAGCCGTCATCAGCCAGGATAGCTTGACTCCAGTGGCGTAGTGAGCACGGGACCCACGTCTGGGCATACCCTTCCCACATAGGGCGAACAGCAAAACACACAAGGTGATGGACGGAATGTTGCACATTGGCAAAACATTCACCCCCAGTCACAGATCTGGGTTTAATCCATCGTTATTTTGCTTCACCACGCCACCCCAGTTCAGACATGGCCATATGCAAATCAGCCTTGACCCTGTGCCTCATGGGAACAGTCCAGCCCGAACTGCCAAGCCATGTCTTCCCTGGACCGGAATCAAGCATCCTAGGACCGGTTTCTGGCTATCAGCCGTCATCAGCCAGGATAGCTTGACTCCAGTGGCGTAGTAAGCACGGGACCCACGTCTGGGCATACCCTTCCCACATAGGGCGAACAGCAAAACACACAAGGTGATGGACGGAATGTTGCACATTGGCAAAACATTCACCCCCAGTCACAGATCTGGGTTTAATCCATCGTTATTTTGCTCACCACGCCACCCCAGTTCAGACATGGCCATATGCAAATCAGCCTTGACCCTGTGCCTCATGGGAACAGTCCAGCCCGAACTGCCAAGCCATGTCTTCCCTGGACCGGAATCAAGCATCCTAGGACCGGTTTCTGGCTATCAGCCGTCATCAGCCAGGATAGCTTGACTCCAGTGGCGTAGTAAGCACGGGACCCACGTCTGGGCATACCCTTCCCACATAGGGCGAACAGCAAAACACACAAGGTGATGGACGGAATGTTGCACATTGGCAAAACATTCACCCCCAGTCACAGATCTGGGTTTAATCCATCGTTATTTTGCTCACCACGCCACCCCAGTTCAGACATGGCCATATGCAAATCAGCCTTGACCCTGTGCCTCATGGGAACAGTCCAGCCCGAACTGCCAAGCCATGTCTTCCCTGGACCGGAATCAAGCATCCTAGGACCGGTTTCTGGCTATCAGCCGTCATCAGCCAGGATAGCTTGACTCCAGTGGCGTAGTGAGCACGGGACCCACGTCTGGGCATACCCTTCCCACATAGGGCGAACAGCAAAACACACAAGGTGATGGACGGAATGTTGCACATTGGCAAAACATTCACCCCCAGTCACAGATCTGGGTTTAATCCATCGTTATTTTGCTCACCACGCCACCCCAGTTCAGACATGGCCATATGCAAATCAGCCTTGACCCTGTGCCTCATGGGAACAGTCCAGCCCGAACTGCCAAGCCATGTCTTCCCTGGACCGGAATCAAGCATCCTAGGACCGGTTTCTGGCTATCAGCCGTCATCAGCCAGGATAGCTTGACTCCAGTGGCGTAGTAAGCACGGGACCCACGTCTGGGCATACCCTTCCCACATAGGGCGAACAGCAAAACACACAAGGTGATGGACGGAATGTTGCACATTGGCAAAACATTCACCCCCAGTCACAGATCTGGGTTTAATCCATCGTTATTTTGCTCACCACGCCACCCCAGTTCAGACATGGCCATATGCAAATCAGCCTTGACCCTGTGCCTCATGGGAACAGTCCAGCCCGAACTGCCAAGCCATGTCTTCCCTGGACCGGAATCAAGCATCCTAGGACCGGTTTCTGGCTATCAGCCGTCATCAGCCAGGATAGCTTGACTCCAGTGGCGTAGTAAGCACGGGACCCACGTCTGGGCATACCCTTCCCACATAGGGCGAACAGCAAAACACACAAGGTGATGGACGGAATGTTGCACATTGGCAAAACATTCACCCCCAGTCACAGATCTGGGTTTAATCCATCGTTATTTTGCTCACCACGCCACCCCAGTTCAGACATGGCCATATGCAAATCAGCCTTGACCCTGTGCCTCATGGGAACAGTCCAGCCCGAACTGCCAAGCCATGTCTTCCCTGGACCGGAATCAAGCATCCTAGGACCGGTTTCTGGCTATCAGCCGTCATCAGCCAGGATAGCTTGACTCCAGTGGCGTAGTAAGCACGGGACCCACGTCTGGGCATACCCTTCCCACATAGGGCGAACAGCAAAACACACAAGGTGATGGACGGAATGTTGCACATTGGCAAAACATTCACCCCCAGTCACAGATCTGGGTTTAATCCATCGTTATTTTGCTTCACCACGCCACCCCAGTTCAGACATGGCCATATGCAAATCAGCCTTGACCCTGTGCCTCATGGGAACAGTCCAGCCCGAACTGCCAAGCCATGTCTTCCCTGGACCGGAATCAAGCATCCTAGGACCGGTTTCTGGCTATCAGCCGTCATCAGCCAGGATAGCTTGACTCCAGTGGCGTAGTAAGCACGGGACCCACGTCTGGGCATACCCTTCCCACATAGGGCGAACAGCAAAACACACAAGGTGATGGACGGAATGTTGCACATTGGCAAAACATTCACCCCCAGTCACAGATCTGGGTTTAATCCATCGTTATTTTGCTCACCACGCCACCCCAGTTCAGACATGGCCATATGCAAATCAGCCTTGACCCTGTGCCTCATGGGAACAGTCCAGCCCGAACTGCCAAGCCATGTCTTCCCTGGACCGGAATCAAGCATCCTAGGACCGGTTTCTGGCTATCAGCCGTCATCAGCCAGGATAGCTTGACTCCAGTGGCGTAGTAAGCACGGGACCCACGTCTGGGCATACCCTTCCCACATAGGGCGAACAGCAAAACACACAAGGTGATGGACGGAATGTTGCACATTGGCAAACATTCACCCCCAGTCACAGATCTGGGTTTAATCCATCGTTATTTTGCTTCACCACGCCACCCCAGTTCAGACATGGCCATATGCAAATCAGCCTTGACCCTGTGCCTCATGGGAACAGTCCAGCCCGAACTGCCAAGCCATGTCTTCCCTGGACCGGAATCAAGCATCCTAGGACCGGTTTCTGGCTATCAGCCGTCATCAGCCAGGATAGCTTGACTCCAGTGGCGTAGTAAGCACGGGACCCACGTCTGGGCATACCCTTCCCACATAGGGCGAACAGCAAAACACACAAGGTGATGGACGGAATGTTGCACATTGGCAAAACATTCACCCCCAGTCACAGATCTGGGTTTAATCCATCGTTATTTTGCTCACCACGCCACCCCAGTTCAGACATGGCCATATGCAAATCAGCCTTGACCCTGTGCCTCATGGGAACAGTCCAGCCCGAACTGCCAAGCCATGTCTTCCCTGGACCGGAATCAAGCATCCTAGGACCGGTTTCTGGCTATCAGCCGTCATCAGCCAGGATAGCTTGACTCCAGTGGCGTAGTAAGCACGGGACCCACGTCTGGGCATACCCTTCCCACATAGGGCGAACATGCAAAACACACAAGGTGATGGACGGAATGTTGCACATTGGCAAAACATTCACCCCCAGTCACAGATCTGGGTTTAATCCATCGTTATTTTGCTTCACCACGCCACCCCAGTTCAGACATGGCCATATGCAAATCAGCCTTGACCCTGTGCCTCATGGGAACAGTCCAGCCCGAACTGCCAAGCCATGTCTTCCCTGGACCGGAATCAAGCATCCTAGGACCGGTTTCTGGCTATCAGCCGTCATCAGCCAGGATAGCTTGACTCCAGTGGCGTAGTAAGCACGGGACCCACGTCTGGGCATACCCTTCCCACATAGGGCGAACAGCAAAACACACAAGGTGATGGACGGAATGTTGCACATTGGCAAAACATTCACCCCCAGTCACAGATCTGGGTTTAATCCATCGTTATTTTGCTCACCACGCCACCCCAGTTCAGACATGGCCATATGCAAATCAGCCTTGACCCTGTGCCTCATGGGAACAGTCCAGCCCGAACTGCCAAGCCATGTCTTCCCTGGACCGGAATCAAGCATCCTAGGACCGGTTTCTGGCTATCAGCCATCATCAGCCAGGATAGCTTGACTCCAGTGGCGTAGTAAGCACGGGACCCACGTCTGGGCATACCCTTCCCACATAGGGCGAACATGCAAAACACACAAGGTGATGGACGGAATGTTGCACATTGGCAAACATTCACCCCCAGTCACAGATCTGGGTTTAATCCATCGTTATTTTGCTCACCACGCCACCCCAGTTCAGACATGGCCATATGCAAATCAGCCTTGACCCTGTGCCTCATGGGAACAGTCCAGCCCGAACTGCCAAGCCATGTCTTCCCTGGACCGGAATCAAGCATCCTAGGACCGGTTTCTGGCTATCAGCCGTCATCAGCCAGGATAGCTTGACTCCAGTGGCGTAGTGAGCACGGGACCCACGTCTGGGCATACCCTTCCCACATAGGGCGAACATGCAAAACACACAAGGTGATGGACGGAATGTTGCACATTGGCAAAACATTCACCCCCAGTCACAGATCTGGGTTTAATCCATCGTTATTTTGCTTCACCACGCCACCCCAGTTCAGACATGGCCATATGCAAATCAGCCTTGACCCTGTGCCTCATGGGAACAGTCCAGCCCGAACTGCCAAGCCATGTCTTCCCTGGACCGGAATCAAGCATCCTAGGACCGGTTTCTGGCTATCAGCCGTCATCAGCCAGGATAGCTTGACTCCAGTGGCGTAGTAAGCACGGGACCCACGTCTGGGCATACCCTTCCCACATAGGGCGAACAGCAAAACACACAAGGTGATGGACGGAATGTTGCACATTGGCAAAACATTCACCCCCAGTCACAGATCTGGGTTTAATCCATCGTTATTTTGCTTCACCACGCCACCCCAGTTCAGACATGGCCATATGCAAATCAGCCTTGACCCTGTGCCTCATGGGAACAGTCCAGCCCGAACTGCCAAGCCATGTCTTCCCTGGACCGGAATCAAGCATCCTAGGACCGGTTTCTGGCTATCAGCCGTCATCAGCCAGGATAGCTTGACTCCAGTGGCGTAGTGAGCACGGGACCCACGTCTGGGCATACCCTTCCCACATAGGGCGAACAGCAAAACACACAAGGTGATGGACGGAATGTTGCACATTGGCAAACATTCACCCCCAGTCACAGATCTGGGTTTAATCCATCGTTATTTTGCTTCACCACGCCACCCCAGTTCAGACATGGCCATATGCAAATCAGCCTTGACCCTGTGCCTCATGGGAACAGTCCAGCCCGAACTGCCAAGCCATGTCTTCCCTGGACCGGAATCAAGCATCCTAGGACCGGTTTCTGGCTATCAGCCGTCATCAGCCAGGATAGCTTGACTCCAGTGGCGTAGTAAGCACGGGACCCACGTCTGGGCATACCCTTCCCACATAGGGCGAACATGCAAAACACACAAGGTGATGGACGGAATGTTGCACATTGGCAAACATTCACCCCCAGTCACAGATCTGGGTTTAATCCATCGTTATTTTGCTTCACCACGCCACCCCAGTTCAGACATGGCCATATGCAAATCAGTCTTGACCCTGTGCCTCATGGGAACAGTCCAGCCCGAACTGCCAAGCCATGTCTTCCCTGGACCGGAATCAAGCATCCTAGGACCGGTTTCTGGCTATCAGCCGTCATCAGCCAGGATAGCTTGACTCCAGTGGCGTAGTGAGCACGGGACCCACGTCTGGGCATACCCTTCCCACATAGGGCGAACATGCAAAACACACAAGGTGATGGACGGAATGTTGCACATTGGCAAAACATTCACCCCCAGTCACAGATCTGGGTTTAATCCATCGTTATTTTGCTCACCACGCCACCCCAGTTCAGACATGGCCATATGCAAATCAGCCTTGACCCTGTGCCTCATGGGAACAGTCCAGCCCGAACTGCCAAGCCATGTCTTCCCTGGACCGGAATCAAGCATCCTAGGACCGGTTTCTGGCTATCAGCCGTCATCAGCCAGGATAGCTTGACTCCAGTGGCGTAGTGAGCACGGGACCCACGTCTGGGCATACCCTTCCCACATAGGGCGAACATGCAAAACACACAAGGTGATGGACGGAATGTTGCACATTGGCAAACATTCACCCCCAGTCACAGATCTGGGTTTAATCCATCGTTATTTTGCTCACCACGCCACCCCAGTTCAGACATGGCCATATGCAAATCAGCCTTGACCCTGTGCCTCATGGGAACAGTCCAGCCCGAACTGCCAAGCCATGTCTTCCCTGGACCGGAATCAAGCATCCTAGGACCGGTTTCTGGCTATCAGCCGTCATCAGCCAGGATAGCTTGACTCCAGTGGCGTAGTAAGCACGGGACCCACGTCTGGGCATACCCTTCCCACATAGGGCGAACATGCAAAACACACAAGGTGATGGACGGAATGTTGCACATTGGCAAAACATTCACCCCCAGTCACAGATCTGGGTTTAATCCATCGTTATTTTGCTCACCACGCCACCCCAGTTCAGACATGGCCATATGCAAATCAGCCTTGACCCTGTGCCTCATGGGAACAGTCCAGCCCGAACTGCCAAGCCATGTCTTCCCTGGACCGGAATCAAGCATCCTAGGACCGGTTTCTGGCTATCAGCCGTCATCAGCCAGGATAGCTTGACTCCAGTGGCGTAGTGAGCACGGGACCCACGTCTGGGCATACCCTTCCCACATAGGGCGAACAGCAAAACACACAAGGTGATGGACGGAATGTTGCACATTGGCAAAACATTCACCCCCAGTCACAGATCTGGGTTTAATCCATCGTTATTTTGCTCACCACGCCACCCCAGTTCAGACATGGCCATATGCAAATCAGCCTTGACCCTGTGCCTCATGGGAACAGTCCAGCCCGAACTGCCAAGCCATGTCTTCCCTGGACCGGAATCAAGCATCCTAGGACCGGTTTCTGGCTATCAGCCGTCATCAGCCAGGATAGCTTGACTCCAGTGGCGTAGTAAGCACGGGACCCACGTCTGGGCATACCCTTCCCACATAGGGCGAACAGCAAAACACACAAGGTGATGGACGGAATGTTGCACATTGGCAAAACATTCACCCCCAGTCACAGATCTGGGTTTAATCCATCGTTATTTTGCTCACCACGCCACCCCAGTTCAGACATGGCCATATGCAAATCAGCCTTGACCCTGTGCCTCATGGGAACAGTCCAGCCCGAACTGCCAAGCCATGTCTTCCCTGGACCGGAATCAAGCATCCTAGGACCGGTTTCTGGCTATCAGCCGTCATCAGCCAGGATAGCTTGACTCCAGTGGCGTAGTAAGCACGGGACCCACGTCTGGGCATACCCTTCCCACATAGGGCGAACAGCAAAACACACAAGGTGATGGACGGAATGTTGCACATTGGCAAAACATTCACCCCCAGTCACAGATCTGGGTTTAATCCATCGTTATTTTGCTCACCACGCCACCCCAGTTCAGACATGGCCATATGCAAATCAGCCTTGACCCTGTGCCTCATGGGAACAGTCCAGCCCGAACTGCCAAGCCATGTCTTCCCTGGACCGGAATCAAGCATCCTAGGACCGGTTTCTGGCTATCAGCCGTCATCAGCCAGGATAGCTTGACTCCAGTGGCGTAGTAAGCACGGGACCCACGTCTGGGCATACCCTTCCCACATAGGGCGAACAGCAAAACACACAAGGTGATGGACGGAATGTTGCACATTGGCAAAACATTCACCCCCAGTCACAGATCTGGGTTTAATCCATCGTTATTTTGCTCACCACGCCACCCCAGTTCAGACATGGCCATATGCAAATCAGCCTTGACCCTGTGCCTCATGGGAACAGTCCAGCCCGAACTGCCAAGCCATGTCTTCCCTGGACCGGAATCAAGCATCCTAGGACCGGTTTCTGGCTATCAGCCGTCATCAGCCAGGATAGCTTGACTCCAGTGGCGTAGTAAGCACGGGACCCACGTCTGGGCATACCCTTCCCACATAGGGCGAACAGCAAAACACACAAGGTGATGGACGGAATGTTGCACATTGGCAAACATTCACCCCCAGTCACAGATCTGGGTTTAATCCATCGTTATTTTGCTCACCACGCCACCCCAGTTCAGACATGGCCATATGCAAATCAGCCTTGACCCTGTGCCTCATGGGAACAGTCCAGCCCGAACTGCCAAGCCATGTCTTCCCTGGACCGGAATCAAGCATCCTAGGACCGGTTTCTGGCTATCAGCCGTCATCAGCCAGGATAGCTTGACTCCAGTGGCGTAGTAAGCACGGGACCCACGTCTGGGCATACCCTTCCCACATAGGGCGAACAGCAAAACACACAAGGTGATGGACGGAATGTTGCACATTGGCAAAACATTCACCCCCAGTCACAGATCTGGGTTTAATCCATCGTTATTTTGCTCACCACGCCACCCCAGTTCAGACATGGCCATATGCAAATCAGCCTTGACCCTGTGCCTCATGGGAACAGTCCAGCCCGAACTGCCAAGCCATGTCTTCCCTGGACCGGAATCAAGCATCCTAGGACCGGTTTCTGGCTATCAGCCGTCATCAGCCAGGATAGCTTGACTCCAGTGGCGTAGTAAGCACGGGACCCACGTCTGGGCATACCCTTCCCACATAGGGCGAACAGCAAAACACACAAGGTGATGGACGGAATGTTGCACATTGGCAAAACATTCACCCCCAGTCACAGATCTGGGTTTAATCCATCGTTATTTTGCTCACCACGCCACCCCAGTTCAGACATGGCCATATGCAAATCAGCCTTGACCCTGTGCCTCATGGGAACAGTCCAGCCCGAACTGCCAAGCCATGTCTTCCCTGGACCGGAATCAAGCATCCTAGGACCGGTTTCTGGCTATCAGCCGTCATCAGCCAGGATAGCTTGACTCCAGTGGCGTAGTAAGCACGGGACCCACGTCTGGGCATACCCTTCCCACATAGGGCGGACATTGCCCGAGTGCCCGCGTTACCAATCCGACGCTGGCGTAGGCACACTGACTGATGTAACAAACTGCCAAGCCCGGGAAGCAACTGCACTGGAGGAATCCCCGACAAACAAAAGCAGGGACGTGTAAAAATGGTGTGTCACATTTAACCAAACGCGAGAGGAAGAAGATGCACAAAGATAGAAAGAGAGAATGCATAAGAGCCTCCTCACCACAAAAGGAGAAATTGTATCCCATTAAAAAAAAGAAAAAAACATACAAGGAAACAGTGAATAACATGGAAGAGCTTCCACTAACCACAACTCAGGCCCTAGCAACGGATTGGACACTTGGGAAACGCAACACCCCTGTAGCTTGGATATTATTAAATAAAAACACAGCGCTAATAATAGAAGCAACATGGCACTTAAACAACTACACCAAGAGGAGCAAACATTATATGACATTGCACAAGCGAGCGTAATGTCCCAAACAACCAGTGAAGACCTAGGATGTGCAGAGAGATCCCATGAGGACACCCAGGATGGTCTGCAGACACACTGGCCACATGCATAGAAGCACCAGATAAACTCCCCCGCAATGCAATTGGATCACGAAGTGTTGCTGATTTAAGTTCTTAATGGTCCAACTAGGGCTCACATTACTAATCCGCCTGATCACAAGTGGCCTGGGGTTACCGCTCCCGGCATTTCCAATTGCGGGAACGCCAGGCCCGATTTACTAAGTGTAAACACACCTGACAAAGCCGAGTGCAGGTCTTGGCAAAGGCTATGGGCACACACCCATGTGCAGCACATACCTGCTAGGCCCCTTTTCAGAGCATGGGGAAGCAAGCAAAATGCATGAATTTTCCACACAGTAGCTCCGGACTCAACGATTTGCAAACATTCCAGGACTTTAACTCATAATTGCAGAATATAGTTGCATGGTTACTGACCAGAGGTATTTTTTTCTAGACCCAGTATGTCCACGTCCAATTTCCAGTTCAGTCATAATGCTCCTTTGAGTATACTGGACAGGTCATTAAGCAACCGTGCAAAATTATTATCACTAGAAAACTACAAGTTGTGTTTTTTACTCGATGATTTAATCACTGCTTATTAGTGTGAAATCGCCTTTCGCCGCTGCTGCCCCTCCCACCCCGGAATTCCCCCCCGGAATTCCCCTGCTCCCGCTTCCCAGCCTCTCCTCCCTCCCACCTCCCCTACTTAATGGCGGCCGCTGTGGGGGAGCACGAGTAAGACCCCCGACCCTCGGTCTAGGTCCACTCTCTCCCCGCAGCTCCGCTGTGCCGTCTCTTGTCTCCAGACCCCGACCTCCTCCTTGGGAGGTTCGAGGCTGCTGCCCGCTCCTGCGCCTGCTGCCCACTCCAACTGGGACCAGACTGTCTGCAACCACCGTAACCTTTCTCAGCCATTTTTTTCCTTAATTTTTCCCTGTTGTGCCACTGTTATTGTGCCCATCTGTGTCTTGCTCTAATTCCACCACTGTTTTTATTTTCTCGTGCCTGCCTGTTCCTTTTGCCTTTCGCCGCTGCTCCCCCTGCGGACCCTCCCGCCCGGAATTCCCCCACTCCCACCTCCCAGCCTCTCCTCCCTCCCACCTTCCCTACTTAATGGAGGCCGCTGCGCGGTCGTGCAGCGGACGCGCGCAGCGGGTGCGCTGCCGGCGCGCCAAAGGCACGCCAAATGCAAGCCCATCTGCGCCCGTCCGCGACCCGACCGCGGCCAGCGCCAGGAACCCTGGACCTCCCACTACCCATCGCTACGACACCACCACCCTCCTTGCACTCAACCCTGGAAGACTTAGAGAATGCCAACAGGCCTCGCCGAACACGACCCACGGCCAGTTCTCCTGCCTCCACTGCTGGCAGACCCTCACCGCCACCCCGGCCTCCAACACCGCTGACGCCAGCACCTGCGACACCCTAAAATGCATCCTCCTCAACGTACGCTCCGTACACAAACACGCCATGGAAATCTGGAACCTACTCGACTCTCTCTCGCCCGACATCGCCTTCTTCACAGAGACCTGGACCAACGCATCCTCCGCCCCCGACATCAGCACCGCCATGCCAGACGGATACAAGATCCAGAGAAAAGACCACCCCAACCTCCCAGGAGGGGGCCTCGCCATCGCCCACAAGAGCACCCTCCGCCTCACCACCTCCAGCGAAACCTTCCCCTCCGCCGAACACCTGCACTTCCAGATCCAGACCACCCCCAAAGCCGCACTCCGAGGAACCCTCATCTACAAACCCCCTGGCCCCCGAACACCCTTCGCCACCACCATCACCGACTTCATCGCGCCCCACGCCATCGCCTCAACTAACTACATACTCATTGGAGACCTGAACCTCCACCTCGACAACCCCAGCGACCCCAACTCCACTACCCTTCGTGACAACCTCGCCAGCATCGGACTTAAACAACTCGTCAACACACCGACCCACAGAGCAGGACACACCCTCGACCCCATCTTCGCGGCAGGAAACAGCATCCAATTCAGCCACACAATGCAGCCACCATGGACCGACCACCACTGCGTACACTTCGCCATCAACACACTCAAGGCACCCAAACCAGCCCCACGCCCACCTCGAGCAAGGTTACCGACGAGCAACTTAACTCCACCCTCACCCGAGACAACCACACCTGGGCACCCGAGGCAAACGACGCAGCCAGAGAACTCCACACCTGGATCTCCAACTGCACAGACGAGCTCACCCCGCTACGCAACCCCGACAGACAACGCCCCAGGAAAGCCGCCTGGTTCACCACCGCTCTCCAAGAAGCCAGATTCACCTGCAGATGCCTGGAGAAGAACTGGAGAAACACCAAGACAACCGAAAACCACACCACCTACAAGGACGCCATGACGGACTACCACAACCAGATCAGAGCCACCAAGAGGAACTTCATCCACAACAAAATCCTGGCCAACTCCACCAACTCCAAGGAACTTTTCAGTGTCATTCAAAAATTCACCAACCCACGCAGCGAAGCCACAAACATCACCCCATCCCAAGACATCTGCAACAAGCTTGGAATCTATTTCCACCTCAAGATCAAAAACCTCTACGACAACTTCATGGACCATCCACCAGGCACCACAGACGGCCCCCCGCCCCCAGAAACACCAGCCAGCCCACCATCTCCAACTGGACACCGATCACGGCCGAAGACACCACCTCGACCATGGAAAGCATCCACTCGGGGGCCCCCACCGACCCCTGCCCCCCTCACATTTACCACAGAGCCGCAGCCGCCATCGCACCCGAACTACAACGCACCATCAACACCACCTTCAAAACAGGCACCTTCCCAGATGACTGGAAGCACGCAGAAGTCAGACCCCTGCTCAAGAAGCCCACAGCTGACCCCACCGACCTCAAGAACTATCGGCCCATCTAGTTCCTCCCCTTCGCAGCCAAAGTTGCAGAGAAAACAGTCAACAGGAAACTGACACGATTCATTGAAGAGAACACCGTCCTCGACCCGTCCCAATCCAGATTCCGAAGCAACCACAGCACAGAGACCTCCCTACTCGCTGCCACAGATGACATCCGCACCCTCCTGGACCAAGGCCACTCCGCAGCCCTCATCCTACTCGACCTATCAGCGGCCTTCGACACCGTCTCCCACCGCACACTAGTCGCCAGACTACACGACGCAGGCATACAAGGAACAGCCCTGGACTGGATCCGATCATTCCTCACCGGAAGAAGCCAAAGGATCAGACTCCCACCCTTCCTCTCCGACCCCACAAAAATCACCTGCGGAGTCCCACAGGGTTCATCACTGAGCCCCACCCTCTTCAACATCTACATGGACCCCCTCACAGCCATCGTCCGACAACACGGCCTCAACATCGTATCCTATGCCGACGACACCCAGCTCATCCTCTCCCTCACCAAAGACCCCACCACTGCCAAACTCAACTTCCAGAAAGGAATGCAAGACGTTGCAGTATGGATGACCAACAGCTGCCTGAAGCTCAACGCTGAGAAGACAGAAGTCCTCGTCCTCAGTACTACCCCTTCTGCATGGGACAGCACCTGGTGGCCGATCACCCTCGGAAGCCCACCTACCCCCTCAGACCACGCCAAGAACCTCAGCATCGTACTCGACTCATCACTCACCATGAACCGACAGGTCAACGCCGTCACCTCCAGCTGCTTCAAGACCCTCCGCAAGACCTTCAAGTGGATCCCCCCTAAGTCAAGGAAGAGAGTCACCCACGCACTCATCACCAGCAGACTGGACAATGGAAACGCACTCTACGCTGGCATCAACAAGTCCCTACTCCGCAAACTCCAGACAATACAGAACACCACCGCCAGACTCGTCCTCAGCATCCCCCGACACGAACACATCAGCCAACACCTACGAAGTCTCCACTGGCCCACTTTCAAAATCCTAAATCACGCCTACAAATGCCTACACAACAACGGACCCAAATACCTCAATGACAGAATCAACTTCCACGTACCCAAAAGAAACCTCCGATCTTCCAACCTCGCACTGGCCAAAACCCCGCGCATCCACAGAGCCAGAGCAGGCGGAATATCCTTCTCTCACATTGCAGCCAAGACCTGGAACAAGCTGCCGGCAGACATCAGACACGCCCCCTCCCTGAACACCTTCAGGAAGACCCTCAAGACCTAGCTCTTCGGCTAAACAGATCTGCGGACCCCCCCCCCTCAGAGCCTTGAGACCCTCATGGGTGAGTAGCGCGCTTAGAATTCCCTGATTGATTGATTGAACAAAACATTAAAGATCGAGTTCAAAATGAACTGACGGAAATGCACAGGGAATGATTTATTTCATGACGATGTGCTTTGGTTGATGTAATTTCCGGCATAATATCTTATGAATGTTCTCTTTGCTGTAATTAGACAAAGAACACTGTATGATAGAAGCGCCGCCCGCGTCATGACGTTGGGTGGACGAGATCAACGTAAACCACAAATCCTGAGCGGTTACATCCTCACCCCCCATTCACCCTTTGCCCCATAAAAAATGCCTCAAGCAAATGGTTGGGCTTCACTGCGTAGTCTTTATTAAACCTTCAGATAACACAATCTTTAATTGTTGATTAACTGTCAACACTTGACCAAACTTTTATGCAAAACCAAAACCACACACATTGTTATACAAGAAGTAGGCTTGTGAAGAAGGATACATTTGAACCACAGATTGAGATAGTATTTACATTTCAGGATCTCCAGAGACACACTTTGATGCATGTTGTGCCAGCAAGCCACAACCAATTTGTACTGCCCCCATCTGGGGCAACTACCCGTTGTGCATCCCATAAACGCAACCACCAGGGCACTGCTTAATGCCTTGCCCTCCACGGGGTTCCTGTGAACCAGATACCCCACTCCAAAATTGCTTATTACATGTACCGGCATCTCAGGTAGGGCAGGAGAGTCCAGGACCACCAGCAGGTCAGTCCCCCCTCCCGCCAGCCCGGAGCCCCCATTGAATGCCCGTCCTCTTCCAGGACCAGACATTACCTGCCAAAAAGGAGTCCCCACCATTTCTCTTGCCCGGGACCCTGCCCCCTCAACCTCTAAACTCAGGGATGGGTGGGTGGGTAACTCGTTGCTGGTCGATCCGCTGACCTCTCGTGGCGAGGACAAAAGAGGGCTTCCCCCTCTCATCCCCCTGCTTTTATCACCTGGGGAGGGGTCGCCTGCGCACCTAGATGACGTGCCTGCCTGGATGCCCCCTCCTTGATTCCGGCGACCCTCTCGCCCGTTCCTTGACCGGAAGAGTGAGCTCGGCTCCCGAACAAGATGCCACTAGTGGCACCACGCCCCTATGCACGGGTGGCGCCTACTAGGAGAAAGGTGCGGGTGCACCAAGAATCCCCCTCTTCTGAGGCAGGCGTGAGGAATGTGATCGCATTAACAAGACACGCAGCTGTTCTTTTATTTAATGTTCACTGCCTCCAGTATGCTAGGTATTTCAAGGCAAGAACATTCTTCGCAGGAGTGATCACGAGGAAGAAAATGACAAGCGCAATATCAAGTGCCATGAACTGTTTCCAAAGCAGCTGTTGTGAATTGGGAAGATAGTTTATTTTCAAAACGCTGGGCTTTAACTGTTAGACAAATGTTTTTCTTTCTTTCATGTCTTAGGATTGACCTTGTGAATGTCAAGGGCTAATGCCACAAATGGCTGAAATATCACATACTTGACAGTAAGCAAATTCCATACTCTCAGAGGCTGACAGTGTTGTCTTTACTTAAGGTTTATAATCAAGCCGAAGTATGCATTTTGGCTCAAGTTTAAAACTGTAAATTCTGAAAGAGATGGTAAGGGTATTATATTAAAAAAAGACACTTTTGAAACCTGGTGATCGAGGTAAAAAAATACTATTTTGTTACAGGTTAGAGACTGCCCATTTACATGTTGTATAATTAAGATATTGAGAGTAGCTCCTTTCGCTGGTAGTAGTCGCCTGGTGCACATTTATTCTTGAATACCTGGTGGGTGCAGGCTTTATTGAGTTTTTGACCATGCTTACTCTTTTCATATGATTCTCCAAACAATTTTATTGTATGATTATTCCAGCACTTGAATTCATCAGTCTGATTTGTGCAGAAAGATAACCTGATTTTCAGTTCATCGTGATGCAAAAATGAGACATCATCACAAAATCAACCTGTAAGGCTCATTTCTAGAGAGAAAATATTTTCAAATTATAAGGTAAGCTGCATTGTTTGTCCCAAAGCATTTCAAACCATGTGTCCCTTCTTCGGGGAAAATCCTGAAAAAAAACACCTATTTATATAGGATTTTTAGAAGGCTCAACAAAGATGCAGTGTGACTGAATGGTGTAAACTGCTCCAATGACCCACTTAACTAGTGTCTGCATCGTATGTATTATGGAAATCCTTCCCCTCAATGCCACTGTGTAACAAAATCAATGCACAGCATTGCGCCTATGTGGGTTTATTGCTACCTTACTCGTCATTAACCAATCAATGCAAAAAAATCCCCTAAGTTTATATATTTACCCCGCTATTAAACTGTGGTGCAACAGTGACCATGCTTTGTGGACAACAATAAAACATGTGATTGACATGACATGTGCAAACCAAATACTCTTATGTGAATATGCAACAGACATGGGTAACAAACTAACCACCAATCTATAAAATGATGAATTAGCATGCACCATTCCACTTTCACCAGATGCCCAATGTCAAATGATGCTTACCCGTGGAGTGCAGTCTTTTGGTTGACCCATGTAGCTTACCCTACAGAATCTGCTGCCATTGTATCTCTTGAATTTAAACTTGACACATGTATCATGTGACGACCTTCCACCAATGAATTTATGATGACACAAATGGATGCACAAATGGAACAGGTATGTTGGACTGGTGTACACACTTCCATATATACCTACTGTGCATGAATGGTGATGGCATGATTTCATCCATGAATACCATAAAAAAACACATTAATTCAAATGACAAAAAAATGAACATAAATTATAGGGAACACTCCATTTCAATTCTATCATTGATCCCTTTTGGTTGCAAAGTATTTAGTTGTTTAATCCACATGAATTCTAGTTGAAGTGGAGGTTGTTATTGTCCATCTCAGGTGGCTTGTACATGATTTCTAAAACCTGGAACCATAGTTGGCTGATGCTGTGATTATGTTCACGCCAGTGTGTAGCTACACTGGATTCGAAATTATTGTTTCTAATGTTGATTTTATGTTCAGCTATGCAAGTTTTGTTTTTGTTTTCTGTTTTACCTATGTAAAGCATGCCACAAGGGCATTTCACAGAATATATGCCATTCTTAGTGTCATACGTGACAGAGAAACTTGGGCTCTGTCGCCTACCATTCTTTCAGGCTTCTATGAGATAGTCACTGCTGCATCGCGACTGAGCAACTTTGGTCGCCCATCAGGGGGACTGTCAATTTTCATCAAGCATAATGTGAACCTGTCGTTGACGGCTCTCGATGGTAACTGTTCAGCAGCCCAAGTGATCTGCATTCATGGTCTGAAAACAATCAATAGGCAAATGGTTATGATAGTGGTTAATTGCTATCAGAATGTTTCCAGGAAGGCAAGGACAATCGTGGTAAAGCAGTTTCTCGAATGCCTTGAAGATCTCTTTTTTGAATACCCGAATTGCGAATTTGTTATTACTGGTGACTTTAACAATAGGGGGTTGGGTGAAAAGTCTAATGGTGGTTTTAAGGAAATGATTGACTTTGGGATTAATGGTTTAATGGCCAACCACAAGTTAGTATCCGCTCAGGCAGAATATGAGTTGAGAAATAAGGAGATGATACTTCCGCCAACCTGTAAAAATGTATTAACTATCGATTACACCTTTTTATCCACTAGCTTGGCTGCACGCTTAATTCACTTCGACATTATAATTAGAGCAGAAAGTGACCACAATCCTTTAAGAAGCATGCTGAGCCTAGCCTTGAATCCAGCTGATAAAGCCATTAATGTGGGTAATTCATCTGGAGAGGAAGAAGAGAAGCTGGTTAGAAAAATCAAATGGGTTACTGCATACAAATCCCATGTTAGTACATGGCTACAAGATCTGGTGGCTAATATAAACACAAACTATTCAGTGGGCTTCCTACAGGAGTGGGGAAGGCTTATGGCGAACTTACGAACGCACATTCTAGAGCAGGAGGGCGGGCACAATCTTCACAAGGGGGGGTACACCCTAGTAAGGCCAGGCAATTTTTGCAAGGCTATCATCATATCTAGACGAATGCTGCGTAAAGCGCAGCGTGTGCACCAATGTAATTCCTCAAATAAAACAGCTGCGGCAGTGAAACTGGCAAAAAAATCACATAACAAACTTGTTTGGGAGATTCAGAAGGAAAGAAAGGATAAGCATTGGGTCACAATCTTTCAGCTATTAAAGGACTCAAACCAAGCGTGATTTTGGGCCCACATTAATAAATTAAAAAACGGGAACATGGGTAGGGAAAATGGGGTCTCAGAATCAGCCTGGGTACGGCACATTGTTGAGCTGTATGTGGCACAGACGAACAACTTAACCGGGGTTAGTGGTCCTTCCTTTCCAACTTTACCTTTTAAAGAAAAGTTGGGGGTAGCCGAACTAAGCCGACATCAGCAAGTGGTAGTGGAGGAAGGATGGGCCAGAGCGGGGAAGAGACCCAGGGGGCTGAGCGCAAACTAACAGATAGGCGAATGGTTGGAGAGGATAAATTTTATGCCCCATATATAAGAGCGGAGATCGGACCGTAGCCACAAACTATAGATTGGTTGCCTTATTGGATATTGAGGCAAAAGTGTACGCCCAAATTTTACTAGACCAATTAGAATCTTGGGTGGCAGAGGAGGGAATATTGCCATTTTCTCAAACAGGGTTCAGGGCTGGTGCTTCCACGGTAGACAATATACAAGCTCTCTCTGTCCTTAGGCATAATGCTATCCAGAAGAACAGACCACCTCTCCTGTGTTGTTTTATAGATTATAGTGCTGCGTTTGATAGGGTAGATAGGGCCATTTTATGGAGGAAGCTAGCGGGCTGGGGTATACCATGAAACTTGTTAAGAGCCATCATATCACTATACACAGAGGCATGGGTTCGAGCAAAAACTAGTGCAACAACAGTAACTCAAAAAGTAAAAACGACCCGAGGGTTAAAACAGGGTTGCTTGCTGGCACCCTTGTTGTTTAATTTGTATACGACAGATCCAGGGAAGGCTCTGGAGGGCTGTAGCTTGGTCCCCCTAATCTAAGTTCAGTTCAATTACAAATACTCCAATATGCCGATGATATTGAGGTCATGGATCATACCAAGTCAGGGTTGCAAAGGAATTTAAATGCTTTGGGAAGGTATAACAAGGGAAACCATTTATTGGTTAATCAGTCCACAACTAAAGTCCTGATATTCGGGAGTTATCGCAGAAAGAAGTTGGCAACCTGGCAGTTGGGAGGTCAGACCCTCACCACTGCAAGGTATTATAAATATCTGGGCATGTGGTTTAATGAAGCTGGTTCTGCAGCAGCCCTAGTTAAAGATATTAATAAGAAAGCGGCAGCCATTACCTACGGAATTGGCCAGCTGAATCATCTATTAAGTAGTGCTTCCGCTTCACCTATTTTAAGAGTTATAAAGGCTACCTTACTCCCAGCTTTGCAGTAAGGGCATCTTGCCTATCCAGGAGCGTTGGAGGAAGCATTAGAGCTATGCCAGATTAGAGCATATAATAAAATATTCCATCAATCGCGACACGTCCGACGCTCCAGGCTAAGACTTGAGATGGGGTTAATAATTCAATCAATAGATTGTAAGGCTTCCTTGTTAAAATATTACATCAGGTGTATAAGGGCCCCCAAGCATTCCTTAAAAAATTACTTGCAATCGATCTATGAAAAAGTGGGTAATCCTTGGTCTAGCCAAATTAAAGAGACGATTTTGTTACCCAAGATCGAGGAGTCCACTTTGGGGGTCGGTGCCATCCCTTATCGGACATGGAGAACAGCTATCAATAAGCAAATGAAGGAGTCCTCCTGGGAACAGGATATACGGTCGGTTGAGAGTTAAGGATGGGCTCAGCCCCTGGCAGAGTCCTATCGGGTTGGGAAGCCACAAAACTATTTCTCGGATCTCATTAATGCAAATACTCGGGACCAAATCCTATATATGAGAGTGCTTGCGTTACCAATAAGAGCTTTTAACCCGCGGTGTGCAGGTGGCAGGGATGACTTCATGTGTAGGCTATGCAACAATTATCGGGAATCATGGTTTCATTTGTTATGCTGGTGCCCGGCCTTAGATCAACAAAGGAGACTACTGCTAAAACCTATTTTTCTGGCAGAGGGCGTTCGCTCTTGCGCACAGACATCTGACTTTTGCTTCAGCTGCAGCTCTCCTGGTGGGCTGGGGAGATGTGCTAAATTTGTGAAAATTTTAAACAAACTATTGTTGAATACTAGGGCAAGAGCACTGCCTCCGAAATAACGTCTGCGTCGCTTTGCAGATGTGTACGTCCGAGCTGAGCTTGGAGACAGTGGACATTTAGGACGGATGGGGCCTGGTGTTGAGGTCAATCCTTCCTAGACGGAATCTTGGGAGGCACTGCTCGCAAAAGAAGTATTGCTAGCTCTAAGTAAGGCACGTTTTGGAGGCTACACACATCTCGTCCTTTAGACTGAATTGTCCCATCGGCCCTCAAGTAATGGCTATGGCATTATTTTAATTGAGCCCAAGAAATTATAATCTAGCCTGGTGTACATACAGCTGAATCTGTTTTAGGATTACATTATATAGTGCATGTATTTTAGTGTTAATGAGATTAGGTTAGTCTGACTGATGGAGCTGATGTCGGACTGGGTTAGAACGAGGCAATTGGTATTTTAATAAGGGTACTGTATAGGTTATTTAAAGAATGGAATAATGCGATTACAGTATTTATTGAGTCTTAGATGTTGAAGTGATTCATATTGTTTTATTTAAAAAATTGGGCCAGATATACGACGGTGTTTAGCGTGCGTAAACGGGTTTTAGACCCGTTTGCGCACGCTAAAATCCTTGGGCCCATGTACAAAACCTAATTTGTGAGTCACTAATCAATTAGCGACACGCAAAATAGGTTTTACGACTCGCTATTAGGAATGGGCGTTCCCTTCCTAATAGCAACTCATGAGCCATGTATGAATGTTTTGCGACCGCAATTGCGGTCGCAAAACACTCGCAAATTACCACCTAATTCAAGTAGTTGGTAATGCAATCGCAAATGGAAAGGGGTTCCCAGGAGACCCCTTCCCCTTTGCAAATGCATGCGAAAATATTTTTTAAGGGCAGACAGTGGTCCCAGGGACCTTTGCCTGCCCTTAAAAAATGAAATGAAAACGTTTCATTTTAATTTTTTTAAATGCATCCCATTTTTCTTTAAGCATTTAAAAAAAAAAGCTGCTTTATTTAAAAGCAGTCCCAGACATGATGGTCTGCTGAGCCCAGCAGGCCACCATCCCTGGGAGGGCCAGCCATTCCCAATGGGGTCGCAAAATGCGAGTGCCTCATTAATATTAATGAGCCTCACATTTTGCGACCCCATTGGGAATCACAATCAATGTCTCTGACACTGTTGTACATAGTAAATTACGACTCGCAATTTGCGACTCGCAATCGAGCGCAAATTGCGAGTCGCAATTTAATAGGGTCGTACATCTGGCCCAATATGCCTATTTGTTATTGTTTTAATTAACTATACAATAAATGTTATTACTATTACATACGTGGCAGAGCTCATGAAAGTGATGTATTATTCTGTCATGGGGTGTGTCACCAAGTTTCCCTCAATAAATTGTTGCAATGTATACAGTCATTGCATTTCCTGTCCCTTTACTAGGAGTAGTAGGTTTCACATTGGTGCTCATTAAAATCTCTTTTAATTTGTTGGATCTTTTGTACGCAAACATAGGTTTCTTCAAGATCAGTTGTCCAAAATCTGTTTCAGTTTGAAGAATTTCCCATCTTTTATGATTGATCCTTTTAATTGTAAAACTGACTGTAAAAATTTTAGATACAAAAACTGGTCTCGATCGAATTACTTTTTGACATTGTCCTAGTAAATCTTGCCTGGTCTGATTAATCAATCTTTGTTCAGCTGTTGTGAGAACAGTTTCGAGAAGTTTGTGCGAATAGAACCTTACTTTGTGCTCTTATATAGTAGATGTATAGAATTCGCTGATGTAATTAAGAAAAACAAATCAATTTCAATTGATATAATTACTTACCATCACACCCCATTCCTTAGCCTACATCGAAATGTTTGATCAGCATCCAGATCCTTCAATATAACCTTCTTACTTTCTCTGTTTGTACCCACTTATTCAGGATAATCAACCAATAGGGACAGGGCTGCACATACTGCCATTCCTGTGAGTTAAATAAGGTGAATACTACCACCTCAGTGCACCATAGCACCAGGAAAACCGAGCTACACATTAAATGCAACACCCATGACTTTTTCTTACTGCATTTCCTCCGATAATAATCTACTACAAATCAGAATCCAGAACTTTATGACCCCACACATTAGTATTGTGACAGTACACAATTGCAGGAGATCCCTATGTTGTGTAGTTGCTACTATTCCGGCAGCTGTACAGTCCGCTGCCTATATCTAGTCAAAGGCTTTGCAGTTCAGGTTGGACTTTTCCCACTACAACAGGACCAAGGCTGATCTTGCTCTAGAGTGGCAGAGTAGGCTAAAAAAAGTGCTTGGGATCAATTTAAGGATTCCACCCATCACCTTTTTGTTTTCATCAGTGCAACTTTCTAAGTGCAAAGGGTATGCCAAATCTAGGGTCCCTTGTTTATTCTGTCATAGAAATCAAACTGTAACTCACTAATGAGCCCTAAAATGTAAAATACCAGTCTGGGGTTGCTTGTGTTCCTACCTGGAGAGAAACTAAAGGTTGGGGATAAGTTATAGATAGGAAACCTTTATTTATTCTTTCTATAAAAACCCAACAAAGTTTTAGCTGTAACATAAATTTATAATTTACGCACCACCTTCAATGTACTATAGCTTATACACCTACATATCTAGTGCTGTCACCGCCACACTACATTAACTATAACTCTCCCTTTCTCTATGCACTAGTTATACCCTTGCTTATTACTCACTTATACCATGTGCAATTATAGCATTCATAACAACACTTATGACATCTAAAATTACGTTATTTGTGAGAACACAGTGCATTGTAGAGTTTTGAGTATTAATGAGGTTTAGAAGCAGAAACCAGTACGGAGTTGCTTGTGTTCCCTTCTGGAGCCTTTCAGAGCACAGCAGCACTATCACTAATAATAATTGATAGGTAGAAAATTGGTTCCATTGACATATTTTTCTAATGTTTATTGCACTAACTAAAATCTTTATTGCAGACTCAAATCTATGCCTGTATTGCGGGGATAAAAAACATAATTTATTCTGGCTGTAAAATCAATATCTAAAGCACAGTCACAATGCTTCACTCTCCGCCCCCTCAACACCTTTGCTTCCTTTATTGTCAATACAAAATAACTAAAGTGCCCAAGAAACGATGCAGCAGGCGTTCCCAAGATTACTTTCTTTTGCCCTTGAAGTGCCTGTGAGTTGTTTGCTTTTGGCAATATTCAGAAGGAGATCCCACAAACTGAGGAGTTGGTGGAAATAGGTTACCATGTGAAGGATCCCTGAGAGGGGAGACTGCTATTGGCCCCCATTCCTTGTCCTAAGGGTGAAGCCCATCTGACTGAGCCCTGGCTGTTGTATAGTGATGTGCAGTTTTAAGCGGTACTATATGCACCCAGCGAAGTCGCTTATTGGGCTTCCAGTGTAAATTGAAGTCCAAAAGCCTAGATAATTTTGCCCTTTTGCGTGAATGAATTTTTAATAAATGTTTGTTCATATTACTGACCTTACCTTTCACAAACATTTATGTTTGAATGTTGATAATATGTTGCAAATATTAACCATATATCTAAGTTATGATTGCTCATAAATGCTAGTCAACAAAATATAAGAATGGTTTATGGAAGACTGAGGATAATTGCTGCCCATATATGGCAACTCCATCTTCCCCATCACCTCCGTGATCTTCCCTTTGTTTCAGCTAGTCTGGAGGGAATAAACAGTTTCACACCAGAAACTGCATGGAAGATTCATCTAGGACCCTACACATATGCAAACGCTCCAGCTAACCCGGTCTCCACTCAGACGAGGGAAAACAAAATCCCATCTGATTTGCTGGCGGAATGCACAGAACTGGCGAGTAGAAATAATTCTCTGCAAGCTGTCTATTCTGTGAAAGTGTTATAACTACAGCTTCCTGACATTTTCCCGGACAAGGACCTGTGGGGACCCTCTATGGGTGAACCTTGAGTCTTGTTGCTCATGTTTGGGTCTAAGTCAAGGCTCTGCTGAAGTTCTGCTTGCCTACCCAAGTACTGTTGTTGCTCTTGTCCAGCATGAATATCCCCTGACAGACACAAAAAGCATCGCATATGGAGAGAGAATGAAGTAGTTAAGCACACTACACCATCACCACAAATCAGATTGGCACCCGAGAATACAGTGCTATTTACATATAGGAGTTTTGGGTGCATTGTTCTAGACCAGCTTCCCAAATTTTGCACACCTCTTGTTATAACTTCCAGAACAACCCAAGTTGTAACAATTTTTAGTTTAGGCTGCTGATACAAAGTATAGCAAAGTATAATGTAACAAGTTATGCAAAGTATTATGCCCACCAGTGTAGTAGGATTCCGGGGCTGTACTAACACCAGCTCTTCCAGCTGTGAGAATTCAGGTATTAGTCAAGGGAGTGAGATCTTTCTTGTAGAGAGGCATTTGTTCTGCAAGTCCACATCCCCATCTCTTGCAGTCAGCTCACCATTGTGCAGTTTCTGTGGGTTAATGTCTTGTAATCATGGGCTTTGGGATTAGGGAACATCCCAGGGGTCATCGTAGGATAGAGCCTGCTGCTATTTATTGTGCTCTATGGTAAGGCCTTCATTTCATACCTGCATCCTCGCAACCTTATGCTGCTTTCGTCGTTTTTTGTTCATTTAGTGATCCTGCTATGCTGTACCCTTTATCTGCCCTGCAATGTTCCTGTTCCCAACCATGTACAGGTAAGTTTATCAACCGTGGCATTTCTGGTCGCTTTGCATATTGGGTCCCAGCAGTGGAAGAAGGCCACAGAGATTTGCTTCTGTCATAGCCATTATGTTTACTCTCTTACACTTAGGTCACTAAGGTTCTATCGGGTACCTCTTTGACAACAGGAGCAATTGATTCTCCAGTTCGTCCCCCTCCGTGTTTTGGCCCACGTTTACATTCTAGGGCGCAGTGGGGACGTGATGACCTTCTGCATGGTGACATTTACGGGTCTGAATCACGTCGTTGGTATTTTTAAATAGAACACACAAAGTCTTTTGATTTTGGGCATTGCGCTTTTAAAGGCCGACACGTGACTGACGTGCGAGTACGACACGTGACTGACGTGCGAGTACGGCACGTACGCTCATATTGGTTCCAATCGACAGGGCCGGCTCACACGCTGAGGGACGCCGATGGTTTGAAGCGGAACCGGTGCTTACAAAAATATGAGCCGTATGAGAAACTCTTTCTTTTCGATTGGGAAAGTTGTCGTGTTTGGACCTCTCGTCTGATTGAACAGGTCCTCTGTTACTATTGAACACTAGATTATTAAAACAGTGAACACTTTCGGTAAATATATTACCAGCATGGGATATTTTTGACTAGTGGCTCTTCCGTCTCCCCATGAAACGATTGGGAACTCTGGAGTTTTTGGTCCGCTCGTTCGGTTGAACGGGTTCTAGGTGACTATTAGACACTAAATTATTGAATTGGTGAACGTCTTGCGTAAAAAAAAATTACGATATGGGATATTTCTGACTAGTGGCTCTTCCCCCTCCCCCATGACTCTATTTTTGCCACAGTATATTAACACACCCCACAGCTTATATCTCCGGTATAATCAATGCCTTTTTCCAGCGTTTGGCACTAAAGGCCCTTTATAACTGAGAGGGAATTTTTACCTTTGGAGTTTATAGGCTTGGTGTACCCACTATTACTGGTGCAGGCTCGGACAGTTGGGAAGGACCGATTATTACAATGTATAGCACTAATTTTTTGTATTTTTGAACCTCTTGTTACATAAGCTATGAATTTATAGCTTTATACCTACCTTGTCACTCAAGTTGGGCACACTTAATAACAAAATAATTTCTCAAATGAATACATCGAGGTACAATAGGAGGATATCAGCAATAATAGAAATACTTGATTTGCAATTTGAATGGTTTTTAGTACTAAAAGATGAAATAATATGGCATGCTAAGCTGTTAATATGGTTTTTAATATCAAGATTCCGATTACTTTCAGGCACCATCGCTCCATAGATTTGAATAAATGCGTAAGGAATTCTACCTGACTATGGGAATATGAGGGGCTAGGAATACATAAGGAAGTACTACCGACCGAAACACTGCAGGGTTGGAGTTGATGATTATAGTTACTTTGGCGAAAATGACAAAGTATTACGGTATGCTCTATGGACTATATCAGGCTATAGTCTTGAATTTTTATATATTGAAAACCCTAAAGGGTTGGTTTGAAGGTCACATTTATTCTAAAACTAGCACACACCCATGTTTCCGATATCAATGGATGGTCCTAATAGACAGGCTCTTTTTACTGCATTTTAAGGCCTATCAAATTAAATGTGGATCTTCTTTACCACCTGGTTATATAATCTTATAACCCCCTCCGCTGTCGTTCTTTTCGTTCTTCTTGCTTTTGCCTGTCACCACGTTGGTTAGATCCATGTATACTGTCCCTGTTCGTATTTTATGGGTAAACTGATATTGTTCCATTTGGGATTTTGATGATTGTGTCTGTTTTGTTCGTATACATGTAGTATTGTACTTTTTATATGTTTGTTGTATTATACATTATATGTTTTTGTATGTTCTACGGCCCTGATGAAGTTTACAGGTGGTGGACGAAACGCGTTGGCTGTCTTTATGATATTCCTATAAAAATTAAAGAATATTTTGGAGACATATTGACAAAATGGACTAAGTCATTGTGGAAACTTCTCATTGTGGTGCACTTCACAGTCATGGTTGAAACAATTCTCGTCCTTGGGATCACTCTCTGGAAACAGCGTGAGTAGTGGATGTGCC
This sequence comes from Calotriton arnoldi, assembly GCA_963921515.1. Lineage (NCBI taxonomy): Eukaryota > Metazoa > Chordata > Amphibia > Caudata > Salamandridae > Calotriton > Calotriton arnoldi. The sequence goes on along the minus strand of CAWUFW010008131.1, from coordinate 314,972 downwards.
CACCAAGTTAGCCTCAAAATTTTTAACTTTGGACTGAATTTGGGTAATGGAGAGGGAGGTGCAGTGGCTATAGAGGCTTGCTATTTCATTTGTTGTTTGTATGTTTACCACAGCACTCTGGTTGAATAAGAATTATTGTTTCATTTGATGATCCAGTCTTCTTCTGACTATGCCAGTCTGTTAACAATGGACGTGCTGTTAACAATTAATCAAAGTGAACTTTACATGATAGTGGGCTCTATTAAAGGGCACTTGCTATTGTGGTAAGGGTTAATATTGTTTTGGGTTCTTTGTTGTAATGGTGCAATTTCTCCCTGTGGCTTGGTCTTGCTGAGCATCATTCATGGCCCAGTGAGGAATGTCTACAGTTCTCTCAATCTGAAAGTTAAGGTTTAGCGTCCCAATGTCGTCATTGTCCTGCATCTGTTTCAATGTCAGATGGTTTTTAATGGATCTCCTAGATGAATGAAAAGTTTTAAATCTTTCTTTTGCAGGCCACTACTACTACTAAGGGTTATAATTTTGCTAGCAGAAGAGCTTGAGCCATCCCAACATAGCTTAGTGTTCAAAAGACTTGACTCTGATGCCTGCAATTAGGGTTAGTGACCCACCTATGCTGATGTATGAAAGTTTACGTCCATTATTTTATTGCAAATGTGTGTACTTGGATGTTTTTTGAAAATCACATTTTCACATTGGAAGACCCAGGGTTTTGAAGCTATGTCTCATTATGGTCCTGTGCCATTTACAAAGTGTTTTTGCATTTCCTCTTTAAGGTTTTGAGTTACAATGTGTTTTAGGAGGTGCCGAGCTAGCTTGGCTGTAAGAGTCCTCCTCTCTTTTAGGGATCAATGCCAGTTTCTTTCATCCATTAGCTTTATTCTTCCAGTTTGGAGTTGTCATAATTGCTCAGCACCTGGTGGCAGGGGAATTTTTAGCAACATGCTTGTATTTTTCATGCAGCAATATTAAGGGGCATATTAATAAAACTAAATATACATATTTATTTACTACTATATCTGGGTGTTACTCAGCACTTTTGTACTTTTTGTCATTGCTGAGCATAGCTCTGCAACTAAGCTCAGACTTATATTTCTCCACCCCTCAACAGTATCTACAAGTGTAAAGTTACTAATAGTACGCGCCCCCTCCCTGGACTGATTTTTGCCTCAGGACCCAAATCCCCCGGGGCCCAGTGTATTTTTTTTAGGACAGTGTGTATGTGGCCCCCCTCCCAGGTCATTTTGGCCCCAGGGACCACATCCCCTGGGGCCCACCACTATAATTATGGGGGAGGGGGCACACAGCCCCCACCCCGGGCTGATTTGGGGACCGGGGACTCCTTCTCCTTGGGTCCCGCCATATTTTAAATGGGGAGGAGGGAACACAGCCTCCTCCCCGGGCTGATTTTGGCCACAGGGGCCCCATCATCTAGGACAGGGGCATATTTTAAAGGGGAGGGGGATTTGGCCCGTGGACCCTAACACCCGGGGCTTGCATGTTTTTAAATGGGGACACCCAGCCCCCCTCCCTCGACTGATTTAGCCCCAGGGAATCCATCCCCCAGGGCCCAGCCAATAATTAAAGGGGTAAGGGTCACTAAGACCCCTCCCAAGGCTGATTTAGGCCCCAGGGTCCCCATCCCCCGGGGTCCGGCCAACAAAGGCTGGGTGCCATGGTGCTCACCCAGAGCACCCACCATCTCCTCATTGGGGACAACGGGGGATTCCCTAGGCCCCAGACATTCCCCGCATCCAGGGGGAATCCAGCATTGCTCCTGCCCATAGCGAACATCTAAAAATGCTGCTCCCTGTAGGCAGGAGCAATATTCAGACCTGTTTCCCTGCCCGCATCATTGCCGGCACGGAAACAGATCTTAAGTCTGCTCCCAGCTGGCAGGAGCATTTTTAAAGCTCCTGCCAACTAGGAACGGACTTTGTGTTTGCTCTCGCTTGGCAGAAGCTTTGAAATTGCTTCCACCAAGCAAGAGCAAACATGCGTTTCCCTGTCCACAGCAGTATGGACAGGGAAACCACTATGTCCCGAGGTTGGGCACCCTGGGCCATAGCTGGAGTTGGCCCTGGGGGATGGGGTACCCATGGCTCCGGTACAGGGTGGCATGGCCCCCTGCCAGTTGATTCTGCAGCTGGGACCCAGGAGATGGGGTCCCCAGGGCAGAAATTGGCATGGGGAGGGGGGCTGCATGCTCTCCTCCCCATTTGTTAAGCATAGCTGGGTCCGGGAGATGGTGTCCCTAGGGCCAAGAATAGCCTGGGAAGAGGGTAACCTGTATCCCCACCCCCAATAATCAAAGTATAAATATCCCCCCAGGACCTGGCCCACCCAAGTGCAAAAAAAACCAACAAAAAAACGCAGGAGACTGCACTTGTTTTAATTTTTTTAATTTTGCCATAGATCCACAGATCCTCTGCGAATTGGTGCCAAAATCCTGTGGGACCCCACCACCAGGCCAAGGGTGTCAGGGTATTCCTACCCAGACTCCTTGTGTTTTTTTAAACATTTTTCTTTGGACTCGGGCTGAGTACTGAGTCCCAAGATGACTGCCCCCACTTCCTGGTTGAAATGGTGGCAGCCAGTCTTGGCATTGCTAATGGCACGTGTATTCGCGGATCCACCATGGTGGATCCGTATCACTAGATATACTTAAATCTTATTTCTTTAATAACTCCAAAACTACTGACCAGATTTACACCACATTACAGAAAGAGATCTTTCTGGATCAAAATCTGCATTTCTACCAAATTTGGTTTAATTCCGTTCAGTGATTCGGGCTGTAGTCTTGTCTAAAATCCCTATAGGAAATTTCATGGGGAAAACGGGTTTTGGGAGCCCCTTTTTCTCAAAATGCTTCGTGTATGGAAACTAGGTGACCGCCAGTAGGTGTTATATATACATATATATACTGAAAAAACCATAGGTTTCAGACACGTTATAGTTAGAAATTAGCATTTAAAAAACCTTTGAAATTCACTGAAAAAACCATAGGTTTCAGGGACAGTTATAGTTAGTTGGACATTGCACTCAGTACAAAACCTGTGAAATTCCCCGTTATAGTTAGTTCAGCTAACTATAACTCGCGCCCCGCAATGCACTGCTGATGACGTCACATATTACATCACTCATGACATGGTCAGTGACATCACTGATGACATCACTGATGACATCTCAAATGACATCACTGATGACATCATCTAGTGACTGTGTGTTTCTGTAAAGTTTAAATATTTTTAATATATATAGGGAAAGGCGTATTGAAGAATGAGTGGGTGTATAAGTGTCTGTATGGATGATTTAGTAGGTGCGTGACTAACTCTATAAGTGAGTGATTAAACGTATCTTACTGAATGCATGGGTTAGTGACTAAACTGGGTGAATGTCTGTATCTGTCTGTATGTTGCTGTGTAAGTGGCTGCATGGGTTTGTGAATAGCTAATGAGTGTCTATATGAGTTATTAATTGGTTGTCTGAGTATCTGTATGGGTGCCTGAGTGTTTGTGTGGGTGGGGTGTGTGCGACTCTGTGCATAGATGTGTGAGTGGGTGATTCACTGGGTGGATGGTTTCAAGAGTGCATCTGTGATAGACTGTGTGGGTGGGTAAGTGTGTGTAAGAGTGTGTTAGTGAGTGAATGTATGTCCCAGTGGTATGGGAGTATATATGTGTGTTGGAGTATATAAATAGCTATAAGCGAGAGTGTGTGATTGTGAGAGTGACTGTATGGATGAGTGTGTGCTTGTATCAGTGATTGTATAAGAGCGTAAGAATGTGCTAGTATTTTTATGAGTAAGTGAGCTGGTGTGTGTATAACTGTATAGGTGAGTAAATGGCAGTGTGTTTAATTATTTGCATGACTGACTGGGTGTGTGAGTACCTCTATGGATGAGTGGCGGTGTTTGAGTGTCTATATAGGAGTATGAGTGCATATGATAGTCCTGTACTGAGTGACTGTAAGTATGAGTGACTGTACGGGTGAGTGAGTGGATGTGTGTGTAGACCTAAGAATCAGTGAGTGGGTATGTAGTTATTGGTGTTGGAGTGACTATGGTTTTGCGAATGGCAGTCTGTAATTTAGAGTGGGTGTATCAAAGGTTATATTCGGGTGTGAGGAGGTGCATCAGATTATCACGTGGATGATGTCATCAGTGATGTCATCAGTGATGTCATTTGAGATGTCATCAGTGATGTCATCAGTGATGTCACTGATCATCTCATGAGTGATGTAATATGTGAGGTCATCAGCAGTGCATTGCGGGCGCGCGAGTTATAGTTAGCTGAACTAACTATAACGGGGAATTTCACGGGTTTTGTACGAGTGCAATGTCCAACTAACTATAACTGTCCCTAAAACCTATGGTTTTTTCAGTGAATTTCAAAGGTTTTTAAATGCTAATTTCTAACTATAACGTGTCTGAAACCTATGGTTTTTTCAGTGAATTTCAAAGGTTTTTTAAATGCTAATTTCTAACTATAACGTGCCTGAAACCTATGGTTTTTTCAGTGAATTTCAAAGGTTTTTAAATGCTAATTTCTAACTATAACGCCCCTAAAACCTATGTTTTTTTCAGTGAATTTCAAAGGTTTTGTAAATGACAATTTTTAAATGTATTAATTGTTATATTTATTTTTTGATACTGATTTACTACATTTTTTAAAACTATTTATTTTTAGATATTTTATTTTTTAAATTACATTGTAATTACATCATACATTACATTACAAAATATACTTTCTCAGAATGAATTAATTTAGTTTAAATACTTTGCAAATAGGCAATAGACTTTTAAGTACAGTAGTTACAGTTGTTGCAATGGGCAACACAATTTCAAACACAATGCAACATTGAGCTCAATGTGAATTTCTAGTTAAATGCAATTAGTTACTTTATGGATTACTTTTCTAACCACAGGACTGGATCCTAGATTCAGTCCTGGGACATCTCCTGTAAACAGTTGAGTAAAAGCGTTTTGGTTACAGTAGTGATTTTTAAGGGATATTATTGTATTTTAAAAGTTGACAGAAACTTTTTCACATAGAATCACCAATGTTATCCTATGGGAGGAAATTCACTCAGGAGGTAAGTAGTGTTATCGTTACTTTTTCTTACTCAGTGGTGGATCCTGGATCCAGCACTGGTGCATCTCCTGTAAACAGTTGAAAGAATGCGTTTAAGTCATACAGGCGATTTTTAAGGAATATTTGTAGTTTGTGAAAATCGACACTTTGAAACTTTTCTGCTGAAAACCAGACAATGGATTCCTATGGAAGGAAATACAAGTTACTGGTAAGTATGGTTAGAATTACTTTTCAGGGTCAGTGCTGGGCTAAAAGATGCAGCACTGGGTTCTCTCCTGATAACAGGTGAGTAAATCGGAATTCGTAGTTCGGCTGATTTTAGAGGAATATTATAAAGTTCAAAAACTCCACACTTAGAAGAATTTCCAAGTGAAACCAGTCAATGTTAGCCTATGGAAGGAAATTCAAGTTACTGGTAAGTACGGTTAAAATTACTTTTCAGGATCAGTACTGGGCTCAAAGATGCAGCACTGAGGTCTCTCCTGATAACCGGTGAGTAAATCAGAATTCGTAGTTCGGCTGATTTTAGAGGAATATTTGTATGTTTCAAAAATCGACACAGAAACTTTTTCAGCAAAAAGCAGGCAATGATATCCTATGGAAGGAAATTCAAGTTACTGGTAAGTACGGATAAAATTACTTTTCAGGATCAGTACTGGGCTCAAAGATGCAGCACTGAGGTCTCTCCTGGTAACAGGTGAGTAAATCGGAATTCATAGTTCGGCTGATTTTAGACAAATATTATAAAGTTCCAAAACTCTACACTTAGAAGAATTTCCAAGTGAAACCAGTCAATGTTAGCCTATGGAAGGAAATTCAAGTTACTGGTAAGTACGGTTAAAATTACTTTTCAGGATTAGTACTGGGCTCAAAGATGCAGCACTGTGGTCTCTCCTGATAACAGGTGAGTAAATCGGAATTCGTAGTTCGGCTGATTTTAGAGGAAAATTATAAAGTTCCAAAACTCCACACTTAGAAGAATTTCCAAGTGAAACCAGTCAATGTTAGCCTATGGAAGGAAATTCAAGTTACTGGTAAGTACGGTTAAAATTACTTTTCAGGATCAGTACTGGGCTCAAAGATGCAGCACTGAGGTCTCTCCTGATAACTGGTGAGTAAATCAGAATTCGTAGTTCGGCTGATTTTACAGGAATATTTGTATGTTTCAAAAATCGACACTTAGAAACTTTTTCAGCAAAAAGCAGGCAATGATATCCTATGGAAGGAAATTCAAGTTACTGGTAAGTACGGATAAAATTACTTTTCAGGATCAGTACTGGGCTCAAAGATGCAGCACTGAGGTCTCTCCTGATAACAGGTGAGTAAATCGGAATTCGTAGTTCGGCTGATTTTAGAGGAATATTTGCACAATGGTGAAGGAAGGGGTGGGGCCTGAGGTGACATGTCTGCAAACACGCCCTGTGGCGCGTTTTAAGTTGGAGAATTAATTCCTCCTCAATCCCGAGGGTCCCTAGGGGCCAACTGGCCACCAGATACCTCCAGTATGCGCCAGAGAGCTGCGTTGCAGAGAGGTGTTCAGAGGCCACGCCTCTTTTTACAACACTTTGCAACGCAGCTCCGTGGCGCTTACTGGAGGTACCTGGTGGGCCAGTTGGCCCCCAGGGACCCTCAGGATTGAAGGGGATTTAATTCCCCATCTTAAAACGTGCCACGGGGCCTGTTTGCACACATGTCACCTGAAGCCCCACCCCCTCCCTTCACCACTGTGCAAACGCGCCCCGTGGCACATTTTAAGTTGGGGGATTATGTCCCATTGAATCCTGAGGGTCCCTGGGCTCCAACTATCCCACCAGGTACCTCCAGTAAGCGCCACAGAGCTGTGTTGCAGAGAGGTGTAAAAAGGGGCGTGGCCTCTGTACACCTCTCTGCAACGCAGCCTCTGGTGCATACTGGAGGTTCCTGGTGGGCTAGTTGGCCCCAGGGACCCCAGTATTCAAGAGAATTGTTCCCTCTCTGCAAACGCGCCAGGGGCGCGTTTGCAGAGTGGTAAAGGAAGGGGGCGGGGCCTGCGGCACAATCGTTTTTTTTCCCCGAAGTGGGGCTGTGTGGCCCCCTTCCTTTTCCTTTTTTGGGCCCTGGGGACCCCATCCCCCAGGGCCTTACCCTTTTTTTCATTTTTTTTTTAATAAATGGGAAGGGGGACGCGTGGCCCCCCTCCTGTGGCCAATTCCGGCCCCGGGGACCCCATCCCCCGGGGCATGGCCACTCTTTTATTATTTTTTAAGGAGGGGGCTGCGTGGCCCCCTCCTCAGGCCTCCTTTTGCCCCGGGGACCCCATCCCCGGGGCAGGCCTTTATTTGTCTTTTTTTTATTATATTTTTTTTGGGGGGAGGGGGGTTGCGTGGCCCCCCTCCCGGGCCACTACTTGCCCCGGGGACCCCATCCCCCGGGGCTGGCCCTCTCTGTTGGGGACTGTGGGGGGGTCCCCAATTCCCTACGGTCCCGCCGGCTCCCCGCGTCCCTCCGGAGCCGGCATTGCTTTTCCACATGGGGAGCTGCTAAGATGCAGCTCCCCGTGTGGAAAAGCAATAGGCTTTGGTTTTTGGAAGAGAGAGCAGGTTTCCTGCTCTCTCTTCCAAAAACCAAAGCAGTTTGCTATGACAGGACGGGAGCCGCTCCCGTCCTGTCATAGCAAACTACAGTGTCCCGGTGGTAGGCACCCCGGGACACTGCAGGAGCCGGCCCTGGGGGATGGTGGTCCCCAGGGCCATCAAGGCCTCAGGAGGGGGGCCGCGCGGCCCCCCTCCCAACCAATGCACAGCCCCGGGGAGGTGGTGGTCCCCGGGGCTCGGGGGTCCGTAACGGACCCCCATATTTAAATATTTAGTGCCCTGGGGAGGTGGCGGTCCCCGGGGCGTGTGGGGGGGCTCGAGCCCCCCCACACAGGTAATTTTTTTTTTTAAAAAGAAGCCCCGGGGGGTGGCGGTCCCAGGGGTTGCAGGAGGGCTAAGAGCCCTCCCGCACCATTTTGTTTAAAGCCCCGGGGGTGGCGGTCCCCGGGGCTTGGGGGCCTTAGAGGCCCCCATATAATTATTAATGATCCCCCGCATGCCCCCGGGACTCGGCCCACCCGGGGGCCAATTAACCACGAAGCGCGGGAGCCCACGCTTCGTTTTTTTTTTTTTCCGGCAGGATCCAAGCACCCAGCACGTTTTTTGCCGATTTTTTTTATTATTTTGGCCCTGGGGGTCCTTGTAGGACCCCCTGAGCAGGCCTAGGGGGTCAGGGTGTTTCTACCCTGCCCCCTTTTTGCGTTTTGCGCAGTTGTTTTACTGCATTCTTGTTCCTCGGTTGAACAAGATGGCTGCCAACACTTCCTGGTTTGGAGTGTTGACAGCCAATTAGCATGCAGCTCGTGATCGGGAGGGTGCGCGGATCCACCGCGGCCATAGATATTGAAACTTTTATTTTGGATTTTCTCAGCAACTACTGAACGGATTTACACCATTTTTAAAAAGGGTGCTTTCTGAACCAAGCACTACCTTTTTGACAAATTTGGTGTAATTCCGTTCAGCAGTTTTGGCTGTAGCCTTGCATAAATTTTCCTATGGGAAATTGATTTTTTCACTCTTATTTTTTGAATTTCTCCGTAACTATTGAACGGATTTACACCATTTAAAAAAAAGGTCGCTTTCTGAACCAAGCGCTACCTTTTTGCAAAATTTACTGTAATTCCGTTCAGCAGTTTGGGCTGTAGCCGTGGCTAAAATTTCCTATGGGAATTAACATGGAGAAAACACGTTTTGGGACCCCCTTTTTTCTCGGCTCCCGCTTGATGAATCACCCCGAAACTTTCAAGATAGGAGCGGACCGGAGCGCCCCACTAGTTTTGAAAATTTCGCGATGATTAGGCAAACGACGCCAAAGTTATTGCGAATAGAATGTTATGAATTTCCTATGGATAATAGGTCCTAAGTATAACTATCTACTGGCGACCGCCAGTAGATGATATATATAATACATACATGTATATATATGATATATACATGTATATATATGGTATGAATGCCGAGGAGTGACGGAGTGGTTGGATATATATATATATATATATATATATATATATATATATATATATATATATATATATTCACTGAAAAAACCGTAGGTTTCAGGCACGTTATAGTTACAAATTAGCATTTTAAAAACCTTTGAAATTCACTGAAAAAACCATAGGTTTCAGACACGTTATAGTTAGAAATTAGCATTTAAAAAGCCTTTGAAATTCACTGAAAAAACCAGAGGTTTTAGGGACAGTTATAGTTAGTTGGACATTGCACTCGTACAAAACCCGTGAAATTCCCCGTTATAGTTAGTTCAGCTAACTATAACTCGCGCCCCGCAATGCACTGCTGATGACGTCACATATTACATCACTCATGACATGGTCAGTGACATCACTGATGACATCACTGATGACATCTCAAATGACATCACTGATGACATCATCCAGTGACTGTGTGTTTCTGTAAAGTTTAAATATGTTTAATATATATAGGGAAAGGCGTATTGAAGAATGAGTGGGTGTATAAGTGTCTGAATGGATGATTTAGTACGTGCGTGACTGACTCTACAAGTGAGTGATTAAACGTATCTTACTGAATGCATGGGTTAGTGACTAAACTGTGTGAATGTCTGTATCCGTCTGTTGGTGTGTAAGTGGATGCATGGATTTGCGAATAGCTACATGAGTGTCTATATGGGTTATTGATTGGTTCTATGAGTATCTGTATGGGTGCCTGAGTGTTTGTGTGGATGGGGTGTGTGCGACTGTGCATAGATGTGTGAGTGGGTGATTCACTGGGTGGATGGTTTCAAGAGTGCATCTGTGATAGACTGTATGGGTGGGTAAGTGTGTGTAAGAGTGTGTTAGTGAGTGAATGTATGTCCCAGTGGTACATGTGTGAGTAACTAAATATGTGAAAGGCAGTATATATGTGTATTGGAGTATATAAATAGCTATAAGCGAGAGTGAGTGATTGTGATAGTGGCTGTATGGATGAGTGTGTGCTTGTATCAGTGATTGTATAAGAGCGTAACAATGTGCTAGTATTTGTATGATTAAGTGAGCTGGTGTGTGTATAACTGTATAGGTGAGTAAATGGCAGTGTGTTTAATTATTTGCATGACTGACTAGGTGTGTGAGTACCTCTATGGATGAGTGGCGGTGTTTGAGTGTCTATATAGGAGTAAGAGTGCATATGATAGTCCTGTACTGAGTGACCATAAGTATGAGTGACTGTACGGGTGAGTGAGTGGATGTGTGTGTGTAGACCTAAGAATCAGTGAGTGGGTATGTAGTTATTGGTGTTGGAGTGTCTATGGTTTTACGAATGGCACTCTGTAATTTAGATTGGGTGTATCAAAGGTTATATTAGGGTGTGAGGAGCTGCATCAGATTATCACGTGGATGATGTCATCAGTGATGTCATTTGAGATGTCATCAGTGATGTCATCAGTGATGTCACTGACCATGTCATGAGTGATGTAATATGTGACGTCATCAGCAGTGCATTGCGGGGCGCGAGTTATAGTTAGCTGAACTAACTATAACGGGGAATTTCACGGGTTTTGTACGAGTGCAATGTCCAACTAACTATAACTGTCCCTAAAACCTCTGGTTTTTTCAGTGAATTTCAAAGGTTTTTAAATGCTAATTTCTAACTATAACGTGTCTGAAACCTATGGTTTTTTCAGTGAATTTCAAAGGTTTTTAAAATGCTAATTTGTAACTATAACGTGCCTGAAACCTACGGTTTTTTCAGTGAATTTCAAAGGTTTTTTAAATGACAATTTTTAAATGTATTAATTTTTATATTAATTTTTTTCATACTGATTTACTACATTTTTAGAAACAATTTCTTTTACATATTTTATTTTTAAATTACATTGTAATTACATTATACATTACATTACAAAAAATATTTCTCAGAATGAATTACTTTAGTTTAAATACTTTGCACATAGGCAATAGACTTTTAAGTACAGTAGTTACAGTTGTTGCAATGGGCAACACATTTTCAAACACAATGCAACATTCAGCTCAATGTGAATTTCTAGTTAAATGCAATTAGTTACTTTATGGATTACTTTTCTAACCACAGGACTGGATCCTAGATTCAGTCCTGGTACATCTCCTGTAAACAGTTGAGTAAAAGCGTTTTGGTTACAGTCGTGATTTTTAAGGAATATTATTGTATTTTAAAAGTTGACACTTGGAAACTTTTTCTCATAGAATCACCAATGTTATCCTATGGAAGGAAATTCACTTAGCAGGTAAAAACTGTTATCGTTACTTTTTCTTACTCAGTGTTGGATCCTGGATCCAGCACTGGTGCATCTCCTGTAAACAGTTGAAAGAATGCGTTTAAGTCATACAGGCGATTTTTAAGGAATATTTGTAGTTTGTGAAAATCGACACTTTGAAACTTTTCTGCTGAAAACCAGACAATGGATTCCTATGGAAGAAAATATAAGTTACTGGTAAGTACGGTTAAAATTACTTTTCAGGACCAGTACTGGGCTGAAAGATACAGCACTGAGGTCTCTCCTTATAACAGGTGAGTAAATCGGAATTCGTATTTCGGCTGATTTTAGAGGAATATTTGTATGTTTCAAAAATCAACACTTAGAAACTTTTTCAGCAAAAAGCAGGGAATGATATCCTATGGAAGGAAATTCAAGTTACTGGTAAGTACGGTTAAAATTATTTTTGAGGATCAGTACTGGGCTGAAAGATGCAGCACTGAGGTCTCTCCTGATAACAGATGAGTAAATCGGAATTCGTATTTCGGCTGATTTTAGATGAATATTTTAAAGTTCCAAAACTCCACACTTAGAAGAATTTCCAAGTGAAACCAGTCAATGTTAGCCTATGGAAGGAAATTCAAGTTACTGGTAAGTACGGTTAAAATTACTTTTCAGGACCAGTACTGGGCTGAAAGATGCAGCACTGAGGTCTCTCCTGATAACAGGTGAGTAAATCAGAATTCGGATTTCGGCTGATTTTAGAGGAATATTTGTATGTTTCAAAAATCAACACTTAGAATAATTTCCAAGTGAAACCAGTCAATGTTAGCCTATGAAGGAAATTCAAGTTACCGGTAAGTACGGTTAAAATTACTTTTGAGGATCAGTACTGGGCTGAAAGATGCAGCACTGAGGTCTCTCCTGATAACAGGTGAGTAAATCGGAATTCGTATTTCGGCTGATTTTAGAAGAATATTTTAAAGTTCCAAAACTCCACACTTAGAAGAATTTCCAAGTGAAACCAGTCAATGTTAGCCTATGAAGGAAATTCAAGTTACCGGTAAGTACGGTTAAAATTACTTTTCAGGACCAGTACTGGGCTGAAAGATGCAGCACTGAGGTCTCTCCTGATAACAGGTGAGTAAATCGGAATTCGTATTTCGGCTGATTTTAGAGGAATATTTTAAAGTTCCAAAACTCCACACTTAGAAGAATTTCCAAGTGAAACCAGTCAATGTTAGCCTATGAAGGAAATTCAAGTTACCGGTAAGTACGGTTAAAATTACTTTTGAGGATCAGTACTGGGCTGAAAGATGCAGCACTGAGGTCTCTCCTGATAACAGGTGAGTAAATCGGAATTCGGATTTCGGCTGATTTTAGAGGAATATTTGCACAATGGTGAAGGGAGGGGCGGGGCCTGAGGTGACATCTGTGCAAACGCGCCCCGTGGTGCGTTTTAAGTTGGGGGATTAAGTCCCCTTGAATCATGAGGGTCCCTACGGACCAACTAGCCCACCAGGAACCTCCAGTATGCGCCAGGGGGCTGCGTTGCAGAGACATGTACAGAGGCCACACCCCTTTACACCTCTCTGCAACGCAGCTCTGTGGCGCTTTCTGGACGTACCTGTTGGGCTAGTTGGCCCCAGGGACCCTCAGGATTGAAGAGGATTTAATTCCCCATCTTAAAACGCGCCATGGGGCCTGTTTGCACACATGTCACCTGAAGCCCCGCCCTCCCTTCACCACTGTGCAAACGCGCCCCGTGGTGCGTTTTAAATCGGGGATTAACTCCCCTTGAATCCTGAGGGTCCCTGGGGTGCAACTAGCCCACCATATACCTCCAAAAAGCGCCATAGAGCTGCGTTGCAGAGAGGTGTAAAAGGGCGTGGCCTCTGTACACCTCTCTGCAAGGCAGCCTCTGGCGCATACTGGAGGCTCCTGGTGGGCTAGTTGGCCCCCAGGGACCCCAGTATTCAAGGGAATTCGTTCCCCTCTGCAAACGCGCCAGGGGCGCGTTTGCAGAGTGGTGAAGGAAGGGGGCAAGGCCTGCGGGCCCGATCGTTTTTTTGTTTTTTTATTTGTTTTTTTTTGGGGAGGGGGCCGCGTGGCCCCCTCCCGGGCCACTACTTGCCCCGGGGACCCCATCCCTCGGGGCTGGCCCTCTCGTTGGGGACTGTGGGGGTCCCCAATCCCCCACAGTCCCGCCGGCTCCCCGTGTCCTACGGGAGCCGGCATTGCTTTTACACATGGGGAGCAGCTAACATGCTGCTCCCCATGTGGAAAGCATCGGCTTTGGATATTGGAAGAGAGAGCAGGTTTCCTGCTCTCTCTTCCAATATCCAAAGCAGTTTGTAATGACAGGACGGGAGCCGCGAGGCTCCCGTCCTGTCATTGCAAACAGCAGTGTCCCGGGGTAGGCACCCCGGGACACTGCAGGAGCCGGCCCTGGGGGTGGTGGTCCCCAGGGCCATCAAGGGCTCCAGGAGGGGGCCGCACGGCCCCCTCCCATTCACTGCACAGCCCGGGAGGTGGTGGTCCCCAGGGCTCTGGGGGTCCAAAACGGACCCCCATTGTAATTTTTCTTAATGCCCCGGGAGGTGGTGGTCCCGGGCGTGTGGGGGCTGGAGCCCCCCACACAGGTTTTTAATAAAAAAAGAAGCCCGGGGAGGTGGCGGTCCCCGAGGCTTGGGGGCCCTTTGAGGCCCCCACACATTAAATTATCCCCCCACCATGCCCCCGGGACTTGGGCCACCCGGGGGCCAACTAACATGGAAGCGCGGAGACCGCGCTTCGATTTTTTCTTTTCGGCAGGATTCGCGCACCCTGAGCGCATCCTGCCGATTTTTAAAAAAATTATTTATTTTTTTGCCCAGGGGGTCCTTGTGGGACCCCTGAGCAAACCTAGGGGGTCAGGGTGTTTCTACCCTGCCCCCTTTGTGCGCTTTGCGCACTTGTTTCTGTCCCTCGGTTCTACCGAGGGACAAAATGGCTGCCAACATTTCCTGAATCGGAATGTTGACAGCCAGCTGACAGCCAATTAACATGCAGCTCGTGATCGGGACGGTGCGCGCAGGGTGCGCTGAGGGTACGCGGACCCTACTCGGCCATAGATATCACTAACTTTTTACTTTTCATTTTCTCAGCAACTACTGAACGGATTTACACCATTTAACAAAAGGGTTCTTTCTGAACCAAGAACTACCTCTTTGCCAAATTTGGTGTAATTCCGTTCAGCAGTTCGGGCTGTAGCCGTGTCTAAAGTTTCCTATGGAAAAGTGCATGGGGAAAACGCGTTTTGGGACCCCCTTTTTCTCGGCCCCGGCTGACGAATCCCCGAGACTTTCAGGGTAGGAGCGGACCGGAGCGGGCCACAAAGTTTGAAAATTTCGCGAAGATACGTCAACCGGCAAGAGAGTTATTTCAAATAGAATGTCGCGGATTTCCTATGGATAATAGGTTGTAACTATAACTATCTACTGGCGACCGCCAGTAGATAATATATATATATATATATTTCCAACGGGAGTGACCGCCAAACGCCGCACACCTGCCAATGAGTGCCGGTGCCTGCCGTGGTGGCAGAAACCACAATAACAAGAAAACAGTTCAAACCCAGAGGAATGAGGCAGCACACAGTCCAGATGATGCGAGTGATTTATTCGCTTACAAACAACGTGTTTCAGCCGTAAAGGCCTTTGTCAAGTTACCAGGGTGTAAACAGGAAGACATTTAAATAATAATGCGTCACAATAGACATGGAAAAGTTACTCTATCGTGCATAATGCCACAATAGTGAAATTACGTGATTTTGAACCTCAAAACCAAAAGAACAATTACAATTTGAAAGAAATACCAACCAGGAATTATATAATCCCAAAATCCGAAGAATTTCAATTATAGCAGTCGTGCAATTGATGTGGTACAAATCAGTACATACATTAGTGAATGAATGCTTCACATTGTAACATTTCATAAATATAGGAATACAGTGTCAAATATCCTGTTCATGGTGATCCCATTGTACATCAGGTGCCGAACTTAAATATGGGCCAAAAATTATAAATATTTACAATATTGATAATAAGAGCGAGAATGTAAAAATAATACATGTTCAAATAGCACGTCACATCATCCCAAAAAGGGGGAATAGTTACTTCCAATGTTTAGCGAAATCACATAGTTCATCAAATAGTAATCCCAAAGGGTGTGTGACAGTTGGAACAATTATACATACACTGCTGAAATCAGGATGGCCAATTATAAACCTGTTTACCAATTCAAAATGGATTGCAGACTCGCTAGTCCTGAGTTCGTATAGGGATTCACTACATGTAAATTATACGTCATGAATGTCAAACTGCTAACGGAATACTGCAATTCGAACCACAATAGCATTGATGATTGGGTAAGACATCTGATTTCATACCTAGATGTAAAACATAAGTCAAAAAGTAACACAGACCACATGTAATTATATACATTTCAGACCTGCTCAATACACTCTGGCTAAAAAGAAATACAAAGTCGCAAAAGTGTGAGTGAATTCATTAGTGACAAAATTAGGGTAAGGACATGATTAATCAGGTATTCACTTCATAAGAAAACCCCCTGATGAAATAGATTTCCAAAATTGCATGTAGCAGATCTAATGCAGACAGAAAAACAATAAGTGTGGACGCTAAAGTCCTAAATAGGACAAGCTGGAGAAACCAACAATGGTAACCACCAAATCACGGGCAAATGCCCCACTATAAAGCACCATACCACATGTAAATCAACGCATTAGACCAATGTTCTCACATAAATGTAAACGTAATGAAAGACAAATGTCAATATAGGGCTGTACCTGAAACCAAATCGATACCACTGTGAATGTGCTCCCAATATAAAAATAATACTGTCACAAAAATAGATGATATAAGACTTAAAGAAAAGATAAGAAATAATGAAATAGAGTTACAGAATGATAAAATGGACACAAGTCCAAAACTCTGAATTACGCGGGGTCACGGACACGAAATATCAATAAAGGCAGTGTTTCAGAGACCAATATGGGTATTTAATTCTTCTTCCCTATTCAGGCCAAAAGGCATCCTGGTGTTTAAATCAATGATGTACCTTAATTCAAGAACTCGCAATTGCTTCTCCCTGTCCCCACCATGTATATGTTTGAATATTCTGTCAATACCACAGAAAGTAAGTAGTTTGTTGTTGCTACTGTGCGAATTGTAGAAATGCCGTGCTACCGGGTAGTTGAAATCCATATTGGATATAGCCCTCTGGTGTTCTAAAATACGCTTCTTGAGCTGATGTTTCGTGCTCCCTATGTAGCTCATACCACACGGACATTCCAATAGATATACAACGTGGTCAGTGGTACATGTGATGAACTTTTTAATGGTTCTCTCCCTGCCATCATGTGTTTTCAAAGTTTTGCAGCTGGTAGTATATCTGCAAGCTTTGCAGGAATTACATTTGTAGAATCCCTCCTTCAATTGTAGCCAGGTTTCGGTGGGTTGAGTCTGTTGGTAACTCTGAACCAACTTGTCCTTAAGGGACATAGGTCGTCTATAAGTTAGGGTAGGTGACTCCCCTACTTTTTCACCAATCCTTAATGAGGCCCCAATGTTTTTTCATCAGAAATCTAAGATTACTTGATTTCACATTGTATGTGGTGATCATACGGGGGCTACTGGTTAGTGTGTCCATTTCGGGTAAGATGTCAGATTTGCCAAAAAGAACCTCAATTTGTTTCGTACTGCCCAGTTTATCAGTGGCTTGTTTCAATATCTTGTCAGTGTATCCGCGTTGTTTGAATCTTTTAATCATATTGGCACTTTCTGCACTATAGCCCTTATCTGTGCTGCAATTTCTACGTGCCCATAGTAACTCCCCGTAAGGAATGCTGTTGATCAAAGAAGGGGGATGATGACTATGTGCATGTAATAGGGCATTACCTGCAGTGTCCTTCCTAAACAGAGCAGTAGTAAGTTTATTCTGGTCTACTGTGACTCTGATGTCTAGAAAGTCACAGGAAGTCTCACTCATAAAATGAGTGAAACTTAGATTCAAATCATTGGCTGATAATACATCGATGAACTCCTCAGCCAAATCCAAACCTCCATCCCAAATGATGAAGAGATCATCGATGTATCTCAGCCACAACGGGACATGTTCCGTGTATTTTTCAAAGGCATCAGTCCACACCACCTGCTCCTCCCACCAGCCGAGAAAAAGATTCGCCAGGCTGGGGGCGAAGCAGGTGCCCATTGCTGTACCGGACCTCTGCCGATACAGTGTTTTATTGAATAAAAAGATATTTTCCTGTAAACAAAAAAGCATCATTTGTTTAAGCATAAGTGTATGATTCAGCATATCTATGGATTGACGTTGCAAATACTACATACAAGCTTCAACCTCTTTGTGTTGATCAATACACGTATATAATGAACACACGTCAAGGGAAATCATCACATAACCAGTTTCCCACTTGATGTCATGAATTCTCTTTAGAAATTCCGTGGTATCTTTACAATATGATCTGAGATCTGAGACATATGGGGATAAAAAATAGTCCAAGAAGATAGATGTATTCTCTAAAAGGCCATTATTAGATGAAACAATCAGCCTCCCTGGTGCCTTCGTGGGATGCTTGTGTACCCTGGGTAACAGATACAGACAAGGTACTTTGGGATTCTCATTCCTCAAAAATTTGAACTCGTCATCATCAAGGAGTCCATCCTTCCACCACTCGTTGAGAAGATCATGATATTTTCTTATCGTCTCTTCATATCCCTTCCAACTGATAACCTCACAACAATTTTCATCATTTAGCTGACATATGGGCTCTTTGTTGTAATCCTCCGTATTCATTATTACAACATTTCCACCTTTATCTGATGGTTTGATCGTTATCGTGGAATCCCCCAGTAAACTTTTCAGTGCGTCTCTCTGTTTTTTTGTAAGGTTATCCCTAATATGATAATTCTGATCATTTCTTAACTCAGCCAATTCATGGGTTAGTACAGAGTGGAATGCCTCAATATTATAGTTGGCAACATTGGGGTTAAATTTTGATTTCATTTTGAAACCACTTCTTCGAGTGGTATCCACAGTGAACCCCAAAGATTGCAATTGGATCCCTGTAGATTCATCACTACTATGTGTACTGTTACTTTCCAATTCATGGATTTGTAAGATGGCTCCAATTTCATCCATTGTGAAGTTGGCAGGTAGACGAGATGATGCCTGCATGTTACTCCTATTTATCCTTTGATGTTCTCAATTTTTGGCCATTAAATGTAGTTTCATCAATTTCAATTTCCTTATGTAAAGGAAGAGGTCAATCCTGGTATCCACGTGGTTCCAGTCACTGGTAGGGCAAAAGGATAACCCCAATTTTAGAAGAATTTCTTCATCAGTGGATAGAGTTCGCAATGACAAATTGATGATGGTCTTATCACAAGTGTCAGTGCAAGGTGTACTTTTATACCAGAATTTCTTTCTTCCACCTCTCCTTGTTATTCTTAATCTTTCTTTTTGTTCGTTGCCCTTCCTCTTGGTCTTCTGCGACCTCTTCCTCTTCCCTCTGCGGTTGAGGGTGTTGTTTGCTCCTTCTGTTGTTTCAGGATTTGAAACTCATGTAAAAAAGTCAGTGGGCGCACGCCTAAAGGGACAGATGTAATTTGGCGTTCTGCATCAGAACTCAAGTCAGAGATGGAATCTGTAGAGGCTATGTCTTGTTTTTCACGCTGGAAAAATTGTCGGTCTCTCTGAACCCAATCAAAGTGTTTTGCATATGTTAGGATTCTACCCTCGGCATAGTCTCTCTTGTCCCGTAAAAATTTGCGATGTTTTTTTACTTTAATTGTTTCTTCGTAGCTCATTAGGCGGCCCTCCAATGCCTTCAAGAATTCTACTACTGTCTTCTCATCTTTGTGTTTCTCAATCTCAATTCGTAATGTTGCCAACTCCTGCCTGGTTTTATCAAGATCAATCTTGGCGTACTTAATGAGCATTTTCAACATGCCTTTGCACGTTTTGGCCATGAAAGTTGCCCCTTCCTCCAGTAATTCGTGATTCGGATTCTCGTAGGTCGGTATAATGGAGATACGTAGACCTCTAGGTACACGTCCAACTTCCACGTAATTAGTGAGGGAAGTTACCTCCCACCATTTGTTCAGTTCCCGTTTGCACAGCTTTTCAAATACGGTCAAATTCTGCTTAAGTGTGGGTTCAGAGGTACTTGAAACAGTTCCAGTGTTTGTGGAAATGGTGTCCACATTTTCATCAAATAGGGAAAGTGCCACTGCCTGACGTTCCGTTTCCCAACTATTCATGCTCCAAAGCGGTAAAACACTCGTACCGGTTGGACGACGCGACTGCAACAATGATAGCCCCAGCGTGACACAGCTCCAGGAAATCCAACACATTTGCACTGGTGGGCATTAGAAAGCAACACGGCAACCTGTGGAAAGGGAAACGCAAACCCACAACGCCCTCCGACCCATGCAGTTATGCTCCCACCTTCCCACGGAAAGACCGCAATGGTGGCAGCCAGTCTTGGCATTGCTAATGGCACGTGGATTCGCGGATCCACCATGGTGGATACGTATCACTAGATATACATAAATCCTATTTCTTTAATAACTCCAAAACTACTGACCATATTTACACCACATTACAGAAAGGATCTTTCTGGATCAAAATCTACATTTCTACCAAATTTGGTTTAATTCCGTTCAGTGGTTCGGGCTGTAGTCTTGTCTAAAATCCCTATAGGAAATTTCATGGGGAAAACGGGTTTTGGGAGCCCCCTTTTTCTCAAAATGCTTCGTGTATGGAAACTAGGTGACCGCCTGTGTGTGATATATATATATATGTGATCAAGACCACAGGCTTGTGGTCGAAACGCGTCATCCTAACATGCTAAGACAATAAATTCTCTTTATTGCATCTTCAACTGGAGTCTGTGCCCTTGTTTGGCCCACCGCTGTCGTTCTTTGGTTTCATATATATATAATATATACATGTATATATATGATATATACATGTATATATATATATATGTATATATTCTCGGATTAGGACTATCATACAGTCCACCTTGTAACTTCAACTACGCGGATTCGCGCATGGATACTTTAAGGTTTGTGAGAAAATTGAAACTCAACAAATTCCATATATTACAACCTAGAAAGAAAACGACATCCACCGTAGATATAGCCATCAGCAGCCCCTCACTTTTGACAGCCGGTGATTATAGCCTGTTTCAGGATGCTTGGTCCCTCCAAAATGAACAAAACTGTGATATGTCTGCCAAAAATCAAGACTTGTTGGACAACAGAGGACTTTGTTCAACGCCTTTCAAACCCAAATCTGTATTCCAGCCAATCATGCTGCATGACAATTTAGATGTTTATCAAGATCTAGTAAACAAGGATTTGAAAAAACTGTACATAGCAACAAATAAAGTCCGCCATGGCATTGACAAACAAAATTTGTGCTATAAACAGCTAATGAAAAAACTGCAATCAGATAACAACATCATCGTGAGAAGAGCGGATAAAGGCGGAAATGTTGTTCTATGGCCGCGCCAACTTTATATGGAGGAAGCCTTACATCAATTGGCTGATTCCTCATGTTATAGAAAGAGCAATATCCATTTGGTGAAAGCAGCATGGAATGATCACTATCTCAAACTACTGGCTTGGAAGAGTGCAGGATCTATTACGGATGAGGAATATCGTTTTTTTAAAAAAGAACATCCAGTTATTCCCACTTTTTATCTCATCCCAAAGATTCACAAATGTATTGATAAACCACCTGGGATACCCATCATTTCTGCCATTGATAGCATAATGGAGAACACTTCCAAATACATAGATTCTTTTTTACAAGACTGGGTTAAAGGACTGGCATCTTATGTGCAGGACACATCAGACTTTCTACGCAAAATTGAGCATGTAATGTGGGGTCCGGATATGCTTTTAATAACTCTTGATGTAGCATCTCTCTACACCTCTATTAGACTGTGATGGCCTTAAAGCTGTGGAATATTATTTAAATTTGCGTCCAATGCACTACTACATACACAATAAGATGTTGATCTCAATGATATCGGCATGTTTAGAACAGAATTTTTTATGTTCAGCAACCAGATCTATCAGCAGATCAGGGGAGTCGCAATGGGGCCTGCTTCTCCCCAGCTATGCCTGTTTGCATATGGGGCTGTGGGAGGAGCAGGTCCTCATGGGACAAAACAAGACGATCATGCATGAACATGTGATTGTATATTTACGATACATTGATGACTTATTTATGATTTGGAGGGGCACGGAGTTGGGTGCAAATGAATTTGTGGACACACTCAATAATAACCGCTACAACCTACAATTCACATCAACCATCAATGCTGAATCGGTTTGTTTCCTGGATGTAGAGGTCTATGTTGAGCAAGATCGCTTAGCCACCAGATTGTTCAGGAACAAACTGCAGGCAACACGGTCCTGCATGCGACCAGTCATCATCCGCAGCACCTGATAAGCAGCATCCCTTATGGTGAGCTGCTGCATGTCAGGCGGATCTGCAGCAAGGACCGTGAATGTGAGGTTGCGCAGGAGGCCTGCAAGCAGAGATTTTTGGCAAGAGGGTATTCTTATGAGATCATAGACAGTGCCATCAGAAAAACAAGGGGCCTGTCTAGAAGGGAAGCCCTCACTCCAAGAATCAAGCAGATATCAGAGAATAATATGTCCAAAGTAATACACCCACGGGTGATACTGACTTTTAATAGTCAACATCAGGAACTTAGAAAAATCTTTTACCGTAACTGGAATTTGGTACAGGGAGATCCGGTCATTGGTATGTTAGTTCCAGCCAAACCTGCATTGACTTTTAGAAAAGCTTCGTCAATGAGCAGTGCCTTGGAGAGTAGTAGCCCAGAGATGCTAGCCCCAACCACTTGGTTGGCACAATGTAAGGGATTTAGGAAGTGTCCTAGCTGCAAGGCATGCAAATTGGGATGCAACAAAACTCAGTATAATAGCCCTTTCAAACCAGACTCTATCACAATCAGTAAGAGGCTGACTTGTAAAACCAATTTTGCCGTCTATGTTCTGGAGTGTCCTTGTGGGTTGAGGTATATCGGCAGCACTAAACTGCCAGCCCACAAAAGGATACTCCAGCACATAAGGGCAATCAGCGGCAAAGATCAGGCTTACCAAGTCGCGAGGCATTTTGAGCTTAAGCATGAAAGTAACCCTGCGTATCTCCAGTATTATGTTATTGACACGGTCTTACCGCTTAAACGAGGTGGAAACCGGGAGGCAAAGTTACGCCTCCTAGAAACCCGGTAAATATTGGAACTTGATACAAAATATCCTGCAGGGTTAAATGCCAGCGAAGATCTTTTCACATGCCTCTGAAGGCTTAGACTAGTGGGTTAAAGAATACTATGTGGGCGGGCTCACATTAGTATGGGGCATCAGAATCAGTTGTTTTTATATATTTTAGAGATCTAATGTGATGATTAACAAACTAGGTATGTTGTATGGTCTTATCTCCTCAAAAACATATGAAATGTACATAATGATTTTTTATATAGTTTTCTGTATTAGTTTGCACTTTTTATCAAATATTGAGTTACACATTTGTTTGCACATATTTAAAGCTGACTAGGTGAATTTAATGCAGGGTATAAATATGACCGACATTCATGTATGAAGGCCCATTTGGGCATCATGACATAGGACTTAGTTGTCATTCAAAGGAAAACTCTGCAAAGTTAATAGCAACTTCATAATGCAAAGGTTTTTCTTTTACACACTGTGTGTTTTATAATAACTGTTTTAGTATTTATAAGCGTATTTATTTATATTTATATATTTATTGGCTTATTTATTGAAACACGCATAAAGCTTTGCACATTCAATTGAATTTAACATGCTGCTAACAGTAACTCTTCAGTTACAATACTTTGCACTTTGACTTTATGTCGTCATTTCCTGCACTGTATCACTTTAAATGTCGCTTATTTGATTATGCAACGCGTCATGTGATCAAGACCCGAGTGGGGGTCGAAACGCGTAATGGCGGATTTGCTGGGCACGTAATAAACTACACTTGATTTGCACCAAGAACCATTGGGTCCGCTTTTCGTCCTTTGTCCGTGTGAGGCGATTGTGGCGGCGAACTTTGTTTATATATATATATATATATATATATACTTGAAAGTCCTTGCAGACGAAGCCGCGCCACAAGAAAGTGCCTGCACTCCAGGTAAGTCAAAAAACTATTTATTTAAAGTAGCTGACGCGTTTCAACCGGGAGGTCTTTGTCAAAGCAATATATATCCTCCAAGCTTCAGTCGGATGAACAAAAAGACAGCGGGCACTCCAGGATGCGAGATATAATAAAATGTATTCACCAAACCATCCGCACTGACATGTTTCAGCAAAAGCCTATTTCAAAGTGCTCATACTCCATCTATTTTTCTCTTCCCATAAATACGTGCAATATACCATTAACACAAAAGAAATACTTTTTACAATTACTTAAAACACCCCCACTACACCATGTGCAATATAATGCTTCAATATGCAAATATATTTAAATAAACAAACAATTCATCACATTTTGAATAATTATTCTCCCTCTCCATGTAACATCAAATATTAAAAAATCTTCTTTTCTTTCCTCTTTTTATATCATTATATTATAAGCATATCAAAATATAAACATATAAAAAAATACATAAATATGCATAGAAAAAGCAAAAAGAACCTTCATTTATCCACAGAACTCATTTATCTAGGATATCATAAATATGTTTCCGACACTCAAGGAGAGAGTAAAATAATTCTTAGATGGAGAATTTAATTTAAGATATAGAAGCAGCTTTTACAAAATATTTACAATTTATAATTTTATTTCACCACCAAGTTATTATGGGCAAGTGCCCCAGTATTACAGTTAATCTTTCAGCTACATCATAATGCACTAATCCTTGTACATCAGATTAACTAAAGATGCATCTTTCTAAAAGTATTTTTCTAAAAATGTGTTTAAAAATATTTTACTCAACATATTAAATGGACTAAAAGTATATGAAAATACTTTTCTAAGAATTTTTTACTCAACGCCATATTAACCTTAGGCTATTCACAATAACAGTTAATGTGTTATTGCGTGTAGCTGTCTAGAGTTGATAAAATAACCTTGAGAGACACTGTTTATTCCAATGGCGAAACAACTAAAGTTTCCCAATTAATTTAGTATTATGGGAATCTCATATATCACAGATCCGGAGCCGAGAGACTGTAATCTATACCCCTAAGTATAACCTATCCTACATGTACTTCCATCTCTTTGTCCTTATTAAGTGCTGTTGGTGTCTTGTTGTGTAAATCCAATATGTACTTATATTCAAGACGTCTGAGCTCTACTACCCTATTACCTGCTCTCAAATTACCTGGAATTCTGTCTATAGCAAAGAAGGTTAATTTGGTCATGTCACTCTCATGATGTTAAAAAAGGGTAATGTGTCACAGGGTATGTAAAGTCTGCTTTGTTAATAGGCCTCTGATGTTCCAAAATTCGCTTACCCAATGGAAAGATGGTACTACCTACATACACAAGTGAACATAGATATTTGAGCACATAGACGCAGTGATCTGTGTTACAGTTGAAGAAATGAAAGTTCTTTCTTCTTTTCCCATTCAAGGTGGAATATTCGGAGGTATTAGAGATTTGGATTTGCAATGACTGCACTTGAAGAACCCTCTAGTCTGGCTCAACCAAGTATCCTTTCTGGGAGCTTTAGTGTGATAGCTATGTGTTAAAACATCACCTAACATTTTACCTCTTCTATAGGTGATGGAGGGTTTCTCAGGTAAATTTCTACCGATTTCCAGATCTTTTTTTACTATATTGTAATTTTTACATATTAGATTCCGTATTTTATAGGAGGAGGAATTATAGGTCATAATAAGTCTGGGGTATTTTTTTCACTCTTAGATGTTTTATTACAGTAAAGAAGTTGGTTTCTTTTTAATGGTTCCTCTTTTTTCATAGCTACATTCAAGATCTGTGAAGTGTAACCTTTTGCTTTAAATCTGTTTTTCATAAGAATGGTCTGCCTTTCCAAATCTCTCGGGTTACTACAGATTTTCTTCAGTCTCAATGTTCCGCCATATGGGATACTCTCTACCAGATTAATAGGTGTTGGCTTGTAAAGTGCAAAGTGCTGTTACCTGCAGTGTTTTTTCGGTGTATCGAGGTATGTATTTTGCCTTCATGCATTGAGATGTATATCCAAGAATGTAATATCTCTGGTACTCATATTCACTGAGAACCTTGAAATGTACATATTTTGATTCAATTTACTGACATATTCACGTGCCTTTTCTTCAGACCCGGACCATAGGATAAACAAATGGTCAATATACCTGGTCCAAATTGAAACATTGTCAAGGAACTTCTGATTATCGTCTGCCCAGGCCACCTGCTTCTCCCACAAGCGCATCACCAAATTTGTGAAACTGGGGGCGAAGCAGGTGCCCATAGCAGTCCCCATCTTTTGATGATAAAAGGTGCCATCATGTACAAAAATATTCTCCTTTAGACAATATTGAATCATATCAATCAGAATTTTATTATGCTCTAAAAAGCATGCTGGTCTAGTCTTTAAAAAGGATTCACAGTCTTTAACTCCAAATTCATGATCAATATAAGTATATAGGCTCACAACATCTATCGTGATCATTAGGAAGGTATCTGACCCTGGAATACCCTCAATTTTTGTCAAAAAAACTCCTCAATCCTTACAGTAGAACGGAAGGGTTACTATGAAAAGAGAGAGGAAGGAATCAATATAAATGGCCGTAATCTCCAGAAAGCTGTTATTAGAGGAGATTATCGACCTGCCGGGTGGATTTGTTAAACTCTTCTGTATATATATATATATATTGTTCTACAAATTCTTCTACAAATATATATATATATATATTATATATGTATATATATATATTATATATGTATATATATATATATATATATATATATATATATATATATATATATATATATATATATATATATATATATATATATATATATATATTTATATATATATATATATCCACATAACTCCAACTTCTTTCAATTCTTTCAGAAAAACGGGAGCAAGGACCACAAATAGGTGCAGATTTCTTATTTTATTTCATTCTCGTAAGCACTAGCAGCATTACGCGTTTCGGCTCCAAGGAGCCTTGATCATATATATAAGCAACAGTCCCGCTCCCCAATTTAGATGCAGGCTCCGACACCGTGGATGATTTAACACCAAACTTTAATTCAGAAGGAAGCCCTGACGCTTTTCGGTGGACGTACTACCTTGCTCACATGGATGCCATTGTAGATCCTTACCTTACGACATTTTGAACTTGTCCATCTTCAATGTCTATTGACCTGTATGTAAATGTGTGTTGAACAGAAACACCAGTGTGTGAACAACACTGCCTTGACAGTCGAAACGCGTTACTGGCAATAAAATCTGTGGATCAACAGATATCCAGAGTGTGTGCCTACTTGGTCCTTACGTAATTTGATAGCCGGTGATCTCCGCTGGCAAAGGCACCAACTATTTGCGGGCGTGTGGGGGCGGAAGGAGCAAATCGAGTGATCGAATCATTATATATATATATATATATATATATATATATATATATATATATATAAATATATATATTTTGAAACAAAGGACCACCGGTCCGAAGACTCTCTTGCAATCAGACCCTCGTACGTGCAAGACAGCTTTCTCTTGCCTCGGAAAAAATTCTCAGGCTTACGCTTTTCGGAGCTCATCCACTCCTTGTTCTGCGGAGTCTCCCGCATGTACATTATAGCTGAAGGGGAAGTATAGAGCATTTCGGATCACTGCGATCCTTCTCTTTGAACGGGTCACACAGACTTAGTGGAATATCACTATATTTTATTATATTTTATTTTATTTCATTTCTGAATTTGTGCACTACGAGCTAAGCGAGATGAACTATTAATGCACTGGCAATAATATGTATTCGCTATGCACCAATCCAAATGTGATACTGTGTGGACCTTCCTATTTACCTAAGTTTGGTTTACAGTATGTATTATAACACTTGTGGTTCGCATTTACCACTCCAATATGGCTGCCAATGTAAGCTACTATTGTGTCCTTTGTCTGTTTTGCAGACTTCCTGTCTGATGCTATAAGACACCTTTTGTTTTTGTGCACGTAGTACACGTGAACAAGGCTGCGGTCGCAGTCGAAACGCGTTGTGGAATAAACCTGGTTGCATCATTATTTTGGATTTTGTGTCTTTGATCCTGAGAGCGCACGTACTTTGGACTGTTTCAAGTGTATATATATATATATATATATATATATATATATATATATTTTTTTTTTTAAATAAAGGACCACCGGTTCGAAGACGCACTTGCAATCAGACCCTCGTACGTGCAGGACAGCTTTCTCTTGCCTCGGACAGAATTCTCAGGCTTACGCTTTTCGGAGCTCATCCGCTCCTTGTTCTGCGGAGTCTCCCGTTGGTGTAATCAGACGGCACAATGACGGCTAACTCTGTACTTGGAGCCCACTGGATGGTTAAAGACAATAATTGAATGTTATGTTTGATCACAAGACCCACTGCGGTAACAATGGTTAAAGGAGCACGTGAAAGCCTACTAAAGCGAATCTTCAAGAAAATATTACTATAAGTACCAGCATGCAGCACTGACTGTATTCACCTCTTGCCCACTGGAGGGTGGAATAAAACACATGCTGTGTAAGTGCTTCTTTTATTTTTGTGATCTCACATGGTTGGCTGTGAACAAGGAGCGGATGAGCTCCGAAACGCGTAAGCCTGAGAATTTTGTCTGAGGCAAGAGAAAGCTGTCCTGCATGGACGAGGGTCTGATTGCGAGTGCGTCTTCGGACTGGTGGTCCTTTGTTTCAATATATATATGTGCATGTATATATATATATATATATATATATATATATATATATATATATATATATGTATATATACATGCACATATATATATTTGTGTGTGTATGTGTGTCTATAACAGTCAGCCTCCGAGCTTGGGTGCCCCGACCCTGCAGGGCGGCTTTAGCAATGTGGGGATGGAGCACACCGTAACTGAACAAAAAGAAAGATAAAGCACCGAAGCCCAGTTTCAGAAAACACCAAGCATTTATTCCATAGTAAAAATTGGCAGCAAGTTCTCTGTGATCACGTGTTTCAGCTCTGAAGTGAGCCTTGGTCACAGGTGAGCTGGTTTGCAGTGAAAACTGGCTATGTCTTTAAGTATAGGCTGTTGTGTGACCCTATAGTTTCAAGTTCTACGACTACCACAATACACTGGAAATGTTACCAAATGTTCCCTTGGACTCCAGTGCACTATCATAAAATCCTTCTCTTTCCATTGCACTATTGTAAAGTCTCTTCCACTTGAAGCGACCCCTTGGAATTAGAAAACATCCTTGTATCAAATTAGGTAGTCTTTCAAACCTCCAGCACATTAGAAATGAATCAATGTTAGTTCAAAACTACAATATGCAGTGTGCTTCATACTCCTGTATAAGTGAGCGTGCTGCCAATTTTTACTCTGTAATAAAAGGTGTTCTAAAACTGGGCTTCGCTGCTTTTTCTTTATATATATATATATATATATATATATATATATATATATATTCACTGAAAAAACCATAGGTTTTAGGGACAGTTATAGTTAGTTGGACATTTCACTCGCACAAAACCCGTGAAATTCTCCCGTTATAGTTAGTTCAGCTAACTATAACTCGCGCTCGCAATGCACTGCTGATGACGTCACATATTACATCACTCATGACATGGTCAGTGACATCACTGATGACATCACTGATGACATCTCAAATGACATCACTGATGACATCATGCAGTGACTGTGTTTCTGTAAAGTTTAAATAATTTTAATATATATAGGAAAAGACGTATTGAAGAATGAGTGGGTGTATAAGTGTCTGTATGGATGATTTAGTAGGTGCGTGACTGACTATAAGTGAGTGATTTAAAGTATCTTACTGAATGCATGGGTTAGTGACTAAACTGGGTGAATGTCTGTATCCGTCTGTGTTGCTGTGTAAGTGGCTGCATGTGTTTGTGAATAGCTACATGAGTGTCTATATGAGTTATTGAATGGTTGTCTGAGTATCTGTATGGGTGCCTGAGTGTTTGTGTGGGAGGGGTGTGTGCGACTTGTGCATAGATGTGTGAGTGGGTGATTCACTGGGTGGATGGTTTCAAGAGTGCATCTGTGATAGACTGTATGGGTGGGTAAGTGTGTGTAAGAGTGTGTTAGTGAGTGAATGTATGTACCAGTGGTACATGTGTGACTAACTACATATGTGAAAGGCAGTATATATGTGTGTTGGAGTATATAAATAGCTATAAGCGAGAGTGAGTGATTGTGATAGTGGCTGTATGGATGAGTGTGTGCTTGTATCAGTGATTGTATAAGAGCATAACAATGTGCTAGTATTTGTATGATTAAGTGAGCTGGTGTGTGTATAACTGTATAGGTGAGTAAATGGCAGTGTGTTTAATTATTTGCATGACTGTCTGTGTGTGCGAGTACCTCTATGGATGAGTGGCGGTGTTTGAGTGTCTATATAGGAGTAAGAGTGCATATGATAGTCCTGTACTGAGTGACCATAAGTATGAGTGACTGTACGGGTGAGTGAGTGGATGTGTGTGTGTAGACCTAAGAATCAGTGAGTGGGTATGTAGTTATTGGTGTTGGAGTGTCTATGGTTTTGCGAATGGCAGTCTGTAATTTAGAGTGGGTGTATCAAAGGTTATATTAGGGTGTGAGGAGGTGCATCAGATTATCACGTGGATGATGTCATCAGTGATGTCATTTGAGATGTCATCAGTGATGTCATCAGTGATGTCACTGACCATGTCATGAGTGATGTAATATGTGACGCTCATCAGCAGTGCATTGCGGGCGCGAGTTATAGTTAGCTGAACTAACTATAACGTGGGGAATTTCACGGGTTTTGTACGAGTGAAATGTCCAACTAACTATAACTGTCCCTAAAACCTATGGTTTTTTTCAGTGAATTTCAAAGGTTTTTTAAATGCTAATTTCTAACTATAACGTGTCTGAAACCTATGGTTTTTTCAGTGAATTTCAAAGGTTTTTTAAATGCTAATTTCTAACTATAACGTGCCTGAAACCTATGGTTTTTTCAGTGAATTTCAAAGGTTTTTTAAATGCTAATTTCTAACTATAACGCCCCTAAAACCTATGGTTTTTTCAGTGAATTTCAAAGGTTTTGTAAATGACATTTTTTAAATGTATTAATTGTTATAATTATTTTTTTGATACTGATTTACTACATTTTTTAAAACTATTTATTTTTAGATATTTTATTTATTAAATTACATTGTAATTACATTATACATTACATTACAAAATATACTTTCTCAGAATGAATTACTTTAGTTTAAATAGTTTGCAAATAGGCAATAGAGTTTTAAGTACAGTAGTTACAGTTGTTGCAATGGGCAACACAATTTCAAACACAATGCAACATTGAGCTCAATGTGAATTTCTAGTTAAATGCAATTAGTTACTTTATGGATTACTTTTCTAACCACAGGACTGGATCCTAGATTCAGTCCTGGGACATCTCCTGTAAACAGTTGAGTAAAAGCGTTTTGGTTACAGTAGTGATTTTTAAGGAATATTATTGTATTTTAAAAGTTGACAGAAACTTTTTCACATAGAATCACCAATGTTATCCTATGGGAGGAAATTCACTTAGCAGGTAAGTAGTGTTATCGTTACTTTTTCTTACTCAGTGTTGGATCCTGGATCCAGCACTGGTGCATCTCCTGTAAACAGTTGAAAGAATGCATTTAAGTCATACAGGCGATTTTTAAGGAATATTTGTAGTTTGTGAAAATCGACACTTTGAAACTTTTCTAATGTTAAATTAATTCAATTATTTTTGCATCATTCAAACACACATCTCTATATCTACATATAAATGTGTGGGTTGTGATTTATGTATTTTTATGCATCTTTTTGTTTTCACGAGGTGTGCAATAAACCTTAACTTGTGAAAGATGTTTGGTTTTCCTTACCTTTTTTTGCTAGTGCCTCTGCGACCGCTGGACGAGTAAGTTGCAGCGTTGCAGCATGGCGTAAGAAATATATTTATATATATATTGAGTGAAAAAAACATATATATATATATAAACATATATATATATATATTCACCAACAACCTCGTACAAACAAGGATGACGATGCCATGTGAAGAGCCAAAATTGTTTTATTCGTCGGCCACTATCGGACGCGTTTCGCCTGCCCAGCAGGCTTGCTCACCAACGATTCAGTAAAGTTATTCAATCTCTTTTAAACACATTTTTTTGTTCCGTGTCACGTGAAAACTACTCAGTGAATACAATAGAAGACAGACTCGTAGTTTGATCATTCATGATTTAACTAAAGGGACTGTAAGCACTGAGAGCACTTTATAATCTGCACGTTGCCACTTTGCCTGTCTGCCCGCACCTCACCTGCCAGACCGGGACAGCAAGGATCACTGGGACCGACGGGGACTACGTTTCCCAATACCACATGCGCCAGGAGGCGCCAATGCAAATCTTCGGCGCCCGGTGGTGCATAAAGACGGCCTCGGGCTCCCGCAGTGCGGGACGCACGCAGGGGTGCCGGGGCCGCGCCCGGGCGAAACCCGGGCCAAGGGCGGGCCCGTCTGTGCCCGTCCGCGACCAGAGGAGGCCGAGCTGGGCCAGGTCCCTTGGAGTTCAGATTCGTTGCTTTGTCCGGCCAGATTGTGACATCTGTGTAAGGTAAGGAGATGGGGAAGCGTAAAACCACCATGCCTGCTGCTAAGGATCGCCCGTTAACTACATCAATTACTAGCTTTCTGATGACTGCAATTTGGGCCATTACCAGTGAAATTGAGTCTGTGGAGGAGAGACTAGGGGCCACAAAACGAGCATTACATAATGGTACATCATTGGAGATAGAGCCTGAGCCTGACCCCGTACCGGAGTGCACAGGTGACGGCGCTTAACCGAGGAATGCTGATTCAGCTATATGCGCAACGGCACCTAATGCTGCTGACTCGTGTAGAAAGTCCAATAATACCAGTGTTATTCAACACAGGGGGTTTCTAGATACAGTCTGCCCACCACCCTCAAAAAAATCTAAGGCATGCGGCAAGCCCAAGAAAGACGCACTGCCTCCGGTAACTCTGGCACCCCCCTCAGGGAGGACAGCAAGAGCCTCAGATCCAGATTCTGTTGTAGGGCCTGGAGAGAACGAGCCCTCTGGGGACTTATCGCTGCTTACATACCTTACTAGTTCATTGGAGGCAGTTTTGAAGTTGCTCCTGGATCCTGTTTTACGGGTGTTGAATAGTATTGATGTGTCCTTAAAAATATTAATCGGCTCAAGTCTCTCCAAATCAACCTCCGGACTGAGTACTGTATCTAATTCTACCACTAGTTTTATTCCTGATGTATCTCACGCAGCACTCCCCTTTTTGGCACCACCTGTGAAAGATTGTCGGGTCAACACCATTGATACTTCAACACGCTTGCCCAAGCCTCAGTCACATGGAGACCGTGCACTAACTGGGAGTCAGACGGATACAACAGTAGCACAAAGGGAGAACAGCGGGTCCAAACTCAATGATAGACAATGTAATAACTGTCTAGTTGTCACTCGGAAAAATCATGAGAGAATCCTCCATCTCCCCTGAAGCTACACCACATGTAATTGTCCTTAAGAATGTGCCATCTCTGACATCCAATAAGGAAGAAGATTGAGATATGTTAAAGAATAAAACTGTACATTGGCTGGCGAAAGCAGCGGATTTGCCAAAAACCGATGAGTTGTATTATAATATAAACAATGTGGAACGGGTTTCATAGGTGGATCCACAGATAAAAACAGAGTCAGGTGATTGCATCGTCGTGAACTTTAGGAATAAGTCAATTGTTCATTGCCTCAAGGATAGGCTTCTTTGGTGCAACAACGTGAGTGGTCCCATCGAACCAGTACCATTGGGGTACTTTTACAAGCCGCAAGGATACATGGGACATGGACTTGCACCCATAGCTGCCAAAAAATTGCATGATTTTGTAATCCCAATTTCTAACCGGTTCTCACCCCTAGATTATGTGGATTGACTACATTCCTCAGACATAAATGGCGCTAGACACAATAAGAATGACTTTAAATATATACTGTCCGATGTACATGCATGTGGCAAGGATAATATAACATTCCCTGACGTGCCCCAGGTAGTTAGTTTTAACCTTCTTGCCCCAACAGAGCCCTCTCCATCTTTACCTAACGTCAAGTTACAAGGAGAGTTGGCCCAATCTGTGGCTCTATCTGACATGGTCATGGCACCCCAAGACGGTTACAAGTCAACTGTCCATTGTACAGAGAGAGTGCCTGGTAGCCACAATAGTACTAAAGTCTTTGGCAGTCTGTTTTGGAATATAGCGGTCTTATCGAATAAGTTAAAATCTGAACAATGGGTTGATTTTATTTGAAAATATAGCATTATTTTTTTGCAGGAAACCTGGATGAGAGAGCCTGCCTATATCAATGGTTATGCTTCTATTCATACTCCAGCTAATACATCCCTAGATGGACATGCCAAGGGAGGATTATTAACCTTGGTTTCAACGACATTGACTGGTAGAATAGGTAAGACTCAGCTTCATTCAGCACATTTCCACATAATTAACATTCTTTTTAGAAAAAATTTAACTTTGATTCTTGTTAACTTTTATCACAATAATTTTAACATTAAAAACACTGACATTGCTCAAGAGTTGGAAAATACACTGTGTAGACACATCCAGGAGGTAGATATCAGTGGCGGTTCTTTCCTTAGGGCGTAGGGGCTGCGCCCTCTGTGTTTTCTGCCTCTAGACTATTTTGATTGTAGGTACTGTAATCGCTATAAAAACAGATGCAGATACACTGCCTGCTGTGTATCTGTTAAAGGAATCGTTTCTCGGTGTGCGTGGGGCAGCAGTCACAGGTCGGTGTCAGGCAGGCACATCTGATTCTCCAGTGCGCTTGCGCCAGCCTCTTCAGCTACACTTTGCTGGGCCGATGATCCCTCAGCCCTGGGGCCTGTGAGGTCATCAGCTCATCAAAGCCCTGACTTTCAGTTGTGAAGGGCCTCCCAAATGACGTCGCTCGTAAAGACAGCCTCGGGCGTTTCAGACTTCATCCCTGAAGTTCCGAGGCTGCATGTCAATCAGGGAAGTCACACCCCCACCCTCTCCGATCACGTGTGGCGTAGGATCACTAACCCCACCCAGCAGCGTCGCAACGTCAAGCTCCATGTTTCTTCAAACAGGGCTCCTACAGCTGCACGCTAGGACTTTGGAGGGCTTCGTGCAGCAAAAAGGAAGGCAACAGCTGCAGCCTCGTAAGAGCCACCTGCATCCACATCCACAGCTTGTGCTAGAAAGGGTTCGTCTCTGGGCAGACTCTGTGTCGGACTTTAAGGTAAGTTTGAAGTGAAAGCATGAAGTGATCCTTTTACTTAAAATGCTTGTTTGGTTATTTTGTAAAATTGGACAAATGTGACATTTTCTCTCTAAATTGCAGAGTATGTGGAGTATTGCATCGTGTCCATGCGTACTCATCACGCAGATATTTTACTTTTGGACTCTCATTGGAGGTGCTAGCAGGGGCAATGGGTGGTTCAAGCTGCAGGGGCCTATAGACGAGGGCCCTGGCACTTGTTTTTTACAAAATATGCACGGGCCATATATATCTTCAAGTCCTGTGCACATCAAGAAAGAATATATGGACATGAACCCATGCCACAGCACCCCGGCACTGCAGGATGTGAGGGAATTTCTACATTTATTACACGTGCATGAAGATTGGGCATGCAGGAAGATAAATGCCATTACAGACAAAAAAAATTGTCAGTTTGAAATCAGGATCCTGTGTGAGTTTAGGAAAGAAGAGAAGAAAACAGAGCCCCCCTTCAACTGGCTCATTTTACCTGAAAAACGCACAAGTGACTAAAAGCTGTTCATTTTATATTTTGACTCAGCTTCCGCTTTATACACAAAATAAACACTCTGACAAATGCACAAATAACAGCTCAAACTCCCTGGCTTCATTCTTCTCACAGAACGGGTAAAAATCACAGGATGCATCTCAGGGAAGAGTGCCAAGATCACAGAGCTGGAGGCAAGCGCTGCCGAGCTCATTAGGGAAGGAACAGCCAGCCGCATGCCAGACAGATTTTACTTTTGGTTTGCATTGTATGGATGACTAGTAGGGGTGCTATACTAGGACTGTAAACGGTCTGGACTTGCAGGGCTTGGCTGTGTCTCAACAAAGGGTGGACATGTCCGATGGCGCCACGACATGGAAGACTAGGTCCCAACCTCGAGATTTCCAAACAAAGCATATAGGAAAATCTTACCTTCACCGATTCTCCTCACTGACATAGGGTTTAAGTGTAATGTACAAAACGTATTAATGTGCTTTGTTAAACTATGAAGCGCTATAAAATAAGCTACAGCACAGTACAGTATAGTACTATATGAACAATAAGGGCAATGCAATACTGTGGTTACCATGTGTTTAAAAGTCATTCTATGTGTTTTCTTACGTTTGCCATTCCTCCACGAATGGTTGTAAATCTCGTGTTGTAAAAGGATATTCAACTTCAAAAGATAATTGCGGTCCGTCTAAAAGTACTCACGTGTCTGCAGTAGTCTAAGGTCGGTGCTTTAAGTAACTCTTAACAAAAATCACCCATAATACCTTAAGTTCTTGATCTTAATATGTGGGTCTTAATACTGTTACTTCTACCTCATTGAGGGTTTCAGACAGTAAGTAGCAGGTCCTGCTGCCACTTTTTAAGCTACATAAGACTCCTAATAGTTCAACACCAAGGCCATAAACTGCAGCACCGGAAAGCCTGACAGTGTTACTCTGGAAGGTCCCAGTTATTCCAACTTTGCACGTTTTGGATTCCTGGTAAACACGTAGCTGGTTTAGATGCAACTTGAAGTTAATGGTTCATCGCTATTTCCAACTCTCTCGAACTAAGTTTTGCAAGTGGGAAACAGCAGCTTGAGTGGCGACTTGTCGTCAGATATGGTGGATTAGTCCAGCCGTTTTCTTGCCAGTTGCGTTCTGGAAAATATCCGCTTCTAAGCCTCCTGCAGACATCCTGAGTTTGTGGTCCTGTCTTTGCAGTAGATCTTGAGGCTGGAAATGCCTCTGTAGTTGTTCATAGTGCTTTCACGCTGTTGAGGACACGTCAGGTGGATTAGATCTCTGACAACTTTGAAGGGATGTGGGATTCTTTTCATATTAAGTTGAAGCTCTTTGTCCATATTGGGGTGACCTGGTTTTCTCCTTATTGTGAAAAAGCTTTTTTTTTTTTAAATCCCCTAGTCCACCCCTGAGTGTGTGGAATATTCAAATTGAGGATGTCAAACGTGTTATAGCTGTTTAATGAGCATCTGTTCATCACTTCTTCATGTGACATCTTGCTATAATTCTGAAAGACGCTGCTTGTACAGTCAGGTGTCCCACTCCAACCAGATTTTGTGCAGCTTGGATTCCCCTGTGAGCAACCCTCCAATGTTACAATTTCACGAGGATATAGCGTAATAAATGGAAAACATGTTTGTAAAACACTCTGGGCAGACAAGGTGTGACAAGCTTGGTGTCAGATAGAACAGTGTTTTTTATTTCTTATTTTCTTAATAACATCCCAGGCTTTGCTATTCTTTTGTCTGGTCTGGGAGGACGCACATTCATCTAACCTTCACACTGAAGCCTTTATTTGCTTTTAACTTTTATTTGCCAGTGAATTCACATTGAAGTACCAGAAAGCGACAGAGATATGCATCCTCTGCATTCTAGAAGGCTTTTTCTGGCCAAAGGTTCTATTTTGGCCAAATGTGCTATCCTTCTTTCCCTCTGGTGAATTATATAACATAGCTGCAGTTCAGCATTTACAAGCCTGTACATTTAACATAAAAAGTTGGCCAGCACCTGGAATTTGTTTGTGCTTTTGTGAGTTTTTTCTGCTACTACTTTTCAGGAGACCTTCTTCTGTAACACACATTACTGCTGTGAAATTGTGGCTTCTAGAAGCAGTTACTTAGAGAAGGCTATGAATAGACCTAGGTGTCCAGCTCTTGACTTCCGCCACATCTGCACCTTCCTTTATCAATCCAGTCACACCCAGGCACTTATCCATACCTATTTAGCCATCCATGTACGCTCCCACTCTAAGGCATCCATTGACGCATCGTTACAGGCACTGGTGCATTAATACATTCACCAGTGTGTGTCCGTACACTGTCTGGGGCCCCATTGTGTTGTGGCCATACTTTCCTCAATGCACTAGACTTTCACTCGAAACAAAATGGCATAATGTTATGGGACTTGAAATTTGGCTTTCCCTGATCCCAGCATAGCCATGACAATGCAACCTCTCCCCAGATTTCTCTGTTTCATGGAGCTGGGGAAGCATTTGTTTTCTCTGCCCTCAAAATGGGGAGATAACGGCAAGCATCCATCTTTTCACACATTAATCTTTTCATCCATGCACACATGCTTTTCATCTTTCCAGCTATGCACTCGCTCACACGCATGCATTTGCACCCTCTCCCTTCAGCCCGCCAAACCCTTAGTTGCCCAATAGTCCCATTCCCCCAATGCAAGGACCTAGGCATTTGCATTGATCTGCTATTTTTAGATCTTGCCTACAGACGCCTTTTAGCTGTCTGTGCGTAAAAGACATTCTGTGAACCATATCAAAAACTTCCAGTGGACTTTGTGCCAGCCCATTGCTAATCATTGGTTGCCTGTCTAATCGCTTGTTTGCTTGCTTCTTACTTGATGTCTTTTCTTCCTCTCGTGTTTGTCATTCCTCTAGAAAATAGCTTCTTTACAATCCCTTTGACTGGATGACATCTATCCTTCCACTGCTCACATTCATATAACTACTTTTTAACGTCTCAGCCTACCAAGCTGTCTGGTTTGCTAAAGACATTGGGGACATTCAGAAAGTTGACCCAGGAATGCATTCCACCCGTTGCTTACCATTAGCTGTGTGGTTTGTAACTCACATTTTCTGTTTGCTGGCTTTGTTTTAGGCTGTCGGGTTCGTCCCTTTCAGTGCCAAAATCTTGTATACTGTGTTTTTCCACAAACTCGCTTTCTGTAAACAAGCTTTTAAATCTTGTTCTTATCTTGTCACAATTGCTGTGCAATCAAAGACAGAGGTCAAATGTTAGGCTGTCTTCCAGGGAGCTTGGTGTTTATTTTTCTTTCTCTGATTTACGTGTGAGTAACCTGTGTGCAGGGCTTTAAGTGGGATGAAAAAACTGGGGGGGTCTCTCATAGGGGCAGCTGATGTAATTATGAGCGTGGCTTAAAACTGTTAAGCTAAAAATCTGTACTTAGCATAGTGTGCTGCCCCACTGGTATTGTGCTTCTTCTGTCATTGCCTCCAGATATATAATACGAGTGACATTAAACCTACAACCAGCCAGGACTATAGGCTTTGTCAATGGTTGTAAGTTGCATAAGATAAATAAGAACAAACTGCAGCATTTTCATTATTATATACAATGAAAACATAGGTGGTTCAGAGATGTGTTACAGGTGGGAAACACTTAGAGGGCCTGTTTCCGTTGGTTGTATGTGCTTGGCTTGGGGGTCATTTTGCAAGCAGACCAGTTTGAGGATTGGGCACATTTTTGATTTGATTCTAATGTTTTCTTCACACTTGTGCTTCAAAATGCTATATTTGGATCCCCCTTTTTCAACAATTTGCAGTAAATATGTGGTGTAAAACCCACCATTTGAATCCATTTTTTTCAAAATTTTCCTGCGGGAGAACCCCCCGCACCCTCCTTTTCCAGTTCGGGCTCGCTCGCTCGCTCGCTCGCTTCTTACATTGTGGTACAACATTTTTCTCCTCACCACTTTCAAAATCCACCAGCCGCCACTGGTAGATATGGATTTTGGAGTCCTCTGGGGGGGGGGGATTTTAATTGTAAATTATGCCCCCTAACAAAACAGTCTGCATGTCATTTAGTACAAGGGGGCAGCGAAGGCGGTTGTAATTTTTATCATAACCCTTGTGGGAACATTTTAAATTCCTTATTGTCAAAATTCTCACTTTCCCTCAGTCTCGACTTCACTAACATGGACAACACTGAGTTAGTCTCATATGTTGGGAGAGGCCAAGGCTCTTTAATTGATTTTATTGCCGTTTCTGATTATCTTAAGCCCCAAGCCGTGACTTTCACCATACACAAAGTCTGCTTTAGTGACCATGATCCCCTATCACTGGAGCTAGAAATTCAAAGTGATAACCAAAGTACACCTGTCAATTCATGTCCAATAACCCATGACAAAAATAAGGGGTTATTACGCAAGTGGTCCACCATAAATCCAGACTTTGGGGTCGATTCCGATTCGGGCCGGAAAAAGCACCGACCGACTCGGATCCGGAAAAAATACCGACCGACACGTACCCGTGGCGCCCGACACGCCAAGTACGATGCAAGGCGCGAAAAATCCGACCGACACGTAACGAAACCAAGTCGACCGACCGAGCCGCACGTAAAACAGCAATCCGGCCGGAAAAACACGCGAATCCAACCGACCGACACGCACCCGGAACAAATCCGACCGAAACGTACACGCTAACTCCAAACCGCTAAGTACGATGCAAGGCGCGAAAACCACGAGCGAGTCGGACGGAGGACAAGCGCGTACGACCGACACGCATACAAAACCGAGCCGAAGCAACACAATACACCGCGACCGACGCGTACGCAGCATAGAAAACTGCACAAACACAGCGTGAACGAAACGGAAAACACCGTACGAGACCAATGCAGGGTCCGACTCGGTCACAAGAACGTTTCCAACATACACAAACAGCACAAAGGAAAAATCACCCAAAAAAAGGCCAAACATGCAATTACCAAGCCAATAAATACTGGGGGGGCTGGGGACAGAGAACAAGGACACACCCACAACTCCACCTATATAAAGGACACAAATCACTACCATGAGCCTTTGCAAATGCCATTCCAC
Organism: Calotriton arnoldi; assembly: GCA_963921515.1. NCBI lineage: Eukaryota > Metazoa > Chordata > Amphibia > Caudata > Salamandridae > Calotriton > Calotriton arnoldi. The sequence goes on along the minus strand of CAWUFW010008131.1, from coordinate 274,413 downwards.
TGCCAGCACCCAAGAGAAAGCAACCACACACCCACAGCTCATCCCTCACACAAGCCACACACCATCAGCACACCAACAAATACCTACCTCACATACACCCAGCAAAACACACACTCACACACCCTCACCTGCACACCAACACACACATCACCCACCATCACCACCCATCACCATGCCCCCAAGAAGAATCCCAAGTTCCTAGATAGTGAATTGGAAGTCATGGTAGACGAGATCCTCAGGGTGGAGCCACAGCTGTTTGGCACTCTGGTCCAACAGACCCCCATGTCGCAGAAAACCAAGATGTGGGAGAGGATCATCAACAGGGTGAACGCCCAATCACCATGTCGGCGCACAAAGACGGACATCCAGAACAGGTGGTATGACGTGCGCAGGAGGGTACGGGACATGCTGAAGAAAGACTACATCAACAGCCAACACACCGGCAGTGGCCCTCCTGCCAAGCCAATATACCTCAGGCCCTGGGAGGAGAAGGTGCGGGCCATCCTTCCGCCAGTGAGCGTATATGGACTAGAGGACATCCCAGAGGCTGGTGAGTACACAACAAATGTACACAATAAACTGCCACAAAACACACACATCACTGTCAAGGGAGAGTCAAACCATGCACTCATAGCAATTACACAGCAACTAGAACAGAATCATCCCAAAATGTGTATGTCAGTCAGATAAACACAACACATGCCATCAAAAAAGTCACATCCAACTGTGCCAACACATGTACAAACACAACCACAACTACAGCTAGGCAGTGGCACAAATAGAACTAACAAACACATCCACACATGTAGCCACCACAACAACACCAACACACAGTGAAGACCACTCAAAGGAAGGAATTCTGTGTATGCTGGCCAAGTCAGTGTAGCCAATAGCATCATGGGAGTCGCAGTCACACATATTGCCCGCCCCAAAACTGTCCCATCAACACCACCATGAACCATGCGCACATCACAGGGAGTGGAGAAGGACTCACAAGATGGCTGACACTGGCTACTGCTGTGGGGAGCACAAGGCCCTGCTGCCAACTGTGCACCAACAAACAGCAGGACACCACTGACTGACATCCTGAGAGACAACTTCCACTCCCTGCAATGCAAGCACGTTCCATGGTGGGATATCTGGCTGGCTGGGTGGGAAGGGGGACTTGCAGCACTGACTATAGTCACCAGCACCTCCCCTCACACCCCCCAACACAAACTCCACAGTACCCACCTGGTAGAATGCAATGCCCTCCATCCTAACACAAGATCCCACAAAGCACCACCACCCTGGGTTATGTTGTGTGAAGCACAGGGACACTCTTGGGACTCTTAGCCAAACAACTGCCAGGACAACACTCCCAGCCATCCTGTCAGCACAGCCAGCCCACCCCACAGGGAAGCAGAGTCAAAGGAAGGAAGCATGGGCATGCTGGGAAGGGGGTGGAGGCAATAGCATGATGGGAGTCGTAGTCACAGACATTGCTCAGCCTCACAACTGGCCCATCAACACCACCCTGAACCATGCTCACATCACAGGGAGTGGAGAAGGACTCACAAGCTGGCTGACACTGGCTACTGCTGTGGGGAGCACAAGGCCCTGCTGCCAACTGTGCACCAACAAACAGCAGGACACCACTGACTGACATCCTGAGAGACAACTTCCACTCCCTGCAATGCAAGCACGTTCCATGGTGGGATATCTGGCTGGCTGGGTGGGAAGGGGGACTTGCAGCACTGACTATAGTCACCAGCACCTCCCCTCACACCCCCCAACACAAACTCCACAGTACCCACCTGGTAGAATGCAATGCCCTCCATCCTAACACAAGATCCCACAAAGCACCACCACCCTGGGTTATGTTGTGTGAAGCACAGGGACACTCTTGGGACTCTTAGCCAAACAACTGCCAGGACAACACTCCCAGCCATCCTGTCAGCACAGCCAGCCCACCCCACAGGGAAGCAGAGTCAAAAGGAAGGAAGCATGGGCATGCTGGGAAGGGGGTGGAGGCAATAGCATGATGGGAGTCGTAGTCACAGACATTGCTCAGCCTCACAACTGGCCCATCAACACCACCCTGAACCATGCTCACATCACAGGGAGTGGAGAAGGACTCACAAGATGGCTGACACTGGCTACTGCTGTGGGGAGCACAAGGCCCTGCTGCCAACTGTGCACCAACAAACAGCAGGACACCACTGACTGACATCCTGAGAGACAACTTCCACTCCCTGCAATGCAAGCACGTTCCATGGTGGGATATCTGGCTGGCTGGGTGGGAAGGGGGACTTGCAGCACTGACTATAGTCACCAGCACCTCCCCTCACACCCCCAACACAAACTCCACAGTACCCACCTGGTAGAATGCAATGCCCTCCATCCTAACACAAGATCCCACAAAGCACCACCACCCTGGGTTATGTTGTGTGAAGCACAGGGACACTCTTGGGACTCTTAGCCAAACAACTGCCAGGACAACACTCCCAGCCATCCTGTCAGCACAGCCAGCCCACCCCACAGGGAAGCAGAGTCAAAAGGAAGGAAGCATGGGCATGCTGGGAAGGGGGTGGAGGCAATAGCATGATGGGAGTCGTAGTCACAGACATTGCTCAGCCTCACAACTGGCCCATCAACACCACCCTGAACCATGCTCACATCACAGGGAGTGGAGAAGGACTCACAAGATGGCTGACACTGGCTACTGCTGTGGGGAGCACAAGGCCCTGCTGCCAACTGTGCACCAACAAACAGCAGGACACCACTGACTGACATCCTGAGAGACAACTTCCACTCCCTGCAATGCAAGCACGTTCCATGGTGGGATATCTGGCTGGCTGGGTGGGAAGGGGGACTTGCAGCACTGACTATAGTCACCAGCACCTCCCCTCACACCCCCCCAACACAAACTCCACAGTACCCACCTGGTAGAATGCAATGCCCTCCATCCTAACACAAGATCCCACAAAGCACCACCACCCTGGGTTATGTTGTGTGAAGCACAGGGACACTCTTGGGACTCTTAGCCAAACAACTGCCAGGACAACACTCCCAGCCATCCTGTCAGCACAGCCAGCCCACCCCACAGGAAGCAGAGTCAAAAGGAAGGAAGCATGGGCATGCTGGGAAGGGGGGTGGAGGCAATAGCATGATGGGAGTCGTAGTCACAGACATTGCTCAGCCTCACAACTGGCCCATCAACACCACCCTGAACCATGCTCACATCACAGGGAGTGGAGAAGGACTCACAAGATGGCTGACACTGGCTACTGCTGTGGGGAGCACAAGGCCCTGCTGCCAACTGTGCACCAACAAACAGCAGGACACCACTGACTGACATCCTGAGAGACAACTTCCACTCCCTGCAATGCAAGCACGTTCCATGGTGGGATATCTGGCTGGCTGGGTGGGAAGGGGGACTTGCAGCACTGACTATAGTCACCAGCACCTCCCCTCACACCCCCCAACACAAACTCCACAGTACCCACCTGGTAGAATGCAATGCCCTCCATCCTAACACAAGATCCCACAAAGCACCACCACCCTGGGTTATGTTGTGTGAAGCACAGGGACACTCTTGGGACTCTTAGCCAAACAACTGCCAGGACAACACTCCCAGCCATCCTGTCAGCACAGCCAGCCCAACCCACAGGGAAGCAGAGTCAAAAGGAAGGAAGCATGGGCATGCTGGGAAGGGGGAGGAGGCAATAGCATGATGGGAGTCGTAGTCACAGCCCTACATCCCCCACCACATGGCCCAGCAAGCTCACACTCACGCATTCACATCCCACAGAGAGTGGAAAGGCCCATCAAAGATGTCTGACACTGTTGCTGTGTCGTGGGGAGCACAAGGGCATGCTGGGTACTGCACACCAACCAACAGCAGGACACCACTGTCAGCCATCTTGCCATTGCCCTCACACCCACACCCACTGAACTCCACACAAAAGCAAGTAAGTATGGGAATGCTGGCAAGTGGGGTGGAGGCAATGGCATGATGGGAGTCGTAGTCACAGACATAGCTCACCCCCACAACTGTCCCATCAACACCACCCTGAACCATGCTCACATCACAGGGAGTGGAGAAGGACTCACAAGATGGCTGACACTGGCTACTGCTGTGGGGAGCACAAGGCCCTGCTGCCAACTGTGCACCAACAAACAGCAGGACACCACTGACTGACATCCTGAGAGACAACTTACACTCCCTGCAACGCAAGCACGTTCCATGGTGGGATAACTGACTGGCTGGGTGGGTGGGAAGGAGGTCCGGCTGTCAACCAAACACAAGCAATGCAGACCATGTTCACACCCCAGAAAATACATAGAAATGCCCAAATAATGCAGGACAATGTGCCACACCAATATCAACCCCTGACTGTGACGACTTAGGACAATGCAATGTACAGGCCCGCACCCAGAGGCACAGTCACAACTGTCATGTGTGTCAACCATTGATGCCTGCAGAAACATGACATACATTGTTTGTGTCTCCCAAAAACAGGTGATGATGGGGACACAGCAGCAGACGCTGAGGAGTCCCAGTCCCAGGCTCAAGAGGATGCCGAGCTCACTGGCGTCGTACAGCCTCTGTCCTCCTCGGACGATGAAGAACAACCTGGCACATCCGGTGCAAGTCAACATGCAGCACCAGCAGGACCACCAGCTGCAGCACCAGCAGGACCACCAGCTGCACCCCCTGCACCCACCCCTACAACGACTGTCACCACGAATACCATCCCTGCCGACATGGACAGAATAAGGAGCAACACCAGCACAGTGACCCTGGACCAACCTGGGGCCATGGACACCACCACCACCACCAACCCCCAAGGTGGACCAGGGTTATCTGTGCGTGCCACTGCACACACTGCACATGTCAGCAGGGGTGGTGGGAGGGGTGGGAGACAGAGGTCGCTGCTTGCAGACGTTGCTGGTGTGCATGACGACCCACAACTGGTACGCATAGCTGATGCGTACCAGTCCAGCACCGGAGAGCTCAGCCAGGTAGTGGGGCTCCTCAGAGACATTAAACAGCAGCAGGCTGCCCATCATGCCCGCTTGGACTCCCACATGTCCCACGTGGAGTCACACATGTCCCGTGTGGACTCACACATGTCCCGCGTGGAGTCCAAGTGGGATGCACTGCATGAGATGACGGCGGTGCACAGGGACATTTTACAATGCCTCCGCCAGATGAACAGCAACCAGTCCACACCTCCCTGTGTGCCAACAACATCTGGTGCCGAACAAACTGCAACTGCCACAGGGAGGGAGGAGGACTCTGGCGGAGAGTCCCCTGCACCGCAGCAGCCTGCACTTGAGGGCCCCCCCAAGAAGAGGGGTCGTCCGAGGAGGGAAAAGTGAGAGGCCGATGGCCAAGCGCAACTCCCAGGAAGCCTGAACCTGTTCTGGATGTTCGCCTTTGTGCACAGACTGTTCACCCTGTTGACGGCAACACTACTCCCACACATTTCATGGGGAGTACAAGTTGGACCAATGTGTCAGACAACTGTGGCCCCGATACTGGGGATCCTGTCTACCCGGACTTTCAATTCACCTAGGAACTTGGGATTGCAAGATTCATGTACAGCACAACCCATCCTATGCACTATTAACACAAATGTATCACAATAAACACACTAATACACCATACTTGCCTCTGTCGTGATTCCAACGTGGGTGCTGTTATGGGGATGATGAACTGCAAAATTACACTGTGTATGCGAACTGCAACAGCAAGGACAACACAGGCATGTGAGTACAGGCAACGTGACACACATGAGGGAGACACACCACCAGGGCTACACGACACATACACACCTAGGCCATCTGACTCATTGCCTACACTGATGTTGCCAGGGAAGACGGTGCAATGCACAGACACCACACCCATTCCCAGTTGTAGTCAAGTAGCCCACAGGTGCAGTAAGCAAATGGCAGTCAAATGTGTGACCACAGACAACGCACATCACAAAGTGAAGCACAGGTTTATTACACAGTTGCAACATGCCGTAACCACTACAGATGCAAGGTAACCCCACCTGGTAGCGGGCACACAGTCAACAACTGTAGACGGAAGGAAGTCCATGGGTGTGGCGCACATCACCTGTAGGGACACAACAGCTACCAGCCTGGATGTGCAATCACGTCATCGGTGGACACAGTTGACCAAACGAATCTGAAAGTACCCTGTGAAGGACAGAAATGACACACAGTCAAAAGCAATGGAGTACAGGACAGAACAGCAAAACTCATGCACAATACATGTTACAAGATACCCACCCAGAACCAAGTTAGCATGTCAACACTGTTGGGGAGTACAGCCCACCTGTCACCACACATCGCAACACACATCCAGTCAAGTAGCCCATGGACACACTCCAACAGCACCAGAGCACCACCCACACATCATGCCAACTCACATCATTGACATGACACCTCAGGATACTCACATTCAGCTAAAGAAGTTGGTGATGAGCTGTGTGCGGACATCACCATCACCATCATCATCATCATCATCGTCACTGGCATCGTGGTCCAGGCCAGGATCCTCCACAGGTGGCGGATGTTGGTCATTGTCATCCTGGATGAGAGGCAACTCCTTCCGCACTGCCAGGTTGTGGAGCATGCAGCAGACGATGATAATCTTGCACACTTTCGCAGGGGCATATGGGAGGGACCCTCCGGTCTTGTCCAGGCAGCGGAAGCGGCTCTTCAGGAGACCAAAGGTCCGCTCAATCACTCTCCTGGTCCGACCATGTGCCTCATTGTAGCGCATCTGGGCAGGTGTCACAGGGTTCCTGAGGGGTGTCAGCAACCACGGCATGTTGGGGTATCCCGAGTCACCTACGGCCAGACAAGTGCACATTAGCTGACTTGGAAAAGTGGGCGGAATACTACAGATCAGATCACACACAATGGCACAAAGTCAGTACACACCGACAAGCCAGGCACGCTGGTTCTGCATCTGTGCCATCATCCTGGGGATGCGACTACTCCTCATCACAAAGGCATCGTGTGCTGAACCAGGGAAACGGGCACACACGTGTGTGATGGTCATGTCTGCAAGACACACCACCAGTGCATTGACCGAGTGGTAGTGCTTGCGGTTCCTGTAGGCCTGCTCCTGGGTCTGTGGTGGTACCAAAGCCACATGTGTCCCATCAATGGAGCCAATTACATGCGGCATCCTCCCCAGGGCATAAAAGTCACTCTTCACGTCAGTGAGTCGTCGCAGTCTAGGGAAATAGATGTACCGGTTCAGGAAGAGCAACATTGCCGCCAAAACATCGCGGAGCACACGGCTGAACATGGTCTGTGACATCCCACCAGCAGTCGCCACAGTATGTTGGAAGGTACCGGTGGCAAAGAAGTGTAGGGCTGCCATCACCTTCACCTTGGGGGTCAGCGCTGTAGGATACGGCCGGCCAGGCTGCAAATGTGGGGACAACTGCACTGCCAAATCCTCAATCAGCTGCCTGGTGAAGCGGTACCGTCGGATGCTGTCCCGTTCCACCATCGTTGCCAGGTCTGGGAATGGCCGATGGACAGCAGGAGCCCTGCAGTGCAGAGGAGAAGTAAGCAAGATTGTCAGTCACCCCACATATGCGGCATTGAACACACTCAAGATCCCAACATACATCATTATGAGGCACAACTACATGAAGTGTGCAGTACCGGAAGGACATGTATGGTACATACATGGCCAACATCTGTCAACACGGTCCTACAGGTGGCATCAATTTGTCCCAGGTTGGCCCATTGGATATCATGATGCCGTGTCACAGTTCCCATCTCCTGCTGCCGTGTCACATTCACCCCCCACAGTGACATGTGAGGACAGATGTGCCCCAGGCACCACAGCTCAACGACAGGTACATTCCCAGGGACCCTGTAATGCCACATGGACACTGGCATCACATGGAGTATCATGTGTACACCACAGCAAAACAAACATGACCCCCACAGGTAGTGCCCCCACTTGCCACGGCAGGACAGACATGGACGTCTGTGACACACACGCACAACATCAGAGTCCATGCACACACAACGTGGATGTGGAGACTGTCTCCCATTGTGCACATGAAATCAGAGACATTGTAAACACTACATGCACAAAGACTGTGGAGGTCCATCACTATTGTGCCACTGGGACACCCTGGCTCAAACATACCGTCCCACATGGGACTCACGGGGTATGTGACATGACATACACAAACACCACTGTGAAATGTGACCATGGCACATGCACAGATATGAACAGTTGCACATCACAGTGGTCACGTACACGTAACACCCAGGATCCTGTCCCCATGAACACGTGCACAGCCTGGGGGTGGCTGCCCACAGGTGACACCCACAGGACAACATGTACACCAACATACACACAATAGGAAATGCAGCCTTACATGCCTTATGATAAGGTTTGGACAGGCTGTCGTGATGTAGGTGTGCCCCTCACTCCTGGGAGCTATCTGTGGCTGGCATATGTCCATCTGAGACAGGCATGCTGACATATGCCAGTCACATGTACAGTGATGCGTTGTACTGCAATGGACCGATCGGTGCCTCCGGCCGGCCCATTGCTTTCAATGTGTGGGGGTACGCGTTGTACCCCTGTGCGCGTTGAACTGCAATGGACCGATCGGTGCCTCCGGCCGGCCCATTGCCTTCAATGTGTGCGGGTACGCGTTGTACCCCTGTGTGCGTTGAACTGCAATGGACCGATCGGTGCCTCCGGCCGGCCCATTGCTTTCAATGTGTGCGGGTACGCGTTGTACCCCTGTGCGCGTTGAACTGCAATGGACCGATCGGTGCCTCCGGCCGGCCCATTGCTTTCAATGTGTGCGGGTACGCGTTGTACCCCTGTGCGCGTTGAACTGCAATGGACCGATCGGTGCCTCCGGCCGGCCCATTGCCTTCAATGTGTGGGGTACGCGTTGTACCCCTGTGCGCGTTGAACTGCAATGGACCGATCGGTGCCTCCGGCCGGCCCATTGCTTTCAATGTGTGCGGGTACGCGTTGTACCCCTGTGCGCGTTGAACTGCAATGGACCGATCGGTGCCTCCGGCCGGCCCATTGCTTTCAATGTGTGCGGGTACGCGTTGTACCCCTGTGCGCGTTGAACTGCAATGGACCGACCGGTGGCTCCGGCCGGCCCATTGCTTTCAATGTGCGGGTACGCGTTGTACCCCTGTGCGCTGTTGAACTGCAATGGACCGATCGGTGCCTCCGGCCGGCCCATTGCTTTCAATGTGTGCGGGTACGCGTTGTACCCCTGTGCGCGTTGAACTGCAATGGACCGATCGGTGCCTCCGGCCGGCCCATTGCTTTCAATGTGTGCGGGTACGCGTTGTACCCCTGTGCGCGTTGAACTGCAATGGACCGATCGGTGCCTCCGGCCGGCCCATTACTTTCAATGTGTGCGGGTACGCGTTGTACCCTGTGCGCGTTGAACTGCAATGGACCGATCGGTGCCTCCGGCCGGCCCATTGCTTTCAATGTGTGCGGGTACGCGTTGTACCCCTGTGCGCTGTTGAACTGCAATGGACCGATCGGTGCCTCCGGCCGGCCCATTGCTTTCAATGTGTGCGGGCACGCGTTGTACCCCTGTGCGCGTTGAACTGCAATGGACCGATCGGTGCCTCCGGCCGGCCCATTGCTTTCAATGTGTGCGGGTACGCGTTGTACCCCTGTGCGCGTTGAACTGCAATGGACCGATCGGTGCCTCCGGCCGGCCCATTGCCTTCAATGTGTGGGGTACGCGTTGTACCCCTGTGTGCGTTGAACTGCAATGGACCGATCGGTGCCTCCGGCCGGCCCATTGCTTTCAATGTGTGCGGGTACGCGTTGTACCCCTGTGCGCGTTGAACTGCAATGGACCGATCGGTGCCTCCGGCCGGCCCATTGCTTTCAATGTGTGCGGGTACGCGTTGTACCCCTGTGTGCGTTGAACTGCAATGGACCGATCGGTGCCTCCGGCCGGCCCATTGCTTTCAATGTGTGCGGTGCACGCGTTGTACCCCTGTGCGCGTTGAACTGCAATGGACCGATCGGTGCCTCCGGCCGGCCCATTGCTTTCAATGTGTGCGGGTACGCGTTGTACCCCTGTGCGCGTTGAACTGCAATGGACCGATCGGTGCCTCCGGCCGGCCCATTGCCTTCAATGTGTGGGGTACGCGTTGTACCCCTGTGCGCGTTGAACTGCAATGGACCGATCGGTGCCTCCGGCCGGCCCATTGCTTTCAATGTGTGTGGGTACGCGTTGTACCCCTGTGCGCGTTGAACTGCAATGGACCGATCGGTGCCTCCGGCCGGCCCATTGCTTTCAATGTGTGCGGGTACGCGTTGTACCCCTGTGCGCGTTGAACTGCAATGGACCGATCGGTGGCTCCGGCCGGCCCATTGCTTTCAATGTGTGCGGGTACGCGTTGTACCCCTGTGCGCGTTGAACTGCAATGGACCGATCGGTGCCTCCGGCCGGCCCATTGCTTTCAATGTGTGCGGGTACGCGTTGTACCCCTGTGCGCGTTGAACTGCAATGGACCGATCGGTGCCTCCGGCCGGCCCATTGCTTTCAATGTGTGCGGGTACGCGTTGTACCCCTGTGCGCGTTGAACTGCAATGGACCGATCGGTGCCTCCGGCCGGCCCATTACTTTCAATGTGTGCGGGTACGCGTTGTACCCCTGTGCGCGTTGAACTGCAATGGACCGATCGGTGCCTCCGGCCGGCCCATTGCTTTCAATGTGTGCGGGTACGCGTTGTACCCCTGTGCGCGTTGAACTGCAATGGACCGATCGGTGCCTCCGGCCGGCCCATTGCTTTCAATGTGTGCGGGTACGCGTTGTACCCCTGTGCGCGTTGAACTGCAATGGACCGACCGGTGCCTCCGGCCGGCCCATTGCTTTCAATGTGTGCGGGTACGCGTTGTACCCCTGTGCGCGTTGAACTGCAATGGACCGATCGGTGCCTCCGGCCGGCCCATTGCTTTCAATGTGTGCGGGCACGCGTTGTACCCCTGTGCGCGTTGAACTGCAATGGACCGATCGGTGCCTCCGGCCGGCCCATTGCTTTCAATGTGTGCGGGTACGCGTTGTACCCCTGTGCGCGTTGAACTGCAATGGACCGATCGGTGCCTCCGGCCGGCCCATTGCTTTCAATGTGTGCGGGTACGCGTTGTACCCCTGTGCGCGTTGAACTGCAATGGACCGATCGGTGCCTCCGGCCGGCCCATTGCTTTCAATGTGTGCGGGTACGCGTTGTACCCCTGTGCGCGTTGAACCGCAATGGACCGATCGGTGCGCACCCATTGACAATGGGCTTGCCTGGCAACGGACGCGTTTCGAATTTCGAACGAGTCGGTTGCTGGAAAATCAGTTGGTCACCCACAACAATGTTGCAAAATCATGTATGTCATGAAGTTGAAGATTTGAAGGATGCTGTGGGCGTGTTTTGGTGCTGCTATTCCATGGATTGGCCAGATTCAGAAGATGCAAACGACTTGGACCTATCACTTTGGACACAAGGGACAGTATCTGCCTCTCCAGCACATATATATTGCTGGCTGTTCCCCTGAGAGCCCACTTGCCTGCACTACATGCTCCAAGACGACATCTGCCACTGCACTGCTGCTGTCTCTGCCCCTCTGGACCCTGCAATGGCACGTACTGTGGAGAGAGCCCCAGCCTTCAGCCTTGAAGAGAACCAGGCCCTGCTGGACAGCCTACTTCCACAGTACAGCAAGCTGTATGGGACACCAGGGGAGCAGGTGAGTGTCCTGTGCACTGCCTTTCTGAATGTGCATTTTGTCTGACTAGCAAGGCTGAGAGTCTGCACGCCACTGGCTAGCAGGCTCACTGAGTAGTTGTCACCCCCATAGTGTGTAGTGACTTGCACTGGACAGGTATGGTGCAGTGACAGTGCTTCTGAACAGGGTTTTACTCCCCATGCAATGATACCATGTAGTGACTTCTGGAAAACTGTCCATGGGCAGCCGTGCACTGCCTGTGTACACCATGTGCCCCTGTGATTGCGACATGTATATGCAACTGTGTCATGCACGGATATGTTGCATGTGTAGTAATGGCCTTATCACTTTGTCATCCTGACAGGCTTCTGCCCATCGGAAGCAGGAGATCTGGAAGGACATCGTCCGGGCTGTCCGGTCCGTGGGGGTCTACAAGCGCCGGATCCGCAACTGCCAAAAGAGGTGGCAGGACCTTCGGGGCTGGACCCGGAGGATTGCACGGGTCCAGCTGAAGCTGTCGCCTCCTCGCAGGAGGGGCGGAACACGGACCCTGACCCCCACATGCTCAGGATCCTGGCGGTGGTCTTTCCAGACCTGGATGGGCAGCTGAAGGCCAGAGAGCAGCAAGGAGGGGGTGAGTCAAAGACTGCACTGTGAACTCTGTCTAACATGCTATGTGCCCTCCTCGGGCCTGGTTAAACTGCCACAGTACAGCAGTCATGTTGTCCAGGAGCCATGTCCCTCTATTGTGCACTGCCCACTCCTCATCTGATACCCAGGTGTGGCCCTTACATGCAGGGAATTCTGTCACTTAGGACTGTGTCCTTGCAGTTTGCTTGACTCAAGGTGGGAGACAGCATCTGTTTCCCTGACTCTGTGGTGGGCATCATGGGTGGGTCCATTGCTTACACAATGCCTGTATTCTGACATGTATTCAGCGTGTTACTTTGATCTGTGGTCCAATTGCTGAGCTGATCCACCACATGTGGCTGGGGTATCTGGCACACACCCATGCTGCGGGTGGGAACAATGTTTGGGCCCCAGGAGTATGTATATGACGTGTGTCACACATACTTAGCCAGCTGCCTACAGTCCAGGGCTCATCCCTCATTCATGTGGGGCTGGACAGTCATGCCTACTCCAGGCCATACAATACACTCTGTACTCCCACTCCCGTGTATCAGCTGACACATTGTGCGCAGTGATTTGACCCCTCAGGTGTCTGCCTCTGTGTCAGTGTGCTGTGGATTAGTCGCCAGGACTGCTGTGGAGTTTCTTGGTAGGGGCTCAGCATGCCACTGGAGATGTGACCATAGGAGACGATACTTGTGTGTCACATAGGTGTCTGATCAGCTGCCCATGCAGACTGGGGCATGTGAATGTGAAGTTCAGGCAGCTGTTCCCCATTCACAGCAGAGTGTGAGGGGCTCAGGTTCAGAGGGTAGTGTCACAGGTCTCCCATATGTCCAATAGGTATGACCTGGACAGATGAGGGTTAAGAGGATGTGTTGTGGGGGATGTACATGTGCACTTGTGCAGCTCCAGGACTTGCATTCCCCATGACCTACTATTGTGACACAGTGCAGAGTGTTGTTGTCTGGCTGCAAAGTCATACATCACTGAGACAGTGATGTATGACTTTGCAGTCATGCCTCCGCCATGGCATGTGTCTACTGATTGGTGAGCCTGCAGGGGAGTGACATGTGCTACATGCACACCATAGTGGCGCTGGCTATCAGGACATGGGTGCATCATGGTGTCTGTCGCTGGTATGCATCACATGCATTTCCTATTTGACTCTGGGCATCCCTTTCATCCGGAAACCTGTACTGACTCAGTGGCAAGAGCTGTGATGTGTGCATGTCCACATGCCACACCGTGTCCTCTGCACTGTCCAACTACTGTGTACTTGGTGCATGTGTCCACACTGGGGTGTTGCAATCCAACAGACACCAGACAGATGGGTGCAAGGCCATGTGGGATGTGAGTGCCATGCTTGGCATCAGACTGACAATTGGCTTCTCCTGTTCAGTTAGGGCACTTTTAGCAATGTACAACTAATGATGCCAGGGCTTGCTCTGTGATGTGCTGTGCTCACAGTGGTGTGTGCGTTTTGTGCAGGTGACTGATGTCTGTCTGTTTCCCCATTGTTTGCAGATACATCCACTGCCACGGAAGGGGACAGCTCCACGGACCAGGAGGAGCCAGAGAGCCAGACTGGGTCAGCAGCCGAGGAGTGGTCGGAGGGACCCAGTGGCACGGAGGGCGAGGGGAGCCACACCGAGGAGTCCTCAGCAGCATCCACCTCAGCTGAGGACCAGAGCAACTCGGAGGATGACTCCCTTGTGGAGGCGGGTGTCAGCAGCCACCACACCCCAGCTAGTGTTGCTGTCCCCGCCACCACCAGCACCACCACCGCCCTCCCATCGGCTCCCATTCCCCAGGTCCGTGGAGGCTCCCATGTCCGGGAGCGTGTCTCCTTTGGGCCAGGCACCGCAGCCCCTGCCCCTGTGTCCCCTGCTGCCCTGAGTGAGGAGTCTGTGTACCTCCTTCGCCAGCTCCATGTAGGCCAGACAGCCATGCTGAGTGTCCTCCATGCGCACACCGCGCTGTTGACTCAGCTGGTGTCGTTCATGGAGGGCATCTCATCGGGCATGTCTGACCTACAGAGGGGCAATAGGTACATGGACTCCTCCCTGACGGCAGCAGTGTCCCTCCTCAAACGGTCCCTCACCCCTCCTGCCTCTGCTCCATCCATACTCCCCAGCACCTTACCCATCCCAAGCACACACACACCGGCACAGGCACACACCAGCACACACACATCCAGCACACTGACACACACGCCAATGACAAAACGCACACGCACGCACATTCAGGGGACTGAAGCCAGACTCACAGGGGATGGGGCCCTGGAACACACACACGCATCCACATGCACTGCGCAGTCCTCAGTTCCCTCTCCCTCCAAAGCACCCTCCCTTGCCTCACCTGCAACCCCAAAGTCACAGCAGCTCTTCCTCTGTGACCTCGGCCTCTTCCCCACCGATGAAGCTGCTCCAGCATCCCAGGGGAAGAGGAAGCCCACCCACACGGAGCAGAGTGCCCCTCGCCCCCGGACACCCTCCCCCAGGTGCAGACGGACTGAGGCCCCCACCCGCAAGTCCCCCGGAGTCCTAAGAGCAAGACCCCGCCACCGCCCTGCAGCTCAGGCACAAGGTCTCCGTCCTCCATCCCTCAGGCCCCCACTGCACAGGTGCCCCCACCACACCCTGCCCCAGGTTCCCCCACCCACAGATATACCATCCCCAAGAGGATCAGGCCTTCTCCCCCTGCCACTTGCTCTCCCAGCACCACACCCCTCGCTGCGCTTGTCTGTGCCACTGATGTGGTGAGGGTGTCCTCCCCTCTGTCCAACCCACCTTGCCTGTTCCCCATTCTCCTCCCCTGGAGGTAGGCACTGCAGTGGAGTCCACTACCGCCCTGTCTGACTTGGGCACTGCAGTGGCGGACCTGTCCACTCCATCTGCAGGGTCCACTGCAGTTGTGCCGGCACCCACGACATCTGAGTCATGCCCCCCAGTTGTGCCGGCACACACCATGTCAGACACCTCCACTGCAGTTGTCAGTGGCTCTCCAGCACCCACCACCCCTTCCCTGACTCCCCCTGGTGAGCCCTGATCCTGTCCCTGCGGTGCCTGGCCTGCCCCCCGGTTGCCCCTCCTAGTGGATTGTCCCTGGTTTTGTGCAGGCATGCGTAGGGTGACATCTGTCAGTGTCACCCTGTTTGAACTTTGACAATGGACTGGCCATTGGCCTTTGCTCTTTTTTCTGGACGTCGTTTTCATTCAACACATATGCTGAATAAAGCAACTTTCTTTTCTCTAGTGCTCATGCTTCAGATGTACATGTTGTTGGTGCTGCTAACCATTCCCTTGCTGCAGTGATGGTGATATCTGGTCTCATGATTATGAAGTGTTACTGTGCAGGAACCCATGTGGTCCAGGGGGAATGTGTCCTATCATGTGGTGTATCCATGTCATCCATAGCAGCATCTGAGGGATTCATGTGTTCAGTATTTGGCAATGGGATTTCCTACTTACATTAGCAATTCCACCCCTGCACATCTGTTGTGCCTGCCATTGTTGGATTTGTCTACTTCCCTGACCGTGTTGCCATCTCCACTGGACATGCAGGTTTGGGCATCAATGGGGAAGGACTCATCCGTGTAGTCAGTGCAACATTGCTATACAAGTGTGTTGGATCTGTGCTGATGATTCCGTTGGCACATCCATGACCAGGCTGATGTGACGGGAGCCCTCATTTGGTGCTAATTGTTGATTGTGTGACCAAGTGCTCAGCTGACATGATGGGGCCCTACTGAGGCAACATATGGCACAGCTTTCCTCACACAGGAGTGGAGTCCCCTCATGGCAGTGTGTACACGTGTGACATTGCCTGCGCCCAAGGTGTGTGTTGTATGTGCATGTCTGTGTGTTCACTTCCATTTATCTGCGCATGCTGTGATCCCTAGTGTTGTACCTGTTTGTGATGCTTGCTGACTTGAGCTATGTTCCCCCAAAGTCTTCTCCCTGTGTTCTCTGTGATGTGGGTGCATGGCACATTACTGGTCATCAGGGTGTCACCCATAGGTGTGTTTGCTGTCAGGGCTGAGTTTGTGTGCAGACGCAGATGGGTCACAGTCAGGTTTCCCCTTGGCACTTGTTGTTTGCCCCTGTCATGTGATTTTCAGTTCGTGTTATCTTTAAGTTATTGTGACACGTTGTGTGTGTGACTGCTGGCACTCCTCAGGGTCCGGGCTGCGATGTTGGTTGTTGTCTATGTGTGTTCTTTGTGGGTGACCTTGGCTTCTTCATTGGTGTGTGACTGTGGCTGGGATCCCATTGGTTGGTGTGGTATCGCCGTCATGTCCATGTACAGCGTAGTGTGCAGTGTGTCAGACATTCAGGAGTCTTGTTGAGTGGCCATGTGTGATGTGTTTCTGCACCTTGGTTCCCACCCACCACCCTGGAATAGTCATGGGTGCATGTGCAATGTCACCAGTGCATGTGTACTTCACTGCTGCACATTGTTGGAGGTCGAGGGGTGTGGTCTTGAGTGTGTGCAGATGGGAGTTGTTGCCCAGCTAGACCCCTGCCTCCATGTTGGCCTTGGCTTACTGGCCATGCTGATTGATTTGTGCTTGTGTCGGTGTGATGGTAGTTTGTTGCTCAGGACACATGACTGTGGTTCACAGTGTGAACCACATTCAGCTTTGTCATCAGAGTGGGATTTTTATGCAGCCAAGGGTCACCACATTGTGGGGGCCCTGGGGGTGGTGCTGTGGTGTGTCTGTGTCTTGCTGTGTCAGTTGTTGTTCCTACGTGCCTGTGTGACATGTGTGTTTTGTGCTCCCTCTCATCTGACAATGCCTGCTTGCCCACATAGGGGATTTGGATCCATGAGTTACCTTAGTGTGGCAGTGTATGCACATCTGTATGATTGGTATTCAGCTCTCCTCATGTGTTGTGTGGTTGCCTGGGGACACTGGCACCCCCTCACCTGCTGTGTATGATGACAGTGATGGTCTGCCTGTTTGTGTTTGTGCATCTGCACCACTGCATTGGCATATCTTGGGTGTGCCATTGGCTGTATGTTGTTTGGTGTGTTTCCCCTGCTGTCCCTGGGACTCCTAGGTCATCGGTCAGCACAGTGATCATGGTTTGTGTGTCCCATTGCTGCCATGGTATGGTATCTGTTCACCTCACATCTGCTGTCTCCACAGGATATCTGCATTTGTGTGCCCATTGGTGCAAATATGTGGTTCTGCATTCTGATGGTCACTTCTGTCATTGTGTCATTGATGAATGTTGACGGTGTCAGCCCCCATGGGTGTTGTTTGTCTGCACATGGCCAAAGGAATGTCTCATTTGCACTGCAGTATTTGGCTCACCCAATTTATGTTGCAATGGGACACATACACTACTTTGCCACAGATGAGTTTTTGGTTCTGTGACCAGGAATGATCCATGCAGTTTGGCAGTTGCAGCTCTTTCTTTGTCAACACTTACCTTTTGGTCACTGTGATGATGGGGGTTTAGACCCCATTGCCACAATGGTCAAAATGTGCTTCAGCTATGGACCCCACACTTGCCTTTTGGTCACTGTGATGATGGGGGTTTAGACCC
Organism: Calotriton arnoldi; assembly: GCA_963921515.1. Taxonomy (NCBI): domain Eukaryota; kingdom Metazoa; phylum Chordata; class Amphibia; order Caudata; family Salamandridae; genus Calotriton; species Calotriton arnoldi. The sequence goes on along the minus strand of CAWUFW010008131.1, from coordinate 256,473 downwards.
CATTGCCACAATGGTCAAAATGTGCTTCAGCTATGGACCCCACACTTACCTTTTGGTCACTGTGATGATGGGGGTTTAGGCCCCATTGCCACAATGGTCATGGGCTGCTTGCATTGTGGGTGCCACACACATATATGTGTGGCACATGTGCTAGGGGTCACATTGTATGTTCAAAGTCATGTTCGGTGTTGTAGGCATTTGACACAGCCTACACACGCTTGTCATGGTGGTGGGGGATGTCTTTATCTTGCATTCCCTAGGTTGTGGTGTGCTGGTTGTGTCATGCATTGTCCATCCTATGAGTGGGGGTGGTAGTAGTGGTAGGCATCCTGCCCCCCTGGCTGAGGGTGGTAGTAGTGGTAGGCATCCTGCCCCCCTGGCTAAGGGTGGTAGTAGTGGTAGGCATCCAGCCCCCTGGCTAAGGGTGGTAGTAGTGGTAGGCATCCAGCCCCCTGGCTAAGGGTGGTAGTAGTGGTAGGCATCCAGCCCCCTGGGTGAGGGTGGTAGTAGTGGTAGGCATCCAGCCCCCTGGCTAAGGGTGGTAGTAGTGGTAGGCATCCAGCCCCCTGGGTGAGGGTGGTAGTAGTGGTAGGCATCCAGCCCCCTGGCTAATGGTGGTAGTAGTGGTAGGCATCCAGCCCCCTGGCTAAGGGTGGTAGTAGTGGTAGGCATCCAGCCCCCCTGGCTAAGGGTGGTAGTAGTGGTAGGCATCCAGCCCCCTGGGTGAGGGTGGTAGTAGTGGTAGGCATCCAGCCCCCCTGGCTAAGGGTGGTAGTAGTGGTAGGCATCCAGCCCCCTGGCTAAGGGTGGTAGTAGTGGTAGGCATCCAGCCCCCCTGGCTAAGGGTGGTAGTAGTGGTAGGCATCCTGCCCCCCTGGCTAAGGGTGGTAGTAGTGGTAGGCATCCAGCCCCCCTGGCTAAGGGTGGTAGTAGTGGTAGGCATCCAGCCCCCCTGGGTGAGGGTGCTAGTAGTGGTAGGCATCCAGCCCCCCTGGCTAAGGGTGGTAGTAGTGGTAGGCATCCAGCCCCCCTGGCTAAGGGTGGTAGTAGTGGTAGGCATCCAGCCCCCTGGCTAAGGGTGGTAGTAGTGGTAGGCATCCTGCCCCCTGGCTAAGGGTGGTAGTAGTGGTAGGCATCCAGCCCCCTGGCTAAGGGTGGTAGTAGTGGTAGGCATCCAGCCCCCTGGCTAAGGGTGGTAGTAGTGGTAGGCATCCTGCCCCCTGGGTGAGGGTGGTAGTGGTGGTAGGCATCCAGCCCCCCTGGGTGAGGGTGGTAGTAGTGGTAGGCATCCAGCCCCCCTGGCTAAGGGTGGTAGTAGTGGTAGGCATCCAGCCCCCTGGCTAAGGGTGGTAGTAGTGGTAGGCATCCAGCCCCCTGGCTAAGGGTGGTAGTAGTGGTAGGCATCCTGCCCCCTGGGTGAGGGTGGTAGTGGTGGTAGGCATCCAGCCCCCCAGGGTGAGGGTGGTAGTAGTGGTAGGCATCCAGCCCCCCTGGCTAAGGGTGGTAGTAGTGGTAGGCATCCAGCCCCCTGGCTAAGGGTGGTAGTAGTGGTAGGCATCCAGCCCCCCTGGCTAAGGGTGGTAGTAGTGGTAGGCATCCAGCCCCCTGGCTAAGGGTGGTAGTAGTGGTAGGCATCCAGCCCCCTGGGTAGGGGTGGTGGTGCGCATTCAGGCCCCTGTGTGCATATGTGGCATTGGTGATGGGCATCCCGCCCCTATGGTGCTGCTGTTGCTGGTGTAAGTATATTCAGCATCCCCGTGTGTGTGTGTGATGTGTCATGTACGTGTTGTATGTGCGTCCGTGCCTGTTCCGGTAGTAAATGTAGAATATTGGTATGATCGGGACGAAGGGATTCATGGTTGGTTCGTGTCGTTCGTCCTTCTCGTTGCTTGGCGTCGTCCTCGTCGCTTCGCCTCGTCCTCGTCGCTTCGCGTCGTCCTCGTCGGTGCCGTGTTCGTCTCGGAGCCGTGGATCGTGTTGTGGCGCGAATCGGAGCTTATGTGCGCCTCTCCCGGATGCTTTGACGTGCCGTGCGTAGCGATGGGTTCGGAGCGTACGGAAAGCGCATCGTACTTGTCCGGCCGGACGGGGCTGCATTTTTCCTTCCGTGCGACTCGATTCGGCGTTTCCGGATTCGCCTCGGTCGGAGAACAGGACCTGGTTTGGGTGAGTACGGCTCGGCCGGATTTTTTGCTGTTGTGCGCATCGTACTTGCTCGTTCGGTGTACTGTACGGATCGGTCGGGAAACATACTTTCGCATGGCTTTTTTCCCGACCGAATGGTATTGGGTGCGCCTCCGACCGAGATCGGAATCGGCCCCTTTGTCTTACACCAGATTATAACATCTAATCTGAGACAAGTCCTAGACTGTCTGGAAGATAGTATAAACCCCCCAGGCATATTAACATCCTTTGCGGCAATAACTGAGACTGTTAACCTTTTATTAACTTGTAATTACAACATGACACCTCGGGCAAAAAAAAAATGGTTTAATAGTGACTGTACAAATTCCCATAATAAATTAATTAAAACATTAAAGGTAAGACCTCGAGACAAGCTAAAGGTAAAACAGTCACGTTTTGAATACAAACAGGCTTTAGAGAAACGTAAGCTAGAAATTAGACAAGAAGCCTGGGAACAACTCCATGTAGCCTGCCAGAGCAGAGATCCCAGACTATTCTGGCATATTGTCAATCAGGACTATTTTAACAGTCATAACAATGGCAACATTGATGCCACAATAATGCCTGAAATCTGGGTAGAACATTTTTCTGGCCTGTACAAATATGACAGTGAGCCTCATTCTAGTGCCACATTTAAGTATGGGGTATCAACTTTGGCACACCCGACACTAGATGAGGTTGAAAGGGCCCTAATCCAGACCGTGAAGAATAAGGCCTCTGGCCCGATGGTATCCCGCGGACCTGTTTCTAGCCAATCCACCTTTGTGGCTTCCATTGTTAACAAACATCTTAAGCTGCTATGCGTCCCAGGGCCCCCCTGTCTCCTGGAGCACCGTGATAATAGCACCTATTTTTAAAAAAGGAGACAGGTCGGACCCTAAATGTTATAGGCCCATTTCTTTAATAGATTGTACTTGTAAGATCATGGGCAGGGTAATACTAGAGCGGTTGTAGGCCTGGGTAACAGGTAGTGGGAAGTTCACAGATATTCAATACGGCTTTAGGAGAGACCTGGGCACGGTTGAACAATGCCTCAACCTGCACCTGGTCATAGGCAAATATACTTTAGTCAAGCCTGGATCCCTTTACCTCGGGTTCATGGACCTGACGTCTGCTTTTGACTGGGTGCAGAGAGGAAGGCTCTGGGAAAAGATGCTGAACATGGGCATTGATCCTCCCATTGTGTCTTTTTAAGCAGCCATGCACCAAGATGTGACGGGGAGAGTCCGATATGGAGCAGGCGGTGAACTCACGGCACCAATAAAAATGAATCGCGGGGTTCGCCAGGGTTGCGTTCTCACACCCTTTTTATTTTGCCTTTATATAAACGATCTAGAAACTTACTTTACACAGGGGAAAGTGGATGCTCCCCTGATAGGTCGCAGGCTGTTACCTGCACTGTTATATGCAGATGACTGTGTTTTAATGTCCAGAACTGGGGTGGGGCTGCAGAGGTTTTTAACTAGGTTTAACGATTTTATGAATGACCTTGGCCTGAAGACTAATGTAGGGAAATCTTATACCATGGTGGTGGGCAAATCCCTCACCGTTTTAAAAACGTGTTTTATAAATAATGAAAAATTGACCTATGTCCCGACATTCTCCTATTTGGGAATTCTCTTTGACCAGAAAAGCACATGGCATCACCTAGTAGAATCAAGGACTAGTGGTTTTAATCGAAACCTGGAGGGGATTTTTAGATTTACTAAAAAACTAGGTTCAAAACCTATTAAGGCACTTATTAATATCTATAAAGCCCGCTCATGCGCCGTCACTTTGTATGGTGCTGGAGTCTGGGGATTTTGTGACGCAGAGGGCCTACAAAGAGTAGAGAACTTGTTCATGAAACGTCTGTTGACAGTCCCCAAAAGCACTGCCGCCACCATTTGCCACAGTGAACTTGGATTGATTCCTTTGACTTTTCGAATACAACTAGCCCCGCTATTATTATGGCATAACATCTGGGCAAAGGAAGAAGCAGTCCTAAATCGTGCTGTTATCTTAGACTGTTTAAAACTGGAGTGCGTGAAAAAAATACCCTGGCTTAGCCATATAAAAGACCAGCTAGAGGCTATGGGGCTGGCTGATTGTTTTTACAATCCAGGGAATACTGCCAAGTTGTCAAAGGTAAAGCTGAAAAGAGATTTTTTAACACACTTATATTTTACTAGAGGAATCGGGGAGATGGCAAAAAAGAGGGTTGTAGAACACTCATTGTTAGTTTGTACTCCAGGCCTTGAGCCTTATCTCTCTTTCAATTTTACTTTCGCTAAATTGTTTTATCTTATAAGGTTCAGGTTTGGCATTTCACACTTTTTGGTCTCATACCCACGCAATGTTTATTGTGACGCCAAATTGGACTTATGTCCATGTGACTCATAGTCAGTCCAGAGCACCTTACATTTTATGTTTTTCTGTAAACTTTATATTGCTCCAAGGCGTGCCTTTTAATACCTCTTTTAACATTTTTAAACATAAGACAGTGTCGGGCTGCATTATATCACCTCCAGCTTTTAAAAGATGAATTTACTTGTCTAATGATCTATAGGTACATCTCTTCGGCCGTGCGGTTACGGGACATTGTCGGAAAATGACATTATGTACTCATTTACATTTTGTGCCCTGGTTTTTAAGATGCTTCACTGTGGAATTAATTATTTATGATATTGATATTTCGACAATTGAAACTGCTATTGTTACGGATCATTATTATCAGATTTTTGTATTTATATCTGTAATCTTTGTCTGAAATGTTCTTTTATGATGCATTCTTTTATGGCTGGTATACATCCGAATAAAGATTTTTGAACTGAACTGAACTAACTAAATATCAAAATTACCTCAATTATTTCTGTAAATACATTTAAATGCAATAATTCAACTGCTTGCATAAAACCATGGTTTTTTAAAAATGATTATGGATTTAAATACCTCTAAACACATCACAATTATTTAGCACTGCCCAAATCAGTGTTTTAGCGTTGCGTTCGATAATGGCACGACCTGGTGTCAATTTATCCGGTCTGAGTTGTTACAATACTGCCCCAGTGGGCTTTCGACATGAAATTATTAACAAATTATCGAAATCTCTAAACATTTATTTGGATGTGCTTGTTCAATTTCTTAAATAAAAACATGATCTTGAAATAATTATACACTGAGGACACTAATATACCCCAGTGCCTATCTCATTTGTTGGTTGGTTGGTCGTTGGTGAGCAAGCCTGCTGGGCAGGCGAAACGCGTCCGATAGTGGCTGACGAATAAAACAATTTTGCCTCTTCACATGGCGTCGTCATCCTTGTTTGTACGAGGTTGTTGGTGAATATATTTATATATATATATATATGTTTTTTTCACTCAATATATATATAAATATATTTCTCACGCCACGCTGCAACGCTGCAACTAGCAAAAAAAGGTAAGGAAAACCAAACATGTTTCACAAGTTAAGGTTTATTGCACACCTCGTGAAAACAAAAAGATGCATAAAAATACATAAATCACAGCCCACACATTTATATGTAGATATAGAGATGTGTGTTTGAATAATGCAAAAATAATTGAATTAATTTAACATTAGTTGCATTGATTTCTATGGTAGTATGTTGCAGTACCTGTGAGTTACCATGTGTGTGTGTATATATATATATATATATATATATATATATTCACGCACCAAGTACTGCCAATAAACGCCGCTCGCCTGCCTTTATACTGAAAAAACCGAAGGTTACAGGGACGTTGTAGTTAGGAAATAGAATTAAAAAACCTTGGAAATTCACTGAAAAAACCAAAGGTTACAGGGACATTATAGTTAGGCTGACATTTCACTTGTACAAAACCAGAGAAATTCAGCAGTTATAGTTAGTTAGCTGAGCTACCTATAACTCGCGCCCCCGCAATGCACCTCTTATGACCTCACATATTACATCACTCATGACATGGTCAGTGACATCACTGATGACATCTCAAATGGCATCACTGGTGACATCATCCAGTGACTGTGAGTGTTTTTAAAATGTTTATGAGTGTTAAGTATATATATCAAGGTGTATTGATGAATCAGTGGGTGTATGAGCACCTGCATGGATGATTCAGTGAGTGCGTGATGTACTGTATAAGTGAGTGATTGGGTGTCTCAGTAAATGTATGGGTGAGTGACTTGGTTTCGAGAATATCTGTATCAGTCTGTCAGATGGTGTCTAAGTGGCTGTATGGGTTGGTGAGTGGGTACGTGAGTGGCTGTTTGGATGATTTATTGGTTGTCTGAGTACCTGTATGGGTGTATGAGTGTCTGTGTGGGTAGGTGAGAAGGTGTGTGACTGCCTTCTTGGATGTGCGAGTGGGTGAGTCATTGGCTGTATGGGTTAGTGAGTGCATAAGTGAGGGGCTGTATAGGTGACTAGGTGTGTGTATGGCTGAGTAACTGGATATGTGAAAGGCAGTATAAGTGAGAGTTTGAGTATATGTGTGACTGTATGTGTGAGTGATCGATTGTGACAGTGGCCGTACGGGTGAGTGTGTACTTGTGTCAGTGACTGTATAAGTGAGTGAGTATGTGTCAGTATCTGTATGAATAAGTGAGTGAGTGTGTGTATAACTGTATAGGTGAGTAAGTGGCTGTGTGATTTACTCTATGGGTGAGCGACTAGGTGTGTGAGTAGATCTATGGGTGACTGACAGCGTGTGAGTGGCTGTATGGGTGTATGAGTGGATATATCAGTGGCTGTATTGGTGAGTGAGTTGGTTATGAGTGGCTGTATGAGTGAGTGGATATGTGTGTAGAGCTATGAATCAGTAAGTAGATGTGTAAGTACTGGTATGGGTGTGTTAATGGCTTTGAGAATGGTAGTGTGGAAGTTGGAGTGGGTGTATAAAAGGTTTTATTGGGGTATGAGTGGGTGCATCAGAGATCCTGTGGATGATGTTATCAGTGATGTCATCTGTGATGTAATTTGAGATGTCATCAGTGATGTCATCAGTGATGTCACTGACCATGTCATGAGTGATATAATATGTGAGGTCATAAGCAGTGAATTGTGGGGCGTGACTTGTAGTTAGCTCAGCTAACTATAACTGCTGAATTTTTCTGGGTTTGTATGAGTGAAATGTTAGCCTAACTATAACGTCCCTGTAATCTTTGGTTTATCCAGTGAATTTCTAGGTTTTTTTAATTCTATTTCCGAACTATAATGTCCCTGTTACCTTTTTTTTCAGTGAATTTCTAAGCTTTTTAAAAGCTAATTCCTAACTATATCGTCCCTGTTTTTTTCAGTGCAATTCTGCGGTTTCTTAAATTCTGTTTCTTAATTGTGAGCTTCTAAGATTTTTGTATTTTCTTTCTATAATTAGATAATGCACATTATATATATATTATATATCACTCATTTTTTTATTTGGTATGTGTTTATCAGAAAGTACATTACAAACTGTTTTTATTTTTAATAATTTTTTGAGTAAGCACAACCATGTCGCATTTACTGTGGAGAATCTGTGATCAACAAATGTATTTCACATACTGGAAAATACACTTAAAGAATTTTTTTTAAATTAAGTTGAAGTCTAGATATTTAGTAAGATATTGTTGTAACTTTTCTTTTTGTGATCAATTTTGGGGGAAGCCACCTTTAAAAAAAATGTATACTCTCGACCACGGACGTCATCGCGATGTCGTCGGTAGTCACGAAGAACGCGTGTTTTGTACAAAGTGTTAAACACATATATAGACACATTCTACAGTATGTTTAACAGTAGAGCTTTATTAGTGTATTGTTTAAACTCATATTTTTTGTAGTGAGTGTCCAGAAAATTAATCTCCAAAGTCTATTTTCCATTTTTGGGTTGACGCCGGGCATCACGATGACGTCGGAAGTAGCCAAGAGCGCGTGTTTTGTACAAAGTGTAAAACATATATATAGACACATTTTACATTATGTTTAACAGTAGAGCTTTATTAGTGTACTTTTTAAACTCATATTTTCGTAGTGAGTTTACAGAAAAATCGTCTTCAAAGCCTATTTTCCGTTTCCACAGTGATGCCAGGCATCACGATGATGTCTGTAGTCGCGAAAAGCGTGTGTCATTTACAAAGTGTAAACATATATATGGACACATTCTACAGTATGTTATGTTGTTGTAGTTATTTAGCTTAAAACTAATGTTGAAATCTATTTTTCGAATTTTGCGGTGACTCTAGTCGTCGAAACCATATTCATAATTGCGACTATGGCGTGTTTTTGAAAAGTGTAATAATTATATACACATATTTTAGAGTAAGTGTGACAGTAGGTGCTTATATAAAAGAGCTTTAAGGTTATGCTTTTATATTTACATTATTCAAACCTAGTTTTATATTCCATTTCTGGTTTTCGCGATTACGTACGTTGTTGCGAAGATCACATGACCTGAAAAGAAAGTGATATGATTGGATAAAACATTTTTCAACTATATTAATAGGAAGTCCCCACCCATATTTTTTTTTCTTGAATGTTCCATTCATTGTGGAATCATTCTGAGCAGGTGTGTCTGCAGGGCAGTACTCTGATTAGAGCGTGGCTGTTTTTTGATTTTTCAATTAGAAAATGGCAAGAAGAGGTGCAAAGGACAATCAGCTGCAACAGGAGGCAGATCAGGACATTGAGGAGGTGGAGGGAGAAGTTCTAATAGATGAAGAACCTCAATAAAAGAAAGCCATCATTGCATGGGTGTTCTTCAGTATACCGTCTGGAGGGTCTAAGACGGTTGCGAAGTTTGTAAAGTGCTCTCTTTGCAGGAAAACATTATCAAGAGGTTCAAACAAGAAATACCCCTGTGGTACAACTTCTATGTTGTACCAGCTCAAAATGTACCATGATAAGGCTTTAAAAAGGGCACAAAAAGACAGAGAAGCTGCAGGATCATCATCATATTCAGCTGCAGCACCTGTACCAGGGCAAAAAGTCCCATCCGAAACTGAAAAACAGCAAAGCAGCACAAATGTATTTTTTTTTCAAACCTTAGTTTGTGCAGCTTGTTTATGCTGCTTGTTATATTTTTTTTATACAGTATTTACCATTTGTTTGGATAGAAAAAAGCAAAAAAGTATAAAATCTAAAACAAAATCGGTTCTTTTCAGAACCACCTTTTATGGTAAAAAAAAGATAAGCTGAACGAATTGATCACTGCATGGGTAGTGCGTGAGTGATTGGATGACAGCATGGGTAGTGTCTGAGTGATTGGATAACTGCATGTTGAGTGCCTGGGTGATTGGATGATTGCAATTGTAGTGCCTGGGTAATTGGATCAGTGCATGTGTAGTGCCTGGGTGATTGCATGAGTGCATTGGTAGTATATATGTGATTGGAAGAGTGCATGTGTAGTGCCTAGGTGATGGAATAAGTGCATAGATAGTGCATGAATGATTCAATAACTGCCTGAGTAGTGGATGAGTGATTGGATGAGTACCTGAGTAGTGCCTGGGTGACTGAAGTATCTCCATTGCTGTTAGATACATAACAGTTGTGACTATATCTGTGACTCATTGTTTAACTCCTGTAAGTATCAAACTATCTGTTTTAGTGTATCTATCCTCTTCTAATGAGCTATGTGCCAGAAAAATCTAGATATCACACTTCATAGGTAATTGGATACATGCCTCTCTAGGAGCATACATTGCTCTGTTACGCAGCATGCACATGCATCAGTAAGTTTCTAAAACTGAAAACAACAATTCTCACTTTTTAAAAGCACAAAACCTTTTCTTAATGGCATACCTACATTATTTCCCAAATTTTTCTTCTGTGTTTAAAACATATATTCAGCATTTCCCAAAGAAAGGTTACACGCCAAGAACTCTCAACAGACATTTTGCACTATTAACCCTCCTCAATTTTAAACAGAGCATGTTTAAAGAAATACACCACCCTCACCATATATGTGAAATTTTCATTAGCCTTAAAGAATATAGATCACCATGTAAACATATATGTGATTACATAATCGATATACCCCTTCAAGTCATCTTTCCAAAAATATATAGTTCTCTGCATCTTTAAATAAACTCAAGAATCCCACCTTACATAAAACTATCTGCAACCACAAAAAAACATATCTCACCATCTAAGCATATGCAAACCGGTCATATAAGTAAAAAAAACACATTGAAAAACACTTCCTAATACATACCTAAGAAGTATTACTACTTTATAATACATATACAGGCGCAGAACATTTCCTTATCTTTTATTTGTGACTACACTACTGTTTAATAATGTGACTAAAATTACTACAACTCCCAGAATGCAAAAATCATAGATGTATTTATTCTGCACATGATGCTTAGTCATTTAAAACATTCTTAGTTTTAAATATATTCCTCATTGTAACTTTCAACAATACTATACTGTTATTTTTCTATAAACTACACAATGGAATAAAGGGCCACTAATTCACTTTCCTTTCACTTCTCAAAACATTTGGTACTAACATCTTAAACACATACCCTCTGATAGATACAGTTCGTCTCATATTTTTTTTCATATCACTGTGATACTCTTTTTTATCAAACTCCCATAAACATCTTCATTTCTAATGTAATTTTTTTAAATAACTAACAAGTTATGTGCATACCAGTTAATTGAGTTTGTAGTTTAGATTGTTGTTTTAGAACTTTATAAACAGTTTTGACACAGTTAGGATTTGTAAAAACCAAGCACAAGAATGGTACATCACTCTCATACAAAGCATCCATAAAATGGCAACCTCTTTAACTTTCCAATCTCTGATCATTCAAAAGGCTGCAAATGAAATCATGAGTTTCATTTTAGAGTACTCTATCTCCACTTGTAAATGGTTATCATCTGTTAACGCTTTCCCTCTCTTTCAAAAAGAGATTCTTGTCTACTCGTGTTTGCAATGTTTTTGCGATCATCGTGGAGTAAGCGTGAAACAAATCGGGAGTCCAAACCTATACTTACTATTAGTTTTTTAAAATTTAAATACTGCAGAACTGTTTACTACATAGTCCTTAATTTGAAATTAAAATATATAATTATTTAAATGTTGTTAGAACTCCTGCACTTTAAAAAAATGTTCTACCTCTTAAAACCCTTCCCCCAATACACTCTTAGCTGACTGTGTGTAGCAACCTAGTGGAATCAGTCACAAGTTCAAAGCACATTCTAGAAGGATCATGCAAATGCCAAATAAGGTGCAGCAGGTGTGGTTTACTCCACAGATTCAACATCATATCCATGTCTCTATTACCTTTTCATTTAAACAATAGCTAATAATAGGACTTCTTGCTAATGCATCCAATTTACTACCTAATTTTTTTCACTTACATACTGACCGCATCCAATGAAATATATCTTTTTTTTAAAAAAAGAAAAAAGAAAACACCTCCATTTTAACTGCTTTTCATTTTCAAAACTACCTCATTCAGCTCCAGCCTTCTCCTAACTGCTATTGCTCCTTCACTTGAAAATGCTTAGAGTGAGGATTGTTGGCCACAGCTATGTCTATTGGGAATAAGGGGCAGCAAAAAAGAGAGATATTGACAGGGACTTGGGTTTGCCAAATGTGGCGCTTACTTGGTTTGGCCAGAGAGGGTTAAAGTTTTATCAGTTGCTGGCTTTGGTTGAAAGTATTGTGTATTGCCAAGCTCCTAACCTCATGATTGTGAACTGTGGTGGCAATGACCTAGGCACATTGACTGGGGTAGGACTGGAAATCCTAATGAAGGATACCTTTGCTCAACTAATGGTACTTTTCCCTCAGACTGCCTTGGTATTCTCCAATATATGCGAAAGGCAGAAATGGAAGTGGTCACTTTTTCTAGCACACTCTCTAGCCCAGAACACAAAGCAGTGACCCACAATCCACAGTCTAACAATTTTGAAGGCTAGGAGGAGTAGTACACAGGAGAATAATGGAGCAGAATGAAACAGATTTCAAAAAGAAAGCCAGTTAAAATTGATAACAGGACCTGTTTTAAAAAAGGACATATTTGATTGGATGGTGTAAATATGCAGGTAGTTAAAATTAGGTAGTGGTTTTAAAGAAAAGTAAGTAGATCTGTGATTGGCTCTAGTGAAAATCGATAAATGTAATGCAGTGTTGGATTTGATTTTAAATGCAAACAGTCAACCACATCTGCTGCAATTCAGTTGGAAAGTAATGTGCTGCTTCTAGAATGTGTTGTGAACTTGTGACCTACTGGTTCATGAGGGAATTATAAAGGGGTCACTATGGTAACTGTGCTAATAGAGTCTTGGCATTAAACAGACTGTAGTCTTTTTGTTAAAAATATAGTGGTTTACACTTATTATAAACTAAGGAGGGTTTATTTTCTTAGTGGCATGTATCTAATAAAAATTAGGGCCATTGCAAAGTATGAAGAGTACAAAGCTAAATATGTTTTTGGAGTCCTGTAGTTATTCGCGAATTTGTCGCAAAGTTACACGGGGGGCCACGCTGAGGGTCACAAAGAATTTGCGAATACACTCAAAAACTCTACCACATTTGGCTTCTTTACTGGAGTGAAAGAAAGGGTTAAAAAACAATGACCATTTAGAAGTGGGTTAAGACAAGTAAAATATGAAAGGGATGCTTTGATGTGCTACCTTCGACAGTATTACTAAGAGTAAAGTTGAAAAGGTTGCCATTAATGGTTGCTTTGTATGAGACTGGTGTGCCATTCTTATGCCTAGTTTTTACATTCACACTGAGCCTACAGTCTAACTGAGAGCATAAAAAAAACTTTATAAACCAACTCAATTTGCAGGTATGTGAATTACAGTGTCGTTTAAAAAAATGAGTTTAAAGGTATGTGTATAGACAAAGTTAAAATAAATGTGTGTATTATATATACAACAATTTTGTGAGTGTACGAGACAATCTATGAGTGGGTGTTTGAGTGTTTTTGTGGGTTTATGAATGTGTGTGAGTGTCTTTATGGGTGTGTGAGTGAGTATGTAAGTGTCTGTCTGGGTCTGAGAGTAGGTGTGTGAGAAGTCCTTTAATCATGTGTTGTCCTGGAACTGTAAAGTGTGTATGTGTTGTTTTACTGCATGGTTGAGTTGGCATTACAAACTGCATGCTGATCTTTAATATTCTGCTTCACTATGTACTAGATAACCCTTAGGTAGGGTATAGGTAAGTCATAGGGCAGGTGGTATGTGCTTAGAGGGTTAGACATGCACTTTAAAGTCTCACTGACTCACATTTGCACTTTGAGACTCCTAGGCATAATTAAATATGCATTCTTTCACCCATACTGCAAGTTATATACATATTTAGAAAAGCAGTTACTTGCCTTGCCTGTGAGAGAGACAGAGGCATATAAATATTTGGATACATACCCATACAGCACTTATGTATGCTGCAGTAACAGAGACAGTTGCATACACATTTATAAAACCCAACAGTCAGTAATAGAAGCAGTAAGTAATATATACAGCCACTTACATAGACATAAAGAGATTGTGACTTAGTTACTTCACATCTAGTGGCACAGCCAGAGAGGGACTGATACACTTATTTATATTTTCAATGAAGTAGTGATACTCCTAGTCACTCATTCAGACTAGTAGACCTTTAAATATGTGGCCATCCTGCATCTGCAGAGGATGTGTATGCAGTTTAACTGCCAGGTTCAGTTGGCATTTTAAACTGCTCACCATCCATATTGTGACTCACATACCTATTTACAAAAGCATAGAGGCACTCATCCACAGACAGAAGCACCTACACATTCAGTCACAGGACCATACAGCACTTATGGGTCCAGTAGTAACAGAGCCACTTGCACACACAGTTATATCTCTCGTCACTCAGTAATAGAGCCAATAAGTAATATATACAGGCAGTTACATACACATATAGACAGTGATAGCGATACTAAGACAGCTAGTCATATAGCAGGAAATATTTACCTACATGTCCAGTAACACATCCAGAGAGGTACTGATGCAGTTATTTAGGTTTGTAGCTCTTTAAACTAACCTTGGCCGGAGTATGCGGAGTGGTGCTCTGCGTAGTTCCACAGAGTTAAAAAAACCTCCATGGAACTATGCTCTTCTCCGCGCCCTCCCCCCTCCCAAAGTTATTAAAAATAATTAAAAAGGCACTCCTGCTGTGTCTGCCTCGGCTGCCTCCTCCTCGCAATGGCTGCTCTCTCCTGCCTCCTCCCCGCACTGAATAACCCTTACGTTGTACGTCTTGCGAATGCGCATGGGCATGTGCAAGACGTACAGCTTAGGGGTTATTCAGTGCGAGGAGGAGGCAGGAGAGAGCAGCCATTGCGAGGTGGAGGCAGCTGAGGCAGACACAGCAGGTAAGTGCCTTTTTAATTATTTTTAATAACTTTGGGAGGGTGAAGGGGCCGGCTAACTATGCTCCGCCACGGAGTCATAGTTTTGCCTGAACTCCGCGTTCGCAGCAGAACACGGAGTAGGCAAAACTACGCAAACTACGCTGGCGGAGTGTAGTAACCCGCCCGGGGTTACATTAAACATGCATTGGGCCTGCTACTGCAGAGCCTATGTGTGCAGTTTTACTGCCAGGTTGACTTGGCATTTATAGCCCCTTACCAAGCCTTAAACTTTCCTTCTACTAGATATAAGTCACCCCTAAGGTTGGGTTTAGGTAGACCATAGGGTAGGGTGCTATGTCCTTAGAAGGTAAGACATGTACTCTGAAGTTTCAGTGAGTCACATGAAAACTTCTAGACCCATATACCCACTTAAACATACAGTCTACCACCCATACTGCAACTTACACATGTACTTACAAAAGCAGAGTCGCTCACCTACTGAGTCACACAGAGACAGAGGCACTTACACATTCAGACAGATGCCCATACAGCACTTATGTATCCAGCAGTAACAGAACCAGTGGCAGACCTAATTACAAACCTCAATACTCAGTAATAGAGCTAGTAAATAATATATACAGTCAGTTACATAAAAATATAGAGACCCATAGAGAAACTAAGACAGCTAGTCACATAGCTTTATAGTTACTTACACATGCAGCAGCACACCCAGGAAGGGACTGATACCCTTATTTATATTTGTACAGAAGTGCTGGCATTCCTAGTCAGCAATCTAGACATGTAGCCCTTTCAACATGCATTGGGACTGCTGCTGCAGAGACTATGTGTGCAGTATTAATGCCAGGTTGATTTGGCATAGATAACTGTTTACCAAGCATTAAACTTTCCTTCTTCCCGATATAACTCATGCCTAGTGTAGGGTGTACATAGGCCATAGGATAGGGTCATTGGAAATGCCCTTTTTAGGGTGCTTTCCCTCAACTATTTGCTTTTCTTCTTCCCAGTTTTCTGATGCTCTGGATGCTAGCCTTACGAATTGGGCACGTTTGGCACTGCCATGCAGTGTCAAAGCACTGGGCTCATCATGTACATACTGTGGAGTGGTGTAAATATGATTGGCTGATTCGAGTTAGCTGTAAGTCCCTTGTCATGGGGTAAGACCTATACATGGGGCATGTATCTTGAATGTGCCTGCCACACTGGTTGTGCCCTTCACGGAGGTAGCTCATCGATAGTTCCACAGGTTTGCCCTGGTGGGGCCTGTCTGCACGAGTTACTGTTACTCGGTTTGGCATTTGGAGAGCTCTGTGCCAAGGTTCTGCATGTCTCCTGCTATATGAGAGTTCTTCCTGGTAACAGGATGTGGTGTTGGGAAGAGATTGGCCAGGTGTGTGCATGTGTTACCTGCAAGAGCTGTGAATGACACCGGATATGTGGTTGGTACGATGGGACTGCTTCTCACATTAGATTAGCATGAGGGGATGTAGGGAAAGTCTGTCTAGCATTATTTCCTATGGGCAGAATAGTGACGGTATGATGTTTGGTATCGATGAGCTCGTAATGGTGAATCCTCTCCAGTAGTGGGAGTGGGTTCGACATTACGGTGATAGAAATATCACTTTGAGAAAGTGGGCATTTCGATGTGCGTGGCTCTGTGTGCCTGGAGACTTTTCTCCTAATTCACAACTGGGTGCTAGGGGGATAGCCACATCTGTACCTTCCTAATAGAGGGCCACAAACTAGGGGTTTATGGGAAACTGCGAATCTCTGACTCTGAAGGGCCTCTCTGGGATGGTTAGGAGGTGGTGGAATTGGCACCTGCATTCCAAGGGGCAGGGTCTCGGCCCCAATAAAGACTGTGATCAAACCTCCCGGGGTAAGATGGCAGGCAGGACAACCTTTAAAGCGGGCCTGTGCATTTCAAAGGTGGCCTTTTGAACTGATTGTTTCTTCAAAGGCCATGGTGGGTATAACTACTGGGGCTTTGGCCTCTGAAAGTAGACACTTTTGGATTTGGAACCATACTACACTGGTTTGATACTGGGACATTGACCTGAGGAATCATTAGGGCAGGAGAGACTTCAACTGGATCATCCACAGACTTGTGATGGCTTGGAGCTTGTCGTGCTTCAAGAAGGGCACTATCACTTGGTGGATTTTGCCTGGACATTATTGGCCTGCAGCAAGTGCCAACTGTTGTGGCCTGGGTCTTGAAGTACTCTCTGAGGGCCAGTGAGCTGGCCTCCTGTCCACGAGATCCCAACGACACAAAGGATCTCACTGTCTCCACGAGATCGCAAAACCACACTGAGTGCGGCGGAGACAGGTGGAAGTGATCGTGGTTGGGACAAGGACTGTCCTGACATATACCATCATCTCGCTGTGCAAGAGGAGTGTGTGCGCAAGGATCAACAGCCATCTGAAGTGCTGGAACGTGAGGATTTCGAGAATTGTGGGAAAGCTTGCAGAGTCCGAGGGTCCCGTGTCTGCAACCAAGGGCATTTGTCATTGCTTGTGCTCCAGAGCCTTTGGTGTCTGAGGAGTGTTGGGGGACCCTGCGCCAGGAGCTGAGACTATCTTCGGCCTCCAAATTGGGAGAACAGCAGTGCCTGACATCGCGACCTCTGTCAGAGGTCGTTGGCTCCCTCTCCCTTTACCCATGCCACAGGGTGCTCTGTTTTGGAAATCACTGTGATGAGATTCAAAGGCTTTTGTGTGCCTTGTGGGAGATTTATGGGGGTTTACGGCAGGTCACACCTTTGCTTGAGGGTAAAACATTTCTCCAGATGGGGAGTGCGCCAGCTTCCTGGGTGACAACCTTTTGTCTATGGGGGAATAATGATCATGCCCTTGTGCAGGTGCCGTCGACCGCCTGGAAGTTTAATCCGGATGGATGAAACTAAGTAACTGTTTCTTTCCATGTTAGGTGGTTCCATACTGTCCAGTCAGGAGGGGCAACGTGTATCATTGGCTAGTAGAGTAGAAAGGCTGAGGGGCTGGGTCACAAGGCGTAGTCAGAGACTAGTGACTGTCTGACCTCTCTGCAATGAGAAAGTACGACAATTGCATATAACTGTAAAGTGTATATACAATGTGTGTTTAGTTTTGATTGCAATAGAGAAGTTTGACAATTGCATATAACTGCAGTGTATATACAATGTGTATCTCGTTTAGATTTCAATGTGTGTGTGTGTGTAATACAAAGACAAGTGTTTTTATGCATACGGTGTGGAGTCTTTTTGTGGCAAACGCAGTGTGTTGCGAGAGGGGGTGTTGTGCCAATGCTTTACACTCAAGCCCAGAGAATAAGTCTGACTGCTCGATGACAAGCTACTAGAGGGTGAGCACAGGTTATTGGACACGTATATTGTACTCATTCTATTTGGAATGGTGGGTTCTGACTAGCTTTGATGTGTCTTATCAACATCACAAAATAAAATGATGGATGGAGTGTTAAAACTTTTCAAATACTCACCCCTACTCACAATGGATTTAGGCCCAGATCTCTGTACTGGGGTGAATGTTTGATTTTGTTTAGCATTCTGTCAATCCATTGTTCTTTTTGCATCTGTCACCCGAGTGGGATGGGTATGCCCAGACGTGGGTCCTGTGCTCTCCGTGCCACTGGAGTCAAGCTAGCCTGGCTGATGAGAGGTGATGCCCCGAAACCAGTCTCAGGATGCTTGCTTCCAGTCCAGGGGGGACTTGGCCTGGCAGTTCGGGCTGGACTGTTCCTATGGGGACCAGGGTGAAGACTGATTTGCATATGCCTGGTTCTAAACTGGAATGGCATGTGGAGCACAAAAACGATGGCTTTAGGTCAGCATTCTGTCAATATATTGCTCTTATTGCATTTGTCACCCTGAGTAGGACAGTTATACCCAGACGTGGGTCCCGTGCTCTCCAAGCCTGGCTTATGCAGGGTGAAACCCAGAAACCGGCCCCAGGATGCTTGTTTCCAGTCCAGGGAAGATCTAGCCTGGCAGTATGGGCTGGACTGTTCCCATGGGGAGCAGGGTCAAGACTGATTTGCATGTGGCTGGGTCTAAAATGGATTGGCATAGGGAGCAAAAAAACTATGGATTTAGGCCCAGATTACCGTACTGGAGTGAATGTTTGACATTGTTCAGCATTCTGTTCATCTATTTTTCTTTTTGATGCATCTTAGCCAGCCCAAAACTGCTGGGTCTAACACAGTGTTATGTCTTTAGAAGGTAAGACATGTAGTTTGAAGTTTGAGTGACTCACATGTGCACTTTCAGACTCATATATGCCAAGCTAAACATCAAGGGGGAGATTTACAAGCCCCTTGCGTGACTTTTGCGCTGCAGTTGCGTCACTTTTTTGACGCAACAGCGGCGCAAACAATGCGGCCTATTTACAACGTGACGCATCTATGGAGATGCGTCACATTGTTAAGCCCTGCGTCACATTATACCTGCGTCAGGTATAATGTATGCAGGGTGGGCGTTCCCACACAGGAAGGCCTCATATAAGTGACTCAGTGAAATCTACAAGATTTCACTGCGTCACTTCTAGGACGCCACTGCGTCAAAACCTTACGCCTGCTTGAAGCAGGCGTAAGGAGTGACGCAGTGTAGTGGGAATAGGCCTCAAAAAGCATTGCTGGAGTTGCGTCGTGCTTGCGACACGACTCCAGCAATGCGTGACTTTTGCCCCAACAGATGCTTCAGAATTTCTGACGCATCTGTCAATCCTTGCGCCATGGTGTGCCGTATTGTAAATACGGCGATTCCATGGTGGCGCAAGGGTTTCTCAGTGCGGCGCAGGGAAAGTGACGCATCTCTACAGATGGGTCACTTTCTTGTAAATCTGCCCCCCAGTGTCTCACCCATACTGCAACTTACATATTTACAAAAGTATACAGACACTCACAAAGACAGTCAGACACAGAAAGAGACACTTACGCATTCAGTCACATGCCCATAGAGAAAGTTATGTATCCAGCAGTGATAGAGCCAGTTGCACACACAATTATAAACCCGAATACTCACTAATACAACCAGCAAATAATCCATATAGCCAATTGCACACACATATAGATACACATAGAGATACTAAGACAGCTAGTCATATAGCGACATAGTCATTACATATCCAATGACACACTCAGAGAAAGACTAATATAGTTATTTAGATGTTTCAGGCATGCTCCGCACGAGTGTGTGGGGGCGGAGTCAAACGAGGATAGAAAGGGCAGTCCGTAACATGAACACGCTTCGCGTTCAGTTATGGATTTGCCTAGCCTCACTGCTCTCCTTTGTACTTACCTGACTTGATCTTTGTTCCCTGCAAGCTGGGTGTTCTCTGTTCCTTGTTGGTCAGACGGACGAGTTCCTACTCCAGATACTCGGAAAGTCCTCTTCCGGGTCACGGCTAATCGTTGAGCTCTCCTTCCGGGTTACTGACTGGCTCCGCGATCCCTCGGAGGTCCGCGTCTTCTGCACTTTCTCCTCGCCTATGTCTTTCTCTGCCTCTCGTTCTGTTGGTAAAGTAATGAGATGAAGAAACAAACATTTTAAAGAATCCAAATCTTCCTCGCACTACGGTAGGAAAATATACTACATGCATTAAGTTACTGGCATAGTTACTTATCTGAAGGGACTATTCCACGGTGAGTGGAGATCTGTTTATCCTTTTTTATGTGCAACCCTTGCTGGCTGAAAATAGAAATAATACATATATTAGTTTCCTGACTTTACAAGGAGATACTATATAAATATCTGGCCCAGCACTTTTTGTGTAGTTATATTTTTCCATATCCAGTCTAACAGAATATGTTTTTTGTTTTTTTCCTAGCGTCTAGTTGGATGTAAGTGTTGGGCATGATTGGATTGTTACATGCAATGTGTTAAGGTTAGTTACACTCATTAATTATATACATTTATGAGCACAGGTTAATTAAACATATTGTCACACTTAGTTTTTCTTTTTCTGTCCCTAGACATATCACTCTCAATCTGTTTGGTGCTTTTCATGATTCCAATTAGAAGAGGGATGTTAACCAGGTAGTTATACATAGAGAGTATTGCATGATAAATATAGAGTACAACCTCCAGATATATGGATTTAGGATAACTCACATATTTTATGTTTACATAGGAGGTGTATGCAATCAGCCTCATCCAGAAGCCATGCAAGACATATCACTGTGACACATCTCCTTCTCCCTTTCCTTGTTTTGTTTCCCCTCTTCCCCCACTTCCACCTAGTTGGCTTTGACTTTGTTGGGCTGATTATGGTGGGTGTGGGAAGTTGGGACCCAGCACCAGGTCTTCCATCTCGCCTCTGCGGAAACATCAGGTGAGACTCACAGAATGCAAAGCCCACGTTTAATTTCCACCTGGGCAAGATAGAAGGATGTCAGATCACCTTAGCTGACATTGTCCACATTATAGGGAACTTGCAATCAGAAATGCAGGCCCTGACACTTAGAGTAGATGCCTTACAGCATGCCTCCCAGACTGCATCCTCGACGGATGCTGTGTCAGGGGCCCATAGTAATCTGTTCTCATCCCTGCCATCCTCCTCCAGTAACGTTCCTCCGGTGTATAACATAACTACCCCATCCTCTATACCATTGGCTCCACCAGAATGGTTTCTAGGAGACCCTGCTAAATTTGTTACTTTCATCAATCAGTGCCAATTGCATTTTATGTGCAAAGCATCTTGTTTCCTCACTGAACAAGCAAAATGTACAATTTGCCTAGCCTCGCTGCACCCTTTTGTACTTACCTGACTCGATCTTTGTTCCCTGCAAGCCGGTTGTTCTCTGTTCTTGTTGGTCAGATGAACGAGTTCCTACTCGGGATGCTCGGAAAGTCCTCTTCCGGGTCACAGCTCTTCATTGAGCTCTCCTTCCGGGTTTCCGTGCAAGACATATCACTGTGACACATCTCCTTCTCCCTTTCCTTGTTTTGTTTCCCCTCTTCCCCCACTTCCACCTTGTTGGCTTTGACTTTGATGGGCTGATTATGATGGGTGTGGGAAGTCTGGACCCAGCATCAGGCCTTCTATTTCGCCTCTGCGGAATCATCAGGTGAGACTTACAGATGTGTATTGAAGTGCTGATACTCCTATTCACCGATGCAGGCAAGTAGCTCTTTGAAGATGTTTTGGGCCTGCTACCGCACAGTCTATGTATGCAATTTTACTGCTAGGTTCAGTAGACATTTAAAATCCCTTTCAAAGCCATAAAGCCCTTTTTTTTTTACATATAAGTCACCCCTAAGGTCGGCCATAGGTAGACATACACAGATGCACACTGATGCACCCCGATATACTCTAATGCATATAGTGGCACTTCCAGGCTAACACAAATGCATATTGTAACACACTGAAGCACACACTCATGTGTATTCTAAGACATTCAGTATAAACTGATGTATATGGTAATACATGCAGGAAGACACTTATGTATACTCTGACACACCCTGGAACACACTTATGCATACACTGACACACCCAGGTACACTCTGATGCATATAGTGATATGTCCACACATACACTAATACACACATTCACACACCCAGGTGCATACAGATGCACACACTCAGTCCCACACTGACCCATACAATAAGATGCCCAGACACACACTGATACATACACTGACATGCCCAAACAGATGCTCATGTATATACTAACACACCCAGGCACACACATATGCACACACTGACACAGCCAGACACACACTGATGCATACACTGATACACCCAGGCACACATTTATGCATACACTAAGACACCCAGGTACACTCTGATGCATATAGTGACATAGTTACATACACTAAGGCATACATTGACACATCTAGGAACACACTGATGCACACACAAACCATACACTAACACACTCAGGCACACACTGATCCATACACTGACACAACCAGGCAGACAGTGATACATATGCTAACACACCCATGTACATTCTAATGGCTAGAGTAGCACACCCATGCAGACACTGATATACACACATGCACACCCAAGCAGACAGTGATTTATACACTAACACATGCAGGTACATATTCATTCACACAGTAATACACCAAATGACACACTAATCGATACACTAACAGACTCAGTCACACACTTTTTCATTCAGTATCATACCAGACACTTATTTAAGCATAGAATGAAACACCCTAAGACACACTGATGCATATGCTTAGACACCCATGGACACACTGATGCATACAGTAGCATACCCAGGCACAGACTTATGCATATGCTAAGCCAGGTTGAAAAAAACAGATATAAACATGGAAATTAATAGACTAAGGGCCAGATGTACGACCATAGCATTTTGCAACTCGCGAATTGCGACAAATTGCGAGTCGCAATTCGCGAGTCGCAAAATACTATGTACAACAGTGTCTGAGACACTGCTTGCAATTCCCAATGGGGTCGCAAATTGCATGCCTCATGAATATTAATGAGGCTGTCGCAATTTCGCGACCCCATTGGGAATGGCTAGCACTCCCAGGGATGGTGGCCTGCTGGGGTCAGCAGACCACCATGTCTGGGACTGCTTTTGTATAAAGCAGTTTTTTTTTAAAAAATGCAGCCCATTTTCCTTAAAGGAAAACAGGATGCATGTAAAAAATAAAAATGAAACTTTTCAGTTTCATTTTTTAAGGGCAGGCAGTGGTTCCTGGGACCACTGACTGCCCTTAAAATATAATTGCGCATGCATTCCCAAAGGGGAAGGGGTCCCCTGGGGACCCCTTCCTGTTTGCGAGTGCCTTACCACCCTCCTGAGAAGTGTTGAACTGCGAGTGTTTTGCCACTGCAATTGTGGTCTCAAAACATTCATACATAGGTTTTGGAG
Source organism: Calotriton arnoldi (assembly GCA_963921515.1). Taxonomy (NCBI): domain Eukaryota; kingdom Metazoa; phylum Chordata; class Amphibia; order Caudata; family Salamandridae; genus Calotriton; species Calotriton arnoldi. Next base: position 233,130 of record CAWUFW010008131.1, on the reverse strand, counting down.
TTGCTATTAGGAAGGGACGCCCTTGGAACGCCCCTTCCTAATAGTGAGTCGTAACCCTATTTTGCGAGTCGCTAATTGATTAGCGACTATCAAAATAGGGTTGGTACATGGGCCACACGTTTTTTGTGGTCGCATTCGGGCCTAAAACCCCTTTGTGACCGCAAAAAAACGGTTGTACATCTGGCCCTAAGAGTGGCTATAATATAGTAACATAACTGTTTATGTCGATAGTTAAATGTTTAAAATATATAATTTGATAGTATATAGTGAGAAGCTAAATGTACTGATTTTGTTTTCTTTCCAGATATCTACTTCTACTTAAAACCAGAGAATTACAATGCCAAAAAACTGAAACAATAAAGAAACAGAAACAAGAATATTATCGTCTTACAACAAAAGGGAAAGAATGTGGATAATGTGGTTAAAGAGAAAAGAGCTGCAGGTAATAAAACTAAAAAGTTACTTAAGGTAGTATGTGCAAAACTGCAAAGGGAGCACAACCAAGTAAATAAAAAGTGAGGTTTCAATTTAGCTAACAAAGGATAAAAAGAAAGTGTCATTAAGAGAAATAAATCATGCAAGAAAACAAATAGATTAACAAGAGAGAGGCAGTTCAAGGAAATAAGAGTCCGAATGTCTCGCAGTAGGGTAATTCAGAATCTCATACGACCTACGCAGCAGTATGAAAGGAGAAGAGAAGCAGTCAAATGAAGGGAACGTTTTGAGGCTGTAGTTGATAAGGCATTTGATCTCAAGACAAAGCTATTTATTTTGATTCTGAGCAGAATGAGAACACAGAATAAAATTGTGTTGTCTATGAGGAGAAGAAGCCAAAAGAAAAGACTGCTGAATAGAAGTAATTTTTGCAAACTTTTCAGTGGTGAATGGAAGCAAAATTTCAGTACTGAGCCTTTCTTTAATGAAGAAAGCTACTTGCAAGAGAACACAGTAGTGCATACAGTTGAAACAAATGGTCGATGTTATGAGGTGAAGGATGGTACTCCCATTCCAAAAGAGGAGATGGTTCCTAGGAATGCTGAGGAAGTGATGGCTGAAGAGATACACGAAAGATATAGACACGCCCCAGTATACAACTGGAACTGTAGCAGAATATGCAGTGTTCCACAGAAATCAATTGATATATTTAGAGATCCCATGTATCTTTCCATGCAAAAGTCTGAAACAGAAATTTGAGATTTTGCAAGAATTAGACCCATGCAAAGTAAGGAAGTATACAAATTTACAGGGGCATTTAACTAGCAACTCTATCAAAGAAAGTGTTCCAAAACAGCTTTTATCACTTCAGAATGTTAGCTGTTCCCCACTCTAAAATGCGAAATTTAGTTAGGAGGCTTTACTGTGTCAAAACTCCTGCCCTATGCTTAAGAGAAATTAATAGAGCTCTTTTGCTTGGTACAGTAGCAGAGGTACAAAAAGTTTGTGAAGATGTTCAGTTTTGTTTCTTTGGTCCTGAACAGGAGTCTAGGGAAAATGTGGAGTTGGTATGTGCAGGTGTAGAGGAACAGAACACAGGATTTAGTGTTGATAGCTGTAGAGAAGAGATTAGGAAGTTTAACACAGTTTCTTATAAGAAACCAAACTGTCTTTGTTGTGGACGCACTCACTACAAAAGTCAAACTCTCAATGTAGTTGTATTCTCAGAAACTAAACAGGAGAACAGAGTGGCAAGAATTTCCTGTTTATTTATTTATAGAGGAATGCTTTGAGTTGCCCACACAGCAAATTATATGTACGTACTGCTATGATAAGTTATAGAATAACAAATTGCCAGCCAGAGCAGTACATACCAAGTTAGAATTAATAATAATTCCAGAAGAACTTTGAGAATTAAATGTTTATGAATCAATTCTCGTACAATATATACACCCATTTCAGGCTATTGTTCATATGGAGCGAAAGACAAGGAAGTTGCCACCAACTGAGCTTTGGAAAGGCCTTAAAGGAAGAGTTGTGTACTTGATTTAGATTTTAAAAGGAATATTGATACTGTCGGTGTGCACAGAGATGTTGATGAACCACTTATTATTCTTGTAAATGGTGTCCCTACCAAGGGCAAAAAAATCTGGCAAGAGTTAGTGGATGATAATAAAGAAAAAACTTTCAACCTGGTACAAACATATTTATTATAAAAATGTTGATGTTGTTCAAGACATAACATCTATGTAGGATGAAACATTACCATATAGTGGACAGATTGAAAAAGTGGATCGATCCAGATTAGAAGAAATTTATGAATACTACAGCATCTATCCCCTGCATTCTAAAGAAGTCATCGGCTATGCTATTGATCTCTTTCAAATGAACCAAGCAAAAGACGCTCCCATGAGTGTGTGGCAGAAAGGTTTAGAGGGTCGCTGTTTTCCACAATGGTGTCTCTCTGGAGCAGGTGGTCGCTTTGATGACCACCCCGTATAGATATTAGAGGCTAAATACCAGTCAACCAGATTATATTCAGAGGATCCAAGATTTCGCCAGTGCATTCCATACATTTTCCATCTTCTGTCTGAGAGTCACTTGTCTAGACCTTCTAATGCTGTAAACCACATACTAAAGACAGGAGTTAATTTTCAAAATCTCTCTACAAAGGAATTTGTTGGCAAAGTAAATGGAAAGGATGAAAAGTTAGAATACAACTTGATTAATTTCAGGTCGTGCCAGCGTGGCACCAATGAGTATTAGTGCCGTCATCATGGAGAACTCAAATGTATGTTCAGAAACCTAGGTGCACCTACTTGGTTCTGATGCTCAATTGTGCTGAGTACACATGGGATGAGGTGCTTGCACTTTTGAGAGAAGTGAGCTCAAACATTAAGGATATCAATGTGAAGACAGCAGGTGAACTTTGCTCGTTGGACACAGCTAATGTTTGTAGATTTTTTAACCACAGTTTCAAAGCCATGCAGTCTTTAATCTGCAACAAAACAAATCCTCCTCTTGGCAGGGTAACAGATTTCTTTTGGCATAAAAAGTACCAAGCAAGAGGTACTCCTCATGTTCACATGCTGTTATGGATAAAAAATGCACCAAAATTTGTAACAGACATTGATGAATCTGTACTGTCTTTCATAGAACAGTATGTGACATGTGCCGTCCCAAAAGACAGCAGTGAAAAAGGTCTGAGACAACAAGTTCTGCACTTTCAAACACATAGATGCGGGAAGTACTGCAGTAAAAAATACAGATGCAAAGGGAAATTTTACACAAGATATCGATTTGGATTCCCACGATCTGTCATTTCCAAGGAAGAGTGAACAGCTTTTTGTCTGCAGTCAGACATACATTGACATGTAAATCACCAAAAACAAATACAACCTGAGAAGAACAGAGGCCTCCGGTTATATTAATGACTATAACCCTGTCATTCTCAAAATGTGGAATGCAAATATGGATATATAGTTTGCTGCAGACAACTCTCTCACTGTTGCTTGGTAAGTCACTTCATGTATTACAAAGTCAGAGAAAACAGAGATGAAGGGGATGTGGGAGGAGATTCCTGCAGAAAAGACTCTAACCCAAATATTGTACAGCTTCAGCTTACAAATGCTTTCCCATAGAGAGATTATTATTATTAGTTTAATTTATAATGTGCCTGAATCACCGCGGGAAGGGTATCTCAGTGCAAAGGGATAGTGTCCTATGAGTGCTGTGAGTGGTTGAGCTAGCCCAGTTGGTTCTTGAAGTCAAGGTGAATTATTTAGGCAAGTCTAGGACTAGCAAGTACATGAAATAGAGTGCTAAAGCCTTTCCCAGAAATTCAGTACCTAGCAGAGTTTGACCTGGAAAGTACAGACATTGTGAAATCAAATACGTTGGATACGTTCTATCCAAGAAGGCGTCCACATCTAGAAAACATGTGCCTTTGTGAAGTACTTCAACATTGCAGATACAGATCCTATATAACTAAAAACATAGAAGAAGGGAAATATGCAGTAGTTGGATGTGATGGTTGTTTGGTGAGAAACGCAAAGAGAAATCTAATTAACCACAGAAAACTTAGTTGCCAAACTCCAGACAGAAAAGAGTTTTTCTATTTGGCACTTCTACAACTCTTCAAGCCTTGGCATGCTGAAACAGAATTGCTTGGAGAGTATGACTTCTGTGAAGATTCTATCAATGCTGTGAAAGACACCATTCAGTGTTCAGTCTTCCTAAACTACTTGCAAATGTTAAATGATGAAACTGAACAGGAGTAAACAATTGCTGCTGAGATAGCTAAGGAGAGTTCCCAAAGCAGTCAAAGTTAGGCACCACTAAGTCAAAATCCTCTTGCACAACCCATTATTGAAAACGAAGCTGCAATAGCCATGTTATGTTATATGATTTTATAAAGCGCTCAAATACCAATGAGGTGTCTTGGCACTAGCTGAGTGAACAATCAAAGCAATGACTGCTGCGGCTGGAAGATTAGTGCGAGGTGAAAAACCATGTTTTAAGAACATTCCTGAAGGCTAGGGGCCATATGCACAAAGGTTTTTTGCATACGCAAATGGGTTTTAGACCCGTTTGCACCTGCAAAAAACCTGTAGCCCATGTACTAATCCTATTTTGCGAGTCACAAATCAATTTGCAACTTGCAAAACAGGATTAGCAACTATTAGGAAGGGGCGTTCCAAAGGCATCCCTTCCTAATAGCGACTCCTTAAGCTATGTAAGAATGTTTTGCGACCGCAATTACGGTCGCAAAACACTTGCAGTTTACCACCCTTCTCAGAAGGGTGGTAAAGCACTCGCAAACGGGAAGGGGTCCCCAGGGGACCCCTTCCCATTTGTGAATGCATCCGCAAATATTTTTTAAGGGCAGTCAGTGGTCCCAGGATCCACTGCCTTAAGGAAAACGGGCTGCATTTAAAAAAAAAAGACTGCTTTATTTGAAAGCAGTCCCAGACACGGTGGTCTTCTATCCCCAGCAGGCCACCTTCCCTGGGAGTGCTAGCCATTCCTAATGGGGTTGCAAATTGCGCCTGCCTCATTAATATTCATGAGGCATGCAATTTGCGACCCCATTAGGCATCTCAAACAGTTTCTGAGACACTGTTATACATCCCAATTTGCGAGTCACAAATTGCAAGCCGCAAATGGGACGCAATTTGCGGGTCGCATATTGGTGGGTCCTACATCTGCCCCCAGAAGATTGGGAAGGGATTGAATGGAAAGAGTGTTCCAGTCTTTGGACACACCCAGTACAAATCCGCTGCTGCCCCATTCAACTTGTCTAAAAGGAGGAACTGACAGAAGTTTAGATGAGGCCTAGTGTAGAGATCTTGATGGGAGATCATGAATGAGGTGGAAACTGTATTGGAACAAGCGAGACAGGAAACTTTTGCTTTCAAACAGTTATTTGGGCAACTAAATGACAAAACAGAAAGCAATTTATATAGAGGTAATAGAGAAAATAGAGCATTGATTACTCCACGAGAAGAAAGAATGCAAATGGTCATCATGTAAGCTAATACTATTATACATCAGTGGTCACGTTGTCACCATGAAAAGCTTTTTAATTAAAGTTCTCACCGCTTACCTAGAGAGGACAACAGAATAACGTTTATTGTGTGTAGTAACAGCACCAACTGGATCAGCTGCACACAACATAAAGGAATTACTCTACATCGACTACTGATGCTACCTGTTCAACATGACAATAAACAGGAATACCAAAAGCTATCTGAAGAAGCTTGTCATGAGGAGTCAAGAGTATTGAAGAAACTGAAGCTTTTAATCATTGATGAGGTGAGCATGGTCTCAAACTTAATGGTTGCCTTTGTACACATGAGAATGCAGCAGATTTTAAAAACAGAGTATGATGTGCTGTTTGTTGGAAAGCATTTAATTGTCTTCAGTGACCTACTGCAACATACCCCTCATCAAAGGACAGCCTGTTTTCAAGACACTTCTGTATGATGAAACTCAGAATTCTTTGGGAAGTATTGGCAAAGTAAACATTTGGATAAACTTCCAAATTCAAGGACGTACTAAAAAATATGCTTCAAGCATCTGACGTGGAATACAGAAATATTCTGAAGTACCTTAGAGTAGGAGTTTTAACAAAGGAAGGGAAACGAACCTTAGAAACTTGACTTATTTAGAAATGATTCTTCTCTAAGAATACAGCAGTACAGCTGATGTTCAATTTAATTGAAGAAGGGAAGTCCATAGTCTGTTTAATGCCTACAGTTCAAGAGTGCTCCAGGCTTAATGAACAATTAATACACTGGAAAAAAGGACATTTTTGAAGTTACAGCTATTGACAAAATGTAACACCAGGGAGTAACACTGCTGCTACATGGAAAGCTACAAGAAAAGTTGGATTCATTGTAGAAATCTGAATCAAGGACTGCAGGATTAGAAAAGTGTTTATGTGTGTGCAAAAATTGCAGAGTAATTTTGTGGCGTAATTTAAATGTTGAAGAAGGATTAGTAACTGGTGCGATGGGTAAAGTTTCTGATTTAATTAATTTTCCAAATAGGGATGAGGTTGAATATTTAGCTATAAAATTTGATTAGATTGATGGCGTGAAGCATATTGTCCAATGTGTTGTACATTTTTTGCTTGTAAAGGACTTGTATGTCTGGTGGCAGCAGTTCCCAGTCTCATTAGCATACGCTGTAATAACTATCCATATATCTCAAGGTTTACGTGTAGACACAGCTGTTATTATTATTGGTAGCAAAGTATTTAAAGAAGGTATGTCATATGTTGCGTTGTCTTGGGTAAGAACATTGTCTGGTTTGTTTTTGTTTGATTTTGATGACAGGAAAGCTTGTGCAGATGCAAGTTGTGCCAGAGAGTAGAATCGGTTAAGAAGTGAAGATGCTCCTCATTTTGGACAGTATCCCATTTATGAAAACAGATAATCCATCCAAAGCAGAAGCTCACAAAAGAATCTACAGATGTTGCTGAAAAGAAGGAGAACAATGAAGGTGTTAAGAAGAAAAAACTGGAGAATTGGGTGTGTCAGTGTTTCTCTGGATGATGTCATCAGTGATGTTATTTCAGATGTCATCAGTGATGTCATCAGTGGTATCATTTGAGTTGTCATCAGTGATGTCATCAGTGGTGTCATGAGTGATGTAATATGTGAGGTCATAAGCAGTGCATTGCGGGGGCTTGAATTATAGTTAGACAAGGTAACTATAACTGCTGAATTTCTCTGATTTTGTACGAGTGAAATGTCAGCCTAACTTTACAGGGATGCTATTGTTAGGCTCAGATGTCACTCGTACAAAACCAGTGAAATTCAGCAGTTTGACTTGATGACTACATCCAATGATTGTGAGTGTTTTCTCAAAATAATTAGGTATTAAGCATATATATTAAGGTACCACAAAAGTTAACTTAGTATACTTTGCATACTACTAATAAGTGATTCCTTTTTTAACATCATTTATGTGAGTCACTGTGTGACTGTGTGTATCCTTGTGTGAGTGGGTGTGTGAGTGGCTGTATGGGTGTATAAGTGGGTGTTGGAGTAGCTGTGAGGGTGACAGTGGCTGTGTGAGTGGGTGTATTGGTCAGTGGCTGCATGCGTGGGTGAGTGAGTGGCTGTATGTGTGGGTGAGTTGGTGTGTCAGTGACATGGCTCAAAGCATCTTGTAACATATGCTTATAGTTCCACTGTATTCTGCTAATGTTTCCCTTAACATCAGAGGTGAAAACTCATCTAGCACCACCTGTTTTTCAGAGCTGGACATTGCTACCGAAGTGCATATATTGATGAGTGCCAGCAGCACCTGCTATGGCATGTATCCAACATACTGTTAAGGGGCATTAAGTAGTGTTAAGGGGCATACCTGGCGCCATGTGTAAATACTTACTGCCTATTGGTGAATACCTAATAACTTGCATGCTATTGCCAAGAGAAGCAGTCTGCTATTGGGGAGAGGATGTGGCCTAACGGGCTAGGGCGGTCGCTCTCAAATCTGGAGAACCGGGTTCGAGTCTCAGCAACGACGCTCAACATCCTGTGATTCTGGGCAAATCACTTAATCCCCTTGTGCCTAACAAAAATTAATGTGTCCTTGTGTAACGTAACTGGTGCTCGTGTAAGGCGCTCTGATACCTTTGGTCAAGTTTGCGCTATATAAAACTCCCCCCCAAAAAATGTGACCTTGATGTTCATCTCGCGCATGTATGCTTCATTTATGCTTTCACTGTGCTCATAAAACCTAATGTTCAGTTCCTCGAAGAACTAAAAGAAAGCAATAAAAAAAGGTGACGATTAGACTGTCTGCTGTATGTACAACTCAATACGCATCTGGCAACCAGCATTTAGAATTTGTGTTGTGAAGGAACAACTTGGCCTCAGTGTATTGTTCTGCAGGATTCATATATTAAAACAACACCAGCTTGAGTAAGAATATTTGGTATGAATGAACTACAAAGTAAACTAAGAACTGCCTAGAAACTATATACTTACAATAAGGCAGACACAATTACATGCCATGGCCAGAGTGGATTTGTGAGTGATATTGAAACTCCAGAACTCTAAGAAGCTCCTCAGTGGAATAGAGGCAAAGACTGTAACCGAGTGATCACAGTTTATTTCCACAGGCAAGCTTATAACTCGTGTTCAGTGACAAAGCTATAGCACACTAAGACAGTGTGGTGTAAGCTTGTTGTCTACATACAGCTGATCATCCTCTCATTCCAGGTCTCCCTCTCCGCAGTACCCTCCCTAAACCCTTCCCCTCATCTGGCCACTCCGACCTTCTTTTATATTAAACACAGAATCAGTGTTGCCGTAAAGTGGGCATTTTGAGGGTACTGATCCAGAGGAACCACCATTGCTGACAGTCAGTGACTGTATGGGTGAGTGAGTGGATGTCTGAATGGCTGTATGAGTGAGTGACTGGGTGTGTAAATGTCTGTATGGGGGAGTGAGTGGCTGTTTGAGGGAGTGTTTGGTTAAGTGAGTTGGTGTGTGAGTGGCTGTATGTAAGTGTCTGTGGAATTGGCTATATAGGGGAGTGAGGGACTGTGTCAGTGGCTGTATGGATATGTGTATGGTTGTGCAAGTGGTTGTGTGGGTGTGTGAGTGGTTGTATGGGTGAGTGAGTGGCTCTGATGAGAGACTGTATGGGTGAGTGAGGGGGTGTGTGAGTGGCTGTACAGGTGAATAATTGGGTGTGTCAGTAGTTGTATGGGTGAGTGTGTGGCTGTGTGAGTGGCTGTATGGTGATTGACTGGTTGAATAATCAGGCTCTATGAGTGAGTGAGTGGGTGTGTGAGTGGCTCTATGGATAAGTGAGTGGTTGTGTAAGTACTTGTATGGGTCTGTGACTGGGGATGTGAGTGGTTGTGTAGCTGTGTGAGTATGCGTATCACAGGTTGTATGGAGGTGTGAATAGGTGTGTGAGTGGCTCTGTGGATGATGTCATGAGTGATGTTATCAGTAATGTCATTCCAGATGTCATCAGTGATGTCATGAGTGATGTCACTGACCATGTCATGAGTGATGTAATGTATGAGGTCATAGGCAGTGCACTGCAGGGTGTAAGTCATAGTTAGCTCAGGTAACTTTAACTGCTGAATTTCACTGATGTTGTACAAGTGAAATCTGAGCCTAACTATAACTTCCATCTAACCTTTGGTTTTTCAGTGAATGTCTGCTTTTTAATTCTATTTCCTAACTATAGCGTCCCTTTAACTTTTGTTTTTTAAGTTAATTTGTAAGGTTTTACATTTTATTTCCTAATTGTAACCACTAACCTTTGCCAATGAGTGTGTGAGTTAGTGCATGAGTGTCTCAGTGGGTTTATGAGTACCGAAGTAGGTTTGTAAGTGGGTGTGAGAGTATATGAGTGGGGCTGTCAGTGGGTATATGACTGTCTGAGTGGGTCTGTAAGTGGGTGTGTGAGTCTCTGATTGGGGTCAGCAGTAAACTCCATTCTGCCGGTGGAGTTTGCAGAGTTTTGCCACTTGAGGCTCTGCTTGTGCCAGGAGGCGCATTTCAAAGTGGTTGAGAAAGGAGTGGGGCCTCCGACAGGTCTGAACAATCCCGCTCTTGGGCACTTACTTGTGGCAACAATAGGGGCTCTTGGCCCCCAACGACCATCAGCAGCCAAGGGGACTTCATCCCCCAATGAGTAGCTCACCAGAAGGTGCATTTACAGAGTGGTTGAGAAAGAGGGCAAGGCCTCCGACGAAGTCTGAGCAATCCCGCTGTGGGGGACTTACTTGTGGCAACAATAGGGGTTCCTGGCCCCCAACAATCCTATGCAGCCAAGGGGACTTTATCCCCCAACCAGTAGTGTGCCAGGAGGCACCTTTGCAGAACTGTTGAGAAAGGGGGCGGGCCTCGGAGGAGGTCTGAGCAATGCTGCTGTGGGGGACATGTGGCAACAGTAGGGGTTCTTGGCCACCAATGACCCTCAGTAGCCAAGGAGTCTTTCTTCTCCCAACCAGTAGTGCTCCAGGAGGCACATTTGCAGAGTGGTTGAGAAAGGGGAAATTGTCTCCAGCAAGGTCTGAGCAATCCCGCTGTGGGGGACTTACTTTTATTTTTTTTATTTTTTTATTTAAACGGTTTTATTTAGCGCTGGCTAGACCCAAAGGTATCAGAGCGCTTTACAAGGGTCGAGAGAGGAACCAATTGCAATATAACATTCGTACAGAAAGGAAAAGTGCAAAATACTCAGCACAATATGCAAAAAAACAATAAATGCATGAACAAAAAATTAAGGAGAACCGTTAGGGCATAACCAGAGTTAGAAATTTGGGCTAGCGTGGGTAGTCAGGGATGGGGGGGAGAGAGGATTGACGAGGGGGAGAACAGAGTGGGGAAATGAGAGAGGCGACAGCAAGCAGGAGTAGGCCGTAAATTATAAGAGAGCTCGTGGTGGGAGGGGGGGAAGTAAAAGTAAGGGGGTGAGGAGGGGTGGTAGTAAATCCAGTATAATATAGTGAGGACAAGACACTGTCAAGGGAAGGTTGGGAAATCCGGGGAAGGTGGTAGGATTAAGGACCCCAGTATTTGTTGAGTAGGTGTCATTTGAGATCATTTTTGAAGCTGAGGTAAGAGGGGTTGCAATGTAGATCTTTGGGGAGTGAGTTCCAGATAGTAGTCGCATTAGCGGAGAAAGAGCGTAACTGGGTAGATTTCTTGTGTACCAAGGGAGGTATTAGCATGAGAGTATTTGTGCTCCTCATTTCTCTTGAGCAGCCTGCTTTGTGGAGTTTATCAGAGAGATAAACTGGGGTGTGATGGTGCAAGACTTTGTGCGTAATGCAAGCGTTCTTGTATGCGGATCTGCCTTCGACGGGGAGCCATTTGAGCTCTTTGAGGATGGGGGAGATGTGGTCAAACCGCTTACAATCGGAGATAAGCCTGGCCGCGAGATTAAGGACTGATTTGATTGGGGCTAGGTGGATTTTTGGCGTTCCAGATAGAATGGCATTACCATAATCCAATCTCGAAAGAACTAGTGATTGAACAACTAATTTAAAGTCCTCAGCAGGAATGAAGGGTTTGATTTTTTTGAGGTGAAGTAGGGAGAAGAGGGCGCCTTTGGCTGCATTTTTTATGTGGGGTGAAAGGCTGAGGTTCTGGTCAATGCTTATTCCAAGGGATTTAACTGAGTTAGAGGTGGACAAAGAGCAGTTGAGAGCTTTGAGGTCAGAGATCCAGTGTTGAATGGGGAGCCGGTTGTTTTTAGGAGCGAAGAGAATGACTTCCGGTTTTTAGGATTGAGTTTAAGGTGATTGTGATGGAACCATTGTTGGATCTTAGTTAAGGTATTGTTGAGGTGAAAAATGTCATCTTGGGTTTTGATCTTGTAGTAAAGCTGGGTGTCATCAGCATAGAGGTGGTAGTTGATTCCTGCTTGCTTAAGAATGAGGGTGAGGGGTTCCATGAAGAGGTTAAATAGTGAGGAGAGAGAATAGACCCTGGGGAACACCTAGGGGGACAGAGATAGGTGTAGAGAGGCAATGGTTAATTTTAATTTGTTGGGTTCTGTGGCGAAAGAAGGAGGTAAACCATTCTAGAACAAGACCACTAAAGCCGAACCGATCTTTGAGGGTGTTAAGTAAGGCGGAGTGGTTGACAGTATCGAAAGCGGCAGAGAGGTCGAGAAGGATGAGAAGGGAGGACTCCCCTTTATCGAGGGAGTGATGAATGTCATCAACAATGTTGAGCATAGCGGTTTCAGTACTGCAGCCCTTTCGAAAGCCAGATTGTAATGTGTCCAAAAGGCTGAAGGAGTCAATGTGCTTATCTAGTTGGAGCAAGACGCATTTTTCGAGGGCTTTCGGATAGCAGTGGAAGATTGGAGATAGGGCGCAGATTGTTAAGGTCAGAGGGGTCAGCGGTTGCATTTTTGAGGGTGGGAGTAATTTGGCCAAGCTGGAGAGAAGTAGGGACACACCCTGTGGCCAAGGAGGAGTTAATGATGGAAGCCCAATAAGGTGCGAGGATAAGCTTCAAATCTTGGACAAGGTTAGCAGGGAGAGGGTCCATGGTATGAGAGGAGGGTTTAAGCTTGGTTAGGATGTTGATGACTTCCCATTCTGTAACCGGGCTGAAGTTAAGCCATGTTGCATTATTTTTTAGCTGTAGGTTAGTGAGGAAATGATCCGGGGTAGCGACGGAGGAAGAGGATGGAACAGCGTCAGGAGGGGGCGAAGGTGTGAAAGGAGACTTGGGTGGAGGGTCTTGGAAGGGTGATGAGCACAGAGGTGGGAGGGTTACGGCAAAGGATAGATCAATCTTAGTGATTTTTTTGGGAAAAGAAGTTCGAAATTTCTTCACATCTTTCCATAGAAGCCATCAATTTGGGAGGGGCAGAAGCAGTTTGATTTTTGATTATGCTGAATAGTTCCCTGGGCCTATTTTTAGCTCGGTCTAATTGTGCGCGGAAAAAGGAGGCCTTTCCATTGAGGATGTGTTTTTTGTAATTAGACCTAGCGGCTCTGATGAGGGCAAGATTTGTAGGGGAGGGGTGTTGTCTCCATGTGCGTTCCGACAGCCTAAGAGAGCGTCTCTCATTGTTAAGATCAGCATTAAACCAAGATTTGGCAGGGATGTTTTTAGTGGTTTTAATTTGGCAGGGGCAATTTGGTCCAGGACCTCGATGATGGATTTGTTGTAGTGTTCGGTAAGGTCATTAGCATTTTGTGAGGGAGGTGGAAGTTGAAGTTTAGCTTTAATCTTAGTCTCTAGAACACCTGGTGGGATAAGGTGAAGATTTCTGGTTAATATCCTATGTTTGATATTTTTGGGGGTAGGGGGAGGTGCAGCACTATTGATCGTGAAGAGAATAAGGTGATGGTCAGACCAGTCAACGGGGACAATGTGGGAAAGGGAAGCCAGATTTTTGCTAATAATAATAGCATCAAGAGTGGAATGTGTTGGCGAATGGCAAAGTTGATTCAAGTCAGTAACGTCAAGGAGGTCATTAAGGATGCCAACCGCGGGATCAACCTTATTGTTCCAATGAATATTAAAATCTCTGAGGAAGAGGTTTTTGGAGTTGGAAATTGAGGCTTGGGAAAGCAGGTCAGATAATTCCTCCACAAAGGGCAGAGGGTCACCAGGGGGATGGTAGATATTATGTAGCCGAATGGGAGGGGAGCCTTGAGCTTTAAGTTCCGCTCCAATGTATTCAAAAGTAGTTTGATCGGGGTTCTGAACAAGGGAGAGTTGGAGATCATCTTTAAAGATTATGGCTAGGCCCCCTCCAATTTTGTCAAGCCTATCTTTACCTTTTACTTGTGGGTATTATTTAGCCCAGGGAGGTGGTTTTCCAAGGGGCTTTTAGAGCCTATGGAAGGGGGTCCTGTGCGCACCCCTCCATTTTATCAATAAAGCCCTGGGGAGGTGGGGGTCACTGGGGCTCAATGAGCCTTAGGACGGGGGCCCCGTGTGCTGTCCTTTTTTTAAATGCCCCCGAGACCTGGCCCACCCGGGGGCTCATTTCACAACAAACGTGGGAGACTGCACTTGTTTTTTCACAATGTTGCCACAAATCCATGGATCCACCCAGGAATTCACAGAAAAATAGAAAAAATATGTTTTTAATTGCCAGCGGGGTCCCTTTGGGACCCCACCACCACATCTAGGGGCTAGGAGTATTCCTACCCTACCCCCTTTTCTTTATTTTAAAAGTTTTTGGTAGGACTCGGCTCAATCTGAGTCCCAAGATGACTGCCAACACTTCCTGGTTGAAGTGTTGGCAGCCAATCAGATTATAGCATGGGGACTGTTGGAACCACGGAGGATCCGCGTCTCTATATATCTATAATTTGTACCTTTAATAGCACTAAAACTACTGAACAGATTTACACCAAATCACAAAAAGCACGTTTTCTGGACCATCATCTAGCTTTCTGCTAAATTTAATGTAATTCCATTCAGAGTTCGAGCTGTAGTCATGTTCAAAATTCCTATGGTAAAATGCAATGGGGAATACACGCATCTATATATTACCTACTGGCGGTCGCCAGTAGGTAGTTATAGTTAGGACCTAGTTTCTATAGAAAGAACTTCCTACTGGTGACCGCCAGTAGGTAATATAAATATATATATCTATATTACCTACTGGCGGCCGCCAGTAGGTAGTTATAGTTAGGACCTAGTTTCTATAGAAAAAGCTTTTTCTGTTTTGCCAATGACTTTGCCGCCCCTTGACAAATCTTCACGAAATTTTCAAAAAACTTCCCTTTTTTTGTGCTACCACTGTGTTGAAAGCTTCGGGGCGGACTGTCAAGCAGGTGCCAAGAAAAAAGGGGGGTCCCAAAACACGTTTTCCCCACGTTATATCTATGGGGATTTTGTCATTTTTTGAACAGGGCTACAGCCCGAACCGCTGAACGGAATTACACCAAGTTTGGCAAAAAGCTAGATGTTGGTCCAGAAAGCATGGTTTTTGTGATTTGGTGTAAATCCATTCAGTAGTTTCAGAGATAATTAATTTTAAAAATATAGCTAAATGGGGACACAAGTCCTTGCAGTGAACTCGAGGATCCTACTGAAATTTGATTGGTTGCCAACACTTCAGCCAGGAAGTGTTGGCAGCTGTCTTGGGACTCAGCTTGAGGATGTGTCCCACAAAAAAAGTAATAAATAAAGAAAAGCGGGCAGGGTTGGACTACCCTGACACCGCACATATGGTGGGGGGGATCCCACAGGGAGCCCGCCTGGGGTTAAATGCATTTTGTTTGAAATTTTGCTGCAGATTTTCAGGTGGACCCGCGGAACTGCAGCAAAATGAAAAAGAAAAAAGATGCACGGGCTCCAGTGCGTCTTTTATAAGAAGCCCCTGGGTGGGCCAAATCCTGGGACAGTGTTTTATAATAATTTAGGAGGTGCCCATGCTGCACCCCTGTGCCCCGGGACTGCCACCTCCCCAGGGCAAACATAAGTAAAGTAATGCGGGGGGCCTGCATGGCCCCCCCTGCAGACCAGCAGACCACCACCCGCCAGGGCTATTGACTAAAATTAGTATAGGGGAGGCCCGAATGGCCTCTGTTGCATCCCCTGGGACTGCTATGTCCCCAGGGCTAACGTAATGGGGGGCCTAATGGACCCCCCTGCCCCTGGGACCACTACCTCCCCTGGGCTAAACTGCTTTTTAAGAAATGGGATGGGGGCCATGGGGCCCCTCTCCCGGGCCGTGCTCGTCCCGGGAATCGCCACCTCCTTGGGGCAGGCCTTTAATTAAGGAAGGAAGGGGGCCCCCTCCTCGGGCTAAACATGGCCCAGTGGACGGCCACCCCCTAGGGCCAGATCCTGCAATGTCCTGGGGTGCCCACTCCTGGGACATAGCTGTTTGCTATGGCTTGGTGGGAGAGGTGCCAAAGCAAACTGTGTTCGCTTTCAGCAAGAAAATGCTCTTGCTTGCTGATAGCAAGCACAATTGCTTTAACAGAGTGGGAGCTGCATGCTAGCAGCGCCCTCTGTGTCAAAGCAATGCAGGATCCTGCAGGAGGTGGGGGGTTCCCCATGGCCATTATCAGCCCAGGGAAGGGGGGACACGCAGCCCCCTCCCCAAATAAAGAAAAAGAACAATAAAGAAAAATCTGCCACCAAGTCGCTGGAGGCCCGCCCCCATTCTTCACAACTCTGCAAAAGCACCTCCTGGCACACTGTTGGTTGGGGGATGAAGTCCCCTTGATTGGGAGGGTCCTTGGGGGCCAATAAGCCCTCCTGCTACCTCCAGTAAGTCCCAAACAGTGGGATTGCTGAGAGGTCTTCCGAGGCTACACCCCTTTTCTCCACCACTCTGCAAACATGCCTCCTGGTGCACTGCTGATTGGGGAATGAAGTTCCCTTGGATCTAAAGGGTCAATGGTGGCCAACTACCTGTTACCTCCAGTAAGTCCCACACTGCGGGATTGCTGTGAGGTCTTCAGGGGCCACGCCCACTTTCTCCACCACTCCACAAACGTGCCTCCTTGTGCACTGCTAGTTGGGGGATGAAGTCCCCTTGGATGCTAATGGTCCTTATGGACCAGGAACCCCTTTTGTTACCTCCAGTAAGTCCCAGACAGCAGGATTGCTAAGAGCTAGTCAGAGGCCCCACCCCCTTCTCCACCACTCTGCAAACGCAACTGCTAGTCATTAAAGCATAGAAATTTACTGATAAAAACAAAGGTTATGGGACGTTATAGTTAGGAATTTGCATTTTAAAAAACCATAGAAATTCACTGAAAAAAACTAACATTACAGGGACATTATAGTTCGGAAATGGAATAAAAATAACTTAAAAATTCAGTTAAACAACCAAAGGTTACAGGGACATTATAATTAGTCTCAGGTTTCACTCATACAAAACCAGTGAAATTCAGCAATTATAACTCGCACCCCAACAATGCACTGCTTATGACCTCACGTATTACATCACTCATGACATGGTCAGTGAAATCACTGATGACATCTCAAATGACAAATGGCTCAAGGAGGAGTTCCATGCTGCCCCCTCCCATTTAATTTTAAAAAATGGCCCTGGGGGATGTACTCCCAAAGGCCTAATAAGGCTCAGGAGAGGGGCCACACAGCCCCCTCCCCATTCATAAAAAAAATGCCCTGGGGATTGGGGCCCCCAGGGCCTAATAAGGCTCGGGGAGGGGTGCCACTTGGTTCCTCCCCTCTAATATACATAAGGCCCTCGGATTCCAAGGGCCCAATAGGCTTAATTAGGCTCAAGGAGGGCGGCCATGTGGCTTCCCTCCCTATTAAAAACATAAAGCCTGCCGTTCATGATGTGGGGTTGGCTTCAAGTATGGTAATAAAATATTACTTTAAGTTAAAAAAAACTCTAAAAATTCACTGAAAAAAACAAAGGTTAAAGTAATGTTATAGTTAGGTGTGATAGAAAGATCTGTTTTTGTTTAAAAAAAATAAACCCTAGATACTCACTGAAAAAACAAAGGTTAAAGTAATGTTATAGTTAGGTGAATTTGTCAGTAACAACATTAATGTTTTGAACACAAAAAAAACACAGAAATTCACCAGTTATAGTTAGCAAAACTAACTATAACCTGCGCCCCAGTCATGCACTGCTTATGACCTCACATATTACATCTCATGACATGTTCTATGACATCATTTATGGCATAACTGATAACATCTCAAACTACATAATTGATGACATCACTGCTGACATCATCCCAGCTTCTTCTGTACACGTTGCTCTATAAATGGGTATTGCATTAGAGCTTTGAAAATAAGTACAAAATAGCTCAGAAAAATAGAAGGCATCATTAATACCATCACAGAAAAAACTCCCTATGGTGTAGAAAGCATGAGTTATGTGCCACATTGACCCTCTACCATACACTTCACAGGTATACAACTTTTCAGAGAAAGTTCCTAAAATTACCGAATGCCGGTTCCAAAACTAGCGCCCAACTAGGGACAGCTTTTATCTGTGTCAAACCCCTGACAGCCACCAAACCTATATTGAGAAATGAAGTTGATATGAGTAGAGATGTGGGCACTGTAAACAGTATTCACTCAATGGAGAGAGTTTACCCTGTGCCACAGTGTTTGCAGACAGGGAAACTCTCATGCAAAATACACTTCACAGTATTAAAAAGTATCTACCAAGAACAGTGTACACTTTATGCAACACTTGGCAAAAATACACTATTCGCTTAAAATAACCAATGTCTGAAGGTGGCAAAGATTATACTACCTGCAGCCTTCATACTGTGGTGAAGACTTTACGGATAGCCCATATGCTGAAGAAAAACAAGCATATGTACATAGCTTAATACCTGGCGCCCAGAATCTTAGTGGCTTAGTCAAGTCACGTCATGTAAATTAATGGACAACTGCATCCACTGTAGGGGCCTGTCTTCCACCTCATGGCCACAGGTTTGAATCCTGGCGGGTCCACTCAGCCTTCATCCTTCTGAGGTTGATAAAATGAGTACTGTTGGGTAACAATAAACCTTTGTTATTCAGTGGCAAGATTCCCTGGGGTGAACGTGCACTTTACAAATACACGTTATGTTATGTCATCTATGTTATGTAGAAATTGTCATGCTAAGACAATTCTGTCTAATGACGCAAGGCTGTTTACAATATTGTTATGTTGTATGTAGAATCTTTGCCCTGTTGCAAAATTTTTCTGTAGAGTCTACAATCTTGTGTGGAGCATTATGGACATAAGTTGCCAACTGTCACCTTACAGGGTTACTCTTCAATGCAAACATCTATAACGTGTTCAATACCTCTTCACACTTTTGATGCATTAGTAGCACATGTGTTTTATAAACACTCACACCCATTAGCTGGACCCAGGCTGTACAAATGTTGATAGAAAAGTAATATGGTAGTTACCCGACACTATGTAAACTATAAAACAAACTAGCACACTCATTGGATGTTGTCAATACTGATGTCACCAGTGCTGTCATCAATGATGTGATTTGAGATGTCATCATTAATGTGATAAATGATGTCATAGAACATGTCATCAGTGATGTAATATGTGAGGTCATAAGCAGTGCATGGTGGGGGCTCAAATTATAGTTAACTGGTGAAAAAAAATATATATATATCTATATATATATAGATATATAATATATTATCTACTGGCGGTCGCCAGTAGATAGTTATAGTTAGGACCTATTTTCCATAGGAAATCCGCAACATTCTATTTGAAATAACTTTGGCGCCGGTTGACGAATCATCGCAAAATTTTCAAAACTCGTGGGGCGCTCCGGTCCGCTCCTATCCTGAAAGTCTCAAGGTGATTCGTCAAGTGGGGGCCGAGAAAAAAGGGGGTCCCAAAACGTGTTTTCCCATGCAATTTTCCATAGGAACCTTTCATCGCAGCTACAGCCCGAACTGCTGAACGGAATTACACCAAATTTGGCAAAAGGTAGCCCTTGGTTCAGAGTCGTGCCTTTTGCTTAAATGGTGTAAATCCGTTCAGTAGTTCCTGAGAAATTTGAAAAAGAAAACACATATATATCTGGGCGGAGCCTAACCACACATGTCATCGTGAGATCTGATTGGCTGTCAGCACTTCATCCTGGAATTGCTGGCAGCCATCTTGGGACCAATATAAATGATAGTACCCCATTGAAATGCATTGTAGTGAATCGAAGATTTTGAGGGTTACCAAAAGGAGAACTATAAAGGGTGATAACAGACTTTAGTTACATTAGAATTCATTTGTTGATGGTACCATACTAATTTCAGGAATTGTGGTGTGTTCTAAGGTGATTTTACCCGGAGAAAAACCTTCTGCTGGGATATCATGAATCATGTTTGAGAGAAAACTATTTTCACATGCTTGTCCCATACAGTTTTGGAAGGTGCTCCAGAAGCTAAAATGAGAGCATAGTTTCTGTAAATTCACATTATCTTTCTCAGTCATGTGAGAATGAAGTCTGACATTCTCAGTAAAACATGTACATCCAACAAGGGCAGAGACTGTCAGTTGATTCCTTTGTGTTCTACTGCAGCTTCCCAGAGTGTTCTAAAGAACAATTAGAGTGCTAACAGGCTTACTTATGACAAAAGTATGGCACACCTGAAGCCATCTTGATTGGAATAAACTGGTAACACTTAAAACATTTAATTTAAAAAGGAACAAAATGATGGGGTTCATTTTGTCATACAATTATGGTTAGTGCTGTAGAAAGAAAAATTAGGACATGTTTCAAGTGTGATCTCAAATATCTTCCTGTTATATTTCAACAGGAGCAGCCTGTCAGTTGATGCCTTTGTGTTCTACTGCAGCTTCCCAGAGTGTTCTAAAGAACAACTAGAGAGCTAACAGTCTTACTTATGACAAAAGTATGGCACACCTGAAGCCATCTTGATTGGAATAAACTGGTAACACTTAAAACATTTAATTTAAAAAGGAACAAAATGAGGGGGTTCATTTTGCCATAGAAATTATGGTTAGTGCTGTAGAAAGAAAAATTAGGACATGTTTCAAGTGTGATCTCAAATATCTTCCTGTTATATTTCAACAGGAGCAGCCTGTCAGTTGATGCCTTTGTGTTCTACTGCAGCTTCCCAGAGTGTTCTAAAGAACAACCTAGAGCGCTAACAGTCTTACTTATGACAAAATGATGGCACACCTGAAGCCATCTTGATTGGAATAAACTGGTAACTCTTAAAACATTTAATTTAAAAAGGAACAAAATGAGGGGGTTCATTTTGTCATAGAAATTATGGTTAGTACTGTAGAAAGAAAAATTACTACATGTTTTAAGTGAGATCTCAAATATCTTCCTGTTATATTTCAACAGGAGCAGCCTGTCAGTTGATGCCTTTGTGTTCTACTGAAGCTTCCCAGAGTGTTCTAAAGAACAACTAGAGCGCTAACAGTCTTACTTATGACAAAAGTATGACACACCTGAAGCCATCTTGATTGGAATAAACTGGTAACACTTAAAACATTTAATTTAAAAAGGAACAAAATGAGGGGGTTCATTTTGCCATAGAAATTATGGTTAGTGCTGCAGAAAGAAAATTTAGGGCATGTTTTAAGTGAGATCTCAAATCCTCTTCTATTTCATTAGAAAATTCTGACATGCAGACTGAAACAATCACTTTCAATACCAGCAGTAGACTTCCAGTTAACTCCCTGGTGAGCAGTAGCTTTACTACAGTGATCTAATGAACAACTAGAGTGCTAACATTCTGAATTTATGGCAAATGTGTGACACATCTGAATGCCTTCTTGATGGAATCAAAGTAAAAAACTGAAAGCATTTCCTACTGAGGAGACTGCAGTAAATGACGAAATTAGGAAACTTCATAACAAATAAGTCTCCCAAGATGGCCACCAGAGAAAAAAGAGCCCAAATGTAGCACAAATATCACCCAGATGTAGCCCACATATAGCCCAATGACAGAAGTGTGCAAAACACTTTTTATTTTTAGTTTTTCTGCAGTTTTATATAGTGCAAACTGGTCAGGTATTGGAGCGTTACATCTTACTTGGACCCCTTATTGCGTATTTTGCACGAAGTACATGAGATTGATCTTGCGAAACATTGAACTTTACGATTCTGTTAACCTGAAGTTGCTCTGAACCGGGCTTTGTAACACCCGTTTTTACCTACTGGTTTTAATTAATTCTCACTGTATTGTATTAGGAAAGAGGATTTACTGTTTTTATGTACACTTTTATGATCTATGTTTCTAAATCAGATCAAATAAAGTTTAATGAATTCTATGGCAGGACGGAGGCGAGGATTATGCATATCTTTCCTCACTTTATTTGCATAGCAGTTCAAAGATAACGTAACACAACAATCATTAAACAAAAGACTACACAACCCATGAACCATTAGGGGGTAGTCTCCAAGGCAACTATAGTCCAATCGTATCACAGTCCATCGTATATAATATCGTGACGTCCCTTCCGCTTCCTCTTTCTTCACTGCTCGTCAGTTAAGTGCATTCCTTACATTCTTGGCTTAATCTGACGTTGTTGCTGTTTGTATAGTGGTTTCTTGTGCACGTTATTAGCATTATTGCCTTGGTATTGTTTCATATTCCCTGCGCAGCAGGCTCTTGCCTGAGCGCGTTCTCACCCTCGCAGTTTCTCCCGCTGTGTGCTCTGCGCGCGGTGAGATCCTGTCAGGCGCGTCTGGTCCGAGCGAGGCAGCTCCGTCGAGCGCTCCCGCTGGTCTTTACGCGCGTTTGGGAATCCGGTCACTCCTTTAGTGTCCGCTTGATTCCCGACCAACCCTCGCCTAATTTTGACAACGCTACGCGGTGATTTCCCCACATGGCCACGTTAGTGACCAGCGCCACCTGGTGGTGGTAATTGGTATTGCGCCTCAGTCTATTCTTATAACAGCTTCGGGGAAAGCCCAGCTGTTGGAGCACCGGCGAGGGGGCTGTCTTAAGGATTTTAAGGGCATTTGTTCTGTGCTCACACCCTCTGCTATCATGTCTTCTCCAGAAGACCATTTTTACTCCTCCTACCAGGAAGTGGAGGAGGAATGGCCCCCCAACTTCTCCCTCCAGCAGTGGACCAAGCCCTCTCTCTGGCTATTTCAAGGGCGCTGGCTCCTCTTAGGGATCAGGTTGATAAGCTGGCGAAAAGCATCCCTGGGGTGTTCAGTGACCCAGATCTGGTGGTGGCGGGTCCAAGTAGCTCCCAGATGGGGAATAAAAGGGCAGTTAAGCATAACGCGGGGCACTTGGAAGGATTTGATAAACTTACGGAGACCTTCCTCAAGAGTGCGCAAACGCTAAAACATGCACCCTGCCGGGAGGAGGAGGGGCCCGGAGAAAATTGCGACACTGTCACCACTATTGTAGACCCCGACAGCGGGTTTCCCTTAGAGGAGAGGGTGTATCGGAGGACGATTTCTCCTCCGATGAGAATAAGGACTCGGGCGTCCCTGGCGTCCAGAGTTCCACTCCTCTTTGTCCCCGGTTGGGGACGGGGTCCACTCGGACATGTTCGAGCCTACCCAAATTTACCATCCTAGGTCGGCAGAGTGGACACCTGACGCCAAAGTGGCAGAGTATGTGGTGGGGAAAATCCATCAACCCCTTGAAAGGGAGGTCAGGAATAGGATGAGGGGAGAATGCCCCAGGCCCTCACTGAAGGGGAAGGTGGCACACACGCCTGAAATTGATGAGAAACTATGTACCTTTTTCTCCAAGTATATGAGGGATCCCAAGAAAGGAATTGATAGGTCTTGGACGTGGTAGGGCCCTTGACCCAAATTATTCAATTGACGGAGCGTTCCAAAGAGTCAGGATCCCCTTTCTCCACGGATATTGTGGCTGGTTGGGCGCACTACCCTAAACCCTAAAACACTACCCCTCCACTACCCAAACACCACTGCACTACCCTAAACCCTAAAACACTACCCCCAGCACGACACCCTACACTACCCAAACATAACTGCACTACCCTAAACCCTAAAACACTACCACCAGCACGACTCCCTACACTACCCAAACACCACTGCACTACCCTAAACCCTAAAACACAACCCCCAGCATGACTCCCTACACTACCCAAACACCACTGCACTACACTACACCCTAAATATACCCCCAGCATGACCTCCCACACTACACAAACACCACTGCACTACCCTAAACCCTAAAACACTACCCCCAGCACGACCCCCTACACTACCCAAACACCACTGCACTACCCTAAACCCTAAAACACTAACCCCAGCATGACCCCCTACACTACCCAAACACCATTGCACTACCCTGTACCCTAAAACACGACCCCCTACACTACACAAACACGACTGCACTACCCTAAACCCTAAAACACTGCCCACAGCATGACCCCTTCACTACACAAACACCACTGCACTGCCCTAAACCCTAAAACACTACCCCAGCACTACCCCTACACTACCCAAACACCACTGCACTAACATAAACCCTAAAACACTACCCCCAGCACAACCCCTACACTACACAAACACCACTGCACTACCCTAAAGCCTAAAACACTACCCCCAGCACAACTCCCTACACTACCCAAACACCACTGCACTACCCTAAACCCTACATCTACCCCCAGCATGACCCCCTACACTACCCAAACACCACTGCACTACCCTAAACCATAAAACACTACCCCCAGCATGACCCCCTACACTACACAAACACCACTGCACTACCCTAAACCCTAAAACACTACCACCAGCATGACCCCCTACACTACTCAAACACCACTGCACTACCCTACACACTAAATCACTACCCCAGCACGACCCCCTCCACTACCCATACACCATTGCACTACCCTAAACCCTAAAACACTACCCCCAGCACGACCCCCTACACTACTGCACTACCCTAAACCCTAAAACACTACCCCCAGCACGACCCCCTACACTACCCAAACACCACTGCACTACCCTAAACCCTAGAAAAGAAACCCCCACCCCATGCCCAATCCCCTTACCTCTCACTCCTCATGGTTCCTCTCTCTCGTGGTTCCTGCTTCACGTCATCTCTGAGGGCGGTGCACGTCGTTGTGAGGAAACGGAACAGCCTCTGTTTCCTTACAACGACATGGATCATCTACATGTTTTAGAACGCATGGTCATTTACCATACATACCTTTACAACAAAATTTGTTGTAAAGGCATGCGTGGTAAATGACCATGCGTTCTAAAAATGCGTAGTAATGACTTTGTGATGTACAACGCATGATTGGTAATGCATGCGTTGTAATGGTATCGCAAAGTAAAACGTCGTTGTAACGGCTGTTTACCGATCGAAGCTGGCCCCTGTTCTTCAATGAGACGTTTATTTGATTAATTAGGAGGAAGGAATGTTGTTTTTTTACCGAAAAGTGCATTCCCGGCTGTTGTATTGTGAAAGTGTCCGCGTGGCCTGGTTTCACTTCCGGTGAGAGAGTGGAAGAGTCTGTTTGGATCTAAAGGAGTTCTGTTGTTGGACGGGGCCGGCGCGACATGTCATCAGAAAACATAGCTAATGGAAAGCGTCCTCCCTGAAGTGTGGAGCAGTGCCATGAGAGGTCAACGAGTGTGCGTCCCACCGCAGTATGACCGTACCGCGTGACCCATGTGCCGCCTCCAGGGTATGGGAGGCAGAAGCAGCATCGCAGGTCCTCTTGAAGGCCGTTGTAGCACTAATTCTACATTTTGGTACTAGGGCATTTTAACTAGGCCTGGGCGGTAAATTCCGTTCCGCTCGCGGAATTTGCGGAATTTGGGTAATTTCGCGTTCCGCGGAGAACACGGAATTACCCAAAATTCCGCGCTCCGCGGCTTCGCAGAATTTTTTGCTTGTTCACGCTTTCAAAATGCATGTTCGCGAGATATTTCTCCCCGAGCACGCAAACAGCGTTCGCGAACAGGAAAAAAGCATTGCGAACGGGCGGAACAAGCAATTCCGAATGTTCGCGGAACTTTTGCGTGCTCGCGGAGATTTTTTACCGTTTCGCAGAGCTTTGCGTAGCGCGACTACGCAAATTCCGCCCACCCCTAATTTTAACTTCGTTGTTCCTGCCAGATACAAAGAGAAGATCCTGTGTTATCCAGTGCCCTCGTTACCTTTTTTGTGGGTTGTGGTGCTTGTCACTTTGCTGCCCCGCCGGTGCACACGACTGGGCACCCCACCTCGTGTGCCATCTGCAGGGCCTCTGCCCTCGGATCACTGGTTTCGGTTTCTGGAGTGGCAACATAAACAGTTGCTCCCAAAGGATTAGCCTGAACACTTAGGTGAATATCCCCTGCACCAGCATTCCACGGAAATTCTTTCCTAGCTCTCCCACGTCAACGAGCACGGTTCCGCTCGCGACACCGTATGACGTCATCAGAGCCATAAGAGGACCTCGTCGGCGTGCTGACGTCAGTTCCACCCATTTTTTCCGTTCCACTGAGGCAAACAGGGGACCGAGACATTTTCACATGTATACATAGGATAATAAATATATATATATTCACTGAAAAAACCATAGGTTTCAGGCACGTTATAGTTAGAAATTAGCATTTAAAAAACCTTAGAAATTCACTGAAAAACCATAGGTTTCAGGCACGTTATAGTTAGAAATTAGCATTTAAAAAACCTTAGAAATTCACTGAAAAACCATAGGTTTCAGGGGCGTTATAGTTAGTTGGACATTTCACTCATACAAAACCATAGAAATTCCCCCGTTATAGTTAGTTCAGCTAACTATAACTCGCGCGCCCGCAATGCACTGCTGATGACGTCACATATTACATCACTCATGACATGGTCAGTGACATCACTCATGACATCACTCATGACATCATGACATCTCAAATGACATCACTGATGACATCACTGAGGACATCATCCAGTGAATGTGTGTTTTTCTGAAAATTAAATATGTTTTATATATGTATATCTCAAGGTCGATGGAAGAATAAATGGGTATATAAGTGTCTAAATGGATGATTTTTGTTTGTAAAATTGATTGTATAACTGACTAAGTGTATCTTAGTGAATACATGGGTTAGTGAGTAATGTTTAAATATGAAAATATCTGTATCAGTCTCTCACTTTGTGTATAATTGGCTGCATGGGTTGGTGAGTAGCTACATGAGTGTCTATATGGGTTATTAGTTGGTTTTTGGAGTATCAGTATGAGTGTCTGAGTGTCTGTATGGTCCGGTGGGGGTATTACTTAGTGCATAGATGCATGAATGAGTGACTCACTGTTTGTATGTGTTGAAGACAGCATGTGTGCAGGACTGTATAGGTGGATGAGTATGTGTATGGGTGTGTTAGTGAGTGAATGACTGTCTCAATAGTGTCTTTATGAGTAACTACATATGTTTTAAACTAGTATATGTGAGTATTGGTGTATATAAGTGAGTATATGTGAGAGTGAGAGATTGGAAGAGTTCCTGTACAAATAAGTAGGTGTTTCTATAAGTGATTGTTTAAGAGAGTAAGTATGTGTAAGTTTCTGTAGAAGTAAGTGTGGTAGTGTGTGTATAACTGTATATGCAAGTAAAAGTATGTTTGATACTTTGTTTGCATGTGTGACTATGTGTGTGAGTAACTCTATGGATGAGTGGCGGTGTGTAACAGGATGTATAGGTGTATGAGTACATATGATGAGTGAGTACATGTATGAGTGACTGTATAGGGACTGTTGGTGAATGAGTGGATGTGTGTGTAGATCTTGGAATTACTGAATAGGTGTGTTGTAACTGGTATTGGTATGTCCATTGTTTTGAAAATGTTAGTTTGTATTTTTGAGTGTGTGTATCAAAGGTTATATTAGGGTGAGAGGAGGTCTGCCACTCTATCACAAGGATGATGTCATCAGTGATGTCATTTGAGATGTCATCAGTGATGTCATGAGTGATGTCACTGACCATGTCATGAGTGATGTAATATGTGACGTCATCAGCAGTGCATTGCGGGCGCGCGAGTTATAGTTAACTGAACTAACTATAACGGGGGAATTTCTATGGTTTTGTACGAGTGAAATGTCCAACTAACTATAACTCCCCTCAAACCTATGGTTTTTTCAGTGAATATATATATATATATATATATATATATATATATGTCAAATTAATGTAATTAATTTAACTATAGTTTGAATGGGATGTTATTCTATTTCCCTGACTCCATTGTTTTGTATGAGCTTGTGCTGCACTACCTGTGAGTGACTATGTGTGGTGCTTGACTTACTCAAAGGATGGGATGGAATATTTTTACAGCTATTTTGACACTTTTCCCTGTAATTGCCAGGACTGCTTTGTGTTCCCAGTACGGCCCTGTTGAGCAGGTCTCGAAATTGAACGGGCAGAGAAATAAGCATGAGCTAGGCTGAGGAACTGATTGAGGGGAATGGCTCAGGTGTGGTCTTGGGGTGGGACCTAGAGCTGTTTATTGTGCCTGCTGATCTCTTACCGACACCCCCATTACCCGCCGCGGCTTCCTTTATTTTCCCACCCCTTTATTCAGATCTGTTTGCTTTTAGTAGGAGGGACAGAAATACTGACAACTGGATACTTTGTGGCACTGCCACTGGACTGGTGTGATTTTAAAGTATCCCTCCTGTGAGTTTGGGGTACTTTGAGGGGTAAGGCTGGACTTCAGGCATTGCGCCGTTTAGTTCTGCCCCAGGGTTGCCCATATTAGTGGTTCCTTTTTGCAGGGAGTAGTCTGGCTGGACTCAGCCACGAGTGACCCCGTCTAAAGCTGGTGTAAATAAAGTCAGTGTTATGTTGTCCATGTATGCCACAGTGAGTTATGATATTGAATACATTCAACTAATAATCTGCAGTGTATTTATTGACTCTTAACTTTGTGTTTCTGATAATACGCAAGAAGGCACTCGTTCAAATGGCCATGTGCTCAAAATCTCATCAGGTGGTTACAGCTGTTTTGAATTGCCGCATGCACGGGCTACGCCAAGAGCATCGTCATTTTTTTTTACTAGGCAAGTTAATCAAGTGTGGAGAAAGATGAATGACACTCTCTAAATAATATGATTTGTTATTAGAATTGCAGAAGGGCCTCCAGAAGACTGCAAACCACAGAGTAATCAGCAGAAACGAGGTTTTCGAGTCACGGCTCCACTCGCCATCGCATCAGAAATAATAAATACGAAAAGAACAAATATATTGTTCCGTTGCCAAGAAAACTGTGTCACCAAATAGTTTGTGGCTGAGAAGCTGGCACTCTATCTACACGGGAAGCATGTTCTTTGTTTCGTTTCATCTAAATCTGCGTTCTCCAATTGTGCCAACTGCTGAATGGAAAATGCGCTAGGACAACTGCTTCGCTGCCTGGGAATTATTCAGATGAAAAATTGTTCGTGCGCAGAGTCAATCTCCTAAATCCACCACACTGTATTTCTGCATAAGAACACTGGGAACAGGGTTCCTCGTGAGTAAGGCGCCAAGGCCCATGTGACTGCTGAAACACATTTTAAAACTATTCCCACACACTTTGTATTGTTCTGTGAGAAGGTAACTGGACCAGGGATTTGAATTTGTTTCAAGAATATTGTAATGCGCATTTTATAAATTTGAGATCACAAAAAGAGACACGGTACATTTTGCCGTACTATCATGCACCAGCTGTGCAAACCAAAGCAAGAATGCTGTGCAGAGGGCGTCAATATGGCATCAATATGGCATCGACTTTTTAGAATGCAACACACCCTCTGCTTACCTCTTCTATCTTTTGAGTCTCCACGGATGGTGAGAGAAAGTGGAATGGGACAGTGTCAAACCTAAAGAAATTTGGGGCCCTGGGCACGGAACATTTCGGGGGCGCCATGTTCTGCTAATCCAAGCCTGTAAGATGCCAAGGAAACTTGCAGAAATGGGGCCACTCAAAAACATTTTAAATATGCCTGGCCCGTATAAGGATGAACATGCTTACTATTTCTATTGCCAATAAGTGAAAACCAACACAAAGTGTTTATAAAACTAAAAAGAAATATGCCTAGCCCAGAACCCCAAAAATCCTTAAAATGATCAGGAGCAAACAGAGACAGTGTTCGAGGTAGGCAAAGAGGAGGAAGGTTTGCATACAGAAATAGACAGAAGTGTCACAGAGAGTTCACTTTCTCTGGGGCCCCTTGGAAGGTGGGGCCCTAAGCAATTGCCCACTCTCCCCATCCTTTAAAACATTTCCAGAATGTCAGGGCGAGCCTTAGAGAGTAAATATTTTATGGAGTGTGAATAAGGGTTTCAGTGCCACTGATCCCGTATAAGCCTGTGAGTTACATTTCACTTCCTTTAAGGGTGAAGGTGAATACAAGGATAAAGACAGCCTCCAATGAGAGTCATCAGTTCAGGGTATGAAAGACAGCCTCCAATGAGAGTCAGTTAAAGGGGATGAAAGACAGCCTCCAATGAGAGTCAGTTGAGGGGTATGAAAGACAACCTCCAATGAGAGTCAGTTGAGGGGTATGAAAGACAGCCTCCAATGAGAGTCAGTTGAGGGGTATGAAAGACAGAATCCAATGAGAGTCAGTTGAGGGGTATGAAAGACAATCCAATGAGAGTCAGTTCAGGGTATGAAAGACAGCCTCCAATGAGAGTCAGTTGAGGGGTATGAAAGACAATCCAATGAGAGTCAGTTCAGGGTATGAAAGACAGAATCCAATGAGAGTCAGTTGAGGGGTATGAAAGACAATCCAATGAGAGTCAGTTGAGGGGTATGAAAGACAGCCTCCAATGAGAGTCAGTTCAGGGTATGAAAGACAGAATCCAATGAGAGTCAGTTGAGGGGTATGAAAGACAATCCAATGAGAGTCAGTTCAGGGTATGAAAGACAGCCTCCAACGAGAGTCAGTTGAGGGGTATGAAAGACAGCCTCCAATGAGAGTCAGTTGAGGGGTATGAAAGACAGAATCCAATGAGAGTCAGTTCAGGGTATGAAAGACAATTCAATGAGAGTCAGTTAAAGGGGATGAAAGACAGCCTCCAATGAGAGTCAGTTCAGGGTATGAAAGACAGCCTCCAATGAGAGTCAGTTGAGGGGTATGAAAGACAGAATCCAATGAGAGTCAGTTAAAGGGGATGAAAGACAGAATCCAATGAGAGTCAGTTCAGGGTATGAAAGACAGCCTCCAATGAGAGTCAGTTGAGGGGTATGAAAGACAGAATCCAATGAGAGTCAGTTAAAGGGGATGAAAGACAGCCTCCAATGAGAGTCAGTTGAGGGGTATGCTACAATAAAAGGAATTCAGTGAAAGCAAGGATAGTATAACTAGTTGGGCCCTCATAAATCGGAGAAAACAAAACTGCAATAAAATACTTCTAAACTTTTGAGTTTAGAACATTTTCTATTATTTGATAATTAATAGGAGCAAACATGCACACCTACGAAAATGAATGCATATTTTGGGTTAGGGATCCTCCGTTAAGGAAAGCCCAACAAGCCTTGTCAAGGCAGATACATGCGCATGTCTCTGTAAAATTGTTTGCGCATTTATATGAGTTCAGGTTTTTGTCTTTTCCTGTCCCCATCATTCAAGCAAGTTTGTGTCAGCAAGAATAGCAGAGGCAATGGCAAAGCGACGTTTGTGAACAATTACTTAGACTTTGAGCTGAAATATGACAGAAGGGAAAGCGAAGGCAATGCACAAAGGATGCATGCGCCATTTGTCAAAGATATTTTCTTCCTCGATCAGAATTCCCTTAGCTAATGCAGTTCCTTTGAACGGTTAATGACCGACTAGGCACCACTTAGGAGTTATTGCAAAATATATGTGCATGTATCAAGCCCCTGGGCTGTTAGCTTAATTTGCTTCCCATATATCACAAGCATTAATAAATTACACACGGAAAAAGGGCAATATTTAAACGTACATTCCATTTTTTAGACAAAGTATATTTGCTGGGGCTCTTTAGATTACGCTGCATTTTACAATTACAAAGATGTATAGTAGCATTTACTTGATCTTATTTCATTAATAAAATGTTATTGATAGTCTGTTTACCCTTTGGATCAATGTTTTTCTTTGTCTATATCTGTGTATTTCATGATGAGTTACTTTAGTCATTTTAAATGTGAATTTGCTTTTTAGCCTCCTAATCAGGACAGCACCTTCATAGAATAAGTAGCTGTGCAATATTCAGGTATTTTCTTAAATGTAACATTACAACCGATGAGGAGGAGGCACCGGGTACATCAGGGGTCATGGCATCCAGAGTGGCAGATGTGGCCAGAAGAAGGATGCTGATCGCTTAACAGAGATACTATTGGTCCTATATATAACACACTGCACCCACTGGGAACCGCAGTAATTTGGAACTGACAGGCACCTGCATTTACGCTCACAAACGCCTACACATTGTTGCCACCCAACGGTACCTGTACTGGGACCCATAGACACCTGCATTGCACTGACAAGCACTGGAACCTGAATGTTGGACTGGATGACAAGCACACCAGTAACAGTTAGATGACACGGACTCTGGAATGGGCAGATATAGGGACAGAAAAACGCTGGGAGAGAGATAAAGAGCGTAGGTAGAAGAGAGAGAAAGAAACTTGGCACAGAAAAAAATCTCAACCTAGACATAGGGACAGGGATCAATGGACACGGGGACAAGGGGACACAGGGACAAGGAGCTACAGGGACAATAGACGCTAGGAATCAATGAGAAGGGAATGAGACACTGGGTCAGGGAATTGGCGGCAAGGTAAAGTACCACTTGGACATGAAACCACTGGGAGGGCAAGGTAACAATGGGACAGTGAACCACTGGGAAGGTAGGGCATCACTGGGACAAGAAATCACTGGGAAAGTAAGGAACCAGTGGGACAGGGAACCACTGGGAAGGTAAAGTACTACTGGGACAGGGAACCACTAGGAAGGTACTACTGGGACAGAGTATCACTGGGAAGGTAAGGAACAACTGGGACAGAGAACCAATTGGGAAAGTAAAGTACCACTGAGGCAGGAAATCACTGGGAAGGTAAGGAACCAATGGGACAGGGAATCACTGGGAAGATAAGGAAACACTGGGAGAGGGAACCACAGGGAAGTAGGGAACCACTGGGACAGGGAACCACTGCAAAAGTAAGGGACCACTATGACAGGGGACCACTGGGAAGGTAAGGAACCACTGTGACAGGGATTCACTGGGAAAGGGGGGCCCTGGGAAAATGTGTCACTTGGAAGGCAGTGCCCAGGGACAGAGAACCACTCGAAAGGGACGGTCTTGGAACAGGGAGACACTGGAACTCAACACTGAGGCTGTGTGCCACAGCATCAGGGAAAAACTGGGATGGTGTGACACTGGGATATAGTAACTCAGACCTTGTGTATGTGAGAGTAATATCATGATCGTACACTTTAAGACACTTTAAGGCATGGAGACACAGGCAAAAAATACTAATTCACAAGCAGAAAGATGTATCAACTCTGGGACACTGGGTTAGGGACGCACTCAGACAAGTTAACTTTCTCATAACATAAGGACTCACGATTGTCGGATATGATGATAAGGAAATTAGGAATGTCAGACATGGCTGAAAGGACTGGAACCACAGATTTATGGGATTCATTTGGGGTCAGAGGAAGAATCTTGCGCAACATGAGCAGGAAATTAAAACATGTTGCTGCCATATGGTTGACATGTTTGTGAATAGAAGTTGATAATTCATGAGTTCCCCTAGGTTCCTGGCTGAGAAAACCAGTGTGGGGCAGAGGCCAAGTCCTGCAAACTATCAGACTAGAGACCAGGCTAATGGTTCTTGGCCAAAGAAAAGAGCCTCCATCTTGTCGCCATTATCTTTAAGCAATTGACACTCATTCAGCAACGTCTAACATGCAGGCTTAAAAAATATGTTTTGTGCGTCAAGAATGCTGAAGGAGGTGGAAAAAGAATCTGAGTGTTGTCTGCATATGAGTTGATGTCACAATCAAAACTCCTAACTGAATCCACGGGATGAAGGTGAATGTTGAATAAGGTGGGGCTAAGAGAGGACCCCTTCCGGACCCCATATTTCAATGGCATGGCAGAGGATGTGAAGGGGGCAAGATAGACTACAGAAGAATGGTCCGTGAGTAGAGAGTGTAGCCATTTTAAAGCCTGCTTTCCAATGCCAATGTTCTGAAGTCTCAAAATAAGGTTGTAAGATGGAGTCAAATGCTGCGGAGAGGAGTACCAAAGTGGCAGATCCACCCTGGCCCGGGATAAGTCTGATATCATCAGTGATCATAAGAAGAACTGATTCCATACTATGCGTAAGACAGAAACTGGACTGGGAAAAATCCAGGATAACTGAAGATTAAGGGCCTGATTTAGAGTTCGGCGGACAGGATACACCGTAGCAAAATGACAGATATCCTGCCCACGTATTACAAGTGTCACTGGATAAAATGCACTAGTAATACAGCGTATGGGATATCAATCACCTTTGTAATGGAGTAACCCATCCACCAAACTACAAATGAGGCCTTGAATTCCCTCTTCAAAATATTTGGAGGGTAGGGAAGGAGAGATATTAGCCGGAAATTTGAAAGTACAATAGAATCCATAGTGGACTTCTTCAAAAGTAGGAGAACCTGGGCAGTTTTCCAGGAACTAGGTCCAGATGTATTTTTGAGGGAGAGATTTACCATATGCATTAAGGTGGAAACAGTTTGCTCAATAAGGAGCTTATGAGTAAATGGTAACATGGATCAATGGGGGAGCCAGAAGTGATGGTGTCCATAAATGATTAAACCTGATCTTGGCCTAGATTTTCAAATTCTTCTAGGATATCTCTATTTGGGGCTGGACAGAATACCAAGTGCAGAGTGCAGTGTCTATTCTCATCATAGATATGAGAAATGTTCTCACGGCAACGTTTTTTTGGAGAAGAATGTTTTAATTTGGTTGAATTCGGAAGCATAGTATGAGCTATAGGCAGAAATAATAAGATTTTTATGACCAAAAAGTGAACATTTGCATAAAATTGTTTCTGAATATTTATACTCTCTCCTCCAGATTCATTCAAACATTTGCAAGAGCATTTAGCCTGCTTTAATTGATCATTTTAAATTGGTGCAGGAGGGTGCTTGAGATGGAGTGTGCAAAGTCTACAAAGAGCTATAGTATCAAGGGCTATTGTTATCCATGTATTGAATTCTGAGGCAAAGGAATTTATATATTTAGCTGTGGGCTGAAGTGCTGATATCATGACCTTTAGAAAGAGGTGTTTGAGTAACACTGGCCTATAGGTGGAAGTTCTGGATCGTTGTCAAAGGACTAGGAGTCATGATGTTGGTAAGTTGAGTGAGTTAAATAGGGATACACACAACAATCAGACCAAATAAATGGTAGTAGGGCTGACACTTGGAGTCAATTATGATTGATTAAAATAGATTCTAACATATGCCCTGCTCTGTGTGTGAGTGAATTAACTAACTGCTTGATCCTAAAACCCCCAGAGCTTCAAGCAGATTAGTTGTGTTAGGAAGATTATTGTTTTCCAGATGAAAGTTGAGATTTCAAATGACTGTAAACATATCTGTTTTAAGTACAAATGGGTATCAAATAAATCTAAAGAACCGAAGAGAGGGTGACCATGAACATTGACTTAGGCTGAGAGAAACCTGGTGTATAGATACTTTGAGAACAGTGAAAATAGATCTTAATATTGACGGTGAACTTCGTACAAACCTTTAAAGAAGAGAGTTTGCCATAAGTTATCGGTAGCAAGTGTGAATGTTCGGTATATAAGGTTGTTTGGATTTCATAAACTATCTAGATGACTAATACGAGCATATGGACATGTTTTTTGGAATTGGAATAATTCTTTTGAGTAGGGTGCTTGATCTCATTATATGGTTTGGTTGAATTGGTGCCATAGGACCGTCTTGATAATAAAAACATTCCTGGACTTCTATGTGCTTTGTTTAGGATATTTAGATTGACACTATGCAATGGCCATTTTGTGGCAGTAGAGGGATAGGTAATGCCCATTCATCCTATCATATTGACAATGATTTATACAACTTTTTATCAAGGTGTGGTGATATAAACTCTTATGATATAAGAGTGTTGATTCTAAAGGATGGACCTGATATGATACCTGGTTAATTATCTCTTGGCACTATTGGCTGAAGGTTTGCTATGCACTTGTAATGGGTGTCTCAAAGGCCTTGTTAAATACTGCTTCAATATTTTTAAAGCATAAATGTTACAAGATTGACCTGACATGATATGTGGGTAGGCTATGTGTTGACTGGACTTTGGTAAAGCAGGTTGTAGTTCACAGTGGCTAAATATATGGTATTTTGTTATTGTACAATTTGTGGTGACGTATGATCCAAATAATGGCAAAATATTTTTGGGTACAACAAATGGATGTAATAAGGTTTAGAATGGTAATTTTAAAATATTTTACAAAATAATATTTCAATAGATTTAGAATATGAATGTAATGAGATTGACTTGTTGCGATACGTAGCCAGATTATGAGTGGACTGGACTTTGCATAACAGGTTGGAGGTTCATGGTTGCTATTTGCATGCTATTTTGTTATCCCAAAATATGTGAAGTATGAGCCAAATCATTTTATATATTTTTTGGTATACTGTACTGGTTTAATAAGTACTAAAGGGATTGAATCTATATTTATTTAAGATAGTTTGAATGTTGGTTATCAATTTGAAATTGGATACGCTACTTTTCAAAGTGGCTTTAAAGCAGAATGGAAGTGACATAGGATGCCATTGAATTTAGAGAAACTATAAGAGGAGGTGCTTGAATCATTCTGTTCTCTTTGCGCAGTAAGCACGAAGTAATTGTCCCATTAAAGGTAAGACCGAAGAGGAGGAGGTATGTCTCCATATTTTGTGGGGAATGTCTTTTCAGGTAAAAGATGAGATTGTGTCGTATTAAGTGAAGCCAGCACTCATGTTGGGTTATCAGCATGAGAGGATTGATAGATGTAATAAGAAATTTGTAATCATTAGGGAGTTAAGGAAATTAGAAATGGACCTTTGATTCCCAAGGATTTTTATTATCATATACCTTATAGGAGATTTTTAGACATCATTTGGTCATACCAATGAGACATGAGCTAATGGATGGAACAGTAGAATCTAAGCTATGATATTTCCAGCAGAAATTAATTTAATTTTAGATGATAAAGGGAGTTAAAGGTGTGATTTTGTTTACTTGCTCTCCAGCAGTCTTCCTAGTATTATTTAATGTTCTGTGGTATCATGAAATTAAGGATGGGTGCAGACTTTTGCTGCTAAAATAGAAAGCTACCGGCACATGTGATTTTACTTTGAAGTTTAGGTAAGAATAGTATAGTCCAGTACTAGTTTAGAATTGCTTTCTGAAAGTTCATTATGATTAGAATGTAACGTTAATTCTTTCTTTGAAAATGTTTTTTACTATTATCTTTGAAGTTGCATCAATTGAAGGGATTTTGACTCAGAATTTTGAATTGATTGGTGAATTTTAGGAGATGTGAATAGGAGGTGTGTGTGTATTTATTTAATGCACAACATATTGTGGTTCTGAGGAACTTTCACTTTTATTAATTGCAACTATTTATATTGAAAAATAAACACTGCAATGAAGATATAAAAAAGCAATATCTAAACCCTCTTGTATCTAAAATTGGTGGCACATATTGATTATATAAACTGATGTTTATTTGCATATTAGATGATTGATAGGATAATAGAACAGTAAAGGTTTGGATTTTATTATCTTGATTTAATCTTGTACATTATACGATAATAATTATATGATCATGTTCCTTTAAATGTGATGAACTTTGATAAAGAGGTTATAATGCTAAATTTCAGTCATTGTTTGGGTTTGATGATAAATGATTTTGGATTGTATTCTTATTCAACTATGTACTGGGAGACGGTACTGAACTCTCACGAACGATATACACGAAAATGGCTTTAAAGCAGGGGTGCGTTCTTGCAGTTCCACATCTATATCTCAGACTTGTCATATGTTTTAAATTCCCAAAATGCTCCCCCACCAAAACATGGTGGTCTTCCTATGACACACATTCTGTACTCCAATAATTTGCTTCTACTGAGCCTGACACCCTTAGGGCTGCAGCATCCTTTAAACAATCTGTCCACCTACACAGAACAGAATAAATTTGAAGTAAACCTTACAAAAAACAAAGTAGTTAAATTCATTAAGAAAATTGGAACACCTGGCGCTTGGTCTATTCGCGGTTTCTGGATTGTGTGTACCTCACAGTACAAGTATCTCGAAGTGGTGTTTGATTCTAGAGGCTCCTTTATTTCACCAGCGAAGGCCATGAAGTTGAAGGCTGCCTTCCTAGCATCAGACTTTCTGCAGCTCGCAAAAACTATGCATGGTCCCGTTTTCTGATCCTTACAAAAGGTGATGGCAGAGAAGCTTTTACACACTATACTATATGGTTATGAAACTGTTGGAGAGAAGATGGCAAAATCCTTAGACCTACTAACTGCCCAGGCTCATCGGTCAACATTCAAACTTCCAAATCATATTAAGCAAGTACACCTGCGCCTTGAATTTGGTCTACGAAACACAGATGGGAGATTAAAAATGCTTACCTCAAGATGTGTTATGGTTTTTGCATGGCTGAAAACAACACTGTGTCAGCCCGGGTCTGACTGGAAATAAACACTCTCACCTCAAAGGCGGGATTAAACAACTATCTAAAAGATTCAATCCATTCTTTCCACATAATAAATCTATGGAAAATACTAGTTTCATCTAAAGAATTTAAAAGACACAATAATGGAATCACCAGGTCACTTTCTTTACACGGGGCTAAAGCAACCTTGGCAAAGAAAGCATACTCCTGGCAAGTTATCAATTCTTACAAGTTTTTAAAACCCCAGGCTTATTTCAACCATGGTTATCCATTTCATGTATGCATCTGCGTCTTGGGGTCCAGGTCCCTCTCTGGTCCAGAATAAATGAAGGTGATGAGTGCAGGCTTTGTAGGAAGGGAAAG
This sequence comes from Calotriton arnoldi, assembly GCA_963921515.1. NCBI lineage: Eukaryota > Metazoa > Chordata > Amphibia > Caudata > Salamandridae > Calotriton > Calotriton arnoldi. The sequence goes on along the minus strand of CAWUFW010008131.1, from coordinate 194,746 downwards.
GAGTCAATGATTCATGTCCTAAATGTCTGCCCAGCATTACTCCTTGAAAAGAAGGAAATTACTGAGGGGCCCCCTTATTCAACTAGGAATAAGAACTTGCAGACAAGCACTCATGCAAGGCCTCAACCCAGTACAAACATGCCTGAATATAAGGGTTGTCAAATTGGTACAGCTATTTGTGGTGAAAGTATGGCCTTCACCGGTGAGAGTAAGATCAAAACTAATATATGAAAATTATATATGAAATGAATTAGCTAGCCCATTGGAACCAGGTCACACTTTTAACATCTGTAGGAATGGCACAGTGTAATATTCTGCTGACATGATGTGAAAAGATTTTACCCTAAAACACCAACTGTTTTACTGCGCAGTTTTTATTGCAATGGTTTTAATGGATTTTCATGTGTAATGGTCTTAATTAACTATGCTCTTTATTAAGAAATCTGAATCTGAAATAATAAGTACTGTGGATATACTAACTTTCTATATAAACAGCTTGAGATTGTGTCTATTAATGATCTGCCATCTCCTCATTTTGAGTAATAAAATTCCTTAGATAAGAACTTGAATGTTAAATGTGCAAACAAAAGACAATGTTGGAATTTCTTAGATTAGGTCTACTAAATGTTAAGTAATAAAATGTGTAACTGTTTATGTTTTTAAATGATATTTGGGATAAGAAGTATATATTGGTTTCATATAAAGCAAAGGGAATGTGAGAGTACAGAATCTTAATTGTTTTGTATGTTGATTTTTTCTACCTATAATTTACTTTGCATTTTGATACTTTTATCCTACACTTTATTGTAGTGAAACATGATACAACTATGCATAAATGAGCTCTTAGAGGCAGCAGGACGCCACAAAACACATGGCGGCTCAGGTTCAAATTTGTATTGAACTGATCATGAGTAAGATCAGAAGAGGTCTCACTGTTTGATTGAAATGTTGGCTAAAACCCACGACCTTGGAATAACTGATCAGCATGTAATTGTGAAAAAACGTAATAATTTTTAATAAGAATAATGGAAACTGTTGGATCGAATTAGAAAGTGTTTTTATGTCACATTTGTAGTATATAAAATAGGGGTGGGCCGAACTCGTGGAGTTTTACTCTGCAGAATTCAGCGGAGTTATATAAAAACTTTGTGAGATTCTGTGGAGTTCCACCCACGCCTACTCTGCACGTGAAAGCATGGTCTTTTAATTGGTCTGAGATGCACGAATACACCAGAATATGCAGGGCCAAGTTTGTCTCGCGAGTCAAGTTCACCAGTGAGCAAAGTAAAAAAGGACACAAATGAGAAGCACCACCACGCTTTTGTCGTCTAATTTGGTGGTCATTTTGAAATTTAAACTTAATCTTGACAAACCAGAAGAGAAAATTATTTTCAATCAGTTAATGACCATGCCCTAATTTTGTGAGTATATGTTGCAAAATCTACGAAAAATGAATTATAACTTTTGAACGTTTAGATCAATGTTAGCCTTTGGTCGTCCTTTCTTAACTATAAAACATGTTTTCTGCATTGCAACAGTATTATGAACAGTATTGATATCGGGAAAACATGCAGGAAAACTGACCAGTTAATTACCATTTCCTTTACGACTGTTATTAACAAACCTAAAGAAGAGTGTGCTGGCGGATTCATAACATTTCCTGTTGATAGCATATGGTGCAGTGCAAAGTACTAAACCCCAATAGGGGAGCACAGTACTGATAACGCTGATCCTTATCTTATCTTTTCTAAGGATCTCCAGGTCGCCAGGATCTTTTTACCTGCTGAATAGTGTAAAGGGAAGAAAATCCTTTCAGTTATGCAATCATCTTAGAATCTAGTTTACCTTAAAAGACCACTGACTCCGAATTCAATTTTGTGGGTTTATTACCGCCAAGAATAACTGCACGTGCAAGCACCTCAACACGAGGTTAAAGAAATAGATGGGCACTAATACAAATAGCATCCTACGCAGGAGTCTCATCCGACTCAGGATGAGAAGAATCGTTAGCTCCAGAAGTATTAGACAAACAATAACAGCTCCAATCTCTATGTTATTCCTCATTTATCTAAATAAGCATAAACCATTGGCTGTCCCTACTCTATCAATTAGATGACATACCTACGTAACAAATTTCCCATGCAAGAGTAAAAGAAAAAGGTGTCAGCTGTGAAGTCTTCCTAAGAAGTACACTCACATAGCATATCGAGCTCGTTCTGAGATGCTCCTTCCTAATATTCCCCTCTGTCCTCTCTCCCTGATCTCCTCTACCTCTTCTCTACTCTCCACCCTCGGGGCACTGTCCCTAATACAAATCCCAAAAACAATTGAACACGCCCTTGTCACGCCTCTTCGGCCAGGTCTTCCTTCTCGTACTTTTCCATCTAAACTCTTACTTCATCCTGGACGGTTACGATGACCTTGAGTCCCAGGCACCTTCTCCGCTGAAAGTATCATCCCTACATTCCAGTGTACTCCCGTCTTCATGCCTCCCACCACCCTAACTCGTGAAACAAAGAGCCAGTGTTTTGCTAACGAGGCATATGTCCTTGCACCTGCAACAGAAGATACGTTTCAACAAACTTTTCCCCTCTACATGAGTTTACCAACTGTAACCAGAGAGCCTTTCCAAGAAAAACATTTCTTCCTGATAAATAAGCTAACATAAAAATGAATCAGGCCTTTCCTTTACGTATATGCAGTCAGGCCTTTATACAATTAAAACACACAATTATGATCACTTCTATAAGCATTAATCCATTACATTTCATATACGGAAAGTGAATTACACGTGCACTTAATATGGTACACGTTGACTACTGCATCTCGATTATACATAGCCTATTCCAATAATGCATCATTTTGAACGCGTTTCAGTTAAGCATTACATTTGCAAAATCATAATAGCACAACTACCCTTCTATTTTCTTTAATAATGCAATTTACGACTACATTATCTAACCATTCATTAATATACATAACTAGATATATGCGGGTACAGACTAACAGTGATTATGATGCACCCATACAATTTTTACGAGAGCATAGCGCTCTATCATTTCCCCCCTTTGATGACTCCTGTCATCACATCTTCTCAACTCCCTTGAAGAAAGAACCGACCTAAACAGAACTCGTTGCCATTCTCCCTGGTCTGTACTTCTCCAATCTCTTGAGTCTTTGATATTGACTGTCCTGTAGTCTAGCCATTCTCGTCTCATTTTCTCTCAGAGCTCTCTCAACCCTGCCTGCTCGATACCATTTGTATGCTTTGATCAGACCCCACAGACAAACCACACAAACCACCACAATAAGGAGAGGTCTCAGAATATAGCCAAGGAATCCCTTTTCCAAATTCTCAAACCAGCTCCCCACTTGACCAAATCCCTTGCCAACCTTTTCCCAGGCTCCCTCTTCAGTCAAATCCGCTATTTTCATGTGGATGGTAGTGATGTTACTTATATATTTCTCCAGATCCTTGCTGCGGTCTGGTATATAAGTACAGCACTCTTGAACCTTCAATAATTTACAGACTCCGCCCTCTTTTGCCAATAGGACATCCAAAGCAAGGCGATTCTGCAAAACCATTGTCCTTATCGACAACATCTCTCCCTCCACAAGTACCAACGACTTTCCTGTATTCATTGATAGTTCATCTATCACAGTCGCCAATCTCCGGATCTTCACATCATTCAAGATCACTCCCAAACTTGGTATCATTGCTCTAAAGATATCTCCCACTATGACCCCTGCACTCGCACCTCTTCTCACTCTTGAATGCTTTCCACCTTCCAAAAGTTCCAAATCCTCTGTATGGTAAATCTTTGGAAAGATTATCCCCAAGTAACACGTACCATACCAGTTTGCAGGCAGTCTCACATAAGCATTCCTTCCACACACGAAATACACCGAAGGTATCACTTGTACAGGGCCTTGGAGAAAATTCTTTGCTGCATCTGCCATGGTGAAAACATGGTCACACGTACTCTGTCCCACTGGAACCTTTTCATAGTAGGTCTGATAACGTCTCACACACAGCTTTCCCCTCTGCTCCTTGTCCAAGGCTATAGGACCATAACTTCCTTTTGTTCGGTGCAATCTTTCCTCCTCGGTCCAATCTACTGGACTATGCCCTGTGTCCCGTGTCTGTGTTAGTTTTCTATATCTATCTTCTACCTGATCTACAAACTTCTTTTCTACATCTGATAATGAGCACGTCAAGTTATGTCGGTGAGCATATGCTGTGTCCAGTTCCAAAGACGGTATGAAGAACTTCCTAAGTCTATCCTCTGACTTATAGTAATCGTACTTATTCAAATGTTTGTAAGCTGGGACTTCAGGAAGCACTGCATCGTAATTGGAAAAGAAATACTCAAACTGATCTCTTTCATAAAATATACTAAGCAACAGACTACATGAAATTCCATATGTCAGTGGAAGATGGTGATATCTAATACCCTCATCCACTGAAGCAGGCAACTGCATACACACATAACAATCCTTCGCATCCATCGCATCTACGTACTCATATAGCAGCTTGGCGTATGCATTAAGCTTAAAATCACTTCTAGACAAATCTACATGCAATCTACGACTTTCTTCTATCAGCAAAGCCTTGTCAGCTCCTATGTTTCCCTCTTTTTGGCTAGGTGTAGTAGGTGTAGGAGTCCCTGGCACCCCCTCCACTGCTAGCTCGTGTGGAACTGTATATGAGACTACAATTACTATGATTATAGAAACTATCACACCCCCTATAAGTATGCCTACAATCAATTTGGATCTACGATTTGGATCTCCAGCCTCCATGATCTCGAAAGTTCTCAAAAGTTCTTGGTTTCAGCAATGAGCACTCAAAAGTCTCTGTCTTCTCCACACGTGACTTGCTTAACCAACTCGAGCAACACTTCGAAACCTCTGGAAATCCCCTTTTTCAGCTACAGTCTTATTTACATAGTCCAGAAAAAGACTTCCCTAAGTTTTCGTTCCTCTTCGGTGGAAAGTCCCTAAGTTTATTCTTCTTCCACTTGGACCTAGGTTATCTTCTTCTTTAGACCTTTTATTTACAACAGGTTATATTTCATCCACAATAAGATCCTCTGCAAGCGCTTCTAAAACATGATACAAAAGTTCAAGGCGAAGAATTACCAATTCATGTGAAGACGGCTCAAATCCAAGAGACGGAAATTCGAGTTGATGCAAAACCAATTCTCGGACTTTACTCAGAAGCGGGGGATTCGGAACCGTGAGGGTCAGTATTCCTTCGACTTCGAGTCCTGGTATCAACAGCACCACCTTCAGCACCACGCTCGGGCTCTTGCTGACCACCTGCACAGACCTCAGCCTCCCGAGCTCACTAACCCCTGCATCAGTCACTGCGTAAGTCCACTCAGGGGTAGAGTATCTCTGGCAAGGTACCCTTGTTCTTTTCGACCTCCTCCGACCCTCTTGAGTCAGCTCTTCATCACTTGCTTCTGTTTTAGACGTTTCAGACACTGGAGCAAGATCTCTTTCAGGTTCCAACCTCAGATTCAGTCGCCTCTGTCGTTCAGGCCAAGCCTCCTCAATTCTGATCGTTCTTCCGCCTTCCCCTTCTATACCCTGTGCACCACTTCCTTCTTCTGCTGAATCTGACTCCACTCCACCCACTGCATCACCTCTGTCATCCAAGTCAGAGTCGAGGTTCTGGTTGTCGGAACCCCCTTCAGCTTGCTCTGGTGCACAACCAGCTGTGTCAGCGGCCCTCACAGCTTGACTTGTCCTCTCATGTGGCCCCGCCACATCATCTGGATTTTCATTTACGAGAGGAGCTGTTTCTCCTGAGGGTGCTGAAACTCTGCGGGTATGGGAAGCATGTACCCAGTTCGGCAATCCTCCACACTTCACTGCTGTGTTCGTTACCAGTATCGCCTGGTTCGGGCCTCGCCACCGAACATCCAGACAGCTCTTCCTCACGTGCTTTCGAACAAGCACCCAGTCGCCTGGACACAGGTCGTGGCACAGATCACTCGAGGCCGGAACAGCTGCAGCTTGTACCTGCTGGGACACAGAACGGACCACATCAGATAGTCCTTTACAGTAATCGAGAATCAAGTCATCAGTGATGTTTATCAAAGCTGTAGCTGGTACTGCTGGCAACCGCATTGCCCTTCCCATCAAGATTTCGTGAGGGGACAACCCAGTCCTCCTATCTGGGACACTTCGCATGCTCATCAGCACAAGTGGCAATGCGTCAGGCCACTTCAGAGACGTTGATGAACACATTTTTGCCATCCGGGCTTTCAAAGTCCCATTAACCTGCTCCACCATCCCAGAAGCCTCTGGTCGGTAACTGCAATGGAGTCTCTGATCAACATTCAATGCGGCACAAAGTAACTTCATGATTTCACTGTGGAAGTGTTTTCCTCTATCAGATTCCAAAGAGGTTGGAATCCCAAACCTCGGGATGAGTTCCCTCAACAATAACTTAGCCACTGTGAGAGTGTCACACCTGCGTGTTGGGTAAGCCTCCACCCACCGTGAGAATACACATACCAGCACCAAAATGTATCTCAACCCATTGCACTTAGGCATTTCCACGAAATCTAACTGTATCCTATTGAAGGGCCCTCCTGACCTCCCAATATGACTCAAGGTGACTACTGTTTTCTTTCCGGCATTCATCTGCTGACACGTAACACACCTCTGACAAACTGCTTCAGCAATCGCACGAAATCGTGGGTTATACCACGTTTGTCTAAACACACGCATCATTGCATCTCTACCAAGGTGTACCGGTCCATGTATTAGTCTCGCCATTGGGCTCAGCAGATTTTCTGGCAACACAGCTCTCCCATCACTGGAGACCCACACATCCACATCCCCTCTTTCACATCCTGCTTTGACCCATCCGTTCCGTTCCTGGTCTGAGACTTCATCCTGCAGTCGCTTGAGCTCCTCCCAAGTGTCTGCCATGGCCAACATCATGTTGAGCTCGGTTCTTTCTTGGCTCTCTCCTGTGTAACCCTCTGTAAATATGCATCCTTGTTCTGCACAGAAGCGGGCGACTTCGTCCGCATAATTATTTCCCAAAGACACAAAATCCTCCCCTTCACATGTGCGGTGCACTTGACAACTGCGATTTCCTTCGGATATTGTAATGCATCTAACAATTGTCTTACATGTTCTCCATTCCTAATGGGTGAGCCAGATGATGTCAAAAATCCCCTCTGGGACCATAACTGTCCGAAGTCATGAACCACACCAAACCCATACTGGCTGTCCGTGTAAATCGTGATTCGAATTTGATCAGCGGCCAAACAGGCACGAGTCAAAGCAATGATCTCAGCTACCTGCGCGGAGCGTACTCCTTCTAGGCAAGCAGCCTCAACCACCCCGGAAATGGTACATACAGCAAACGCTGCTCTTAGTTGGCCGACACTGTCTCTTAGACATGAACCATCGACAAAGAAAATTTCATCTGGGTCAGTCAGTGGTTCATCGACAATGTCAGGTCTCGGTTTGGTGCAGAGTTCAGTCACGTCAAGACAATCATGGTCCGCACAATCTTCATCATCTGCATTCGGTATGGGCATTAATGTCGCAGGGTTTAAGACGGAGCACCTTTTCAGAGTCACATTCTCTGCGGCAAGTATGACTTGCTCATACCTTGTTAACCTGTTATTCGTTAAGTGCTGAGTCTTAGTCCTGGTCATCAACAATTCAACCGAGTGTGGCACATATACAGTCAAAGGATGACCCATTACAATGCTTTCACATCTTTCAATGCTGACACCTGTTGCAGCAACGGATCTTAGACATCCGGGCAACGCAGAAGCTACTGGATCTAGAGTAGCTGAAAAGTAGGCAACTGGTCTACGGACACCTCCATGGTTCTGAGCTAAGACTGCTAATGCACAACCCTCCCTCTCACAACAGAACAGTGAAAAAGCCTTGTTGTAATCAGGCATTCCCAAAGCTGGGGCACTACACAACTCTTCTCTCAGTCTTAGGAATGACACCAAGCACTCCTCGTCCCATGGTACCGGATCACTCACATCCTTGTGCGTAAGTCTCTGTAAAGGCTTTGCTCTCAAGGAAAAATTGGGAATCCACTGACGACAATAGCCGACCATTCCCAAAAACATCCTGACTTCTCTCTGGGTGGTGGGCACTGCCATGTTCATTATCGCCTCTATTCGATCTGGTGACACCTTCCTCTTGCCTTTTTCTAATCTGTGACCTAAGTACTGTACCTCATTTAGGCAGTACTGCAACTTGTTTGGAGACACCTTGTGCCCGTTCTCTGCTAAATGGTTCAATAGGGCTACCGTGTCTATCCTGCAAGCATCTTCCGTTTCTGAGGCGACAAGCAGATCGTCTATGTACTGCACGAGAACTGAGTTCTGCGGCAATACAAGACTCTCAAGATTCTTCTTCAAGATCTGATTAAAGATCGATGGACTTTCTGTATACCCTTGAGGGATACGACACCATGTTAACACACGATTTTCCAGCCGGAACGCAAAAAGAAATTGGCTTTCCTCATGGAGCGGTATCGAGAAGAATGCTTGGCACAAATCAATGACAGTAAACCACTCGGCTTCACATGGGATCTGAAACAGTATCACTGATGGATTCGGTGCCACTGGACAACATGGAATAACTATCGTGTTGACCTTTCGCAGGTCTTGCACGATCCTGAATTTCCTGCTCGGTTTCTGTAGTCCCATAATAGGTGAATTACATGGGCTACCTCTGATCTCCTTCAGAATGCCTTGCTTGATCATAGACTCGATTACAGGTTTAATTCCTGCGATCGTTTCAGGCAACAGATTGTACTGGGGCATTCTAGGGAATTCAGCATTCTGTTTCACCTGGATCTGCACAGGTTCAACCCCCTTGATTAGTCCTATCTCTTCTCCGGTGAAGTCCCACACCTCGGGTGACACGTTGTCTCTCAAATCCGGTGGAAGTTCTTCCACGGTCACCATTGGATACAAGTCTATACACAGATGCTGATTAGCAACTTTAAAGGTAGCATCATCATCCCTCGTCTGAACCTCCACTCCCCTGGGTGTGCAATAAATAGTGCAGTTCAATTTACATAACAGATCTCTTCCCAGAAGACAAACTGGACTCGTATCTCACACCACAAACTGATGTCTAGTTTGGAAGGAACCTATCCTCACTGGAATCGGTTCGGTCAATGGGCTGTTTATTCTTTTGTTCGCCACTCCAACAACTTGGATCGATTGTCCCGAGAGGGGTAGGTTGGGGACTACTGCTGATCTTACAGTAGACCGGGTAGCACCAGTGTCAACCAAAAGTGTGGTAGGATGACCATCAATGTCTGCCTCCACAAAAGGTCCTCTCTGGTCTACCTCCAAGACTGCTCCAAGTGTGCAGTCTTCCTCCCCCTCAGGCACCGTCAGGATAACGGGTCTGGACTGTACTCATCATACCCTTCGAAAAGGGGCATCTGCTGGTAAGTCCGTATTCCCTGCGAGATCCTTGGTGGCTGGGGGACCGATACTTGTGGGTTATACGTCCCCCTTTCATCGATCTGGGCCTCATCACAGTGTTGACTACCTCCGGCACAGGTGCCTGAACCACTTCTACCTCCTGCTGCACTTGGTTGGCTGGGTTCAAGGGGCACTCGCGCTTCCAATGTCCGATCTGGTGACAAAGATGACACGCAGTGGTCTTTTTCAGTGTCACCACATCCACCCCCGTCTTGGGATCGATGGGTTTCCCCTTTCCCTGACCTTGCCCATTCTGGTTCCCTTGGTAATTTCCTTGTCTTCTTCCCAGGGTCCCTCCACTAGGCTGGACCTGAGCTGTCTGCATCTGAACGAGCATCAGTTTGTCCTTTAGCTTCCGATGCTTCGAGTCCACTTCATCGCTACAGTACCTCGCATACCGCAAGATTTCATCTACCGGCTTGTTCTGCCAACAGATCAAATGGTGCTGTATCATGAGGCTGACCTCTGATCTCAATCCTAAAACAAACTTTGAGACAAACTGTCCCATATCCTTGGGGTCTAAGGCATCTAATCCGCTATACTGTTTAAAAGCTTGCAAGAGTCTTTCATAATATTCATGCACTGTCTCCTTGGGTTCCTGCACAGTTCGATCTATCTTAACCCAATCGATATCTTGAGGCGAAATCTTCAGCTTCAACCATGTAATCACTTGCTCAAATTTTTTCATGACAATGGGTGACGGACCATTTGTGACAGCATCCCTTTCAGGTTCAAAGGTCGGCCACTCAACTGCGATTTTACAAGCTGTCCACAAATCTCCCGGCACCACTATGTCAAACAAGGTGTTCAAATCAGTCCACAGCACCTTCGAGATTTTAACAAACCGCTCAACCTGTTTGTACCACTCTACGGGTTTTCCCTCAGCCGAGGAAAGTCATTTGTAAACGCAGCCAAGTCACCTCTACTCCACGGCACATGCACGTACCCTCCGTTCTGTACTTCCCGTAAAGGAAAGTTCCCGACGCCCGTCGCTCCTCCCCCGGAGGCGGCGTTTCTCCTACAATTTTCTTTGCCATTTTTTTCTTTGACCACCTTTCTTCCCATTTGTCCAACAAATTCCATATACGCATCCCTACAATCAGATCTTTAGTATGCGTCCTTAATCCTGTGATCCTTTTCTCCTCCAATTCCTGATCACTATATTGCAACCTATGCGGTCCTTGCAACGTTTTTGTTTTATTCAAATCCACCTCATATCTCCTAGCCAATGCTGTCAATTTCTCATGTGCGATCCTTGCTTTACGAGTCACATCTTTTGCTATGAAAAGCAGCTCATCTGGCCCATAAATCTCTATTCTCTCCAAAGGCAGGCTCCCACTAATCATTTCGTCTACCTCCGCTTTTAGTTTTACTACGTCTAGCAACCTTGCCTGTACTGCACTCTTCAGTATTTCTTGGCAAGCTGCGCCATTCCGCTCATCATAGTCACTACTTTGTTCTTGTGACTTGTTCTCTTCTATCGTATTCCTGGAACTTGGTCTACTTTCTAAAATTTCTCGTTCCCTATCGCCTGGCATTCTATCACTTTGGTTCCTTACTGATGGTGTCCACATCCTCAAAGCTGACTTGGACTCGAATAAAGACCTTGGTCTGACTGGTCTCTCATCCTCCTGCCTAAAAGAGGAGTCTGCGGTGGCTGGTAACGGCGTGCTTGTTTCTAAGGGCTTCGGGAAGTGAACCACTTGTACTCCTAAGCCCTTCCCTCCAGCACTGGTCCCCTCTCCCCCTGTCGTCTGCATTGGACTTCCTTCACTTATTCGGTCTGGGTCATATACCGATACTATAGGACCAATGGTAACAGGTACCGTCAAGGAGTCCGGTAACCGCATATTCCCAATGGAAGGCTGGGTTCCCGCTCCCTCTGTACCTGTGGAAATGTTTCCCACTACCATCATGTTAGTCTGATTCCGTAACTCGCCAGTTTCTACTGCTGAAGCTGATTTTCCCTCTTCTGAATCTGGATTAAATGGAGGTGGTCTCTCTGCTAGCAACCTATCTAACAGGCTGTCATCTGTATCACTGTCGTCTTCTTCAGCCCTCCTCTTCTTTGCTTCTCCTACATTTATCAACAGTGGAAACAGCCTATCCCCTTCAATAGTTTCCACTCTCCACCTTTTCTCCAATGCATCCCATCTCGCATCTTGAAATGCCCTGATCGATTTCTTCACCCTTTCCTGACTTTTGTCTCTTTTCCTGTCATACGCTGCCCTAATCCATGCGTGTAGTGCCTCAAACTGTGTTGGTCTAGGCAGTGGTCGTAAAGAAGCCATTATAGTTTTTAGCTGGTACAACACTTCCAACCTGAAAGTGCCATAGCGTGGGAAAGTCAATTCTCCTTCTCCTTCCGTCATTTTATGCCAGTTCTCAAGCCAAATTATAGTATGCAATCCTACATTCTTAGCCATATAATGTGCTGGCGTATACTCGGGAGGGGCTTCTTCTCCACCCCGAGTAACCACATGTCTATCACCTCTGCAAAGTTCTCGTAAAACTTTAAAACATTTCATGATGAAGCAGATTTCCGTTCACGCACAAGTTTTTTGTTTTACTTCTTGATTTCAATCCACCAATGCCAGCGCGGCTCACACCAACCAACCTATCGCAGCGCGGCACTTGTCTGACGTCACTCTTCCTCCGCTCGCAGCAGTTCCCCTCCTTACTAATTCTCTCATCCTCGTTCGCACGTGTCCCAATCACACTCTGAAGCAATTGTCCGTCCTACCAAACAACTACCTCTCTGACTGTCGGTCCACCAATGACCGATCAGCCTCTCGAAATTGTTGACCTCAATCTGGCAACTGTCTGTCCGCGAAACGACCGGAAAGTCACCTCTGACACAATCGATAGGATTCAACCGCTCAATTTCTGCACACAACAACCTACGACCAGCGTCGGTTATTCACACACTCACACATGTGCTCCCTATCTTCAGTGGGTTGATCAACGACGTCTCATGACCCCCACAACCTCTGGTCAACAATCTCAGCTCTGGGTGTCTTCTACACCACAATAATCAAATCTCTCGGTCCCGCGCGCGCTCACGGTCCGATCCTCAATCACACGACTCTCATTCCAACTCCGCAAGACATCACACAACAATTAAACACCGCAATCTAACAAGCGTCACCCTGTTCATACTCACTCTACCACGAACTGCTACTTCCGCCGCACCGTCACTCTCCGTCAGTTTTCAGCGACCGCCGACGTCCTCCTCCTACGATCCACTGGATCACCATCACTCGGGCTCTATGGGGCAACTAATCCCTTATCCTAATCTAGATCTCCCCTTACTATCAGAGGAAACCATCCTACTCTGCTACCAACTGATAACGCTGATCCTTATCTTATCTTTTCTAAGGATCTCCAGGTCGCCAGGATCTTTTTACCTGCTGAATAGTGTAAAGGGAAGAAAATCCTTTCAGTTATGCAATCATCTTAGAATCTAGTTTACCTTAAAAGACCACTGACTCCGAATTCAATTTTGTGGGTTTATTACCGCCAAGAATAACTGCACGTGCAAGCACCTCAACACGAGGTTAAAGAAATAGATGGGCACTAATACAAATAGCATCCTACGCAGGAGTCTCATCCGACTCAGGATGAGAAGAATCGTTAGCTCCAGAAGTATTAGACAAGCAATAACAGCTCCAATCTCTATGTTATTCCTCATTTATCTAAATAAGCATAAACCATTGGCTGTCCCTACTCTATCAATTAGATGACATACCTACGTAACAAATTTCCCAGGCAAGAGTAAAAGAAAAAGGTGTCAGCTGTGAAGTCTTCCTAAGAAGTACACTCACATAGCATATCGAGCTCGTTCTGAGATGCTCCTTCCTAATAATCCCCTCTGTCCTCTCTCCCTGATCTCCTCTACCTCTTCTCTACTCTCCACCCTCGGGGCACTGTCCCTAATACAAATCCCAAAAACAATTGAACACGCCCTTGTCACGCCTCTTCGGCCAGGTCTTCCTTCTCGTACTTTTCCAGTGAAACTCTTACTTCATCCTGGACGGTTACGATGACCTTGAGTCCCAGGCACCTTTTCCGCTGAAAGTATCATCCCTACATTCGAGTGTACTCCCGTCTTCATGCCTCCCACCACCCTAACTCGTGAAACAAAGAGCCAGTGTTTTGCTAACGAGGCATATGTCCTTGCACCTGCAACAGAAGATACGTTTCAACAAACTTTTCCCCTTTACATGAGTTTACCAACTGTACCCAGAGAGCCTTTCCAAGAAAAACATTTCTTCCTGCTAAATAAGCTAACATAAAAATGAATCAGGCCTTTCCTTTACGTATATGCAGTCAGGCCTTTATACAATTAAAACACACAATTATGATCACTTCTATAAGCATTAATCCATTACATTTCATATACGGAAAGTGAACTACACGTGCACTTAATATGGTACACGTTGACTACTGCATCTCGATTATACATAGCCTATTCCAATAATGCATCATTTTGAACGTGTTTCAGTTAAGCATTACATTTGCAAAATCATAATAGCACAACTACCTTTCTATTTGCTCTAATAATGCAATTTACAACTACATTATCTAACCATTCATTAATATACATAACTAGATATATGCGGGTACAGACTAACAGTGATTATGATGCACCCATACAATTTTTACGAGAGCATAGCGCTCTATCAGTACTAAACATATATTTGAGGTAGGGTGTTTACAACGCACTCTCCCCCCATAACACTTACTGCCAATCTACCCCGCTACAAAGTCGTCCAACTGGAAACCGCTAATTCTTCGGAGTTGCAAAAAAGCTTGTCCACTTCTTGTTTTGCAGATTCCCCGTCTTAGCTGGCATTTTTAGAAGGCTGTCTGAATTTGTTTTCCTGTGGTGTAGAAACAAAATAAAAGTTGAAACACCTCCATGCTTAGGCTGTCTCTTAAATAGGGTCTAGCTGCATAGGCTTCTGCATCAAGCCTCTACCCTCTTCTAAATAGTGCCTCATAGCATGTCTCTGTGCCTCTGACAGCATTCCTTGCATCTCTTAAAGGGGCAGAGAAGTTGCAACCCGATTCTTTCCACCGACGGTAGTCTAGCAGGGCTAAATAACTTCCTAACACAAGTTCAAATTGTTCTGAGCACTTCTCCACTTTCTGGCAATGAGGCAATCCTGCCTCAGCCTTAAGCACACACACTTTGCACTGGTTCCCGAGGTGAGGCAGAGGCTAGATAAGAAGGGCCACATGAGTGTGTGCTCATCAGAATAGATAAATCAGTGTACTCCAACTTGTCCTAACCCCCTAGCAGTGCCTGGCTCCGGACCGGTTGCAGGCACCTCTCTGGCGGAGGCAGAAATGCTTTTTAAAGCAGGAGGGAGGGTGCCATTTGAGATTAACTGCACTTGGCACCTGAGGTAACTTTTAGGACAGGCACAAATTCCTGCCTAAACGGACACACCCCTCCATAAATTGTCTTTGTCTTAAAGCGATAGCGCGTAACCCTTTTGGACACAAATAGAGCCCATGCAGTGATCAATTAAGTCTGTGTGCTTAAGGAGGGGGGAGGGAGTCAGGGGAGGTGAGCACATAAATAGTGCTGATTAATTCCATCAGCGGAGCAACCAAATGTATTAGTAATTCCACAGCATTAGAGTAATGCAAAATTACTAAATTCCTCCAAATCTGCTGGCGGAATTAAAAATTCCACCCACCCCTAATATAAAACCATTTCTGTATTTGAATGGGTTAAGGTGATTTTATTTATTTGTGTAATAAAAGATAAACAAATATCATCTTGGACTTGTCAGAAGAATTTGCTATTGTTTGTTCTATGTGGGATGGACCTATCTGAATGAATTTTGTTAAAACAGTTATTCCCCTTCTTTGAATCTGGAAATAGGAGCTCTGCAATGCCTTGACAAAAATGGGTGTGACGTCTTGGGCAGGAGGAGTGATATGGGAGCTTCTGAAAAGAAGGCAGATGAGCCAAATTCTAATGAAAAGAGCAAGGTATCTGCAGAAGTGTCATTTAAAGGACAATGCCGGAAATAGAGGTGCAGAAATTAATGGCACAACCATGTTCTCTTTTATCGTGCAGGACACACTTTAGCCACATTTGTTTAGTTGTTTTCTACTGCACTCTTCTGCAGAGACCCCAGTGCGAGAAGCAATGCTCCTAGTTGAAACTTGCGCACATAAGGACACTTTCCTCAGACATATCCACATTTTTTCTGCACAAACAATTGCCAAACAGCAATAAAACACTAGGTGGCCTGCAAAACCAGCACACATGAACACAAACTTTTTGTTGCTAAAAACAAGCAATGCACATGCAAATAGTGAATGATGTTCATACCAAAAGAATAAAGTAGTGAACTTTGGAATACTGTACTTTTGGTGAATGACAAGAACATTGCTTAGAATTTTTTTTTGCTAAAAGTATAGTCAAGTCAAAAAATGTGGGGGACAGAATACAGAAAGTAAAAATATAATTTTTTAAAATATGGATGTATATAATACTGTTTACTTTAATATAGTTGAATTAAATAACTTAAAAAAATTAAATAATATAAGTTAGTTATTTTAATTTTAGTTATTATTATAATAGTACCTGTTCCGGGGGGGGGGCCCATTCCCCTAAGGTAGGGTCTAGGTAGCCCAAAGGGCAGTATGCTGTGTCATTAAAAGGTAGGACAACATGTTCTGGTAGTGAAAAACTCCCAAATTCGCCTTTCACTAATGTGAGGCCTACCCCTCCTATAGGTTACCATTGGAGATTCCTTTTTACATCTAATAAGCTGTGATACCCAATTGGAAGGAGGTAGAGCTGTCATGTTTAGTACCTATGTATTGAAATAATAAATCCTCTTTACTGGCAAAGTCGAATTTATCATTACAATTTTTAAAATGCTTAATTTATGCAGATGGCATTTTTCTGCTCATAGCCCTGTGTGCCTGCAACATGTCTTCAATATACGTCTGGGGTGGGTGACGGCTGGGCTTTGTGCATTCCCTCTACACAGCCACACACAATGGGAGCTTAGCTGTGACTTAATGGACCATCCTGGTAGGATGGAAGGGACGAGCTGGGAACAGCCTCACAATTACATATGAATAGGCTGTCTCCAATCCCGAAAGAAAGGGCTGAATCCCCCCCTGTAATGAGGCTGGAGCCAGTCAGGAAGGGAGGACCTCTGTGCACTCCAAAGCCCTTCTTTGAAGTCTCCCCTACTTCAAAGTAACCACTGGGTATAAGAACTGGACTTCTGACCCTACCACTTCAGTACACTTCTGGATCTGTGAAGATTCTGCCAGGTAGAAGGACTGCTGTGCTGCTGAACGACTGCCACTCTGATGCACTGCTGCTCTGGAAGAACTGCTTTCTTGCTAGACTGACCTGATGCCTGCTGCCCCTCTGGCCTGACAGAGAAGGACTGGACCTTCATCACTTGAACCCAGAGTGACTCCAAGGGCTTGCTGGCCTACCTCCTGATTAAAGTCTAAGGGAGATAAAAGACTTCCAACTCACCTGCCTCAACATCTGGCTTTCAGCCATCTGTGAGTCTGCCCTGCCAAGTGGTGCCAACCTAGTCCTGGGCCTTTGGAAGTGGGTCTCAAGTGCTGCTCCAGCAGAATCCACACATTGCTGTTGACGCCATGGTCAGAACCTGTGAATCTCAGCCACTACGGACGCATTACTGCCCCTGTAAGGATCGACACAGACGCATCCAGCCATTGTGAGGATCAAGACCGATGCATCATCGCTGTGCTGCGCATCATCCCCTTTGCGGACACATTGTCACCTTTGCGAGGCTTGGAACTGACGCGCCACCTTCCCTGTGTGGACCGTCATCAATGCATCGCTTCACCTGAACCCCGCATCTCATCTTCGACGACAATACAACCAAGGTACTTTTCGGCGGGCCAAGTCTTGTTATATGGCCATTAGGGTCATTCTTGACAATGCTAAGTTAGCATGAGCTTTGCTGCCATGATGCTGCTTTTGCGCACGTTACTACATGACTTTATTTTGCAAGACTCTATTTATGCCTTTCACATGAGAACTGTCTGCTTTTCACGTTCTCTGCTAAGTTCCTGGAGTTTAGTCTGAACATGATGTGCAAGGTCGATAAACAATGCCCCTTGTTATTCTGTTCTGGTCAGTCCCTATCACCTAGACATAACATGCTAAACACAGCTGCACTGCTGGAGACTCGTGCTTTGATATTATGGGGATGCATGTTGTTTTAACACAAACTTGGAGAGAGCGCTTTCCATGGAGAAGAGCTATGCTGTTCCTATGATGTAAATCTTACATCTAGGCTTTAAGGTATGGGGTCTGCTGACAAAGCCCAGAGATCTTCTCTTTTATAATAAACTTCTTCCAGTCAAGGGGAGGGTGGTTAGGCCTTTTTCCACTGTCTTTATATAATGACATCCCCCTTTGTACTCTATGGAATTTTTCTGATTTCTGACGGCGGTGAATGCTGTCAAGTCACGGCTCTCAGGAGCCAGATTGTGACTGTAGAAACCATTGGATATGTCCAGTGTAGTTTTTTTTTTTTTACGAACAAAGTTGTTCACCAGCGCAGAGCTGTGTGTGTTTTTCACTGCAAACGTGCGACAATGACTATTCAAATTTCAGTAATCCAACACAATGCAATATGAACCGTCAGGTTTCGATACCATAAAAAGAGGATTATTAATCGGTGATGTACATGATTCAATCACTCCCTGATATTCCAACTGTGTTAGAATGTCACAAACGTGTGCCTTGGCTTCACGTTTGATTGGATATTGCGGTTGCGGCTGTGGCGTAGACCGTAAAGGTATCTCATGTGCCGGTGAATCTATATCCCAGCCTACCTGATTATGGTACACCGCTGGGGCAAGGGCCAAAGCCCACTCAGCTGCTAAAGCCTTTGCATGCTCCTCAGGGACGTAACGCGAAAAACTCGGAAGTATCACGTCCTCCCCTTTAGAAGCGGCTTACACAAATGGTGGAGGCCAATCTGCCTCCGCCAACAGAATGTCGTACGAGGATGTTAGATTCTCCCAGAAAACCGCTCTGATTGGACGCTGCACATCACCTTCAATTTGGAAAATAATCTCATAGAGTCTATCTGGGGGGGGGCAACCCGGGTATCTGCTGTTTCCACAGTTATGAATGTATCAGTTGCTGTCGCCTCCAGACAGGGACGCAGTGGCTCCCGCACTATGGTAACTTCCGCTACGCTGTCGAGCAGAGTCACTGCCCATGTACAGTCCAGGAGTCGCGTTCTCACCGTCTGAGGCATACCTCGCTGTTAAAGCAGCAACTTTTTTCATCTGATACGGGGGTCGAAAACGAGGCAGGTCCTCTTGTTTGGCTTTAACGTCAAACTGTTGAGGTTGATCTCGTCCCTGTTGACTAGTTGGACCTTTGCCACGATCCTGGCGCTCCCCTCCACCGACGTGAGAGTCCGATGTGTCCTGTAAAGAACGAGGAGAGCGCTGATCAGGGACTTGAAATCTATCAGGAGTCTTAATTTTAGAGCGGTGTCGCAAGTCATAAGTACGCTCAGAAGACTCAGGTGTCGGTGAACTAGCACGCAAACCTTGCTTCTGCTGTTGCTGCCCCTGTTTTTTATTTTTCAGTTCTTTTTAGGAAAGAACGGGTGCCCGTCCTTATCAGGTTGGGCCTTTTGTGTTTGAGATTGTGTCTGCGTTTGAGTAAAAGGCTTGACTCCCAGACTATTGCGGCCAATAGTTTTATAAGCCTTTGCAATAATCTTCAGTAATTCGCGTGGCTTATCTGCGTCTGCTACAGCCTCCAAGCGGTTAGCCACTTGTAAGCTCACAGCATCACCCTTGACATTAGCAAGGATCATATCAGCAACCACGTCGAACACCCCCACCAGTCTCATCCCTAATTCCAGAGCCGCTTCGGCTCCGTGTTCATCCTGAACACGTTTTATCACGGAAGGGAGTACGGTCATGGAGGGAGTGCCGCAACACTTCGAATATACCGATGCAAACACCTTGCCCCAGGTGTTACAATCAGCCAATTCGGGAATCAAGTCTTTAGGCAAACTTATGGTTAAGATCCTGTGTTTCTCCACAGGAGTGGTATTCGGAAAAACAGCTTTGATTTGTCCAAATTTTTCAGCAAGCCAATAAGGTAACTCATCCTTATTTTGTGGACGCTTGCCCATTACAGAATTAACCATAAGAGGACTGATGGTTACACCACCAGGTCCAGCTGGTTGCGTAGCAACGCCAGGTGGTCCCACCTGAAAGTTGCGCGACATGAACTGTATGACAGCTCGATGTACACGTATCAAAGAAGTATGTAATACGCGGAGCTCTGCAATCATTGCAGTTGTAGCGTAACGTGGGTGTGGGGTATACCCAGCCAAAACGGGCCATGTGGCCCCCTCTATTGATAAAGGGCCTAAACGGACCGACGTTATTGGGCGAGGAAGGGCACCATTAAACCAAATTTGGTGTTGCCAAGCCGTGAGCGGAACCTCAAGAGTTCTATATGGTCTATATTCCCGCGGAATCGCAGTGGTAGTATACTTGTGAAACAAATTGTCTGTTCCATCGACTGCTGGGAAGGTGACCCAAGAATAAAATACCTCAAAGCAGAAATCTTGATCCACCTCTACAACAAAGATAACGTCAACACCTGCATCAGGTACTCCGTATTGAGTTAAATAAGCCCTGAGCGGTGCGTGGTTAGGAGCTGTTATGGCAACCGCCATAATGAAGAAGAGAGAATAACAACCTAAGCGTGGCAGTGCAACAAAGGGTTAGAAGAAAAGAAAGACCTTTTAAAATTCAAGCTTGAAAAACCTATAGTATATCACAATATAGGAGGCGACACTGTCACAACTGTCTCCGGAAACAGAAGTGAGGGGATTGTGTACAAGCACAAGCACTACTCAAGAGCCTCGCAGATAAGAACCAGACCAAATGTTGGCGGTGAATTTCGGGAGGACATACTTTCCCGATTATGACCAGCGTATCAAGCCGCTTTATGCGCTGATACAACCAACATATTCTTCTGCCAGCTGGCTTCCAGAACATACCTCTATCCTACAATCTTTGCAATCTGACATGCTTGCAACTAACTACTTGTTGACGCGTGATAACACCATGAACCTGGTGATACGTATAATACCTGGGAAGGTGGGTTTCACTTACTTGACATTCAATGAGGGGGACACAGTACCTATAGCATACAAATCACATTTGTACACTGCAGCTGTAATGCGTTTTTCCAATGTTGAAAAACTTTTAACGGCGGGCCAAATGGCGATTTTGAAAGAACGCTCACTGGCGCAAGATAAACGCATTCTTATGGTCACGCCCTTCCCTGCTTTGGAGGCCATGACTAAGGCAAGTGTACCTAACTCTAAGGCATTACATCCCCGTTGGATACAATGGGCTACGCCTTTGACATCATCTGATGTCACGTTTATCTTTGACCCTGCACTTCAGACATAGGAGTTTCTACAGTATGAACATGTTCACCCTCCTCCGTTGTCATTGCTTCCTTTACATGAGTACAAATTTATCATTTACACCGATGGCTCGGCTCAACCGGCCACCGGCTCTAAACACGCTTATTCTGCGGCTTGCGCATTGTTGCTGGTTCCATTGTCAATGGAGACTTTAAGTCTTCCATAGTGCATACTCAAGCGCCTGGGGACTGTATGGCACAATTGGCGGAGCTGCGTGCTCTTGTTCTTGCTCTCGAGTTTGCAGATCCTAATGTGAATACTCTTATTGTGTGCGATTCTTACTACTGTGTTCAGTCTTTTAATGACAACTTATTCTTTTGGTCACTTTTGGGACTCTAAAGGCAGCGCAATTAAGCATAATATGCTTTGGGTTCGAGTGGCAGACCTTAAACAACGTCTGCCCCTCACACATGTTATATATACTCTTGGCCATCAGAGTGTGGGAGTACATGCTCTTGGTAATTCTTTGGCTGACGAAGCGGACAAATCTGCAGTAGCCACGTGTTCCATAGCAGCAGTTACAAGGTCCATGACTAAAATAGATAATGATATTCTGGCAGCGGTAGCTGATACAAGGGATGGAACTGCTTATCCTCAGGGTTTCCCTTTGAAATACTCTTATCATATTTCTTGGTTTCCCTTCGAAATACTCTTATCATATTTCTCCCGAACAAGTTCCTTACGCTTCTATCCATCTGTTGGGGACGGTTGATTCCCAACATGGACCGCAGACTTGCTTTGATCAGGGCCACACACAAGGGCATGGCTTCTGCACATGCCAGGGTGTCTGCGACAGTCTCGATTTTACAGCAACGTTATTGGTGGCGCGGTTTTTATAAACAAACCAGTAATTATGTGCTTTCTTGTGACATTTGTCAACAAATCAAACCATCTACGGTGTCGCGCCCACCACAGACACAGCTATGTATTTCTAATCAACCATTTGGCTGTGTATATCTTGATCACTGCGGTCAGTTCTCTTCTGATACTGCATATAAATACATTTTAGTTGCAGTCGATTCGTGCACTAGATTCCTTTGGGTTTGGCCACAAGGCAGTGCTGACGCTCGAAATTTCATTAGGGATTTTCATGTCTTTGTCGGGATGTTTGCCTGTGGCACCTTCCACTCTGACCAAGGTCCAGCGTTCGCCTCTAAGGCGTACAAGGACGCGATGAAGTCAATGGGGTGCTGGTGCAGTTTTCGTCTCCATACAGGCCTGAGGGCAATTCAATTGTGGAGCGGATGAACTGTGACTTAAAGCAATTCTTGACAGCTAGAGTCTTAGGTACTGGCAGGAACTGGCTGGCCCACTTGTATGGTGTTCAACGTGCACTCAATAATCTCCCTAGAAGATCTCTGGGTGGGCGGACCCCATTATGAAATGCTCTTTGGCATTAAAATGTTTGTGCCAGACCTTGATGGTCTAGACGTTGTGGCAGCAGCCACAACCTTTGACATAGATAATCATTCTACTGTGTTACAGGATCTACAAAAGACCTGTGACAGCTATGCAACTGAACATTTACCCTCTTCCAATGATGCAGCACTGCTGATTCTGGTTGCCGGCTGGCTTCCCAAGATTGGAGATCTGGTACGAGAAAAGCTTGAGAACAAAAAAGAATTTGGTCCCTCATTTCGTGCACCAGTTCCAGTACTTGGATTGAAGGGTACACGTACAGTCATTTTACCGCCTTTACCTGGTTGCAAAGACGCCTTTAAAACCTGCCCAGTTCAGGGACTCACTGTCTCTTTTCCTGGCACCTTTGTGCCAGGTTGTCAACACCTCTTTTACTACTGCTGTGGTCCCTGTGGCGTGGAAACAGGCGAGGGTATCTCCTATTCTTAAGAAACCCTCACTTGACCCGGCACAGCTGGAAAATTTTCGGCCAATATCCTTCCTTCCTTGGGTAGCTAAGATTGCAGAGGCCCATGTCAACAACACTTTAATGAAATATCTTAACACCAATAACATCTTGGATCCTTCTCAAAATGGTTTCCGCTCTGGTCACAGTACAGAGACGGCTCTTCTGGCGGTGACAGAACATCTGCGGACCATTCTCGATTCCGGTCATACAGCGGCACTGATTCTACTTGATCTGAGTGCCGCATTTGACACGGTTTCGCATGAGATTCTGCTACAGCGTCTGGAGGATGCCGGGGTTGTGGGCCTAGCACTAGAATGGTTCAGATCATTCCTGAGTGAGAGATCTTTTCGAGTGTCGGCCCCGTTTCTTTCCCAGGCTCATTCCATCGGTCAGGGGTACCCCAGGGCTCTGCACTGAGCCCCGCACTGTTCAATCTATATGTTCAGCCTCTTGCAACGGTGGCTAGGAATATGGGCCTCACCATGGTCTCGTATGCAGATGATACACAGCTGGTGGTGGCCCTTTCCGATGGTTCCATTCAGGACGCTTCTAGGTTTAGGAGCGGCCTGGCCGCCGTTGCAGAGTGGATGACCTTAAACTGTCTGCAGTTGAACGCTATTAAAACAGAGGTACTGCTGGTGGGGATGGACAGGAGCCTCTGGAGTGAGCAATGGTGGCCGAATGTACTTGGCAGTACCCCCAGCCCTAAGTTGGTGGTCAAGAACCTGGGGGTATGGATGGATTCTACCCTTAGCTTTCAAGAGCATACCAAAAAGATTGCGGGTACTTGCTTTGGCCTCTTGCGGGGACTTAGGCCTCTGTTGAGGTTCTTTGATCCACCTACGCGTCAGCTGATTGTTCAATCAGCCATTTTGTCCAGACTAGACTATGCTAGTTCGCTCCTTTTGGGGGTTAATCAGGCTGAGGTAATGCGACTGCAGCGTGTTCAAAACGCTGCCGCCAGAGCCCTATTGGGGCCTCCCACGTAACTGTCCCTCTACTGGTGTCATCCGGAGGTTACATTGGCTCCCAGTGGCCAAGCGGATTCAATTTAAGGCTCTCTGCTTATCTTTTAAGATCTTGAAACTTGCTTCGCCCAGCCTCCTGGCTAACTTATTAGCCCCGTACGCCCCCACTCGCCTGCTGCGATCCCTGGGGCAGCATTTGGTAATTGTCCCCCGTGTGAAGCGCCTTCGGGCCGGGGGTCGATCTTTCCGTTACTTGGCTGCCAAGCTATGGAATTCTTTGCCTCCTCAGATCCGCAGCCTGGATCGCATGTTGGACTTCAGGAAAGCAATTAAAACTTTCCTTTTTCCCTCTGTTTAGTCCTTCTTGCCCTTCTGCATTTTCCTTATGCCTATCTGCTCTGTTCTTGGCCCTTTTCCTTCTGACGCTGGCAGCGCCGGGACGCCTCTTTGCTGGGGCAGCTGTGCGCTATATAAACTCAGATAACATAACATAACAACAGATAGATCTCAGTGAACAATGTCACGTTACACCGTCTGGCCGATTCTGAATAGTTTTGTGCAACGCTATCTCTTTGAATCCGGTCGCCTCAACCTCTATGACTACAGCCTGTAACAGTGAGACTGAGATGGAAACTGCTATTGACCTATCACCTGTTTTGCCTCCAGCCTCTTCCACCGTAGATGTCGAGTATACATATCCCACAGATGAGTCTAACAGGGAAGTGCCGAGCAATCCTCAACACCATCATGCTGATACCTCTCACCTGCCTTTAATACCGAGGGGTGAAAACGGATATTTCGGGGACCATACCAGCTTCTCTTATGACTCATCCTCCTCGTCTTCTAGTTTGGCTGTTACACCAACTAAATTAAGTATTTTCATCTCTTGGTTCAAAAAGACATACCTGGTCCCCCCATGGACCTACATTTGGTTGGTGCTTATCCTACTCTTCCTCTTCATGTCGATTGGATTTGTAACAGTATTCTTCTTACTCATCCATGGCCATTATTTGCCAGAACGCTCTGCTGTGAACTTGGTCGATGAAATCCTGGCCCCACATACATCGTCCCACATCATGAAACGTGATCAGACTCTTGTGAACATTTCAGCATTCCCGGTTGCAGATGGCATCGTTTGGGATAAAGTAGCTTTCAAAATTCACGGCCCGACGGAGGTGCTCAGGGTGCCATATGTGTTTCGCGTCTCATTAGGAGATGTGGTAACACGGGACATACATTCTGATGATTGGGATGTGCAAGCAGTACGTTCATTGTTTTCGGATTTAAAATATTATGCTGCTTTTGATGCTGAAGATTTGTATTTAAATTCTGCCAATTATGCTGATCTTTTCTGTTATCAACACTATGGGCATCTTTTTTTGCATAAGACAAACGCTTTAAGACCGGTTTTTAATCACACTCAATGGGAACATTGTCCATAAAGGGGAGTTCAAAAATTCTTAGAAATAAGTTCACATATTTTACAGATTATAACACGTCCAATCAGGAATCCTATTTCTTTAAACTACAATTGTCATCTGTCTCTAAATTTATCCTGACACACACTAAATTGATTTGCTCCAACTCTTTTAGGACTAAATTGGCTACACAGGGTTATGATCACTGGAAAGAGACTATTGATTTAAAGTCAATCTGGGGCACAAAGCCTTGGCAGGTTCAGGAAACTGAGGCTCTGCATCGTGCCTGTCTAATTCCGGCTCAAATTGTATTTTTGAATGATACCGTCTATCAAACCACGTGCTTTGGCTTGGCAACTGTAAAAAATTTGAATATCCCGTCTATTCCGTCTTTAGCAGAATATGACAATTGGGGTGCCCAAACAAATTATACTATCGATGCATTTCGGGCTTTGTTTCAAAATGGCACCTTTAATGTCTCGGAGATTGATTCATCCGGTTGGTTGGTGTGGCAAACAAATTCTAATGCATGTCAATTGCGTTTTTAAAATGTAACACCTGGTTTCACACAGACTAGCCTGGACCCTCGTTATCCACGTTCACATTCGGCCACCACATACTCGGTGGGTAAATTATTCCATCAATGGTTGGAACATTCCACCCTATCATCAGTGAAACAACACCTGTCGCTCTTGTCGAGTGACATCAATTTAGCTGATTTTATCTTAGGACCCAGGGTTCCCAGACCTAAAAGGTTTATATATGCAGCTTACAATGAATATTGGAAACTTTCGCAGATGGAAGCAGCCTTTCGTCTGCGCCAAATTGATCAAGCCAATTTAGAAAAAGTTCTTGCTGTGGTCGACAATAGCATCAATACACTTTCTTCACACATTTATACATTGGATAACATTGTTTCTTCTGTTATTGATATTGTTCAGAATGATGTAGCTGTGTTATATCATGGTCAAAATCAATTACGATCAGTTATGCAGTTTGCATGGCCGTTACAGACCCTTAAAATGGGGAAGGTCCCTTGGGATTATTTGAATGCTTCTGCTCTGTTTTTACCATTTAATCTCACTGATAAACAGCGCTTTATGTCCATGAAAGATGCTACATACAAGCTATTGCACATTGAACAATTGGAGCCCTTGCCATTCTCTGTGGCGGAGACGGACTCAGTGGTTTGGTTAATTCATGGGGTTATTTCTCTCCCATTCTCACTGTTTCAATTTAAATCTTGCATGCAACATTTTCCAATTGGCCGCTTCCAACCCCTGGGTAGTGCGTTTTTGCATGAATTATGGTCCCTACCTTTCGCTTACAGATGTCAACGGGAAGATAAGGAGGTATTCCTAACAGGGGAGGACTGCGATTCCACAGTAGGACATTCCCTAGTTTGTAAACACGTTCAATCAATCAATCAATCACTGCATTTATAGAGCGCGCTACTCACCCGGGAGGGTCTCAAGGCGCTGGGGGAGGGGGTAAGTTACTGCTCGAACAGCCAGGTCTTGAGCTGCTTCCTGAAGGAGAGATGGTCCTGGGTTCGCCGAAGGTGAGTGGGGAGGGAGTTCCAGGTCTTGGCTGCCAGGTAGGAGAAGGATCTTCCTCCGGCGGTGGCTCTGCGGATGCGTGGTACGGTGGCGAGGGCGTGGCTGGTTGATCGTAGCTGGCGGGTGGGCGTGTAGAAGGTCATGCGGTCGTTGAGGTACTTGGGGCCCAGGTCGTGGAGGGCCTTGTGTGCGTGGGTGAGGAGTCTGAACGTGATTCTCTTGCTGACGGGGAGCCAGTGCAGGTCTTTCAGGTGTCCGGTGATGTGGCTGTGCCGGGGATGTCCAGGATGAGTCGTGCGGAGGCGTTCTGGATGCGCTGGAGTCTTTTTGAAGTTTGGCTGTGGTTCCGGCGTAGAGGGTGTTCCCATAGTCCAGTCGGCTGGTGACGAGTGCCTGGGTGACGGTCTTCCTGGTTTCAGTGGGGATCCATCTGAAGATCTTGCGGAGCATGCGCAGGGTGTTGAAGCACGAAGATGAGACGGCGTTGACTTGTCTGGTCATCGACAGGGAGGAGTCCAGGATGAAGCCCAGGTTGCGTGCGTGGTCCGTTGGCTTGGGCGCGGTGCCCAGGGCCGGGGGCCACCAAGAGTCGTCCCAGGCGGAGGGTGATGAGCCCAGGATGAGGACTTCCGTCTTGTCTGAGTTCAGTTTAAGGCGGCTGTTCCTCATCCAGTCGGCGACGTCTCTCATCCCGTCGTGTAGGTTGGCTCTGGCGGTGGTGGGGTCGTTGGTGAGGGAGAGGATCAGCTGGGTGTCGTCGGCGTAGGAGATGATGTTGAGGTTGTGTTGGCGTGCGATGGCTGCGAGGGGGCTCATGTAGACGTTGAAGAGGGTTGGACTGAGTGAAGATCCTTGTGGAACGCCGCAGATGACTTCGGTGGCCTCGGATCTGAACGGGGGGAGGCGGACTCTCTGGGTTCTTCCGGCGAGGAACGAGATGATCCATTCCAGTGCTTTCTCTCGGTTGCACTGCGCATGTAATGTATCAGCGCCTAATCTTGCTTGTTTTTTTAAAGGAACTCCAGTACCATCAATAATTCCCGCTTTTACCCTACTCACTAACAGCAGTTATCTTATTTTGAACAACCAGGACTGCTGTGGTTTACGGGCAGGAGTCCCGTATTTGGTAACTGTTTCACAACGTGTCACTTATAGCAATGTGCTTTTTCCGCCCCCGCATGGGAATGCAGATAGTTCCATTTGGTCTTCCATTCCGACTTTGAAAACAGATTTCAACAAATTGAGCAGGCTCAAAGCGCTATTGTTCCAGCAAGAAGTAGCTCTCACTTCAGACGATATTTGGAGTAATACCTGCTTTTATACATTCTATTTTTTCCAGCGTCTTCGGAGGATTCCCTTTATTGCTAGCGTTAGCTGGTGGAATCCTGCTTCTTCTGTTGCTGCTGCTCAATGGCTGCTCATCATTAGCAACGCTTGGCATGAGTTATGGATTAACTTTTCGCTTTGCCTACTTTACTTGCGTGCAACCAGTTTTCTACTGTCGACGGTGCCCCTTCTATTGGGCTATGGATTTATGCCTCTCCAATACGTCATGTCCAGTCCCGGATTTTATCCAGTTGATGGGTCCCTTAGAGGCCAATGACCAGGCTTGTTCTGGGGATGGCCGTATGGCGCGTGCAGCAGCACTTGGAGTATTGGCTAAATGGGATATCTGTGCGGCTGCACAGAACCTCTTGCATCAGAGTTTCATCGAATATCACACAAGTTGTCCGGTTATGCTTTAGGAAGCATCAGATTATGAAGAGCATGTTTGTTCCTTCGACCTACTTGATTGGATGGCATCCCTTTTTTCTACTAACAATAGAGATGCTCTTTTGGAGGGGATTGAATTCTTAAGTTCACGTACTTTGATGGATTTACCACCCCCTTCATCATAACATTTTCCTGGAGACGCCACACCTTTACTTTTCAACCATAAAAGAAGATAATTTGGGGGGGGGGAAGGTGGGACTTTTCCAATTTGTTTTTTTTCAGATGCCTTTGAACTCTGCATGGCTTTTGAACTCTGTTTTTGTCCTTTGTCTATGTCCTATGACGTTACCAGGGGGAGGGTGTTATATGGCCATTAGGATCATTCTCGACATTGCTAAGTTAGCATGAGCTTTGCTGCCATGATGCTGCTTTTGCGCACGTTACTACATGACTTTATTTTGCAAGACTCTATTTATGCCTTTCACATGAGAACTGTCTGCTTTTCACGTTCTCTGCTAAGTTCCTGGAGTTTAGTCTGAACACGATGTGCAAGGTCGATAAACAATGCCGCTTGTTATTCTGTTCTGGTCAGTCCCTCGCACCTAGACATAACATGCTAAACACAGCTGTTCTGCTGGAGACTCGTGCTTTGATATTACAGTGATGCATGTTGTTTTAACACACACTTGGAGAGAGCACTTTCCATGGAGAAGAGCTATGATGTTCCTATGATGTAAATCTTACATCTAGGCTTTAAGGTATGGAGTCTGCTGACAAAGCCCAGAGATCTTCTCTTTTATAATAAACTTCTTCCAGTCAAGGGGAGGGTGGTTAGGCCTTATAGTCCTTTTTCCACTGTCTTTATATAATGACATTCCCCTTTGTACTCTATGGAATTGTAACAATGCTAATTGTTCTGAGTTTATGCATTTTGCTGCTGCTAGTGGCTCGTATACTGTATTATAGAGCACGATAGTTAAAATAAACATTTTGAACTATTACAGTGACTCTGCCAATCCTTATCTGTGGACAAGTACGAGTGAGCGAGCAAAAGGGTATGTCTTGCTAACGCGATTCCTGAGAGAGTCGGCAGTGTTGTGTTCTGGGTTGTCTAATCATTTGTGGCTTCTTGATTTTGGAAGAGAACGAATGAGACACTACAGCTAGTCTGTTTTGGGATTTTGGGCACTAAGGTGGTAGGTTGGTACACCCCTATACACCGAGGTCCTGTTTTCCTGCGCATAGTTCTGTGTAGGTGTAGAATCCCCGCAACAGTCTGGTCCTTGTACCCGATCTGCACTCCATCATCGTCGGTCTGAACTTTTGGATTTGACCCAGTCTAGGGTGACCAGATAGCCCCGGTTGGTGCTTTATGCTTTTAAGCACTAACATTCCAGTTGATTCTTTAAAAATTCATAACTCTGGTTCTTGTTATTGGATTTTTGTTTTTTTGGTCTTGTTTTGCTCATCAAATTAAGCTCTGTTTTCCTAGCCAGGTGTGGTATATCTTTTTGTGTGACGTTTCATACTGTTTTACTGTTTGAACAAATACTTTACATGTTGCATCTTAAGTCAAGCCTGACTGCTCTGTGCCAAGCTATCGTGGTGAGCACAGGTTAATTTAGTGTGTGTTTTTGACTTACCCTTACCAGGATTGTGGTTCCTACTTTGAATGGGTGCATTCCTCTGCCAACCAGAAACCCAATTTCTAACATCAGCCAGTGTATTAAATGTATCCATGGCAGCAGGTGCACTTTGAGTCTTTCCTGGCTGGTAGGGCACAAGGCCTTGGCCCCCTTACATATATTTATAGTTCCCAGTTTGTTTCCACTGTCTACTATGGTGCAGGAGACTGGAGTTATATCCCTTCTTACCCCTTACAGAACCGTATCTGCAGGTGCTTCCTGAATCAACCCCCCTCTAGCCCTCACTTTATTTGCCATGGTGAGTTGTTGTGCCCTACTTGGAGGACCGCATTAAGTTAACCACAATTTTATTGTGGGTTTCTATATGGGTCAAACCTGAGGCTAGTTTGAAAAGGGATATTATCAAAGACTGTGTTCAGTTAGATAAGGGTTTAACAATCCCCTGGAAAGCTTATATTGAAGCATCCTCAAAAGATCTTGGCCGCCCGGAACTGTTCCATTCGTCATTACATATCTACCTAGAGAAGAGGCTAGGGCTCAGGGAGAGCACTGAATGTCGCAAAACCACTGTACTCACCCTGAAAATTTAAAAATAAATTTAGACATGGAACTCTACCTCCCTTGGAAAATGGGTTGATGGAAAAGGTCACTTCTGTTCCTCTTTAGGACAGGCAGTTCATCATTTGCTTTGTTTTCCCAGTGGGTTTTACCAATGATTATCCTAACAGTGCCTGTCCTTGTGACCATATCTCGGAGCAAACCCTACTTTACTTTATTTTCTTTTGTAAATTTTAGTTGATTTTTGCTGAGCATATCTTGGTATTGTTTCTTAAGAAGTGATGTTTCGCTCAATGTATGGCCGCCCCTATATTTTTGCAAACACTACGTACAGAGGAGGTCTGTTACCGGATTGGTAAATTTCTGAAACTAGTTGTTGTCCTCTCCAAGAAAAGTATGATTAATTGATTTTAGTGTAATGAACTTCCGCTTTGTTTCATGGATTGTTATGCTATTTGTTTTCTTCTATGAATCATGAAGAATCATTTTATTTGTTATATCTTATTGTAATGATATTTTTATTTTGCTTTTATGCACATCTTCGGTATGTGAATAAAGATTTTATTTATTTAATTGAATCATTTTATGTATTATTATAAGAAAATTAGTTTTTCACTTTTAGTACAGTTTGTACATTTTAATATATAAATATCATTTTTTAAATGTATTTAATAGTTTATAATTTAGACATGGGTTTTGAGTTTGTAGGTGAATAAGGTGGAAAGCTTTTTAAATTATAAATTACTCTTTTTTTACTTTAAATTAACTTGTATGCTAATTAAATATTTAATTGGTAAATTACTATGTAAATGTTTTCATTTATTAATTGTTACTTTAATTATTTAGGTTATGTTGTGATTTTTGGTGTGTAATGTTAACTTGCCATAGTTTAATTAGTAATTTATAATTTAGTAGCTGGTTGTTGGGTTTGTAAGGTAATAGGATGGGAATTAATTTTAAATTATAAAAAAACAATATGTATTTTTAATGGTCATCATATATTTAATTTGTAAAAAGATATGTAAATTATTTATTTGATTATTATTTTAATTATTTAAGTGTTTTTTTAATGTGCCATTTTATTTTTCTATATTTTAATGACTCATTTAAAATGTAGTTATGGTTGTTGGGTTTGTAGAGTGATAAGGTGGAAAGTTATTTAATAAATAAATTTCTTGGTATTTTTCCAATACATTCTTTTATGTTAGTTGGGTATTCAATTGGTAATTAATTCTGTGAATTATTTAACTGATTATTTGTTATGTCAAATATTTGATGTACTTTAAATAGTCGTTTATTCATTGCTAAGTGTATTTAATAATACCCTATTTTAAAATTTTGTTTTATTTTATTACTATCTTAATGTTAATAGTTTTTTATTTATGTTTTTCTTAGGCAATAGGGAAGGAAGTGTATTTAAATATGTTTTTATTTTATATTGGCTAAAGTATTATTGTATTATTTCACTTACAATTGCATTTAATTTTTGTTCCATCATGCATATATTTATTTATTTTTACTATGCTTTAAAAGTTTATGTTGTTTGGTATTCAAATGTTTCGTTAAAAAGGACTAAGAATCAGAATAATATAGCTAACCCATTCTAAGTTCAACACTTTCCCTACTGTTGCTTAGATTGGAGAAGGAATAGTAAATCTAAACCCTCCACCGTCCGACACTTTCCCTGACTTTGCTTACATTGAAATGGGTATTGTAAATATAATCCCTCTAAAGTCCAACACTTTCCCAGCTGATGCTTAGACTAGGGTATGAACAGCAAATTTAACCCCTACAAAGTCCAAAACTTCCCCCAATATTGCTTACGTTGGAGTGTGAATTGTTAACCTCACCACTCCAAAGCCCAGCACTTCCCCTACTCTTGCTTAGATTGGAGTGGTAATAGTAACACCATCTGCCTAGGAAGTGACATCTGCACAGGAAGTGATATCACAATACCTCAACAACAGAATCTCCTTCCACGCCCCCAAGAGAAACCTCCGCTCAGCCGACCTCTCCCTAGCCGCCGTCCTACGCTATCACAGGACCAGAGCCGGCGGAAGATCTTTCTCCTACCTAGCAGCCAAGTCCTGGAACAAACTCCCTCTCCATCTCTGACGGAGCCCGACACTGCACCAGTTCAAGAAGGACCTCAAGACCTGGCTCTTCGACTGACCCCACCGGAGCTGCGCACTCCCTCCCCCAGTGCCTTGAGACCCTCACATGTGAGTAGTGCGCTTCACAAATCCTGGTTGATTGATATCACTTGATTTCCCATCGTCCATCTACACTGAAAGTGACATCACTCGATTTCCCACCATCCATAAGCACGGGAAGTGACATGACTAGTTTCCCACCAAAACTGTCTTTAAAAAGACAAAGGCAAGCAAGAGGACTCATTTCCATCATCCATCTGCACAGGATGTGGCATCTGCACAGGAAGTGACATAACTGGATTTCCCATCATCCAGTAGGTGCACAGGAAGTGATATTACCCCCGACTAATTAAATGGCTGCCACAGCATGGATGCGCAGTGGAAGCACAGCCAGGAACCCAGGTCCTCCCCATCCAGCTACTACCATGCTGTGACCTTCTGTGCCTTTAAACCTGCCCACTGCTTCCCACTCTGCTGCCTTGCCACACCACACAACACAGAGGAAGCATTCACCTGTGCTTCCTGCATGTTTTCTTGCACTTGCCCACACCCAACACTCACCGCAGTAGCACTATCCAACACTCATCTCTTTCACACTCACACACTCCTGCAACCACTCACACAACACTCCACACTTGCATGCATGCCCCTCAACACCCGCTCACTCACCAAATACACCACAGAGATCTGGGACCTGTTGCATGACAATGCCCCAGACCTACTTTTCCTCATGGAAATCTGGCTGAACCCTGCATCAGCACCTGACATCGCCACAGCCATCACCCTTGTGGACAAGACACCCAGTACCCGGATCAAGTTCAATGCCTGCATAACGGAAATCGCCCATTGGTAGAAGACCAACTGGCTAAAGGTAAACACCAACAAGACCGAAATCATGATCTTCAGGAAGAGCACATCACTGTGCAACTTTACCTGTTGGCCAAAAGAGCTAGGACTGACACCCACACCCAACACCGATGCCAAGAACCCTAGGATGATCATTGACAGAAAACTTCACTTGTCTGCCTCATGCTTCAATACACTGAAGATGCTGAGATAGATTTTCAAATAGCTCTCAATCAGCACACTGAAAACAGTCATGCATGACCTGGTCACAAGCAAGCTGGACTACAGGAACACCCTCTATGCCGGGATCAACAAAAACTTAACAGAAGGCTGCAGACCATTCAGAATTCAGCAATCATCAAAAACAAAGGTTACCCCCTACAAAATACTTTATGGTCCGGGATGAGGGGGAGAAAACACAAATTAAATAGAAAAAAATCCCATTTGACCTGTTTTGCTTCTTGTGTGCCTCACAAGTGCTGATAGTTCTGATCCACAACAGAAATAATACTACAGTATCATTTAACAAATTATATTTATTCATTTTGTCTTATATTTTATCATACTCCTTGAGCTCAGTAAACACATAAAAAGTCTACATGTACATTTTGACAATTCATTCCATGAACTGCAGCAATAACCTATTTTTAACAACAAAGAAAAATAGTTTTGTATTATAATTAAAATCAAAGATACCCCAACAAGACAATTCACACAAACAAAAAAGTTAACTTAAATTTGATTTCAGCATTAAGTTGGGTGTAATGTAGCAATTAAGTTGATACATTGGAGTACTAGGTTTTATAGTCCCAAATGGAATTTAGCACTTAGAACGTGGGCTAGTAAATCTTCCTGTTAGTCAATAGGGCCACCAGCCTTGCTAGTGTGAAAATGACAATTTCGAGATTTCACTGTCAGGACATGTAAAGTATAAAAGAAACATGTCCTTCTCTTTAATATTTAGCACCCTACCTTGTGGGCTAATAAGGCTTTCCCTAGGGGTGACTTATGAATATTAAAAAGTCCGCACCAGTCAGAGCCCGGAGGAGGCTGGGCTAGGCCCCCTCCCTTGGCTGTTCTAATGGGGCTCAGACTGCCAAGGTACTTACATCATGGTTTAAGGAAGATGTGTCTTACCCTCATTGAGTTACCTTATTAGCTCTCGTTACTTGTCTTGAGGCCTTAAGACAGCTTGCTATACTTCATCGGGCTGCATATTAGCTGGTTTGCCTTATTGCATATAATTATCATATGTTCCTTGCTCTACTTATTAGCAGAGTTAGGCAATATTTGTATCTTTGCATCTTTTGAAGGTAACCCAGCAATATTTAGTCTCAATAATGGGCAAACGGAAAGACGTAATGCTGGGTACTGCTAAACATTCTAAAAGTTCAACTAAAAGCCGATAACTGCACATTGAAGGAGATCAGCCTTCTGCTAGAGGAAGTGGAGTTACTTATCGGCCCAGGCACCTGCCCCAAGCATAACCAGTGACAAATGAAAATCGCCCCAATAAAGCCGCCAATCTGGGTGCCATTTCCAAGTCAACAGCCCCCTGGGACGCCAAAGTCACTGCTGGGTCGGCTTCTAAGTGTAATTGTCGGGCCTCAAGTATACAAAGCTACTTCAAAGGCCATTCTAGCAAAACTAAAGTTAACGACCCACAATCAATCCAAGTAGCACCTATATCAGATACAACTAGTGTCTTGAGTGAGCAGAATTTGGTAACATGTTCATACTCGGTACTGTGTAATAATTGTTTTCTTCCCCTTGTTGAACAAACACAGCCTGTACCCCAACAAATCTCAATTGAAGTGCTTCATCTAGTAAAACCTGTGCTGCCTACTGCAGTAAATGAACCAGCGCACCTAGTGCAACAGCTTGCAGAAATGAGGTGGGGGGACTCAAAACCATGTTAGCGCAACTTTTAGCTTTGATAAACTAATTAACTCATGACAAAAGAACTGCTAGTGGCAGTGTAATGAGCACCACACAAAGCTCAGAGAAGCAGCCTCAGAGCAGGGATCACAAATTCCTGGAGTCTGGTAAACCCCCCTTTTAAAAAACTATTGGCCTATGCCCAAACATTCAGAGATTTAAATAGGGTGGGGGAACAGGACACTTTTAAGCCAGTACAGGCAGCACCTTTTACAGGTTTTACATGCCCCACGCCCTTCCACCTGATCACAAGGAAGAATTTGGTCACATAAAGAGTCCTCTAGTACCTCCTAAACATACTATCCTGAAACAGGGTTCATTTGCTTTACTAATTAGATGCTCAATATTTATGGTCAGTGTTCCCAAATGTACCCAAACCCAACACAAAGGAGAAGAGGATTCACTAATAAATAAATCTATCCATTGGCTTTGCAAGGTGAGAGGTTACCTGTACATCATCACAGTGGGCATCTTGGGAGCCAACAGGCATTCTCAAATGGGATCTAAATACGACACTCTAGTTGATCCTTCCCTGTAGGGAACTAGTAGAGAACCTAGTGGCGTTTGATTTGCAGACCTCTACCCTGTTCAATACAAATATTTGTCTCAAATATAAGCCCCAGGAGCGTAATGAGCCTAAAGATCGGTTTATCCCCTCCCTCAATCTAGCTGCAGAATCACCCACTCGGGCAACTGATTGACAAATAGAGTCCACTAAAAAAGTTTATTTCTGAGATGAGCCAACACCGCAGGGCATTACTGACCAGCGCACAGCTGACTGCTCTTCAATTTGCTCTGCTTGTCCCTCTGACAACCTTTCTCAGGCTGGCTGTAGTGGCCAATCTGGAACTATTCACTCTTAGGTCCCACTATCTCTGCTAGTGTTATCTACACTACCTTTCTGAACCTAGACTGAAATTACAACAGCTTGGAGGTGGAAGAGGATGAGGTTTGAGGTGTTCCACAGCTTGATCTACCCCCGATATCTTAATGGACTGGGGCCGCTCTCCAGTTAAAATCATTGTCACTGGAATTCGGGGTGAGATCTATGAACGGAAGATCTAAATCTGACTGAAGTGGGGCTTGTACCTTTGATAACTTGTTTCACTCCAGTTGCATCAACTATATTCTAATTGATCTCCATTTATGGCTGTACTTTAAGAATATGATTGTCAAGGCCAGGGTTGAAAACCACCACAATCCAGTGTGCCTCACTATGAATACATTTTGCTCTAAGCTGGAAACCAATCACCAAACTCCTGCTAGCACTAGGGATATATTCCCATTAATGATACATGTCACCTAAAATTGTCACAAGTAATTGAGTCCCTTGATCTCCTAACTGCAATTAGTGCTGACATGCAGCTATGTTTAGCTGACATGACTGAAGGCCCAACAGGCACGAAAGGCAATGTGGTTATTATTGACCTCCATAATGATCTTTTTAAGAACGTTTTACATAATTTTACAGTAACCCTTACTGACCCTCGTAAACATCCAATGGGGAGTGTAGGCATCCTTGTTGGCAGTTGGGAGTAGCACTAAGATATTCCTCAGACTCATTTAGCAAGGAAGTTGTACAAACAGGCTCAGTCACATGCAAAAAGAGAATGGGATGAAGCAAGGTGGCAGGACCGGAAATTGGCATGTTCCTCCAAAGACTCTAACAAATTCGGGTCCTTTGTCAAATGGGGTAGAGAGGGCTCTGCCCCACTCCCCTTAATTATATAGGCCCTACTGTATGGGTGGATCCTTTCTCAGCCTTATATTCTCTGAATTATTTCATCACCCTTAGGGAGGATATAGCGAGTGCCATCTCTACTGAAGACCTCATCGCTTCATCTGTGCTTCCTTTTGAACTAGCAGACATATCACTAGCCATGCATGCAATAGGCAGAGGTCGGCTTGGGCATTTGTGTGCTTTAGGAAATTTTGATGAAGAGGAGGATAGCAGCCCTTTGAATAAGCTTTCATCCAGTAATCCTGAAACTCTTAGAATTTCCTTCAAGGAAACTCAAGCTGCAATTGGCTCCTGTATCCCAGCCAGAGCCCCCGTTCCAGAAAGAATCCTGAATGATTTATACAGTGAAGATCCAGTAGTGTGGGGTATCAATATGAATTTGCTATTCAATATCATACTCTCAAGTGGGGAGATTCCCACTTCTTGGAAATAAGCCTATTTACAAGAAACGGGATTGGGCAAAGCCGAGTAGCTATAGACCAATTAGTTTGATAGATTCCCTGCATAAAAAATTCTGCAAACAAATTTTGGCCCGTCTCAAGGATTGGATCTCAGAAGAGAACATTCTGTCTGAAGTCAAAGCTGGGTTTCATGCCAACATCAGTACCCTGGACCAGGTGTTCCACTTCATCTGTATCTATTGGAAAGAAGTATCAATAAAAGGGGGCAAGCTATACGTAGCGTTGGTGGACCTGCATACATCCTTTGATATGGTCCCATGGGGCAAGCTTTGGAAGGTGTTGGTTGAGATGGTGATCCCACTAAACTTATTGGATATTCTGATGAGATTACACAAAGCCAATAAGGCTCAGGTTAGTTGGGGTGAGGAGGGGCAGCTAACAGATCACTTTTCGATTAGGCGTGGAGTTAGACAGGGGTGCGTTTTAGCACCCACCCTCTTTTCACTTTTATAAATGGAGTACTATGGTACCTGGATAGGGATGGGTGCGAAGCTCCTAGAGCCAGAGAGAAAAGGCCCTCAGCCATTCCCTTTGCCAATGATACGTTATTGTTATTTAAGTCTCCACAAAGGCTCTAGCAGCTATTGAATGACTTTAACCACTTTTGTGATGAGCGAGGATTGGAGTTAAATGATTCAAAAACAAAGTATATGGTCTTTTCCAAGGGTACCCAGAAGCCATCCAAGAGATGTATGTCCATCGGAGATTGCCCTATTGAATTGGTTTCCATCTTTAATTATTTTGGGATACTCTTAAACCCAGATTTGAGCTGGGCCCCACATCTTGAGAAAGTACATCTCTAGCTCATCCAGCAAACCTCCCACATAATCAAGATTCACAAAAGAACGGTGCTAGGTAAAGTGGCTCCAGCACTACAAATTTATAACACTAAAGCCTTAGGCTCAGTCATTTATGGAGCAGAATTGTGGGGTAGTGGGAATACCGATTGCCTTTCTGTGACAGAACGCCATTTTGTAAGATCTCTCCTCAACCTCTGAGCAAGCTCTACCCTGATTCCAATTTTCCTCGACCTGGCTCAAAGGAAGATTGAAAAAACAACAATTGATGGACAGAATGCAGAACAATGTCATACATTCACCCCAGTTCAGAGATCTGGGCCTAAATCCATCGTTTTTGCTCACCATGCCATTCCAGTTTGAACCCAGCCATATGCAAATCAGTCTTGACCCTGTGCCCTATGGGAACAGTCCAGCCCGAACTGCCAGGCCAGGTCCTCCCTGGACTGGAAACAAGCATCCTAGGACCGGTTTCGGGTTTCACCCTCTTCAGCCAGGATAGCTTGACTCCAGCGGCATGGAGAGCACGGGACCCACGTCTGGGCATACCCGTCCCACTCGGGAGACTTATGCAAAAACAACAATTGATGGACAGAATGCAGAACAATGTCATACATTCACCCCAGTTCAGAGATCTGGGCCTAAATCCATCGTTTTTTTGCTCACCATGCCATTCCAGTTTGAACCCAGCCATATGCAAATCAGTCTTGACCCTGTGCCCTATGGGAACAGTCCAGCCCAAACTGCCAGGCCAGGTCCTCCTTGGACTGGAAACAAGCATCCTAGGACCGGTTTCGGGGTTTCACCCTCTTCAGCCAGGATAGCTTGACTCCAGCGGCATGGAGAGCACGGGACCCACGTCTGGGCATACCCGTCCCACTCGGGGTGACATATGCAAAAACAACAATTGATGGACAGAATGCAGAACAATGTCATACATTCACCCCAGTTCAGAGATCTGGGCCTAAAGCCATCGTTTTTTTGCTCAGCATGCCTGATTTGCATATGGCTGGGTCCAAACTGGGGTGGCGTAGTGGGCAAAAGAACGATGGATTTAACCCAGATCTTTTGACTGGGGGAGAATGTTTGCATTGTCAGCATTCCGTCCATCATTTGTTTGTTGTAACACTTTTCGCCCTAAGTGGGATGGGTATGCCCAGACGTGGGTCCCTTGCTCACTGTGCCACTGGATTCAAGCTAGCCTGGCTGAAGAAGGGTGACATACCCTGAAACCGGTCCCAGGATGCTTGTTTCCGGTCCAGTGAGGACCTGGCCTGGCAGTTCGGTCTGGACTGGTCCCATGGGGCACAGGGTCAAGACTGATTTGCATATGGCTGGGTCCAAACTGGGGTGGC
Source organism: Calotriton arnoldi (assembly GCA_963921515.1). NCBI lineage: Eukaryota > Metazoa > Chordata > Amphibia > Caudata > Salamandridae > Calotriton > Calotriton arnoldi. The sequence goes on along the minus strand of CAWUFW010008131.1, from coordinate 154,725 downwards.
GTAGTGGGCAAAAGAACGATGGATTTAACCCAGATCTTTTGACTGGGGGAGAATGTTTGCATTGTCAACATTCCGTCCATCATTTGTTTGTTGTAACACTTTTCGCCCTAAGTGGGTTGGGTATGCCCAGACGTGGGTCCCTTGCTCACTGTGCCACTGGATTCAAGCTAGCCTGGCTGAAGAAGGGTGACATACCCTGAAACCGGTCCCAGGATGCTTGTTTCCGGTCCAGGGAAGACCTGGCCTGGCAGTTCGGTCTGGACTGTTCCCATGGGGCACAGGGTCTAGACTGATTTGCATATGGCTGGGTCCAAACTGGTGTTGCGTAGTGGGCAAAAGAACGATGGATTTAACCCAGATCTTTTGACTGGGGGAGAATGTTTGCATTGTCAGCATTCCGTCCATCATTTGTTTGTTGTAACACTTTTCGCCCTAAGTGGGATGGGTATGCCCAGACGTGGGTCCCTTGCTCACTGTGCCACTGGATTCAAGCTAGCCTGGCTGAAGAAGGGTGACATACCCTGAAACCGGTCCCAGGATGCTTGTTTCCGGTCCAGGGAGGACCTGGCCTGGCAGTTCGGTCTGGACTGTTCCCATGGGGCACAGGGTCAAGACTGATTTGCATATGGCTGGGTCCATACTGGGGTGGTGTAGTGGGCAAAAGAACAATGGATTTAACCCAGATCTTTTGACTGGGGGAGAATGTTTGCATTGTCAGCATTCCGTCCATCATTTGTTTGTTGTAACACTTTTCGCCCTAAGTGGGATGGTATGCCCAGACGTGGGTCCCTTGCTCACTGTGCCACTGGATTCCAGCTAGCCTGGCTGAAGAAGGGTGACATACCCTGAAACCGGTCCCAGGATGCTTGTTTCCGGTCCAGGGAGGACCTGGCCTGGCAGTTCGGTCTGGACTGTTCCCATGGGGCACAGGGTCAAGACTGATTTGCATATGGCTGGGTCCAAACTGGGGTGGTGTAGTGGGCAAAAGAACGATGGATTTAACCCAGATCTTTTGACTGGGGGAGAATGTTTGCATTGTCAGCATTCCGTCCATCATTTGTTTGTTGTAACACTTTTCGCCCTAAGTGGGATGGGTATGCCCAGACGTGGGTCCCTTGCTCACTGTGCCACTGGATTCTAGCTAGTCTGGCTGAAGAAGGGTGACATACCCTGAAACCGGTCCCAGGATGCTTGTTTCCGGTCCAGGGAGGACCTGGCCTGGCAGTTCGGTCTGGACTGTTCCCATGGGGCACAGGGTCAAGACTGACTTGCATATGGCTGGGTCCAAACTGGGGTGGCGTAGTGGGCAAAAGATCGATGGATTTAACCCAGATCTTTTGACTGGGGGAGAATGTTTGCATTGTCAGCATTCCGTCCATCATTTGTTTGTTGTAACACTCAAAGGAAGATTGCCCACAAAATGGAGTGGGGGCTCCTAATGTTTTGGTATCGACTGTGGTCCACTGAAATGCTTGCCCGCCTATTCAGTGGGCTTACAGGACCTCATGGTATCCCAAATGGTTAGCAAGATCTCTTGGGTTTGTTCACTTAGGGCACTCCTGAGGAAATTGGGGTTACAATCTTATTGAACTGATATGGAGAAGATGTTCCAGATTATAAGGAAGTTTACTGGGAATTTACTATGGTGGAGAGTGTCTCTAATGTTGGGGGATCGCTTACCCAGCAGTTTGTTGCTTTTAATTACTCGTTATTAAATGAATTGTCTACTTTTGGCATTATTATGTATATATGTGATTATGTGCTTTTATTAGATTGTTGTTTCAATATACAAAGCTGTACCCTCTTGATAATTGTTTATCAGCTCCCATGTTAGCTAGAAGGTAACTTTGCAATTCTAAATCATTCTTTTATTTTGCTGTATGTATATGTATGTATTGAGATGTACTTTATAAGATCTTTGTGAAAATAAAGTTTTATGGTGATGATGATGATGATGATAACCAGAGGCATGGCCCCTGGACCAGATGGCATACCGGCAGATGTATTTTTATATGATAGGGGAAATAGGTCTAGGCATATTCTCACTTTGACAAATGCTATCATTAGTGGCGCTCCTCTTAGCAGAATCCTGGAAAGGAGCAGAAGTTATCACTAAATATAAGAAAGGAGATAAATTCTTGCTGTGTAATTATATACCAATTAGCTTAATTGATTGTCTACAGAAAATCTTTGCACGCCTCCTCCAGGACAGGATCCAGGAATGGATTTAAGCTAATAATGTTTTGTCAACCTACCAAGCTGGGTTTCGTAGCAAACAAGCACCATAGACCAGGTATTTCGCTTTTTGCTCCTGTTTTGGAGGACGGTGGAGATCGGCGGAAGTAGCATGTATGCCACCTTCGTTGATCTCAAATCAGCTGTAGACCTGGTTCCTTGGAACAAACTATGGCAGGTGCTTTCAGATATGTGTATGCCTCTGGACCTCTTAACAGTGTTAATCCATTTACATGAGGACAATTATGCCCAGGTCCAGAGAGAGTTGACCGACCATTTTCCTAAATTAAAGAGGGTGCTCAGAGGCTGTGTCTTGGCTCCCACTTTATTATCCTTATTTCTTAACGAGGTTGTTCTCTTCCTCTCTGGTTTCCCTTCTGATGCCCCCACTCTGGCAGACAAAAAAACACCCATCTTGCTATTTACAAATAATACTCTTCTTATTTCTTAAAGACCTAGAGGTCTACAGTGTGTGTTATTTCTCTTTGAGGAATTTTGCAGGTCTGTGGACTAGAGATTTAGGGCCACATGTTCGACTGTCAGGTTTTGGGACTCGCAAATTGCAATTTTTAGCGACTCGCAAATTGCAATTTTTAGCGACTCGCAATTTGTGAGTTGCAAAACCTGATGTTCCACAGTGTCTCAGACACTGTTTGCAATTCCCAAATGGGTTGCAAGGGACCTGCCTCATTAATATTCAGAAGGCAGGTCGCAATTCGCAACCCATTGGGAATGGCCAGAACTCACAAGGATGGTGGCCTGCTGAGGTCAGCAGACCACTATGTCTGTGACTGCTTTTTAAATCAAGCAGTTTTTTCTTAATCCAGCCCGCTTTCCTTAAAGGCTAACGGGATGCATTTCAAACATAAAAATGAAAAGTTTTCGTTTAATTTTTTTACAGTGGCCAGTGGTCTGTGGGATCACTGCCTGCTTTGAAAAAATGGTGGTGCCCCCATTCGCAAAGGGGAAAGGATCCCCTGGGACCCCTTACCGTTTACAAATGGCTTACCACAAATTTGAAATTGGTGGTAATCCGCTAACCTTTTGTGACTGCATTCCTGGTCGCAAAACATTCATTCATACCAGTGTAACTCGCTATTAGGATGGGACGCCCTTTACATGCCCTTTCCTAATAGCAACTAGCGAACCCTATTTTGCGAGTCGGTAATAGGTTTCCAAATCGCAAAATAGGGTTGGTACAAAGGAAAATGCATTTTACAGGTTGCAAACGGCCCGATGGGCCATTTGTGACCAGCAAGATGCATCATACATCTGGCCTTAATTCCACAAAAACCAAAGCTTTTAACAAACAAAAGGTGTTTAAGGGAAGACCCGAGCTGGGAGACAGATTACTGGAAAGGCCAGATGGCTTTATCTATCTTGGCATTTATCATCAACTCTTGCATGGAAGCCACAGATTGATCTAATGACTTAAAAGCACAAACAGAACACTTGTACCATAATCAAAGAGCATAGTTCCTCCTTCTCCGAAACTTTATTTCCAGTCCTACAAATGCATGATGCCAAAGCAGTTAATTCTGTGTTGAATGGCTCTGAGATTTGGGGGATTGCAAAGTTGCCCTTCTTACAGGCTCCGAGAACACGTTTTTGAGAAGCCTGACTTGCTTCCCTGCTAGCACTCCTTAGGTACCACTAATGCTAGATTTGGGAAGGAACACAGTTGCGGATAAAGCCAGACTCAGTTGTTTTGGAGAAGGCTGTGGTCCCAACCCGAACTGGCTCAGCATAGACTGACCCTAAAGGATGTGCTAGAGGTTGACACATATAACAAAATCTCTTGGCTCTGACAAATTAAAAAGCTTTTAACAACTATTGGCCTCCGATCTTTATGGATTAATCCACCTTCAGCAGTAGGCCTCTCTGCCTTGACACTAAAAAAATACTACTGGCTGTGGGTCAGGCAAACTGAGGCTCAATCAGCTGCTAGTCGATCCTTAACTGGAAAATCTAGACTTCAAAAATAGTAGCTACTTCGAGCCCTACTGGGATGCCATCACTATTCCTGTAGATAGAAAACTTTACTTCCAATTCAGGGTTGGCACCCTTCCTTTGACAACATTTATCTTATCTTATCTTATCTTAGAAGATCTTCTTTGTCCAACTTGTAGAAATCCATAGAATCAATTGGCCATGTTTTCTTTGCTTGTCCGGGCTAAGTCTCAGCCCATCAGGAATGGATCAAACCACTCTGCAGATTAGTTGGCACCCGTAGCAGCTGGTCGGCACTCAGGATTCTTACACCGGACCTAAAACTCACTTATGCATGTGCCATTGCGAGCTTTTGGGGGGGATAGGGGTCATTAGAGCTACGGTTGTTAATGTGTCTTAATGTATTTGACTGTTATCTCATTATATATATTGTGGGCAGTGTCGAATGTACTGTCAGACTATTGATGATTGGATATCTATCCTTCCATGATTGTTCAAACACACTGGAGTACATCACTAGGTTCTGTTGGCTTTGATAGTGAGATTTCATATGCACCCATTTAGAATTGTAGCCCAATGGGCACATAGGGACGTGATTTCGATTGTCTTATTATATTTTAGCGCTTCTGTGATTGCTGCTACGCTTTGGCTCTCATCCCTGAATGCATTTGTACCATTGTGTTGATGTTATTTTATGCTTTTATGCTTTTATTCTTTTATGTGCTTTTATGACTTAGTTGTCGAATAAAGCTTATTCAAAGCATTACAAAGAAATTACAAGCCTGTTAAGTACAGACCACAACCACTTCTGCACCAAAAGCTCAAGTGCAGGGAAGCTAACGGTCTCATACATGGGTGTCTCTCTTCCATAGTTCTCCACCACTGTAGTACCCTCCATGTTCTCAACCTTTCCCTTCGTCACTTGTCTGCATGATAATCAATGCATTACACCTTAGTCAGCAGCCACCGCACTCAAATTCAACACTAAGGGCCAGATGTATGACAGATTTTTGCATGCGCAAATGGGTTTTAGACCCGTTTGCACATGCAAAAAACCTGTGGCCCATGTACTAACCCTATTTTGCGAGTCGCTAATTAAATAGCGACTCGCAAAATAGGGTTAGCGACTCGCTATTAGGAAGAGGCGTTCCGAGGGCATCCCTTCCTATTAGTGAGTCTGAACCCTAGGTAACAATGTTTTGCGACCACAATTGCGGTTGCAAAACACTCTCAGTTTACCACCCTCTTCAAGAGGGTGGTAAACCATTCGCAAACGGGAAGGGGTCCCTTGGGGACCCCTTCCCCTTTGTGAATGGGTGCGCAAACATTTTTTCAGAGCAGACAGTGATCCCGGGACCACTACCTGCCCTTAAAAAATGAAACAAAAGCGTTTCATTTTTTTTTTTTAAATGCAGCCCAGTTTCCTTTAAGGAAAACGGGTTGCATTTTTAAAAAAAAACTGCTGCATTTAAAAGCAGTCCCAGACATGGAGGTCTGCTGACCCCAGCAGGCCACCATCCCTGGGAGTGCCAGCAATTCCCAATGGGGAATCGCAAACAGTGTCTCAGACTCGCAATTTGGCGCAATTTGCGAGTCGCAATTGCCAATGATCGTACATCTGGCCCTAAGAGCCGTACACCACTGGCATCCACATTCAGCATGCAAGCGTGAACCTATCACAGGGCCTCTGCTAGATGAAAGACCCACACTGTAAATCCTCAAATGTTTAAGGTCCTCAAACAACACACGCACACAATCGTGCACAAGCTCCCACAAGCTCCCACACATACACACAAGTTACTTGCAAAGAAGGGCCAAATGAACGGCATGACGAGTATGCTTAGAGACTGTTTTCATCCTATAGATATTTTTCATAGGTGGAAATGGAAGATGAAAGGCATGGTAACATGTCTTTAGCAACGTTTATTCATCCCAATTGACTGATAAACCTGCCTGGATCAAAGTTCTTCAAGAGGGTATTTGGTGGTGGCATGCAATATTGTAGGACAGCCACTGCTGTGTAACATTAATTAATACATTAATTGGTTCGTTAGCTCAAATTATATCAATCTGTCAGAGCATAGGCTAGCCATCTGGGAACAATCATGTCATATTATGCGTGTAAAAATACGCCCTTGAGCATTAAACGAGCTATTTACTTTTAATTTAACTATTTTCACAAGCAACATGCGTGCTTGTTAATTTACGATTTCTCACAAATTACTGGAACATGTATGTAATATGTATGTAATATTTGTAGAGGCTAACCATCTTTAAATTAAATGGGTTTCTCGTTAGTCACGTTTCTTCGCAGGTAAATATTTGCAGATCACAGAATGGTGCTGCAATAGCGTATGCACATGAAATATATTCAATGCACTTCGTGGCAAAACGTGTAAAATCAAACTAAAGAATTATCACCTTGACTGATATTTTGCCTAAAACCAAGGCACCACACTGAGCCATATTAAGCAACACAGAAACGTATACAACACCAAAAATGTCGTTTGCAGTTGTTTGCATAATGATGCAACGTGTCTTAAAAGCATATCATTAAAGCACGACATGTGAAAAGAACACATCATGAGACCTATACATAAGCTGCATTTAGTAGTATGTGTAGTAGTACTAAAATATTAGTACCACCAACATAGTACAAAATGCTATTCGCCAACTTTTGTGCAGAGGTTCTGCCTCCACCTCTCTGATCTTTTTCTGTGGGCAGATCTCTGCCCAGACTGTGGAGTCTCTGCACATGTAAGGATAGGTTTTAGCTGTAAATGTGGGAGGGACAGAGGGCAGTGTCTGGAAAATGCAGAATACTTGCAATTACAGGGGAGGGGTTAGGGAGGAGGAAGGAGGGCTTTAGAGAGGGCTAGGGAGGAGTTTAGGCATGGGCATTGTTTCATTAAAATGATGGTTGTGGAAGTGACATCACATACCCTTTGACCTTAATGGCATCAGAGGAAGTAATAGTATATGCCCCTTGACCCTGATTTTCTTCCAGAAGGGCATGTCAATTGACCCAAACATCACAAAAATGTTGGCATTGCTGAAGTCCCGTAATAACTGCAAGATTATTGTAACAGCATAACGCCAACAAATGTCTATTTTTTGCCCTGAATTGTATAGGGCGAGCAAAGCGAATAAGAAAGACCTCTTCTAGGGGATTTCTATCCCCACGAAAAATTTGAAAAGAAAGGGGTTAAATTGTGCATTTTAAAGCACAATTTTCACAAATTTGTTAAAATGCCATAGGCACGGAATGGGCACTTATTAAATATTCAAATCCTTTCATGGTGTTGCAAGCCAACGAAACCTGATGTTCCTCAGGAGTTGGCCCAATTTTTTTCAAAATATGGTATGGGTGCCTCCATATGTAAAAAGTTACCTCCATTTTGCCAGGGCCAGCATTTTGTCATGCATGCCCCCATATTCCATGAATGCATCCATATCAAAATGATATAAAATATACCAGTGCCAGAATTTTGCAATTTATGCTGAGCATAAGCCATTGGTGACCCTTATGTCAAAAATGTCCTCAGTATGTAAGGGCCAGCATTTGTCATGGTTGCCACGCTCCCATATGCCTGGCTGTCCACCTTTATGCCAAGAATAACATTCATTGTGCTAGTACCAACATTCTGTGATTGGTGTACACATGCCAAAAATTCCTCAAGCGTGCCAGTATTCCTCAAGTATGCTCTGAATTATCTCTAGTATGCCAGTACCAGTATTTTATCATTGGTGACCTTTAAGCCAAGAATTACCCTCAGTGTGCCAGTGGCAGTATTTTGCACAGGTGTCTGTCATACTATGAATTGCTGCAAATAGGCCAGCACCAGTATTTTCCCTTAGATATCTCTATAAGACAATAATTGTCAGAGCCAACAACAAACTTGCAAGCATCACATCACATTCTCACTGACATTCACTCACCCACACTCATTCTTACTCATTTTCTAACACTCCCTTACACTTATTCTTATTCATTGTCACTCACTCATTTGCATAAATTTTTAATCTCATTCATTCTCACTCACTCATAATTACTGGTACTGAGGCCCAGGTTTACTAGCTAACTTTTTGTGATGCAAACCCAGCGCAAAGTGTTAGGGTGGGATTTACTATCCAATGCAAATCAGGACTTGCATTGGATGGTATCCCAAAGTAACACAAAGTTGCGCTATGCACTGCTTTGCATAATTTTTCTCCATGGGGTTGTTCCATGAGTGGTTAATGAGCGAACACTGGTAGACAAGAATTTGCACCAAAATCTTATGCCTTACTGGAAGGAACCACTTCCAGTTCATAAGCATATCCTTCAGAGAACTCACACACCCTTGCACTATGGCACAAGGGTGTGTGCAATGGTACACGGTTGCCAAAAATGCAGCAGGACATGGGGAGAGAAAAAAATGTACCATACCTTAATAGATTTGGCACAGTTTCCTCTCTCCCTTTGATGCAAGGCAGGGTAGCAACTTTGGAGCAGCGTTGCTGTGCATCAAAGGCATAGTGAATCTGAGCCTCAGTCTCATACAATCTCACACACTGATTCTCTTTCACACACTTGCTCATGCATACATATAGGATCTCTCACTTAAACACACTCACACAATATACATTTAAAACCATTTTTACTAACCACCGCAGCCTTCAAAGATCCTGTTCCAGCTAAGTGTGCTCTCTTTTTATTAGTATAATGAAAAATGTTCTGAAAAAAATGAATGCAGAGCCGCATTTGTGTTCTTGGCACTGATTTTGCCACCTCTAAGGCCAGGGGTCACAAAGGCAGAGCCAGAGGTCACAAGGAGCAAGCCAGGGGCACCTGAGACCCCTATACAGCATCCATGGGTTTAGGGAGAGACGGGCACCCATCAGAAAGAGTAAGCCCTTTGCTATTCAAATGCTTCACTTCTAACGTTGCTACAGCCAAAAAGGTACCCAAAACAGTAGCAAATTACTCTAGAGAGGGACTAAGTCCAGCACCACACATGGAAACCACTTGTTCTGCAACACCCTTCCATAGAAAATAATGGAGTTAGGAGCTTAAAATAGAACCCCATAGGAAATAATGTTACATTAAATTACATTATTTAAAATTGTTAAAAATATAAATACATGTATTTTGATGTTAAAAAGTAAAACACAATATCACAGATTTACTTTTTGAAAAATACTGAATAATCTCTTATTTTTACAAATATTATAACATTATTGTTATTAAAATATGATCACGTTACTTTTATTTAATTCTATACATCACTTATAATCATTATTAATATGTAACAAAATATACTTTTTTACTTTAGGCTAGAATTTTCTTTTAATTTAAACTTCAGAAAACTAAAAATAATAGCGATGGAGGTTTTTTTAAATTTTGTTCTGCATTTAAAATGTATAAAAATAGTTTACATTTAACCTAAACTTATTGTTACTATTTTATTTTGACTTATTTAACTGTTTAAACTTTTCCTGTGCTTTACTATTTGGAGATGCAATATTTTGAATAAGAAAAGAAATTTTGAACTGTTTAAAAAAATAAACATAGTAGTTGGCAACTAAGAGCTTAAACTGTTGCCCAGGTAAGCTTTCTGGATGCAAAAGTTGTGATTCCAAACTTTTGCGGTGGATGAGTCTTACTTTAGGTAATTTGAGTTGTACATACAGTCTGTTTCTTCAGTAGGTTTCCTATTATTAAGGTACCAATATTTTCAATTAATTTAGTTTTATTACTCCTTTTGCTTCTAAATATATCTTTTAATTTTGATTTATTTAAACAGTGGCTCGTGCTTGGGAGGCATGGGCAGCACTAGCAGTCGTACTTTTCCTTAGAATTCTAAACTTGTGCATTTGATTTCTCGTCGCAATTTTGGAGCAACACAGTGAACCAAATTTCCAGATCGGAGTTCTCATTTCCCCTTTGTAAGAACTCAACTAATAAAGATCGAAAACAGTGGCGTTGTGAAACACACCTCCCTGCTTTCACAGCTTAACCCCTTCGCTGCTAGGCCTTTTCCCCCCCTGTGCTAAACCTTTTTTTGGCTATTTGGGGTAGTTCGCGCTTAGGCCCCAGTAACTTTTTGACCACATAAGGTATCCACACCAAATTTGCGTCCTTTTCTTCCAGCATCATGGGGATTCTAAAGGTACCCAGGGTTTGTGGATTCCCCTGGAGGGGACCCAGAAATTAGGCAAAATATGGCTAAATTTAGTTTTTGGGGGGAAAAATGGGAAAAAAGGGCTGCAAATGAAAGCGTCTGTTTTTTTTCCCTGAAAATGGTATCAACAAAGGGGTTGTGGGGCTGAAATCACCATTTTCCCAGATGTTAGGACAAGCAGACTTTTGTCAGAAAACCACATTTTTTTACACAGTTTTGGCATTTTTCTGGGACACAGCCTATTTTTGCTATTTTTTGTGCTTTCAACCTCCTTCCAGTTAATGGTAGAAATGGGTATGAAAGCAATAATGGATCCTGGAAAGCTATACATTTTAGAAAAGTAGACACAATTCTGAATTCAGCAAGGGGTCATTTGTGTAGATCCTTCAAGGTTTCTTTATAGAAACTAACAGTTGAATATAGGAAAAATTGAAAATTAGTTGAAGAAACAGCCATTTGTGTCAACGTTTTCACCTGTAACTTCTTCTAAATATGACAGCTGTTTGAAAACAATATACTGTTACATTTGCTGGACCTTTCTGGTTGTGGGGATATATAGGACTTGTAGGTTCAACAAGAACCCTTCGAACCCAGAGCCAATAACTGAGCAGTGTCTTGCAATGGTTTTTTATTATGTACCGGGTATATAGCAATTAATTTGGGAAAATATATACATGGAAAAATCTGTATGAAAGACACCTATGTATTTCTGAAATTGGAACAAAATATAGAGTTTAGAAACAGTAGATATTTGCACATTTCCGAAATTGTGAGTACCCATACTAGCATGAGAATTATAGGTCATTTTTCAAAATGACTTTTTTTTTACACATTGTCTTTCATTTGGAAGGCAGAAATGCATCGAATAACAGTTGCTCTACAATTCTGTTTACCGTAAGTCTCCCGATAAAAATGGTACCTCACTTGTGTGGGTAGGCCTCGTGCCCGCAACAGGAAACGGCCCAAAACGCAATGTGGACACACCACATTTTCACAGTGAAAACGGACACTTTATTTGCAAAGTGCCTAGCTGTAGATTTTGAACCCTAGCTCTGCCGGCACCTAGGGAAACCTAGCAAGCCGATACAGGTTTGAAAACTAGACACCCAGGGGAATACAGGATGGGGTGACTTGACTGGCTCTCACCAGGTTCTGTTACCCAGAATCCCTTGCAAACCTAAAAATTTGTCAATAAAAACACATTTTCCTCACATTTCTGTGGTGGAAAGTTCTGGCATCTGCGTGGATCCACAAAATTCCACCCACCCCACGTTCCCCAAAGTCTTCCGAGAAAAATGGTACCTCACTTCTGTGGATAGGTCTAGTGCCAGCGACAGGAAACGGCCCAAAACGCAACGTGGACACACCACATTTTCACAGTGAAAAAGGACCCTTTTTTTGCAAAGTGCCTAGCTGTAGATTTTGAACCCTAACTCTGCCAGCACTTAGGGAAACCAAGCAAACCTATACATTTTTAAAAACTAGACACCCAGGGGAATCCAGGATGAGGTGCCTTGACTGGCTCTCACCAGGTTCTGTTACCCGAAATCCCTTGCAAACCTAAACATTTGTCAAAAGAAACAAATTTTCCTCACATTTCTGTGGTGGAAAGCTCTGGAATCTGCGTGGATCCACAAAATTCCACCCACCCCGCATTCCCCAAAGTCTTCCGAGAAAAATGGTACCTCACTTGTTTGGGTGGGTCAAGTACCCAGACAGGCAAGGGCCCAAAACATATTGAGGCGACATCAAAATTACCGATCACAAAACAACCTTTTTTGCAAGGGGGGTCCCATGAGTTTTTGGCCCCGGGGTCAGCGGCCATCTAGGGCAATCTACCAAACCCACACATTTCTGAAAACTAGACACCCGGGGGAGTTCAGCAAGGTATAGCTTGCATGGGTCCCCCAACATTTCCCTACCCAGAATCCCTTGCAAACCTCAAATTTAGCTGAAAAAATCACTTTTTCCTCACATTTCTGTGGTGGAAATTTATGGAATCTGCGTGGATCCACAAAATTCCACTCACCCCACGTTCCCCAAAGTCTTTCGAGAAAAATGGTACCTCACTTGTGTGGGTAGGCCTAGTGCCCGGGACAGGAAACGGCCCAAAACACAACGTGGACACACCACATTTTCACAGTGAAAAAGGACCCTTTTTTTGCAAAGTGCCTAGCTGTAGATTTTGAACCCTAACTCTGCCAGCACCTATGGAAAGCTAGCACACCTATACATTTTTGAAAACTAGACACCCAGGTGAATCGAGGATGGGGTGACTTGACTAGCTCTCACAAGGTTCTGTTACCCAGAATCCCTTGCAAACCTCAAAATTTGTAAAACAAAACACATTTTCCTCATATTTCTGTGATGGAAAGTTCTGGAATCTGCGTGGATCCACAAAATTCCACCCAGCCCGCCTTCCCCAAAGTCTTCTGAGAAAAATGGTACCTCACTTGTGTGGGTAGGCCTAGTGCCCGGGACAGGAAACGGCCCAAAACGCAACGTGGACACACCACATTTTCAAAGTGAAAAACGACCCTTTTTTTGCAAAGTGCCTAGCTGTAGATTTTGAACCCTAACTCTGCCAGCACCTATGGAAACCTAGCACACCTATGCATTTTTGAAAACTAGACACCCAGGCGAATCCAGGATGGGGTGACTTGACTAGCTCTCACAAGGTTCTGTTACCCAGAATCCCTTGCAAACCTCAAAACTTGTAAAACAAAACACATTTTCCTCACATTTCTGTGGTGGAAAGTTCTGGAATCTGCGTGGATCCACCAAATTCTACGCAGCCCGCTTTCCCCAAAGTCTTCCGAGATAAATGGTACCTCACTTGTGTGGGTAGGCCTAGTGCCCGGGACAGGAAACGGCCCAAAACGCAACGTGGACACACCACATTTTCACAGTGAAAACGGACCCTTTTTTGCAAAGTGCCTAGTTGTAGATTTTGAACCCTAGCTCTGCCGGCACCTAGGGAAACCTAGCAAACCTATACATTTTCGAAAACTAGACATGCAGGGGAATCTAGGATGGGGTGACTTGTCTGTCTCTCACCAGGTTCTGTTACCCAGAATCCCTTGCAAACCTCAAAATGTGTAAAACAAAACACATTTTCCTCACATTTCTGTGGTGGAAAGTTCTGGAATCTGCGTGGATCCACAAAATTCCATCCACCCCGCGTTCCCCAAAGTCTTCCGAGAAAAATGGAACCTCACTTGTGTGGGTAGGCCTAGTGCCCGGGACAGGAAACGGCCCAAAACACAACGTGGACACACCACATTTTCACAGTGAAAAAGGACCCATTTTTTGCAAAGTGCCTAGCTGTAGATTTTGAACCCTAACTCTGCCAGCACCTATGGAAACCTAGCACACCTATACATTTTTGAAAACTAGACACCCAGGTGAATCGAGGATGGGGTGACTTGACTAGCTCTCACAAGGTTCTGTTACCCAGAATCCCTTGCAAACCTCAAAATTTGTAAAACAAAACACATTTTCCTCACATTTCTGTGGTGGAAAGTTCTGGAATCTGCGTGGATCCACAAAATTCCACCCAGCCCGCATTCCCCAAAGTCTTCTGAGAAAAATGGTACCTCACTTGTGTGGGTAGGCCTAGTGCCCGCGACAGGAAACAGCCCAAAACGCAACGTGGACACACCACATTTTCACAGTGAAAACTGACCCTTTTTTTGCAAAGTGCCTAGCTGTAGATTTTGAACCCTAGCTCTGCCGGCACCTAGGGAAACCTAGCAAAACTATACATTTTTGAAAACTAGACACCCATGGGAATCCAAGATGGGGTGACTTGTCTGGCTCCCACCAGGTTCTGTTACCCAGAATCCCTTGCAAACCTCAAAATTTGTAAAACAAAACACATTTTCCTCACATTTCTGTGGTGGAAAGTTCTGGAATCTGCGTGGATCCACAAAATTCCATCCACCCCGCGTTCCCCAAAGTCTTCTGAGAAAAATGGTACCTCACTTGTGTGGGTAGGCCTAGTGCCCGGGACAGGAAACGGCCCAAAACACAACGTGGACACACCACATTTTCACAGTGAAAAAGGACCCTTTTTTTGCAAAGTGCCTAGCTGTAGATTTTGAACCCTAACTCTGCCAGCACCTATGGAAACCTAGCACACCTATACATTTTTGAAAACTAGACACCCAGGTGAATCGAGGATGGGGTGACTTGACTAGCTCTCACAAGGTTCTGTTACCCAGAATCCCTTGCAAACCTCAAACTTTGTAAAACAAAACACATTTTCCTCACATTTCTGTGGTGGAAAGTTATGGAATCTGCGTGGATCCACAAAATTCCACCCAGCCCGCATTCCCCAAAGTCTTCTGAGAAAAATGGTACCTCACTTGTGTGGGTAGGCCTAGTTCCCGGGACAGGAAACGGCCCAAAACGCAACGTGGACACACCACATTTTCACAGTGAAAAAGGACCCTTTTTTTGCAAAGTGCCTAGCTGTAGATTTTGAACCCTAACTCTCCCAGCACCTATGGAAACCTAGCACACCTATACATTTTTGAAGACTAGACACCCAGGCAAATCCAGGATGGGGTGACTTGACTAGCTCTCACAAGGTTCTGTTACCCAGAATCCCTTGCAAACCTCAAAATTTGTAAAACAAAACACATTTTCCTCAAATTTCTGTGGTGGAAAGTTATGGAATCTGCGTGGATCCACAAAATTCCACCCAGCCAGCATTCCCCAAAGTCTTCCGAGGAAAATAGTACCTCACTTGTGTGGATAGGCCTAGTGCCCGCGACAGGAAACAGCCCAAACGCAACGTGGACACACCACATTTTCACAGTGAAAACTGACCCTTTTTGCAAAGTGCCTAGCTGTAGATTTTGAACCCGAGCTCTGCCGGCACCTAGGGAAACCTAGCAAACCTATAAATTTTTGAAAACTAGACACCCAGGGAATCCAGGATGGGGTGACTTGTCTGGCTCCCACCAGGTTCTATTACCCAGAATCCCTTGCAAACCTCAAAATTTGTATTAAAAAACACATTTTCCTCACATTTCTGTGGTGGAAAGTTCTGCAATCTGCGTGGATCCACAAAATTCCACCCACCCCGCATTCCCCAAAGTCTTCTGAGAAAAATGGTACCTCACTTGTTTGGGTAGGTCTAGTGCCCGCGACAGGAAATGGCCCAAAACGCAATGTGGGAACACCACATTTTCACAGTGAAAACGGACCCTTTTTGCAAAGTGCCTAGCTGTAGATTTTGAACCCTAGCTCTGCCGGCAACTAGGAAACCTAGCAAACCTATACATTTTTGAAAACTAGACACCCAGGGGAATCTAGGATAGGGTGACTTGTCTGGCTCTCACCAGGTTCTGTTACCCAGAATCCCTTGCAAACCTCAAAATTTATAAAACAAAACACATTTTCCTCACATTTCTGTGGTGGAAAGTTCTGGAATCTGCGTGGATCCACAAAATTCCACACAGCCCGCATTCCCCAAAGTCCTCTGAGATAAATGGTACCTCACTTGTGTGGGTAGGTCTAGTGCCCGCGACAGGAAATGGCCCAAAACGCAATGTGGGAACACCACATTTTCACAGTGAAAACGGACCCTTTTTTGCAAAGTGCCCAGCTGTAGATTTTGAACCCTAGCTCTGCCGGCACCTAGGGAAACCTAGCAAACCTATACATTTTCGAAAACTAGACACCCAGGGGAATCTAGGATGGGGTGACTTGTCTGGCTCTCACCAGGTTCTGTTACCCAGAATCCCTTGCAAACCTCAACATTTATAAAACAAAACACATTTTCCTCACATTTCTGTGGTGGAAAGTTCTGGAATCTGCGTGGATCCACAAAATTCCACACAGCCCGCATTCCCCAAAGTCCTCTGAGATAAATGGTACCTCACTTGTGTGGGTAGGTCTAGTGCCCGCGACAGGAAATGGCCCAAAACGCAATGTGGGAACACCACATTTTCACAGTGAAAACAGACCCTTTTTTGCAAAGTGCCTAGCTGTAGATTTTGAACCCTAGCTCTGCCGGCACCTAGGGAAACCTAGCAAACCTATACATTTTCGAAAACTAGACACCCAGGGGAATCTAGGATGGGGTGACTTGTCTGGCTCTCACCAGGTTCTGTTACTCAGAATCCATTGCAAACCTCAAAATTTGTAAAACAAAACACATTTTCCTCACATTTCTGTGGTGGAAAGTTCTGGAATCTGCGTGGATCCACAAAATTCCACCCAGCCCGCATTCCCCAAAGTCTTCTGAGAAAAATGGTACTTCACTTGTGTGGGTAGGCCTAGTGCCCGGGACAGGAAACGGCCCAAACGCAATGTGGACACACCACATTTTCACAGTGAAAAAGGACCCTTTTTTGCAAAGTGCCTAGCTGTAGATTTTGAACCCTAACTCTGCCAGCACCTATGGAAACCTAGCACACCTATACATTTTTGAAGACTAGACACCCAGGCAAATCCAGGATGGGGTGACTTGACTAGCTCTCACAAGGTTCTGTTACCCAGAATCCCTTGCAAACCTCAAAATTTGTAAAACAAAACACATTTTCCTCAAATTTCTGTGGTGGAAAGTTATGGAATCTGCGTGGATCCACAAAATTCCACCCAGCCAGCATTCCCCAAAGTCTTCCGAGGAAAATAGTACCTCACTTGTGTGGATAGGCCTAGTGCCCGCGACAGGAAACAGCCCAAAACGCAACGTGGACACACCACATTTTCACAGTGAAAACTGACCCTTTTTTTGCAAAGTGCCTAGCTGTAGATTTTGAACCCGAGCTCTGCCGGCACCTAGGGAAACCTAGCAAACCTATAAATTTTTGAAAACTAGACACCCAGGGGAATCCAGGATGGGGTGACTTGTCTGGCTCCCACCAGGTTCTATTACCCAGAATCCCTTGCAAACCTCAAAATTTGTATTAAAAAAAACACATTTTCCTCACATTTCTGTGGTGGAAAGTTCTGCAATCTGCGTGGATCCACAAAATTCCACCCACCCCGCATTCCCCAAAGTCTTCTGAGAAAAATGGTACCTCACTTGTTTGGGTAGGTCTAGTGCCCGCGACAGGAAATGGCCCAAAACGCAATGTGGGAACACCACATTTTCACAGTGAAAACGGACCCTTTTTGCAAAGTGCCTAGCTGTAGATTTTGAACCCTAGCTCTGCCGGCAACTAGGGAAACCTAGCAAACCTATACATTTTTGAAAACTAGACACCCAGGGAATCTAGGATAGGGTGACTTGTCTGGCTCTCACCAGGTTCTGTTACCCAGAATCCCTTGCAAACCTCAAAATTTATAAAACAAAACACATTTTCCTCACATTTCTGTGGTGGAAAGTTCTGGAATCTGCGTGGATCCACAAAATTCCACACAGCCCGCATTCCCCAAAGTCCTCTGAGATAAATGGTACCTCACTTGTGTGGGTAGGTCTAGTGCCCGCGACAGGAAATGGCCCAAAACGCAATGTGGAACACCACATTTTCACAGTGAAAACGGACCCTTTTTGCAAAGTGCCCAGCTGTAGATTTTGAACCCTAGCTCTGCCGGCACCTAGGGAAACCTAGCAAACCTATACATTTTCGAAAACTAGACACCCAGGGGAATCTAGGATGGGGTGACTTGTCTGGCTCTCACCAGGTTCTGTTACCCAGAATCCCTTGCAAACCTCAACATTTATAAAACAAAACACATTTTCCTCACATTTCTGTGGTGGAAAGTTCTGGAATCTGCGTGGATCCACAAAATTCCACACAGCCCGCATTCCCCAAAGTCCTCTGAGATAAATGGTACCTCACTTGTGTGGGTAGGTCTAGTGCCCGCGACAGGAAATGGCCCAAAACGCAATGTGGGAACACCACATTTTCACAGTGAAAACAGACCCTTTTTGCAAAGTGCCTAGCTGTAGATTTTGAACCCTAGCTCTGCCGGCACCTAGGAAACCTAGCAAACCTATACATTTTCGAAAACTAGACACCCAGGGAATCTAGGATGGGGTGACTTGTCTGGCTCTCACCAGGTTCTGTTACTCAGAATCCATTGCAAACCTCAAAATTTGTAAAACAAAACACATTTTCCTCACATTTCTGTGGTGGAAAGTTCTGGAATCTGCGTGGATCCACAAAATTCCACCCAGCCCGCATTCCCCAAAGTCTTCTGAGAAAAATGGTACTTCACTTGTGTGGGTAGGCCTAGTGCCCGGGACAGGAAACGGCCCAAAACGCAATGTGGACACACCACATTTTCACAGTGAAAAAGGACCCTTTTTTTGCAAAGTGCCTAGCTGTAGATTTTGAACCCTAACTCTGCCAGCACCTATGGAAACCTAGCACACCTATACATTTTTGAAGACTAGACACCCAGGCAAATCCAGGATGGGGTGACTTGACTAGCTCTCACAAGGTTCTGTTACCCAGAATCCCTTGCAAACCTCAAAATTTGTAAAACAAAACACATTTTCCTCACATTTCTGTGGTGGAAAGTTATGGAATCTGCGTGGATCCACAAAATTCCACCCACCCAGCATTCCCCAAAGTCTTCCGAGGAAAATAGTACCTCACTTGTGTGGGTAGGCCTAGTGCCCGCGACAGGAAACAGCCCAAAACGCAACGTGGACACACCACATTTTCACAGTGAAAACTGACCCTTTTTTGCAAAGTGCCTAGCTGTAGATTTTGAACCCGAGCTCTGCCGGCACCTAGGAAACCTAGCAAACCTATAAATTTTTGAAAACTAGACACCCAGGGGAATCCAGGATGGGGTGACTTGTCTGGCTCCCACCAGGTTCTATTACCCAGAATCCCTTGCAAACCTCAAAATTTGTATTAAAAAAACACATTTTCCTCACATTTCTGTGGTGGAAAGTTCTGGAATCTGCGTGGATCCACAAAATTCCACACAGCCCGCATTCCCCAAAGTCCTCTGAGATAAATGGTACCTCACTTGTGTGGGTAGGTCTAGTGCCCGCGACAGGAAATGGCCCAAAACGCAATGTGGGAACACCACATTTTCACAGTGAAAATGGACCCTTTTTTGCAAAGTGCCTAGCTGTAGATTTTGAACCCTAGCTCTGCCGGCACCTAGGGAAACCTAGCAAACCTATACATTTTCAAAAACTAGACACCCAGGGGAATCTAGGATGGGGTGACTTGTCTGGCTCTCACCAGGTTCTGTTACTCAGAATCCCTTGCAAACCTCAAAATTTGTAAAACAAAACAAATTTTCCTCACATTTCTGTGGTAGAAAGTTCTGGAATCTACGTGGATCCATAAAATTCCATCCACCCCGCGTTCCCCAAAGTCTTCAGAGGAAAATGGTACCTCACTTGTGTGGGTAGGCCTAGTGCCCGCGACAGGAAACGGCCCAAAACACAACGTGGACACACCACATTTTCACAGTGAAAACGGACCCTTTTTGCAAAGTGCCTAGCTGTAGATTTTGAACCCTAACTCTGCCAGCACCTATGGAAACCTAGCACACCTATACATTTTTGAAAACTAGACACCCAGGTGAATCGAGGATGGGGTGACTTGACTAGCTCTCACAAGGTTCTGTTACCCAGAATCCCTTGCAAACCTCAAAATTTGTAAAACAAAACACATTTTCCTCACATTTCTGTGGTGGAAAGTTCTGGAATCTGCGTGGATCCACAAAATTCCACCCATCCCGCATTCCCCAAAGTCTTCTGAGAAAAATGGTACCTCACTTGTGTGGGTAGGCCTAGTGCCCGGGACAGGAAACGGCCCAAAACGCAATGTGGACACACCACATTTTCACAGTGAAAAAGGACCCTTTTTTGCAAAGTGCCTAGCTGTAGATTTTGAACCCTAACTCTGCCAGCACCTATGGAAACCTAGCACACCTATACATTTTTGAAGACTAGACACCCAGGCAAATCCAGGATGGGGTGACTTGACTAGCTCTCACAAGGTTCTGTTACCCAGAATCCCTTGCAAACCTCAAAATTTGTAAAACAAAACACATTTTCCTCACATTTCTGTGGTGGAAAGTTATGGAATCTGCGTGGATCCACAAAATTCCACCCACCCAGCATTCCCCAAAGCCTTCCGAGGAAAATAGTACCTCACTTGTGTGGGTAGGCCTAGTGCCCGCGACAGGAAACAGCCCAAAACGCAACGTGGACACACCACATTTTCACAGTGAAAACTGACCCTTTTTTGCAAAGTGCCTAGCTGTAGATTTTGAACCCGAGCTCTGCCGGCACCTAGGGAAACCTAGCAAACCTATACATTTTTGATAACTAGACACCCAGGGAATCCAGGATGGGGTGACTTGTCTGGCTCCCACCAGGTTCTATTACCCAGAATCCCTTGCAAACCTCAAAATTTGTATTAAAAAAACACATTTTCCTCACATTTCTGTGGTGGAAAGTTCTGCAATCTGCGTGGATCCACAAAATTCCACCCACCCCGCATTCCCCAAAGTCTTCTGAGAAAAAAGGTACCTCACTTGTTTGGGTAGGTCTAGTGCCCGCGACAGGAAATGGCCCAAAACGCAATGTGGGAACACCACATTTTCACAGTGAAAACGGACCCTTTTTTGCAAAGTGCCTAGCTGTAGATTTTGAACCCTAGCTCTGCCGGCAACTAGGGAAACCTAGCAAACCTATACATTTTTGAAAACTAGACACCCAGGGAATCTAGGATGGGGTGACTTGTCTGGCTCTCACCAGGTTCTGTTACCCAGAATCCCTTGCAAACCTCAAAATTTATAAAACAAAACACATTTTCCTCACATTTCTGTGGTGGAAAGTTCTGGAATCTGCGTGGATCCACAAAATTCCACACAGCCCGCATTCCCCAAAGTCCTCTGAGATAAATGGTACCTCACTTGTGTGGGTAGGTCTAGTGCCCGCGACAGGAAATGGCCCAAAACGCAATGTGGGAACACCACATTTTCACAGTGAAAACGGACCCTTTTTTGCAAAGTGCCTAGCTGTAGATTTTGAACCCTAGCTCTGCCGGCACCTAGGGAAACCTAGCAAACCTATACATTTTCGAAAACTAGACACCCAGGGGAATCTAGGATGGGGTGACTTGTCTGGCTCTCACCAGGTTCTGTTACCCAGAATCCCTTGCAAACCTCAAAATTTATAAAACAAAACACATTTTCCTCACATTTCTGTGGTGGAAAGTTCTGGAATCTGCGTGGATCCACAAAATTCCACACAGCCCGCATTCCCCAAAGTCCTCTGAGATAAATGGTACCTCACTTGTGTGGGTAGGTCTAGTGCCCGCGACAGGAAATGGCCCAAAACGCAATGTGGGAACACCACATTTTCACAGTGAAAACGGACCCTTTTTGCAAAGTGCCTAGCTGTAGATTTTGAACCCTAGCTCTGCCGGCACCTAGGGAAACCTAGCAAACCTATACATTTTCGAAAACTAGACACCCAGGGGAATCTAGGATGGGGTGACTTGTCTGGCTCTCACCAGGTTCTGTTACTCAGAATCCCTTGCAAACCTCAAAATTTGTAAAACAAAACAAATTTTCCTCACATTTCTGTGGTAGAAAGTTCTGGAATCTACGTGGATCCATAAAATTCCATCCACCCCGCGTTCCCCAAAGTCTTCCGAGGAAAATGGTACCTCACTTGTGTGGGTAGGCCTAGTGCCCGCGACAGGAAACGGCCCAAAACACAACGTGGACACACCACATTTTCACAGTGAAAACGGACCCTTTTTGCAAAGTGCCTAGCTGTAGATTTTGAACCCTAACTCTGCCAGCACCTATGGAAACCTAGCACACCTATACATTTTTGAAAACTAGACACCCAGGTGAATCGAGGATGGGGTGACTTGACTAGCTCTCACAAGGTTCTGTTACCCAGAATCCCTTGCAAACCTCAAAATTTGTAAAACAAAACACATTTTCCTCACATTTCTGTGGTGGAAAGTTCTGGAATCTGCGTGGATCCACAAAATTCCACCCAGCCCGCATTCCCCAAAGTCTTCTGAGAAAAATGGTACCTCACTTGTGTGGGTAGGCCTAGTGCCCGGGACAGGAAACGGCCCAAAACGCAATGTGGACACACCACATTTTCACAGTGAAAAAGGACCCTTTTTTTGCAAAGTGCCTAGCTGTAGATTTTGAACCCTAACTCTGCCGGCAACTAGGGAAACCTAGCAAACCTATATATTTTTAAAACTAGACACCCAGGGAATCTAGGATGGGGTGACTTGTCTGGCTCTCACCAGGTTCTGTTACCCAGAATCCCTTGCAAACCTCAAAATTTATAAAACAAAACACATTTTCCTCACATTTCTGTGGTGGAAAGTTCTGGAATCTGCGTGGATCCACAAAATTCCACCCAGCCCGCATTCCCCAAAGTCTTCTGAGAAAAATGGTACCTCACTTGTGTGGGTAGGCCTAGTGCCCGGGACAGGAAACGGCCCAAAACGCAATGTGGACACACCACATTTTCACAGTGAAAAAGGACCCTTTTTTGCAAAGTGCCTAGCTGTAGATTTTGAACCCTAACTCTGCCAGCACCTATGGAAACCTAGCACACCTATACATTTTTGAAGACTAGACACCCAGGCAAATCCAGGATGGGGTGACTTGACTAGCTCTCACAAGGTTCTGTTACCCAGAATCCCTTGCAAACCTCAAAATTTGTAAAACAAAACACATTTTCCTAACATTTCTGTGGTGGAAAGTTATGGAATCTGCGTGGATCCACAAAATTCCACCCACCCAGCATTCCCCAAAGCCTTCCGAGGAAAATAGTACCTCACTTGTGTGGGTAGGCCTAGTGCCCGCGACAGGAAACAGCCCAAAACGCAACGTGGACACACCACATTTTCACAGTGAAAACTGACCCTTTTTTTGCAAAGTGCCTAGCTGTAGATTTTGAACCCGAGCTCTGCCGGCACCTAGGAAACCTAGCAAACCTATACATTTTTGATAACTAGACACCCAGGGAATCCAGGATGGGGTGACTTGTCTGGCTCCCACCAGGTTCTATTACCCAGAATCCCTTGCAAACCTCAAAATTTGTATTAAAAAAACACATTTTCCTCACATTTCTGTGGTGGAAAGTTCTGCAATCTGCGTGGATCCACAAAATTCCACCCACCCCGCATTCCCCAAAGTCTTCTGAGAAAAAGGTACCTCACTTGTTTGGGTAGGTCTAGTGCCCGCGACAGGAAATGGCCCAAAACGCAATGTGGGAACACCACATTTTCACAGTGAAAACGGACCCTTTTTGCAAAGTGCCTAGCTGTAGATTTTGAACCCTAGCTCTGCCGGCAACTAGGGAAACCTAGCAAACCTATACATTTTTGAAAACTAGACACCCAGGGGAATCTAGGATGGGGTGACTTGTCTGGCTCTCACCAGGTTCTGTTACCCAGAATCCCTTGCAAACCTCAAAATTTATAAAACAAAACACATTTTCCTCACATTTCTGTGGTGGAAAGTTCTGGAATCTGCGTGGATCCACAAAATTCCACACAGCCCGCATTCCCCAAAGTCCTCTGAGATAAATGGTACCTCACTTGTGTGGGTAGGTCTAGTGCCCGCGACAGGAAATGGCCCAAAACGCAATGTGGGAACACCACATTTTCACAGTGAAAACGGACCCTTTTTTGCAAAGTGCCTAGCTGTAGATTTTTAACCCTAGCTCTGCCGGCACCTAGGGAAACCTAGCAAACCTATACATTTTCGAAAACTAGACACCCAGGGGAATCTAGGATGGGGTGACTTGTCTGGCTCTCACCCGGTTCTGTTACCCAGAATCCCTTGCAAACCTCAAAATTTATAAAACAAAACACATTTTCCTCACATTTCTGTGGTGGAAAGTTCTGGAATCTGCGTGGATCCACAAAATTCCACACAGCCCGCATTCCCCAAAGTCCTCTGAGATAAATGGTACCTCACTTGTGTGGGTAGGTCTAGTGCCCGCGACAGGAAATGGCCCAAAACGCAATGTGGGAACACCACATTTTCACAGTGAAAACGGACCCTTTTTTGCAAAGTGCCTAGCTGTAGATTTTGAACCCTAGCTCTGCCGGCACCTAGGAAACCTAGCAAACCTATACATTTTCGAAAACTAGACACCCAGGGAATCTAGGATGGGGTGACTTGTCTGGCTCTCACCAGGTTCTGTTACTCAGAATCCCTTGCAAACCTCAAAATTTGTAAAACAAAACAAATTTTCCTCACATTTCTGTGGTAGAAAGTTCTGGAATCTACGTGGATCCATAAAATTCCATCCACCCCGCGTTCCCCAAAGTCTTCCGAGGAAAATGGTACCTCACTTGTGTGGGTAGGCCTAGTGCCCGCGACAGGAAACGGCCCAAAACACAACGTGGACACACCACATTTTCACAGTGAAAACGGACCCTTTTTTGCAAAGTGCCTAGCTGTAGATTTTTAACCCTAGCTCTGCCGGCACCTAGGGAAACCTAGCAAACCTATACATTTTCGAAAACTAGACACCCAGGGGAATCTAGGATGGGGTGACTTGTCTGGCTCCCACCAGGTTCTATTACCCAGAATCCCTTGCAAACCTCAAAATTTGTATTAAAAAAACACATTTTCCTCACATTTCTGTGGTGGAAAGTTCTGCAATCTGCGTGGATCCACAAAATTCCACCCACCCCGCATTCCCCAAAGTCTTCTGAGAAAAAGGTACCTCACTTGTTTGGGTAGGTCTAGTGCCCGCGACAGGAAATGGCCCAAAACGCAATGTGGGAACACCACATTTTCACAGTGAAAACGGACCCTTTTTGCAAAGTGCCTAGCTGTAGATTTTGAACCCTAGCTCTGCCGGCAACTAGGGAAACCTAGCAAACCTATACATTTTTGAAAACTAGACACCCAGGGGAATCTAGGATGGGGTGACTTGTCTGGCTCTCACCAGGTTCTGTTACCCAGAATCCCTTGCAAACCTCAAAATTTATAAAACAAAACACATTTTCCTCACATTTCTGTGGTGGAAAGTTCTGGAATCTGCGTGGATCCACAAAATTCCACACAGCCCGCATTCCCCAAAGTCCTCTGAGATAAATGGTACCTCACTTGTGTGGGTAGGTCTAGTGCCCGCGACAGGAAATGGCCCAAAACGCAATGTGGGAACACCACATTTTCACAGTGAAAACGGACCCTTTTTTGCAAAGTGCCTAGCTGTAGATTTTTAACCCTAGCTCTGCCGGCACCTAGGGAAACCTAGCAAACCTATACATTTTCGAAAACTAGACACCCAGGGGAATCTAGGATGGGGTGACTTGTCTGGCTCTCACCAGGTTCTGTTACCCAGAATCCCTTGCAAACCTCAAAATTTATAAAACAAAACACATTTTCCTCACATTTCTCTGGTGGAAAGTTCTGGAATCTGCGTGGATCCACAAAATTCCACCCAGCCCGCATTCCCCAAAGTCTTCTGAGAAAAATGGTACCTCACTTGTGTGGGTAGGCCTAGTGCCCGGGACAGGAAACGGCCCAAAACGCAATGTGGACACACCACATTTTCACAGTGAAAAAGGACCCTTTTTTTGCAAAGTGCCTAGCTGTAGATTTTGAACCCTAACTCTGCCAGCACCTATGGAAACCTAGCACACCTATACATTTTTGAAGACTAGACACCCAGGCAAATCCAGGATGGGGTGACTTGACTAGCTCTCACAAGGTTCTGTTACCCAGAATCCCTTGCAAACCTCAAAATTTGTAAAACAAAACACATTTTCCTCACATTTCTGTGGTGGAAAGTTATGGAATCTGCGTGGATCCACAAAATTCCACCCACCCAGCATTCCCCAAAGCCTTCCGAGGAAAATAGTACCTCACTTGTGTGGGTAGGCCTAGTGCCCGCGACAGGAAACAGCCCAAAACGCAACGTGGACACACCACATTTTCACAGTGAAAACTGACCCTTTTTTGCAAAGTGCCTAGCTGTAGATTTTGAACCCGAGCTCTGCCGGCACCTAGGGAAACCTAGCAAACCTATACATTTTTGATAACTAGACACCCAGGGGAATCCAGGATGGGGTGACTTGTCTGGCTCCCACCAGGTTCTATTACCCAGAATCCCTTGCAAACCTCAAAATTTGTATTAAAAAAAACACATTTTCCTCACATTTCTGTGGTGGAAAGTTCTGCAATCTGCGTGGATCCACAAAATTCCACCCACCCCGCATTCCCCAAAGTCTTCTGAGAAAAAAGGTACCTCACTTGTTTGGGTAGGTCTAGTGCCCGCGACAGGAAATGGCCCAAAACGCAATGTGGGAACACCACATTTTCACAGTGAAAACGGACCCTTTTTTGCAAAGTGCCTAGCTGTAGATTTTGAACCCTAGCTCTGCCGGCAACTAGGGAAACCTAGCAAACCTATACATTTTTGAAAACTAGACACCCAGGGGAATCTAGGATGGGGTGACTTGTCTGGCTCTCACCAGGTTCTGTTACCCAGAATCCCTTGCAAACCTCAAAATTTATAAAACAAAACACATTTTCCTCACATTTCTGTGGTGGAAAGTTCTGGAATCTGCGTGGATCCACAAAATTCCACACAGCCCGCATTCCCCAAAGTCCTCTGAGATAAATGGTACCTCACTTGTGTGGGTAGGTCTAGTGCCCGTGACAGGAAATGGCCCAAAACGCAATGTGGGAACACCACATTTTCACAGTGAAAACGGACCCTTTTTTGCAAAGTGCCTAGCTGTAGATTTTGAACCCTAGCTCTGCCGGCACCTAGGGAAACCTAGCAAACCTATACATTTTCGAAAACTAGACACCCAGGGAATCTAGGATGGGGTGACTTGTCTGGCTCTCACCAGGTTCTGTTACCCAGAATCCCTTGCAAACCTCAAAATTTATAAAACAAAACACATTTTCCTCACATTTCTGTGGTGGAAAGTTCTGGAATCTGCGTGGATCCACAAAATTCCACACAGCCCGCATTCCCCAAAGTCCTCTGAGATAAATGGTACCTCACTTGTGTGGGTAGGCCTAGTGCCCGCGACAGGAAACAGCCCAAAACGCAACGTGGACACACCACATTTTCACAGTGAAAACTGACCCTTTTTTGCAAAGTGCCTAGCTGTAGATTTTGAACCCGAGCTCTGCCGGCACCTAGGGAAACCTAGCAAACCTATACATTTTTGATAACTAGACACCCAGGGGAATCCAGGATGGGGTGACTTGTCTGGCTCCCACCAGGTTCTATTACCCAGAATCCCTTGCAAACCTCAAAATTTGTATTAAAAAAACACATTTTCCTCACATTTCTGTGGTGGAAAGTTCTGCAATCTGCGTGGATCCACAAAATTCCACCCACCCCGCATTCCCCAAAGTCTTCTGAGAAAAAAGGTACCTCACTTGTTTGGGTAGGTCTAGTGCCCGCGACAGGAAATGGCCCAAAACGCAATGTGGGAACACCACATTTTCACAGTGAAAACGGACCCTTTTTTGCAAAGTGCCTAGCTGTAGATTTTGAACCCTAGCTCTGCCGGCAACTAGGGAAACCTAGCAAACCTATACATTTTTGAAAACTAGACACCCAGGGAATCTAGGATGGGGTGACTTGTCTGGCTCTCACCAGGTTCTGTTACCCAGAATCCCTTGCAAACCTCAAAATTTATAAAACAAAACACATTTTCCTCACATTTCTGTGGTGGAAAGTTCTGGAATCTGCGTGGATCCACAAAATTCCACACAGCCCGCATTCCCCAAAGTCCTCTGAGATAAATGGTACCTCACTTGTGTGGGTAGGTCTAGTGCCCGCGACAGGAAATGGCCCAAAACGCAATGTGGGAACACCACATTTTCACAGTGAAAACGGACCCTTTTTTGCAAAGTGCCTAGCTGTAGATTTTGAACCCTAGCTCTGCCGGCACCTAGGGAAACCTAGCAAACCTATACATTTTCGAAAACTAGACACCCAGGGGAATCTAGGATGGGGTGACTTGTCTGGCTCTCACCAGGTTCTGTTACCCAGAATCCCTTGCAAACCTCAAAATTTATAAAACAAAACACATTTTCCTCACATTTCTGTGGTGGAAAGTTCTGGAATCTGCGTGGATCCACAAAATTCCACACAGCCCGCATTCCCCAAAGTCCTCTGAGATAAATGGTACCTCACTTGTGTGGGTAGGTCTAGTGCCCGCGACAGGAAATGGCCCAAAACGCAATGTGGGAACACCACATTTTCACAGTGAAAACGGACCCTTTTTTGCAAAGTGCCTAGCTGTAGATTTTGAACCCTAGCTCTGCCGGCACCTAGGGAAACCTAGCAAACCTATACATTTTCGAAAACTAGACACCCAGGGGAATCTAGGATGGGGTGACTTGTCTGGCTCTCACCAGGTTCTGTTACTCAGAATCCCTTGCAAACCTCAAAATTTGTAAAACAAAACAAATTTTCCTCACATTTCTGTGGTAGAAAGTTCTGGAATCTACGTGGATCCATAAAATTCCATCCACCCGCGTTCCCCAAAGTCTTCCGAGGAAAATGGTACCTCACTTGTGTGGGTAGGCCTAGTGCCCGCGACAGGAAACGGCCCAAAACACAACGTGGACACACCACATTTTCACAGTGAAAACGGACCCTTTTTGCAAAGTGCCTAGCTGTAGATTTTGAACCCTAACTCTGCCAGCACCTATGGAAACCTAGCACACCTATACATTTTTGAAAACTAGACACCCAGGTGAATCGAGGATGGGGTGACTTGACTAGCTCTCACAAGGTTCTGTTACCCAGAATCCCTTGCAAACCTCAAAATTTGTAAAACAAAACACATTTTCCTCACATTTCTGTGGTGGAAAGTTCTGGAATCTGCGTGGATCCACAAAATTCCACCCAGCCCGCATTCCCCAAAGTCTTCTGAGAAAAATGGTACCTCACTTGTGTGGGTAGGCCTAGTGCCCGGGACAGGAAACGGCCCAAAACGCAATGTGGACACACCACATTTTCACAGTGAAAAAGGACCCTTTTTTTGCAAAGTGCCTAGCTGTAGATTTTGAACCCTAACTCTGCCGGCAACTAGGGAAACCTAGCAAACCTATATATTTTTTAAAACTAGACACCCAGGGGAATCTAGGATGGGGTGACTTGTCTGGCTCTCACCAGGTTCTGTTACCCAGAATCCCTTGCAAACCTCAAAATTTATAAAACAAAACACATTTTCCTCACATTTCTGTGGTGGAAAGTTCTGGAATCTGCGTGGATCCACAAAATTCCACCCAGCCCGCATTCCCCAAAGTCTTCTGAGAAAAATGGTACCTCACTTGTGTGGGTAGGCCTAGTGCCCGGGACAGGAAACGGCCCAAAACGCAATGTGGACACACCACATTTTCACAGTGAAAAAGGACCCTTTTTTGCAAAGTGCCTAGCTGTAGATTTTGAACCCTAACTCTGCCAGCACCTATGGAAACCTAGCACACCTATACATTTTTGAAGACTAGACACCCAGGCAAATCCAGGATGGGGTGACTTGACTAGCTCTCACAAGGTTCTGTTACCCAGAATCCCTTGCAAACCTCAAAATTTGTAAAACAAAACACATTTTCCTCACATTTCTGTGGTGGAAAGTTATGGAATCTGCGTGGATCCACAAAATTCCACCCACCCAGCATTCCCCAAAGCCTTCCGAGGAAAATAGTACCTCACTTGTGTGGGTAGGCCTAGTGCCCGCGACAGGAAACAGCCCAAAACGCAACGTGGACACACCACATTTTCACAGTGAAAACTGACCCTTTTTTTGCAAAGTGCCTAGCTGTAGATTTTGAACCCGAGCTCTGCCGGCACCTAGGGAAACCTAGCAAACCTATACATTTTTGATAACTAGACACCCAGGGGAATCCAGGATGGGGTGACTTGTCTGGCTCCCACCAGGTTCTATTACCCAGAATCCCTTGCAAACCTCAAAATTTGTATTAAAAAAACACATTTTCCTCACATTTCTGTGGTGGAAAGTTCTGCAATCTGCGTGGATCCACAAAATTCCACCCACCCCGCATTCCCCAAAGTCTTCTGAGAAAAAGGTACCTCACTTGTTTGGGTAGGTCTAGTGCCCGCGACAGGAAATGGCCCAAAACGCAATGTGGGAACACCACATTTTCACAGTGAAAACGGACCCTTTTTTGCAAAGTGCCTAGCTGTAGATTTTGAACCCTAGCTCTGCCGGCAACTAGGGAAACCTAGCAAACCTATACATTTTTGAAAACTAGACACCCAGGGGAATCTAGGATGGGGTGACTTGTCTGGCTCTCACCAGGTTCTGTTACCCAGAATCCCTTGCAAACCTCAAAATTTATAAAACAAAACACATTTTCCTCACATTTCTGTGGTGGAAAGTTCTGGAATCTGCGTGGATCCACAAAATTCCACACAGCCCGCATTCCCCAAAGTCCTCTGAGATAAATGGTACCTCACTTGTGTGGGTAGGTCTAGTGCCCGCGACAGGAAATGGCCCAAAACGCAATGTGGGAACACCACATTTTCACAGTGAAAACGGACCCTTTTTTGCAAAGTGCCTAGCTGTAGATTTTTAACCCTAGCTCTGCCGGCACCTAGGGAAACCTAGCAAACCTATACATTTTCGAAAACTAGACACCCAGGGAATCTAGGATGGGGTGACTTGTCTGGCTCTCACCAGGTTCTGTTACCCAGAATCCCTTGCAAACCTCAAAATTTATAAAACAAAACACATTTTCCTCACATTTCTGTGGTGGAAAGTTCTGGAATCTGCGTGGATCCACAAAATTCCACACAGCCCGCATTCCCCAAAGTCCTCTGAGATAAATGGTACCTCACTTGTGTGGGTAGGTCTAGTGCCCGCGACAGGAAATGGCCCAAAACGCAATGTGGGAACACCACATTTTCACAGTGAAAACGGACCCTTTTTGCAAAGTGCCTAGCTGTAGATTTTGAACCCTAGCTCTGCCGGCACCTAGGGAAACCTAGCAAACCTATACATTTTCGAAAACTAGACACCCAGGGAATCTAGGATGGGGTGACTTGTCTGGCTCTCACCAGGTTCTGTTACTCAGAATCCCTTGCAAACCTCAAAATTTGTAAAACAAAACAAATTTTCCTCACATTTCTGTGGTAGAAAGTTCTGGAATCTACGTGGATCCATAAAATTCCATCCACCCCGCGTTCCCCAAAGTCTTCCGAGGAAAATGGTACCTCACTTGTGTGGGTAGGCCTAGTGCCCGCGACAGGAAACGGCCCAAAACACAACGTGGACACACCACATTTTCACAGTGAAAACGGACCCTTTTTTGCAAAGTGCCTAGCTGTAGATTTTGAACCCTAACTCTGCCAGCACCTATGGAAACCTAGCACACCTATACATTTTTGAAAACTAGACACCCAGGTGAATCGAGGATGGGGTGACTTGACTAGCTCTCACAAGGTTCTGTTACCCAGAATCCCTTGCAAACCTCAAAATTTGTAAAACAAAACACATTTTCCTCACATTTCTGTGGTGGAAAGTTCTGGAATCTGCGTGGATCCACAAAATTCCACCCAGCCCGCATTCCCCAAAGTCTTCTGAGAAAAATGGTACCTCACTTGTGTGGGTAGGCCTAGTGCCCGGGACAGGAAAGCGGCCCAAAACGCAATGTGGACACACCACATTTTCACAGTGAAAAAGGACCCTTTTTTGCAAAGTGCCTAGCTGTAGATTTTGAACCCTAACTCTGCCGGCAACTAGGAAACCTAGCAAACCTATACATTTTTGAAAACTAGACACCCAGGGAATCTAGGATGGGGTGACTTGTCTGGCTCTCACCAGGTTCTGTTACCCAGAATCCCTTGCAAACCTCAAAATTTATAAAACAAAACACATTTTCCTCACATTTCTCTGGTGGAAAGTTCTGGAATCTGCGTGGATCCACAAAATTCCACCCAGCCCGCATTCCCAAAGTCTTCTGAGAAAAATGGTACCTCACTTGTGTGGGTAGGCCTAGTGCCCGGGACAGGAAACGGCCCAAAACGCAATGTGGACACACCACATTTTCACAGTGAAAAAGGACCCTTTTTTTGCAAAGTGCCTAGCTGTAGATTTTGAACCCTAACTCTGCCAGCACCTATGGAAACCTAGCACACCTATACATTTTTGAAGACTAGACACCCAGGCAAATCCAGGATGGGGTGACTTGACTAGCTCTCACAAGGTTCTGTTACCCAGAATCCCTTGCAAACCTCAAAATTTGTAAAACAAAACACATTTTCCTCACATTTCTGTGGTGGAAAGTTATGGAATCTGCGTGGATCCACAAAATTCCACCCACCCAGCATTCCCCAAAGCCTTCCGAGGAAAATAGTACCTCACTTGTGTGGGTAGGCCTAGTGCCCGCGACAGGAAACAGCCCAAAACGCAACGTGGACACACCACATTTTCACAGTGAAAACTGACCCTTTTTTGCAAAGTGCCTAGCTGTAGATTTTGAACCCGAGCTCTGCCGGCACCTAGGGAAACCTAGCAAACCTATACATTTTTGATAACTAGACACCCAGGGGAATCCAGGATGGGGTGACTTGTCTGGCTCCCACCAGGTTCTATTACCCAGAATCCCTTGCAAACCTCAAAATTTGTATTAAAAAAACACATTTTCCTCACATTTCTGTGGTGGAAAGTTCTGCAATCTGCGTGGATCCACAAAATTCCACCCACCCCGCATTCCCCAAAGTCTTCTGAGAAAAAGGTACCTCACTTGTTTGGGTAGGTCTAGTGCCCGCGACAGGAAATGGCCCAAAACGCAATGTGGGAACACCACATTTTCACAGTGAAAACGGACCCTTTTTGCAAAGTGCCTAGCTGTAGATTTTGAACCCTAGCTCTGCCGGCAACTAGGGAAACCTAGCAAACCTATACATTTTTGAAAACTAGACACCCAGGGAATCTAGGATGGGGTGACTTGTCTGGCTCTCACCAGGTTCTGTTACCCAGAATCCCTTGCAAACCTCAAAATTTATAAAACAAAACACATTTTCCTCACATTTCTGTGGTGGAAAGTTCTGGAATCTGCGTGGATCCACAAAATTCCACACAGCCCGCATTCCCAAAGTCCTCTGAGATAAATGGTACCTCACTTGTGTGGGTAGGTCTAGTGCCCGTGACAGGAAATGGCCCAAAACGCAATGTGGGAACACCACATTTTCACAGTGAAAACGGACCCTTTTTGCAAAGTGCCTAGCTGTAGATTTTGAACCCTAGCTCTGCCGGCACCTAGGAAACCTAGCAAACCTATACATTTTTGAAAACTAGACACCCAGGAGAATCTAGGATGGGGTGACTTGTCTGGCTCTCACCAGGTTCTGTTACCCAGAATCCCTTGCAAACCTCAAAATTTATAAAACAAAACACATTTTCCTCACATTTCTGTGGTGGAAAGTTCTGGAATCTGCGTGGATCCACAAAATTCCACACAGCCCGCATTCCCCAAAGTCCTCTGAGATAAATGGTACCTCACTTGTGTGGGTAGGTCTAGTGCCCGCGACAGGAAATGGCCCAAAACGCAATGTGGGAACACCACATTTTCACAGTGAAAACGGACCCTTTTTTGCAAAGTGCCTAGCTGTAGATTTTGAACCCTAGCTCTGCCGGCACCTAGGGAAACCTAGCAAACCTATACATTTTCGAAAACTAGACACCCAGGGGAATCTAGGATGGGGTGACTTGTCTGGCTCTCACCAGGTTCTGTTACTCAGAATCCCTTGCAAACCTCAAAATTTGTAAAACAAAACAAATTTTCCTCACATTTCTGTGGTAGAAAGTTCTGGAATCTACGTGGATCCATAAAATTCCATCCACCCCGCGTTCCCCAAAGTCTTCCGAGGAAAATGGTACCTCACTTGTGTGGGTAGGCCTAGTGCCCGCGACAGGAAACGGCCCAAAACACAACGTGGACACACCACATTTTCACAGTGTAAACGGACCCTTTTTTGCAAAGTGCCTAGCTGTAGATTTTGAACCCTAACTCTGCCAGCACCTAGGAAACCTAGCAAACCTATACATTTTCGAAAACTAGACACCCAGGGAATCTAGGATGGGGTGACTTGTCTGGCTCTCACCAGGTTCTGTTACCCAGAATCCCTTGCAAACCTCAAAATTTATAAAACAAAACACATTTTCCTCACATTTCTGTGGTGGAAAGTTCTGGAATCTGCGTGGATCCACAAAATTCCACACAGCCCGCATTCCCCAAAGTCCTCTGAGATAAATGGTACCTCACTTGTGTGGGTAGGTCTAGTGCCCGCGACAGGAAATGGCCCAAAACGCAATGTGGGACACACCACATTTTCACAGTGAAAACGGACCCTTTTTTGCAAAGTGCCTAGCTGTAGATTTTGAACCCTAGCTCTGCCGGCACCTAGGGAAACCTAGCAAACCTATACATTTTTGAAAACTAGACACCCAGGGAATCTAGGATGGGGTGACTTGTCTGGCTCTCACCAGGTTCTGTTACCCAGAATCCCTTGCAAACCTCAAAATTTATAAAACAAAACACATTTTCCTCACATTTCTGTGGTGGAAAGTTCTGGAATCTGCGTGGATCCACAAAATTCCACACAGCCCGCATTCCCCAAAGTCCTCTGAGATAAATGGTACCTCACTTGTGTGGGTAGGTCTAGTGCCCGCGACAGGAAATGGCCCAAAACGCAATGTGGGAACACCACATTTTCACAGTGAAAACGGACCCTTTTTTGCAAAGTGCCTAGCTGTAGATTTTGAACCCTAGCTCTGCCGGCACCTAGGGAAACCTAGCAAACCTATACATTTTCGAAAACTAGACACCCAGGGGAATCTAGGATGGGGTGACTTGTCTGGCTCTCACCAGGTTCTGTTACCCAGAATCCCTTGCAAACCTCAAAATTTATAAAACAAAACACATTTTCCTCACATTTCTGTGGTGGAAAGTTCTGGAATCTGCGTGGATCCACAAAATTCCACACAGCCCGCATTCCCCAAAGTCCTCTGAGATAAATGGTACCTCACTTGTGTGGGTAGGTCTAGATGCCCGCGACAGGAAATGGCCCAAAACGCAATGTGGGAACACCACATTTTCACAGTGAAAACGGACCCTTTTTTGCAAAGTGCCTAGCTGTAGATTTTGAACCCTAGCTCTGCCGGCACCTAGGGAAACCTAGCAAACCTATACATTTTTGAAAACTAGACACCCAGGGGAATCTAGGATGGGGTGAGTTGTCTGGCTCTCACCAGGTTCTGTTACTCAGAATCCCTTGCAAACCTCAAAATTTGTAAAACAAAACAAATTTTCCTCACATTTCTGTGGTAGAAAGTTCTGGAATCTGCGTGGATCCACAAAATTCCATCCACCCCGCGTTCCCCAAAGTCTTCCGAGGAAAATGGTACCTCACTTGTGTGGGTAGGCCTAGTGCCTGCGACAGGAAACGGCCCAAAACACAACGTGGACACATCACATTTTCACAGTGAAAACGGACCCTTTTTTGCAAAGTGCCTAGCTGTAGATTTTGAACCCTAACTCTGCCAGCACCTATGGAAACCTAGCACACCTATACATTTTTGAAAACTAGACACCCAGGTGAATCGAGAATGGGGTGACTTGACTAGGTCTCACAAGGTTCTGTTACCCAGAATCCCTTGCAAACCTCAAAATTTGTAAAACAAAACACATTTTCCTCACATTTCTGTGGTGGAAAGTTCTGGAATCTGTGTGGATCCACAAAATTCCACCTAGCCCGCATTCCCCAAAGTCTGCTGAGAAAAATGGTACCTCACTTGTGTGGGTAGGCCTAGGGCCCGTGACAGGAAACGGCCCAAAACGCAACGTGGACACACCACATATTCACAGTGAAAAAGGACCCTTTTTTTGCAAAGTGCCTAGCTGTAGATTTTGAACCCTAACTCTTCCAGCACCTATGGAAACCTAGCACACCTATACATTTTTGAAAACTAGACACCCAGGCGAATCCAGGATGGGGTGATTTGACTAGCTCTCACAAGGTTCTGTTACCCAGAATCCCTTGCAAACCTCAAAATTTGTAAAACAAAACACATTTTCCTCACATTTCTGTGGTGGAAAGTTATGGAATCTGCGTGGATCCACAAAATTCCACCCACCCAGCATTCCCCAAAGTCTTCCGAGGAAAATGGTACCTCACTTGTGTGGGTAGGCCTAGTGCCCGTGACAGGCAAGGGCCCAAAACCTATTGAGGCAAAATCAAAATTACCGATCACAAAACAACCTGGTTTTGCAAGGGGGGTCCCATGAGTTTTTGACCCCGGGGTCAGCGGCCATCTAGGGAAACCTACCAAACCCAAACATTTCTTAAAACTAGACACCCGGGGGAGTCCAGCAAGGTATGGCTTGCGTGGGTCCCCCAACATTTCCCTACCCAGAATCCCTTGCAAACCTCAAATTTTAGCTGAAAAAAAATCACTTTTTTCTCAAATTTCTGTGTGGAAAAGTTCTGGAATCTGCGTGGATCCACAAATTTCCTACCACCCAGCGTTTCCCCAGGTCTCCCGATAAAAATGGTACCTCACTCGCGTGGGTGGGTCAAGTACCCGTGACAGGCAAGGGCCCAAAACCTATTGAGGCAACATCAAAATTACCTATCACAAAACAACCTGGTTTTGCAAGGGGATTCCCATGAGTTTTTGGGCCCGCCCTGGTTTCTAGTAGGCTTTCTGCCCCCCCAGGGGGGCATATTGTGGGCTACTGCCCCTATCTGCTCCCCAGGGGGGGCAGAAAGACTGTAATTGTTGCGGGGCTCGGGGCATTGGCATGCCCATTTAGGCAGCCCCCACCCTAATTCAAATTGCCCCCCAAAAAATCCCTGGTTTCTAGTGGGCTTTCTGCCCCCTTGGGGGGCAGATTGGGGGCTACAGCTCCCATCTGCCTCCCAGGGGCGGCAGAAAGACTGTAATTTTGGGCAGCCCCCGCCCTAATTCAAATTGCCCCAAAAAATCCCTGTCGTCTAGTGGGCTTTTTGCCCCCCCCGGGAGGGCAGATTAGGGGCTACTGCCCCATCTGCCCCCCGGGGTGCAGAAAGGCTGTAATTTTGGCAGGAGGGTGGGGGCATTGGCATGCCCGTTTTGGGCAGCCCCCACCCTAATTAAAATTGCCCTCCAAAAATTCCCTGGTTTCTAGTAGGCTTTCTGCCCCCCCGGGGGGGCAGAAAGACTGTAATTGTTGCGGGGGTGGGGGCATTTGCATGCCCATTTTGGGCAGCCCCCACCCTAATTCAAATTGCCCCAAAAAAAATCCCTGGTGTCTAGTGGGCTTTCTGCCCCCCCGAGGGGCAGAAAGGCTGTAATCGTGGCGGGGGGCATGGGCATGCCCGTTTTGGGCAGCCCCCACCCTAATTAAATTGCCCCAAAAAAGTTCCTGGCATCTAGTGGGCTTTCTGCCCCCCCCGGGGGGCAGAAAGGCAGTAATTGTGGTGGGGGTGGGGGCATTGGCATGCCCGTTTTGGGCAGACCACACCCTAATTAAAAATGCCCCCAAAAAAATCCCTGGCGTCTAGTGGGCTTTCTGCCCCCCGGGGGCAGAAAGGCTGTAATTGTGGCAGGGGTGGGGGCATTGGAATGCCCGTTTTGGGCAGCCCCCACCCTAAAAAAAGTTGCCCCCCCAAAAATCCCTGGCGTCTAGTGGGCTTTCTGCCCTCCCGGGGGGGCAGATTGGGGGCTACTGCCCCCATCTGGCCCCCAGGGGGGGCAGAAAGACTGAATTTTGCCAATTTTTTTGGGGGGAGCAAAGGCCCTTGCCTAAGGGGCCGCTCCCCCCTCCCTGGTGTCTAGTGGGTGGATCCCTGCTTGGGGATCGCCCTCCTGGGGTGATCCCCAAGCAGGGATCCACTGGGGATCCACTGGGGATTCTCCCCTTTCCAATAATACCTCTCCCGTCTTTCTACGTGCTCAGGGGGCTGCCTAAAGGCTCATTTCAGTTTTGGTTTCTATGAAATGACGTCAGCGCGACGTGCGTGCTGATCGTCATTTCACAGAAACGGGGGGGGGCCTCGGGAGCTGGGGAAGCTCTTCCCCAGCTCCCGAGGCTTTAGGGGAGAAAAAGAAATCCCTCTGGTGCCTGCACCAGAGGGATTTCCGGTGCCATGTGCCAGGACGGCCGGGAGCCGTCCTGCGCACACGAGCACTGTTGCGCACGACGGCTCCCGGCCGTCGTGCGCACAGGAGGGGTTAAGCGGGGGTGGTGTTGACAAATATAGTTATTTAGGACCCTGTCCAGCCTGCAGGACTGCAGACAAAAGCTATTTAAAAAATCAAAAGTAAAGGAAAACGATCAACAACACAGTGATCAGGAATCAACCATAGCAAAGAAATTAAGAGAAAAAGAGAGAGAATGAAAAAGAGCGGCAGAGATGTTTGGAGGGAAGAGCAAAAGGAAGGACATAAAAATAAGGAAGTAATTGTGGATGAAAGGATGAATACAAGGATAAAAGGACTGAAGGATGGAAGAGGAAAACAAAATCTACATGGGTGAAAGAAAGTGTCTGTAACAATAAAAGTAGGGGTGGGCGGAATTTGCGTAGTCGCGCTACGCAAAGCTCTGCGAAACGGTAAAAAATCTCTGCGAGCACGCAAAAGTTCCGCGAACACGCGGAATTGCTTGTTCTGCCCGTTCGCGATGCTTTTTTCCTGTTCGTGAACGCTGTTTGCGTGCTCGGGGAGAAATATCTCGCAAACACGCATTTTGAAAGCGCGAACAAGCAAAAAATTCAGCGAAGCCGCGGAACGCGGAATTTTTGGTAATTCCGCATTCTCCGCGGAACGTGAAATTACCCAAATTCCGCAAATTCCGCGAGCGGAACGGAATTTACCGCCCAGGCCTAAATGAAAGGCTGAATAAATGGGTGGATGGATGAGCAGACGGGTGGATGGAAATGTGTAAGGATTGATTGGTGGATTGATGAAAGGTGCGTGAATTGGTGGCTGGATGAAAATGAGTGGATGGATGAATAGGTAAAAGTATGAAGGAATGGTTGGAAGTGTGAGTAGAAGGATGGATGCATGACTGTAACTGTGAGTAGAAGGAGGGATGCAAGACTGTAACGATGAGGGGGTAGATGGATGGAATGGTGAAAGGATGGATGGATGGGTGGAAACATGAAAAGATGGATAGATGGATGGATGCATGACAGGCTTAAAGGATGGAGAAATAGATGGAGATGGACTGAAGGCTGGATTAAGGGACCTCATCTAGAGTGGGTAGAGTTTACTCGCTTTGCTCACCTGATGGCGTTTGAGGGATGAATCAAAGTGGGGGTATTTTAATTTTCTGGCTACTCCCTTGATCGAATATATTCTGCAACTAGATCTTTGATGAATATTAGGGAGACTGCCATTGACCAATTATTTTTACTACTATTTCATGAGCTCTTGAGACTGAGACATTTGATCCCGATAATGAACTTGACCAAAAGTAACCGGGCACATGTGAACCGAGACCTTGTGATCCGATTGGGTTGTAGAAGTGGGAGTCTCCAACTGCAACCACAACTGAATTACACAAAGCAATGGAGTTAAATGCTTAGGGTCTTGCTTTAAGTTTGTTTCAATATACTGTGCCAATGAATCACCTTTATGAGATGGCCAAACATTCTACTTCGTTTTAATACTTTGCTATTTTTTTGTTGTTGCAGCTGTTGGCTTTGTTTCTGCCGTCGTGTGCATCCTTGAATATCTGCTACTTAAAGCCTACACAAGATCCTTACCACCAGTTGCAAAAAATGGCAAAAAGTTGTTCGAAATAGCTACGGTTGCACTGGCACACTCGTGTTTTTAGTTTGTCTCGGCACTGGGAACCTGTTGGACTTGTTTACATCAGTTTCAGTTCGGCTGACTTCTTGGTGAACATTGTGTCAGGATAGTCCAAAACTTTCTGGGTGCTGCCACAGGCCTCACTTCTCAGCATTATTTTGTAGTTATCCGCTTTGTAGTATCTGAAAGCATTTTCATACTGGGCATCAGAGTATGTTCAGAAAAGTTTTTAAATCAAATACTGTGGTGTAATCAAAATTTAGAGTCACTAGGCAAAATATGTCGATTGGCTCCTGAACTTCCGACCAAACACAGCAGACGTCCTTTCAATAAGTGTGCTGCACTGAACCTAAACATTTTAATATTTATTAACAGGGCATTTGTTGCCCACTTTTTGGGTTGCTGATGAAGCCAGACTGTGTTGAACGGTAGTAAGTAATATGTGAGACTCCTTCACAGTGGGGAAGCGGGGGTTCCATGGGGCCTAGAGCAATCAATTAAAAAATTGACCTCCCAGAATGCTCCTTAAGTGGTAAAATAAAGTAATAATCAAGATTGAGTGGGTCTCT
The DNA here is from genome assembly GCA_963921515.1 of Calotriton arnoldi. NCBI lineage: Eukaryota > Metazoa > Chordata > Amphibia > Caudata > Salamandridae > Calotriton > Calotriton arnoldi. Next base: position 114,072 of record CAWUFW010008131.1, on the reverse strand, counting down.
CTGCGCACTGGGTCTGGTGTCATTGCACCTACTGCAGAGGTTATAGATACACACCTGATCTTGCAGGTGGCCGGGTCTCACCTCTAAAATCAACTGTGTTGAGATATTAAAGGCATACAAAACCTCAAGCTTTTTAAGCAAAAGTGAGAGCTCTCAGACAAAGAAGAAGCCTTTAAGGCGCCATTTTGAAGAGTCAGAATTTTTAAATGAAGTGGATCACATTGGTGTTAAATAATGATGGCTAGAGAAGGTTCTTTTGGATTGTACTTTAGTTATTTTGACAGCGCATGCTGTTTATATTTTATTTTTTATAATAAAATGTCATAAATTTGATCATGAAAAGATTCTATATTATAATTTACTTGCTGGTCACCAAGCTAAGAATTTTCCAATTGATTTAAGGCTTAGTATGCATTTTTGGTTCTGAAGCTCTTTGAGGTGAACATTACAGCGCACCTGTTGGCGTGGGTGCTTCCTACATATTTGGATTTGGAGTTGAACTACTTCTGAGAAACCTCGTTATGAGAATGAGGTTCTGGAATTCTATCAATGTCTGTGTTCCTGAGGTAACACTACCAAATTGAAGAGCAACCTAACGAAGTAGGGGTCACCCTTAAGATAAACCTATGGGTGGCATGCATACCTCTGTGCAATATATAAGGGTTACAATAGCCTTTTAGAGAACGTTACTACCTCAGAAATTCCAATTAAGTGTATATTGTCTATTATGGAAGCTGATGATGCTAAATTGCATTGAAGGGTAGCATGTGTTATGTAGAAGTATGTGTATGTCACGATGGGGGTTAGGGTAGGACCTCCACTGCTTGGCTGATTGTGTGGCGTATTTTTAATGTTTAAGGATTCTTGGGATAACTTCAAGAGGAACTATGTAGATGAGCTTGATAGATCATCTACTAGTTACCTTTACATGCTGTAGTCTGGCCTGCCTTACAAATGCATGGGCACAAGAAGTAATTCAACCATGTACTACATTTCTCATAATTCTGTCGAGTGTGTGTCCTTTTTGATTGTGAAGTATTCATATTGTTTACTCAACAGCATGTGTTTAATACTTTGCCCGTTTTTTGAGGGCTGCTTATTTGTAAATATTTTAGTGTCTGCCTGACTGATGAACTTTGTGTTTGCCCAGAACTAACTAGTGTTTGTACTAACGTTTGATCTGTCATCTAGATATATGAAAACTTATCACATTAATAACACAACTCTTCATAAACTAGTAGAAAGTGATATCTAGGCTTGCTCTATGCGGAGTCAGAGGATCAGTTACATATTTAATGTGGCTATTAACATATTGCTTTTGTCAGTAGAGCCAGGTGAACTTTTATTTTATTTTCCCACCCTTCTCAAGTTAGAACCCTTAGATTGGAGGTAGTTTATATCTATCTGAAACTGCCTGTCTCAGTGTTTGGATCACATTCTCTTTTTGTACTTGATTATTGGTTTGGCATCAGCAAGCTCCTCTGTAGGGTAATAGATAAAATGTAGAATTTAAATTAGAATAATCTGTAGTGTCATAAGGACTATTTTCCAATATTCATCATCAATCGGACCTAAATCTAACTCCCGATTCCTTCTGTCTTCTGGGAATGAGTCTGGAGTGTGGATGATTATTTTTTTATCGATTTGTGACATATTTTTTCTAAGGGAAAGGGGACATAGTTATTTTCGCCTTTAGTTGGCTAAATTTGGGGAGTTCCTTCAGATGGTACAACTATGACCTTACTGTGTATTTTAGTTGGAGATACCAAAAGACATGAGATTTGAGAAACTCACATTTTTCCTAGAGAGGAGTGAATGTCTTCTGACTGTGTTGAGGGCCACAGTGCCCAATGCAGACACTCTAAGCTTGTCTCATTCTGGGAATCCTTCCAATGCTGTTTCCTCCAGTAGGAGCTTGCTGGCTTACAGTCTATTTTGTTGTGTTAATTTTTTAATCCAGCCCATTTCCCGAAGAGCATAATTACAAATTCGAACACTGTTTTGTTGGCTAGCGGGAAATTAGAGGGTAGATGCCCCCCACATAGAAAGTGCTCAGCTCATTGCCGATGTTTCATTCCGCATCAAAGAGGCAATTATTTATCACTACAAGGTGATTCACACAATATTACTCTAAGAAATCAGCCATTCTTCATGTCAAATGTCGATTTAGAGCACTTCGCCAGACTGACTCTTGGAGTCTTATTACACCATAAGAAAGACCTGACCAGAGAGACTTAGGACCTGATTACGACTTTGGCGGTGCGGAGCTGGGTCCATCCCGCCATCGCACCATCGAAGCCATGGTCAGACCGCCCACCAGATTAGGAGATTCCTCCTGTCTGGTGGGCTTTTTTTTGTGTTCCCATGGCGGTGTCTCAGAAAGTATGCACTGCAATGGAATGCCAAAAACAGTTCCTGCATGGCATGGACTGGCAAGTCCATGCCATGAAGAAACTGGGGTGAATGCACACAGAGGGGCACATGTTGTGCTCCCCTGCATGCATCTCCATGCAGAGGCGGCATAGGGGGCCGTGCAGGGCCCCCTTTGTTTCCTCTCTGCCACAGTGTCCATGGAGAAGAAACCTCCATGACACAGCTTGGGGAGAGGAAACTTGTAATATGCTTGGCAGGACCGCAGCAGTCCCGCCTAGCATATTGCAGCATCCTGACTGCTGCAGCATTGACAGGGAATGGCAGTTCCCTGGCAGCTGCGGTGGGCAATGGTGGTCCGGTTGGTCTAATCGTAATAGGGCGGTCGGAAGACCTTCGCCGCTGCGCCCCCACGTGTCTCTCATAATTGGCCCCTAAAAATGTGTGAAGAATTGTTTGGGTATTTTGTGATGTATATTTTGAGTGGCAAATTGTTCCATGGAGTGTAATCACTTTAACTATTACATTTCTACCCATAAGGGATATGAGCAGCAGAATCCGCTGTTGTAAATCTTTTCTCAGCTTCTCCACTTACAGAGATATGTTCCTTTGCTAGGACCAGGTTGGTTATTCTGAGATATATATAATCCCAGCTATTTAATCCCTCCCATCTCTGTTCTCAGCAAGGATTGGATGATCCAGTCCCCCACATCCTTCCTTCACCTCACCAGGGGCCAGATGCATCAAAGGTTTTTGCCCATTCTGTGTCTATGTGAAAATGTGTTCATGCATATGGCCCCAGGTATGTTAGATTCGTAGCAGTTAATACAGAGACCTATGAAAGTGCCATATTCGTTTGGTGTTTGCATTATACACTGACCTGATTTTTTGAGGGGTATTATCCAACCTGCTAAAACTTTGGTGAGTATCTTTGCTTCTCTATTGGCTAGAGAGATAGGCTTACAGAAATCTCATCTGTCCCATTGGTTGTCACGGCTTGGGTACAATTGTAGTAACCACCTCCCTGGTGTCTCTAGGCAGGAAGCAAGTCTCTATCATTGAGGAAAACATCTCTAACAAATATGGGGCACACTTTGAGGCATTTAACTACTAAAAATGGATTGGAAGGCCATTTGGTCTAGGGAGTCTTTCCTGACTGCAGGTGAGTGATTTCCTCCATAATTCCTTCAGCTGTGATCTCTTGATTTGTAATTTCACCTTCAATGTCTGATATCGGCTTAATTGGGAGTTTGGTCATGAACTATCTTTGAAGTAAGGCACTGTTTCTGGCACAGGACTTTATTGAGTGTCATAGAATTGGGCAAACACCTCTGCAATCACCTCTACATCTGCAGGTTCCCACCCCTCATCTGTCTAGATATTAAACACAGTCCTTGGTTGGTCTTTTTCTTTGCTCAGCCGTTAGATCAGTTTTCCAACTTTTACCCTTGGTCATAAAATCTACTGTGGGAGGCCAGGCTTCTTTTCTGAGCTTTGTCGAGACACAGCCATCAGTATGCCCAGCAGTATGTAGGTAATAATGAAGGAGTCTGGTAGCAGTCCACCTATAGCATTTTTTCAGAGCTAGCATCTGGATTTCCACTGCCCTCAGCCCTTCTCACTTCTCCTTTTTGAGTTTTGCTCTAAAGCCAGTTGTCCTGCCTCTCAGCACTAGAAAAGGGCTTCCCACAACAGCGTCAGTGAATCTACTGAACCCAAATTACTCTGAAAATACTGTTCCATCTCTTTTGAGGGCCTCTTTCAATGCTACCATCTTGCAACCACCATGCGTTCAGGCACCACATTTCTGGCTGTATTTTGACCCCACCATCAATTGTTTTACTTCTTGAAGCATGGTCTGAAAGCTGTCTCATGTGCATGTGTATTTTTGTCACTCTGTGGGCATTGGATGGAGAAACCAATAAGCAGGCATTTCGAGAGAATTAATTATGTGGCCCAGAGAAAAAACACTCATAATTTTCCTGCATATGGTTCTTCCACCACACATCCAAAAGAAATATACAGTAGCGAAAGACATACACTTAGTTAAGCCCTCAGGTCCTGTGTTGGTGTGGGCCTGCCCTTTTCTTTGTCAATCACTCTGTTAAAATTCCCACCTTTGAATGGTAAACATTGTAGAGCTTCCATCAGCACTGTACCCAGCTTTTGGAGAAATTTGTTGTACAATGTGTGTTGTGCATAGATATTCAAACATGTCAATGCACTCCTCCATACTGTTCCTGTTATCATTATCTATAGACCATGCCTGTCATCTCACATTTTCAATTTGTTGTTGATGAATTGTTTCTTGAAGAGTATTGCTATATATGCCATATGCTATACTTAGCTAAATCCCTATCTACCTACAAAGTCACATTTATTTCCTGGTAAGTGGGTTTTTGGAGCATTTATATGTCAGGGCCAAATTGCATGGTCATTTGCAGAACCGCTGCCCTTTTGATTTTGGTTAAGAGCCCAATGACGTTCTATGAATGGAGATGTATCACATCAGTCATTGTGGTATGTCATTTATGGGTCAACCCCCTGTGATAGTTTGAGATTGTAGAGTTATTTTTAAAATTTGATTCTACTGTGTGTAGAAAAGTAACAACCCCCAATAGTATGACGAATCCCCCTGAAGTTTTTCCCAACCCCACTAGCTCCACCCCACACCTCTTAACATGATGTATCTATAGCATAATGAGAGGTTGACTAAACACCCACTAGTAATAGAACAAGTGATAACTTGGCTACTCCCAGAACTCAAAACACACCCTCAAAGTACTTATGGTGCACTTCTTCAATGGTGTGCTTTTTTGTCCTGGGAATGGGTCTCCCTGCCACTACTCCAAGTGGTTTCCCCTGAATTAGACACTGCATGAGCTTTCCCTTTCCACTCACCCTTCACTCCATTACAGCCACCACTCCAGTTTTCTACTCTTCTATCTTCATTAGGGCTAAATCCTGTGCTCCTGCCACTTCGATGCTGAAATGTGAACAGGAGTCAAGCCTAACACCAGGCTACTCTTTGCTGGCAGCCATGCTCAGCTACCTTTTCTAAGCCAGTACTCCCATGCTGAAGGTCGCACCTCTCTCTGTGTCTATCCTTTCAAATTTGGCCTTATTGCAATGTTTGATTCTCATTATATGGCCAGTGGAAGGGAGTACAGATCACCCATGGCTAGGTATCCTCACAGATCATATTTTGGAAAGGATATTGTAGGATTTTAGAGTGTGTAATACCTGGGCCTCAAAGACGTGCATGCCCTCTATGTTTAGAACCCCCAAAGTACGCCTCCTCCTGGTTCATTTTAGATTAGAATTTTCACAAAATTAGTTTGATACTTTTTTGGTGTAACAGACAACCTAACCTTGATAGGAGTGTTGCGGCCCACCTGCCCCCCAAAAAACTTTTTTAAATGATGGCAAAACTGTGGATTTTCCAACAGCGTATCCTCTAAAATTTGGCTTACAGAGCTATGTGGATGTAGGGTAGAAATTAAAATCTGGTTAATCAAAGTCACCTAACTTACTTTAATTTTCTTTTTATTTAGCATCATTCTTCACTTAATTTTTGCTGCCTGTAGTTAATATTGATAAGGATAGCCCACTAGTCCCCGAGAATGTCCACAATTTGTCATAGATAGGCCATCATGACAGGGGTAGGTAACATGTGCCCAACAATACTTACATTTGCAATGGATGGGCCCCATTAGGCACAGATGAGTTTGACTGACCCTGGCCAAACACAGACATAAACTCACAGACATACTTTACCTACACACAAATAAGCAGAGTCACTAACACACTCCCTGAAATGTTCATGCCTTCAAGGACATAACCTCATATAGGGGAGCCCACTGTCGGGACACCATTTTCCTGCCCGCAAGGAAACCTGCCTACTGACAGCTGGAGGAAGCTTTCAAAATGCTCCTGCTGGATGAGATCAGACTTTTGTTTCCCTCCCCACACCATTGCGAGCAGGGAACCCAGCAGCAGTAAGAAAAAACAACTACTCCTGCCGGATGGGAGCAGTTACAGCTCCTCGAGCACACAGGATGGGTACATGCAGGGAGCCGGTGGGGCCCCTGGAGCTCCCCTCGCACCTCCCAACATAGTGTGCTGTGGGTGCCTTGTTTCGGGGGGATGGGTTTAATTTTGTTTATATTTGTATAATATTTTTATGAGCTTTGTGTCACCTCTAAAATAGGGAGGGGCCCCAAGCCTATTTTAATGTTTTTTGCCCCTGAAAAGAGTCCAGCAGCCCCCCAGCACCATTAAAAAAACCTGTAAGTCTCTTATGTCATTAAATTCATGACCCCAGGAGAGCTTACCATATTTTAAAGGAGTAATAGATGGAGCTTTTGTTGTAGGGATTCTGCACATACACAGAGCTATGCACAGGATAATAGGATCTCGGAGTATAGTGGTGAGCCAACCATACACCTCAGCACCCACAATCCCAATCCGACTAGCTTTAGCGTCTCATGAGCAGCGATGCTACCAATGATTAGACAACCCAGAACACGGTATCTCTCTCTCAGGACTCGCAGGAGCAAGAACACCCTTTCATAACTCACTCATACCTGTCCACAACGTGCGTAATAAGCGACACAGTATAGTTCAAATGTTTATTTCAACTATCGTGCTCTAAGATACAGTACACGTGCCAGTACTATCAGCATAATGCAGAAGGATAAAATAATCAGCATAGTTACAATTCCATAGAATACAAACGGGGAAAGCATTTCATAAAGCAGTGGATATAGGGCTAAATGACCATACCACCCTCCCCGTGCTATTAGCTAGTTTATTATATAAACAGAAAACCTCTGGGCTTTGTCAGGCGGACCCTCATACCTCAATATCTAGATGCAAGGTTTACATCATCAGACAAGCACAGCTCTTCTCTCTGGAAAGGTTTTTCTCCAAGTGCCTCAAACAGTGAAATCACAATATTAAAAAGCACACGAATTTCTCCAGTGCAGCTGTACGTAGTTATGTCTAGGTGCGAGGGACTGGCCAGATCAGCAAGAACAAGGGACGTTGTTTTTCGACCTTGTACATGTTGTGCAGATGTAACCCACAGGGAACAGGAGAAAAGGTGAAAGGCAGAAAAGCAGACAGTCCTAATATAGCCGGGCACAAGCAGAGGCTGGAAAAACAAAGTCACAAAGTAACGTGCGCAGAAAAGGCATCATGGCAGCCAGGCCTAAGCCAACTTAGCAGGGCAGACTATGAGGCCACAAACAACATGACACTTTATCCTCTTCAGCTGAAGTGCAAGGTCCTCTTGTGGTTGTTTTTATGATTGCATTTTCTGGGCTGAAAAATGTTAAAAGAATGAGTCATGTTGGTTTTATTAAAAAAAAAAAAAAAAACTCACTATTCATTTTAACATTTTTCACCCACAAAATGTAATAATAAAAACTATGTTTAATGGAAAAGTATTAAAACTTTACTAAACATTTTTATAATAATATTAATAAACATTGCATTGTGTGAATTACTGAAATATACAAAAAATAAAAACAATACTTCAATGTTGATGAGCTTGGAAAATGATGACAGATCTGCTTTATATATATATTGATGTGCTCCCCCCTTGATAAAGCGAATAGGCCCACTTTTATATTTTGGTGTTGTGACTCTTTGACAAAGTCAGTAAGTCTGCCTGAGTGTGGCCCACACCTGTGAGATGAACACCATGCTGTGCATGCCAGATGGCTGTGCGTGGCATATGGTTGGCTGGTCGCAGGCCAGTCCCTGCGGCCAACTCCACGCTATAGATGGCTGTGCGCTGCAGGGAATTGGCAGTCCTCGTGGCCAAGACCTTCGTCCAACCCCTCACCGCACACAGGCAGCCAACCCCCGGCAGCCAGCTGTGCATGGCTGGGGTTGGTGTCTGCAAGGGGTTGGTTTTATGTATGGTAATAAAATATTATTTTACATTAAAAAAACTAGAAATTCAGTGAAAAAACAAAGGTTAAAGTAAAGTTATAGTGAGGTGAAAATTTCAGCGACAACATAATGTTTTAAACACAAAACAAAACTGAAATTCACCAATTATAGTTATCTAAAGTAACTATAACTTGTGCTCTTAGGTAACTATAACTCGTGGGAAAAGCACAGAACAGGAGAAAATTATACTTTGTGGCTGACAAAGTCATCATGTCAGGCATACACTTTTCGCGCCTTAACCCAGTCAAGATTTTGGCTTTCAGACTTAGGGGCATATATTAATGAGAGGGGTCGCGTCATGCTTGCACCATGCAAGATGATGCAAGCCCAAAATGCGATTTATTAAACCTCATAAGGCCACCTTGCGTGGCCCTGAGTGACTTCATTAGTCCAGAGTAACGCAACACAGTGCAAATCGCTGCATTGTTTTACTCGGCACTAGGGTGTTGCGAGGGTGTTCCCATGCAACATTCAAGAATTTTGATGCAGTCCCAGATTTATCAAAAGGGGTAGACCTGGGAATGCACCAAAATGCTACGCCTTACCAGGTGAGGCATAACAAGAAGAAATATCTTTATTTCACCTTGTTACATTCTCTTTCTATGTGTGCTGCATTCTGCCTCAAGGAATTGTTTTTGTGTATGAAGGAGCCCCTTCCCACACAAAAACAATCCTCCTTGCAACACAGACACCTTGCACCATGGTGCAAGGGTGCCAGCGTTAGCGCTATTCAGCCAAAATGACCCCAGCACAGGGACAAAGGCAGGAACCTGCTGTATCTTTTTAAATGCAGTGCATTCCTGAAATTTACCTATCATGAAGCGCAGCAAGGTGGCTTACTGCACTGCGCTGAGTGACTTTGCCATAAATATATTTTTTTTATGGAACTTAAAGTACTGCAGCGAGGCAAGTCTGAAGCTGTATCTGACAAAGTCACTTCAAAATCAGACACGTTGGGGGGGGGTTTCGTTTCCCTTTCTTTATTTGTTTATGCCTGATATGCGTGACAGTGATATGCCGGGTTGCAACCCGAAGACTGTTGAGCACACTGGCTCGTTCAACTTTTTCTTGTGTAAAATCAATAAAGAAATTTAAACAAAAAAAATCAGACACGTTTGCCACAAGGTTCCTGCTGAAGCTCTGAAAGTCTTTTAGATCTAAAAATTCCCAATTTCGCAGAGTTTCTGGAGCAGCTCTTCCAAGGCTCCCAGGACCTCAGGGACATCACTTAGTGTCCAGGATTCACTCCAGCAGAGGCCCCCAGTAGGGTCTAGTCCAGTTGCTCCTGGACAGTTGCACACTTCAGGAAAAAGGCCTCTTGCAGTTTGTTATGCCCTTGTAGCCACACAGGTGGTCAGCCAAAGGACCCTTTGAGACCACTTCTTAGCCCTAGGTACAAGGGGAGCAGGTCTAGCCCTTCAGTTCTCCATACAGGCCCCAAACAGCAGGCCCAGTCCTCTTCTGTTCCGGTCCTGAGGTTGTTGCTATGAGCTGTAGGTGAAGTGCAAGCTTTTTAGGTTATGCTAGCCAGTGGATGGAGGTGACCTGTCGACTCTACTTTACCAATAACAAAAAAGTTCCCAGGGGGATCCCTTCCAACTTCTGAAGCACTTTCTTTTTTGCCTTGCTGCAAACTATCCCACAGTGCACTATTAGGCAAATTCAACATGGCAGAATCTTTATGCCCCTAAAGTGTGTGAGCCAGGGGTATGTTTAGTGGAATAAACAGTCCCCTCCTCCTTGACTACACAAAACTGGTTCTGGGAACAGCCTCCTCTCCCACAGGTCTGGTGCCAGACTGGCTACAAAGAGCCTACAGAACTAAAGGCTTCTCTTTGCCAGGTCTCCCTTTACACTTAACTATAAATGGGCAGGCCTCATGTTGGTCCCTTTCAAGTTAATGAAGCTCCTGGACCCTATCCAGATGTCCTTGAGCTGATATCTGTGACATACCTCACACCTAGGGCTTCCTGTGAAAAAACCTATGCCATTGTTCCTGCTTCGGCAGCAGTTTTCACATTTTTTAATGGGAAGACGTGGCAGGGCCATCTGCCTACTGGAGGCCCAAGCAGATAAAGTGTAACTTATTAAAACTCACTTTTTCTAAATATTAATTATAAATCTGACTTCACCATTGACCTGATGTTTAAGAAATATTAAAAACAGTGTTTCGATTATTCCAGTAGCTTGCTCCAAACTGGAGATATCAGGGTTATGATTTTATTCTAAACTTAAATATCACTGTGGGCTACAAGACCTACCTAGTGGTGACTTATTTAATACTTAAAAGTAGGGTATTTCCTGTCAGAAAGGGTTATTTTGGCAGACTCACCTGCAGATTTAAAAGCTGAAGGAGTGTGCCAGGTTACACAAGAAGGCCCCAAACCCATGTTTCTTTATCTGCCTAGTAGATGGCACATTTGCTGCAGTCCACAGGCGACTTTTAACACATCACATTGGTGTATTTCTTGCACCATACGCTATGGCCATTTTTGGGAAGTTAAATATGTCAGTTGGAAGGTAGCTGGTATTACCATTTTGTAGGGGTCAAAGAACATCACTGGGGACTGGACAGCAGTGCCTCAGTGTGCAGAGCTAAAAAACTAGCAGTATCAGTCCAAAGGAATGGGGGTAACCACTCAAAAAAGAAGCACTTTCTCACAGTAAGCAATTTACAACAACAAAGGAGCATCAACACATTTATAAGCATGAACCACATATATAATGAATTATGAAGACACTGTTGAGCCAATGCGTTTTTAACCCCTTCGATGCTTCTGTCGGCCAACGGCCATCACGAGCACTACCTCGGTAGTGCTGCGCACGTCCGTTGGCCGACGCGGCCCCGCCCGCTTAATAGAACGTTCCGCACTGGCGCGGAACGTTCTAAGCAGTTAAGCGGTTAATGTGTCAGAATGATTGAAGCCCACAACAACTCAGAAAAGAAGAGGAACAAACTGGCACATGCCAGGATGAGGCTCATGAAACTGACTATTCTATGCCAGAGCAGCAGGAAGCTGAGAAAATGCATTGTTGAGTATAGAGAAAGAACAGGCAACTCTCTTATCTAGCTATAGCAGAAAAACTGAGGGGCTTATTTACAAGGCCCTTGCGCCACTTTTGCATCACTTTTCCCATGTTAACAATGACGCAAAAGTGGCGCAAGGGGCTTGTAAATCTGCCCCTGAGAGTCTGTCTAGCTCCTGGAGATTGGAGACAAATTGAGAGAAACAGCTTAAGCAAATTTGTCAGTCAGAGTAACAGAGACAAATGACTTGCTACATACATGTAGTCTTAATGGGCTGTCAGCATCAACTCTGACCCTGAGTCCACAATGGTAGAAGGTAATTAATAAATGGGCAAAGCACTGGACACCTTGAGCAAGTTACCCAAGAGGGAGGAGGGTGTTCTGATGCAAATAAATCAGTCTTCAGCACAAGATGTTTCAGTCTCACCGGATCATCTTCACCACATCAGTGGTCTCCCAGCAGAAAAATAAGGGAAGATCAGTATGTAAGGTTACTTTTCAGGGCCTTCCAGGGAGCCAGCCCCAAAAAGGGGAATTGTGTAATAACTGTGTTTCTGCCAATTTATGTTGAAACCGTTCTAGTTGTGTGTCATGAAGACTGTGTTATGTTATTGTACTACTTAAGATGATTACATTTTTTTTTTTTTGTAGAGTTTTATATAGCGCGAACTAGATCCGAGAAATCGGCTATCAGAGCGCTTTACATGAGCACCAGTTTTGTTACGGAAGGGCAGATTCATTTTTGTTAGGCACGGGGAAATTAAGGGATTTGCCCAGAATCACAGGATGTTTTTTAGCGTTGTTGCCACGACTCGAACCCGGTTCCCCAGCTTCGAGGCCGACAGCTCTAGCCCTAAGGCTACATCCTCTCCCCAATTGTTCAGTGTCCTTAGCATACCTCATTCCCTGCATACAAAATGCAGTGATGGGAGTATTTCTTATTGCTCCCAATACGTACAGTTATACATGCATATTCATATTCCTTATGCTATTTCTTACAACTGTCAAGTAATTGTTGTGATTCATTTCATAACAAATGATTATATTTTCCCTTATTGCATTGGGATTCATTTTATTCTTCTCTCAAATGTTCTTGCTGGCTCTGATATTCATCACTGTTCTCCCCTATGTCCTGCATGTACTAAGGAATAACTACTCATCGCCTCATGTTAATATTATGAAAAATGGCACATTTGACCAGAATTTGATAAGTATGATCCTGAATAGACTGAAGTGCTCCTCTACTAGAGTGCAGATGTCTGTACCTCTCCTTTATGAGTCCACAGGCATGATCTGTGATGTTTTGCGCCCACATATATGTTTGGTGGCACACTTGCTATATGGAGCCTGTTGGAAATGGCCCTTTCTGTAGGATCACCCCCACGCTATTTGCCTTTCTCTTCCCTTTTTTTGCTGGCTTTAGGATTCTGTGCAGTTTACCACTGTTAACCAGCACTAAAGTGCATATGCTCAATACTCAAAACATGGTAACATTGACTTAGCTACAATTGGCATATTTAATTTACTTATAAGTCCCTAGTAGAGTGCACTGAATGTGCCCAGTTCCTGTAAATTAAATCCTACTCGTTGGTCTGCAGCACTGATTGTGCCACCCACTCAGTAGTCCTTTAAAAATTATTCAGGCCTGCACCTGCAGAGCCTGTATGTGCAGTTGGTAAATGCCATTTCGACCTGGCAAGTTAACCTACTTGTAAGGCCAAAGCCTTCCCTTTTATTGCATATAAGTCACCGCTAAGGTAGGCCCTAGACAGCTCAATGGGCAGGGTGCAGTGTATTTAAAAGGTACGACATGTACTGTTGAGTTTTATATGTGCTGGTAGTGAAAAACTGCTAAATTATTTTTTCGCTACTACAAGGCCTATCTCTCCCATAGGTTATTATGGGGATTGCCTTAAAGCACCTTTTAAGTGAAATTTCCAATTGGGAAGGGATAGAGATTTGGAGTTTGGGGGCTCTGGACTCACAATTTAAAATCCACAACTTATGGGGAAGTTGTATTATAAATTGTAAGTCTGAAATTGCCACTTTTAGAAAGTTGGCATTTTCTTACTTTAATCATTCTGTGCCTCTGCCAATCTCTGAATACATGTCTGGATTGTGGGACAACTGGGCATTGTGCATTCCCTCCAGACAGTCACACAATGGGAGCTGGGGTGTGAAATTTGTATCCTGATGGCCCATCACCATGCTGATGAACTTTCCAGAGGTAGATTTGGAGGGAGGAGTGGACATTTGCACCTGAATAGGGCTACATACCCCCTTGTAGTGAGCCTGGAGCCAGGGCAGGAAAGGCAAGGAACTTCTGATCCTCAAAGGCCTCTTTGAAGTCTCCCCCATTTGAAAGGCACTTTTGGGTACAAGTACTGGACCCCTGACACCACCAAATCAGACCTTTACTGGAACCAAGGACATTTTGCCTGGAAGAAGAGCAGCTGTGCTGTAAGATGGACTGACACTTTGCTAAGTTCATTGCTGTGTTGGCCTACTGTCTGCTGATTGCTGTGCTGTAGGAGGGACTGCCACTTTGCTACCTGCTCTGCGGTGTTGGCCTGTGGCCTGCTGCTTCTTGCCTGGGAGTGTAAAGGACTGGACCTGTTCTCTACATCCTTGAACCCAAGTTTCACCAAGGACTTGTTGGCTTGCCCCCTGTTCTCTGAAGTCCCAGGGTCACAAAAGACTTCTTGCAACTATGTTGGAGCTGCTGGACTCTGCCTCTGTGAGTCCTACCCTTGCCTGAGGGCCTCCTGTCCTGAGCCTCAGAAGAGGTTTTTTTAAGCTGTTTTCTGCAAAAATTGAGCCAGTGACCCCTTTGCGCTGATCAGAACGGGAAACATCCATTACAACGCAGTCATTACAACGACCTACCTTTACAACGCAACTGTTACAACGCAACTGCTTTTACATCGCATGCCATTACAATGCATGCCATTACAACACATGCCACTACAACGCATGCCATTACAACGCATACCATTACAACGCATGCCATTACAACGCATTATAAGGTAAGTAATGGAGACTTTTTTAGTATTAGGGTGGGTATGGGTTTTGGGGTACATGGGAATAGTAATTTTTACCCCTACACTATACAACACTTACCCTTCTGTTGCACTCACTGGAGTGGGAATAGTAATTTTTACCCCTACACTATCCAACACTTACCCTACTGTTGCCCTAAAAGTATTATGCGTTGTAATGGTATGCTTTGTAATGGTATGCGTTGTAATGGAATGCGTTGTACTGGTAGTTTTAAAAAATGCATTGTAATGGCATGCGTTGTAAAATCATGCAATGTAATGGTAGTTGCGATGTAAAGACTGTGTTGTAAAAGCACGCGTTGTAATTGCATGCATTGTAACTTCATATATTCATCAGAACTAACGCAGGGCCTGCAGACGCTGTTCTGATTAGACAACGACGCAAGTCTGGACTGCAAGGTTTGATGACGACGCAGTGGCGATCCAGAGAAGCCGCAGCGAGGCTCGACTTTGACGCAGTTCCTTTCTTTTGACACCAACTGCGAGGCTTGACTCCGATGCTTTGACCCCACTTCGTTTTTCTTTGAGTTCAAAATATTTTATTTTATTTTGTTCATAAACAACTAATAAAGACATTACATAAAATGTTATTATTTAGCAACCAAATACCTAATAACAATTCGCAAATTGGCCAAAATTATTTAAAAATTGCAATAGGTATTGAAATATTACATATTGAAAAGATACATAAAAGGGGAAGGAAGGAAAGGAGGGAGGGGACAAATATAACAACTAATGCATAAGATTTACACAGAGCTACTATATTTTATCATACGTATAGCCTATTTGAGTTAAAATCAAAATTGGAGATATAAATACAACATTAAGAGGATAGATATACATCAACAGGTAACCAAAAAGATTGATAAGCTAGCGAATTATGTGAAATCCCATTCATGGATAATTGAGCACCTCTTCTAGTAAAGATAACCCACGACCACCAAGCATTAACAGATAATATAGAAACATCTTTCCAGCAAAAAGTGATGGATTTTATAGCTGCTAAGATTAGGAAATTAAAAAGTTTACTTTCCAAATCATGTAAGTTTTGAAAAATAATAGCAGATTTACATATTATTAATTGATAGGAAACATCAATATGGAGTTTAAAAATCTTTTTTATGATAACCCAAACTTCAGACCAAAATTTAAAAACCAGAGGACAGTCAAAAACCATATGTTGTAACGTACCAGGATGTAATTTACAATGCCAACAATCTGCAGAGGGAAGAAGTTTAGCTTTAAATAAACGTGATGGAGTCCATAAACAATTGTATAGGATATATGAATTGGTTTGGTAGATTGAAACAGGTAGCCAACCAGATATGCTACCAAGCCAAATATCCTTCCATGTGTCAATAGATAAAGAAAGCGAAAGTTCATTGTTCCAAAAAGATGAAATCATCTCTAAATTGCTACCTAGAGTATCTGATAATTTTTTATATAGAATGGAAACCCCATGAGACGATCTAGAGACTGTTTGAATGTAAATTGATAAATCTGCTGTAACATTGGACGGAATAGCATTGGGAAAGGAGTCTAAGATTGAATTGCACAAATATTGATACTTAATAAGGTCAGATTTAAGTAGACCAAATCTTGCTTGCAACGTTTCAAAAGCAATAAAGGTATTATTGGAATAAACATCTTTAATACCAGCTCTAATCCATGAAAACCAAAAACTAATATTCCTGTTTAATTTAATGACATTACTATACCACAGTGATAACTCATCAGTATTATTCATGGGAAAAAGAAAAATTAAGTCAAGATCATTAAATAACATTTTAGTAGATTTAATAATAACTGATTTATGAAAAATGTGGTATTATTATGCATAGACATTAAAGTAGGTAATGGAAATGGACTTACTATAGATTTCTCAATAGATAGCCAAGCAGGAGAAATATTTAAAAAGGAGTGGTTAAACCATAATGAACTTTGTTTTAAAATAAAAGCTTTATGATAAAGAAAGAAATCTGGGATACCAAAACCAGCATTACGTTTAGACACTTTTAACTTTTTATAACTAATACGAGGAGATTTGTTGTTCCATAAAAACTTTGACAAAAATGTATCAACCTCTTTATAAAACTTTAATGGAAATTGAGTAGGGATCATGGCAAGGGTATAAAAGATTTTGGGAGCAATAGTCATTTTGATAGAGTCCATTCTGCCCCACCATGAAAGATGTAATGACACCCATTTAGACGTTTTATTTTTAATGTAATTTAGGATGAAATCACAGTTTAAATTTATTGTTGATTTTATGGATGAGGAAAATAAAATTCCAAGATATTTTAACTTATTCTTTTGCCAAATGATTTAACGCATGGGAAGCATGTCATGAGTGCAATAAACATTAAGGGGAAAAAATTCAGTTTTGCTGGTATTTAAAGTGTAGCCCGAAACTGTAGAGTATTTTGTTATAATATCCATTAATGAGGGGAACGAAGATATAGGGTCACTAACAAATAAAAGTACATCATCCGCATAAGCAAGAGTTTTAACAGTAACATCCTTAATATTAATTCCTTTAATATTGTCACATTTTCTTATAGAGGCAAGAAAAGGTTCAATGCCAATTAAAAATAAAAGAGGGGAAAGAGGACATCCTTGCCTTGTAGCTCTAAAAGCGAAAATTGATTTGAGACTTGTCCATTAATAAATAAACGAGCAGTAGGAGCGAAATATAGAGCTGAAATCATGCGTATAAAAGTATCTCCAAAATTAAATGAGGACAACGTATGAAATAAAAATTGCCAATGGATTTTATCGAATGTTTTCTCAGCATCTAAGGCTAAAATTCCAGATGGCAACGTTAAAGTAGGACTTTGTTCAATAATATGTAGCAAGGTTCTTGTATTATGAGCAGAATATCTATTCTTCATAAAACCAGATTGATCCGGGTGTATAATAGAATCTAATATGGGGCCCAATCTAGTAGCAAGTATTTTAGCATATAATTTACAATCTTGATTAATTAAGGATATAGGGCGATAATTAGACACAAGAGTGGGATCCTTATCTGGTTTTGGAAGTACTATAATTAACGCTTCTGTAAAAGAACCAGAGGTAGATCCTGTGGATCCGAAAAACATAAATAGTTGGTGTAAAAAGGTAAAAGGTATGACTGAAATTCTTTGTAGAATTCCGCTGGAATCCCATCAGGACCAGGAGATTTGTTCTTTTTAAGGGATTTTATAGCTGATAAGATTTCATCTTTGGTAATAGGTGCATCAAGTCCAATTTTATCTGATTGTGGAATCTTGGGTAACTCACAGGAATTTAAAAAGGAGTCGATTAAAGAAGCATCCTGAAAATCGGATTTATTATATAATTTAGAATAGAAATTCAAAAATTCATTAACGATTTCATTGTGAGAGAGAGCAATTTTACCATGGGCACCATGAATTGAGTTGATTTGAGATTTATCCTTTTTTATACGTAAATAATTAGCTAATAGTCTTCCAGATCTATTGGTATTAAAACTAAATCTGGCCTTAGCATTAGATATTTGGATACCTGCTCTTTTACTTAGGATTGAATTAAATTCATAACGCAATTTTTGTAGTTTAAATTTATATTGAGGATTGTTGGATGTAATAAAAGGTCGCTTCAAATTTTGCAATCTGTTTTTGAAGATTTTTAGCATTTGCATGAAAGGTTTTATTTTCGTGGGCCATAATAGATATAGTTACACCCCTAATATAAGCTTTAAAAGCATCCCATCTATTAATCATAGAAGTAGAACCTTCAGGGTTGAGTATAAAATATTCTTGAATGGCGGATAAAAGTTTAGGCTTGTTAAACTCATTTAAAATTATACCAGTGTTCATACGCCATCTAGATTGTTTAGTAAAAGATGAATCTAAATTCAAAACCAAAGAAATCATAGCATGATCTGAGATGTCAATGTTACCAATAGTAGGAGCAGTTATTGAACCAATTAGATGCCTAGAAACCAATAAACAATCAATTCTAGAGTGGGAATTGTGAGGATTTGATAAGAATGTGAAACATTTTTCTGTAGGCAAATGTAATCTCCAAATATCAACTAACTTAGTGGCTTGAATAAATGATTTGAAAGCAAAATAAACTTTAGAAGGGTGAAACTTAGTAAGAGATAATCTATCCAATAAAGGGTCCGAGATAACATTAAAATCACCTCCAACAATTAAAGGGGCATTGCCGACCTTTAGAACCTCGGTTGTAAGATTAGTCCAAAAAACTGGGTCATCTGCAGTAGGACCATAAACATTTAATAAAAATAGAACTGAGTCATGAACTTTAATTTTAACTAGAATGTATCTACCATCCTTATCAGAAATTTTACTCAAAATTTGACAGTGAAGTTTTTTTGCAAACAAAATAGCTACACCATTTTTTTTACCATTAGCAGGGGAAGAAGCAATCACATCCACCCATTTCTTCTTCATATAATCTAAAATGTTATCATCTATATGAGTTTCTTGCATAAAACAAACATCCGCTTTGCAACTACTTAGATAATCTAAAATTTTTGTACGTTTAACTGGATGGCGCAATCCTTTAACATTTAATAAAACTATTTTAAAATTATGTGTATTAGCCTTAATAGAAGAAAGGAGAAAAGGAGATCAAAAAGAGGAAGATAAAGAAGATCAAGAGAATGAGAAAAAGGTAGCTCCAAATAAGGAAAAGGGAAAGGAAAAATGAAAAAGGATGGAAAAACGACAAACAAAAGACATAAATGTGAAATGTGAAACGCACACACGCTTTACAAGCATGACCGGAACCGCTGGAGCCCTTCACAAAGAGATTTCAGTACTGTGTCAGAAAGGACATAACTGATAAAAATCGTAACTGATAAAAGTCAAGCAGCAGAGTCATTGGTATCCATTGAGAGCTGTGACTGATGAACCAAAAAATGTCTCAAATCTTCTGGACGTTGAAAAGATTTCGAGAAGTTATCCTTCCAAATGTGCATCGTCGACGGATCAAAAAGACCATATTTGTAGCCTAGACTTCGTAGTTGAGGACGAAGAGCAGTGAATTCTTTGCGAATTGAGACAGTTTCTTTGGCGAAATCCTGATGAATAAATATTTTATTTCCATTTACCATCAATGAAGGTATTTCTCTAGCTGCTTTTCTGATTAAAACCAAATGGTGGTGTCGAAGAACTTTAAAAATCATTTGTCGCGGTTTTGTGTGTAGAGGGTTCCTATGTGAGGGAATCCTGTGAGCCTTATCAATTTCAAAAGTTTCTGAGAATTTCACTTGCAAAAGACCAGGCAATAAATTCTCCAAATATAATCTACAGTTATTTCCCTCAACATCTTCAGGCAAATTAAATATGCGTAAATGATATTGTCTGTTACGGTTTTCCATGTCCAATAATGCTGAGCACATAGGTGAAATTTTTGCCACAAGTGGAGAAAATGTGTCAATTTTGGCCTTATTAACCTGTATTTTGATGGAATTATCTGATATTTTCATTGACAGGCTGGCCATTTCTTTGCGCACATGTTTAACTTCAGAAGCAATAGTGTCTGTATTGACACGAAGCGCCTGAATTTCCTCCAAAATTAAAGATAGTGAGGGTTCAAAAGACTCCACTACTTTAGATTTAGCAGGAGGAGGAGAAATTTGCTGCCTCTGTTTATTATTAATCACACTTTTATTTTCCATTTTGAGTAAAAAGAGACAAAATGAGACTTGCAGAAGCAAAATAGTGTATGAAAAAGCGAAAGCTGTGGAAATAACCAGGAAATGACTGGTGCAGCAGCTAAAATGGGTAGGGGGAGTGGCTAGGCCCAAGCCAGGCCCTTTCCGCCCCCTTGACAGAAAGCCTGGCTGTACCTGAAAGCAGTGCAAGGAGCAGGAACCAGGCGATGAAAAGACCCACTTCCGCTGCGCAGAATCGTCTAAAAAGCTCCACAGCAAAGGTAAGTTGTTTAGGGATGCAGTGTCCTCCACCAGAATGCCTTTTCTGACAGGAATTCGTTGTTTAACCCGAAAAAACGGGCTGAATTAGCGTGAAGTCTCTCACGCGGCGGCCATCTTGAATCGCGCGCTCGCGCGTCATCCCACTTCGTTTTTCTGAACTGACGCATCAAGTCTTCGACGGACATGCTTGCTCCATACGAAAGTACATGTTTAGCGGGCCCTGCTTGGGTCCTGTGGCCAGCCTGCCCTCCATCGCGGTTGGTCTAGAACTTTGGATTTACCCCGGTCTAGCGTGACCTAAATAACTTTTCAGTCCTATTGACGTCTAAGCTCTGTTTTTGGATTTAATCTTTAAAAATTAATATCTCGACTTCTACTGATTGGATTCTTGTAATTTGGGTCTTGTTTTACTTGGATAAATATTCTCTATTTCTCTTAACTGGTGTGGTATCCTTTTTGAAGTGTTGTCACTGCGTTACTGTAATTAAAGTGTGCACAAATAATTTACACATTCCCTCCTAAATTAAGCCTGACTGCTCTGTGCCAAGCTACCAGAGGGTGATCACAGGTTAATTTATATTGTGTATCTGACTTACCCAGCCTAGGATTGTAGCTCCTGCTTAAGCAGGGAGTTTACTCTGCCAACCAGAAACCTCAATTTATAACAGTGCTTCATTTGGTGTCCAGCATCACCTACAGGGGATATACGCATGGGTGTGAATAAAGCATGTTGAAAAAAGATAACCTATGTACAGCAACTGAAATGCTGTAAATGTATTGGTGGGATTACATATGTTTGGCAATTGTGGGATGACACACACAACAACGTTAAAGGGGAATAGCTTGATAACAACAATACTCATTGCCCATCGTATTGTGGTAAATGAAGAGTTGGTATATGAAATACTCACGAATTAACCATGTTTGGAATTGGGGATGTTTCTCCATTGAGTTACCATAGTGGCTTGTCCACAGAATCATGGCATTGTGCACAGACACAAGAAATCTGGCACAGTCGTTTGTGACACAATGGTATGCATCGTGCAACATTTGTCCTGACCTCACACTCAGCAAGGCATCCGACAACTGGCTAAAATATTAGAGACGGTTAATTGTGACTTACCATAACCATGCCCACTGTGTGCTGTGTAAAGCCTACTGAAAATACATCTAGCATTGAAAGCATTGTTAGCAAGGTAATGGTATATTAGTGCAGATTCCTAGCAGGGCTTAACATTTTTCCTGTTGATGCCAGGCTCTATCGATTGTTGTGCAAATCCTGTCTGTATGTTTTCAAGATCTGTGCTGTAGTGAGATACGTGGTCCTTCTTCTACATTGTGGCACCCTTTGTGTGTGTGGCTAGGCTGCCTGATTTCCAGCTGCATGCCATGCTGAAACAGCAAAGGGATCTGGCATGACATTATGAAGTGTCCAATCAGTGGAGTGCCCTTCTATGGTGATGTTCACTTTTGTAAATTGTAATCTCCTTAAACTGCGGGGATCATTAGCAGTGGTCTTGTGCATTATTATGTCTCTGTAACAATTTTTGTAGTAGTTTAGGCATTTTCTTTTTCGATAACACAACTAACATGATTTACGAAATTCTTTTGGGTACAGGAAGTTTTCAGTGTTAATTTAAACTACTTTTCAGTAGCCCAGAATGCTTTCGATTGGATTTTATTTTCCAGGGCGCTAGTGCGGAGTTTGGTAAACCACGGAGCAGGGCGTTACTACCATCTAGATGCGAGTCTTTAAGGGCTTGAACAGCAGTTATGAAGTTGCTTTATCTAAAAAACAGTTTAACTTTCATTAGAAGAGACAGAAAAGACAGCTGGTATCAGGCTATCTTTGTTTACAGTTTATTTAATTGTCAACAAAACAAAAAAGTCCCACTGCTTCTAGGTTACGGTGTTGTGACCAATTTTCTTATTTCACTATTTAGAAAGAAGTAAGTCATTTTTTACGATGTATTTGTTATCTCGATAGCATATCCCCTCACTTTTTTTATCCAACATAAAACACTAATAAGTGTAAGGTAAAAAGGTAATGCAGACCATGAAATCACACTGTGGCTTCTCGTGACTTGTCAAAAGCATTTGCAAACAGGCACTATATTGTGACATTTGGAATTCAGTGCTTACACAAAAGGAACATTGTCCCACTGGGATCATGCATACATTGAAATAATGAAAACAGCACTGAAGGACAAACTGGCCAGGGTTACATCTGACCTTCCTCGAAAACCAGTGGTCCCCAAAATAATTCTGAACATTAAACTCTTTCCAGCTTTGTCTATGGTCTGACTGTTCAATTATCAACTATATGTGTCTATAGCAATATAATCAGAGCCATCCCTTACAATAGTTTACTGGAATCTCCTCTGTGTCCGGGTTGAAACGTTGTCATTTGTTTTTGGATAACAGAAATGCAAGTGTTCACTTTTAAATGACTTCAGCGCTCTCATGCTTTTCTTCAATTCCTAATGATATGACAAGGAATTGAAAGTTTGATTAACCCTTCTCTTTTTTCTTTTTGCAAAGAAAATTCAATTTATGACTTTAAATATAGCACACTTCTCACTAATGCCTCTACAAGTCATCAAGTCATGACCTTAAATGAAGTCATACTACTCATAATCTCTCATAAATATCACTTTTAAAGACCAAAGCCATTGTTGAGATATGGGTCAGTGGTATTGTGGGCCAGGTGCTCACTCATCACTCAATCTGTGGTGGGGAGTGTTGCCGTCATCTAGGGTAACAGAGTGGGCACTCTACCCTGAGGCAAACACTGCGCCCTGGCGTACCCGGAGTGATGAAGTGTAATGGGTTTCACAGTGGACTGATGTTCTTCTACCGACCGATTCTTTATTCCTGTCTGCCTCATCTCAACTCACCTGTTTAGGTACAGCATGCCTTCCACCCAGCTGCTTGTCAATATTGTGCTGAGGGCCTACACATTCAGCCGTAATCTGTGTGTTATTGGTTCGTCAGACCCTGATGCCGATTCACAGAAGCATTTATGAGTGCAGGAAGTAGTATTACAGCAGGACTT
This sequence comes from Calotriton arnoldi, assembly GCA_963921515.1. Classification (NCBI taxonomy): domain Eukaryota; kingdom Metazoa; phylum Chordata; class Amphibia; order Caudata; family Salamandridae; genus Calotriton; species Calotriton arnoldi. The sequence goes on along the minus strand of CAWUFW010008131.1, from coordinate 90,670 downwards.
GTTTACCTGCTCTAACATGCCCTCATGAATCGGCCCAGAAACGTCTGACTCTATAGTAGTAAAAGCGCAAGGGGGGTACATTCCTTTCCGTTTGTCCTAACTGTATAGGCAGATTACCTCAATAGCAGTAGCGGTTCCTGGTGGGAGTGCTACCGGGCAGTGACGTGGGGCGGGGGGTAGTAAACACCGGAATACGGATGAATGCAGGTAAGTAGACAATTAAATCAATAAAACGAATTTCGTTGCATGCGCTGCGCCACCAAATGCGATGCAGCACGCGCAACGAAATTCGTTTTATTAATTTAATTGTCTACTTACCTGCATTCATCCGTATTCCGGTGTTTACTACCCCCCACCCTGCCCCTCCCCCGCCCCACGTCACCGACCGGTAGCACTCCCACCAGGAGCCGCTACTGCTCAATAGTCCCAGTTTGTTGCCCTTTTAGTTGTTTTGTGTATAATCAACAAATGTATGCAACAGTACCTAAAAGAGTACTACTTTATGTACTACAAAATGCAATTGTGAATAGTCCCCATCGTGAAGTCCAAATAGGGAAGACCAAGGGGCTCATTTACAAGCCCCTTGCGCTGCTGGTGCGTCATTTTTAATATATGGGAAAAAGTGACGTACCGGCGGCGCAAGGGGCTTGAAAGTAAGCAACCAAGAGCTTAGAAGGCTGATTGGGTCTTAAATGGGGCTTTAAAAGCCACTTGCTTAGGTGTGGGAGCCAGAGCACCTACTGAAGATGGTCAGAAACTGTCATGTTTTTTCAGACTAAGCAGAAGATGAGCAGCTATATTCTGAACCATCTGCAGCCTTTCCAGCAGATATTGGCAGAGGAGAACAAGAACATTGTCCTAGTCCAAACTGGTGAAGAGCACTTCCTGGATGACAGCACATTGGCAAAATTGTTTTAAAGACCTTAATAAGCAAAAAAAGTAAGTACTTTGTTGTTATGAGAAACTAAAGACAGATTGGTGTCGAATGTGACTCCCAAGTGATTTGCCTTAGCAGCAGGAAAGAAAAGAGGGCCAAGACTGGATGACTACCAATAGGATGTCATGAACCTAATTCCGTACAAATGCTTTTGGATGGTATTCCTAAACATAGTCACATTATCAGTGCAAATTAGAAGTCCTCAAGGAGAAGATAAGCTTTCTCTAAACTGGCTACATCAGTTTTATTACATTGTGACGTAACCAAGTCGTGAGAGATTTGAGTACAGCACCCCAGTCACACATCCTACTTTTCAGAGTCAAGAAAGCCCTCTCCTTCTTGGCAAGTGCCTAATCACTTCTTTGTTCAATGCAAAGGGAACCTAATCTCTGAGTACAAGGACGTCTTCATCGATGGCCTTGGTGCAAGTAGTTCACAACTTCTTTTGGTGTACAGGAATGATTAAAGGATGTGTTGCTTGTGATTTTCTTTATGGTTAGTCCATCAAGGAGTGACTCACAGCTTTGTATGTCCTCTCTATAGTTGGATAATAAGAGTTTTATACCTAGTTATGCCGGATCAGGAGGTTCAACCGACTCTAGAGGGACGGCAGCTACCCCCCCTCCCCCTGGCGGCTTCCAAACGGGCCAGGAGCAGTTGACGTGAAAAGAGTGTGCCAATAACGGGGCAGAGGTTTGGCCAAGCAACTGCAGTGGAAGCCCCCCCAATCAAGGAAGGTGGGGTATGGCCACGGAGGTGGACAAAGGGGTCTGACCACAGGAAGTGGTCTGCATTCCCACAGAGTTGTTGTGCCCGTTGACAGCAGAATCATCTGAATGGCCACCGGTACAGCGAATACCGCCTATGGGGTTATGTCGGTCCCAAGACTGTAAACTGCTGGTTCCTCAACCGGGCCTGGAGGGTGGCATCTACCTGAGGTGGCACAGAGTCGAAAGCACTGCAGGAAGGATGAGAAAGCCAGTTCATTGGGCTGGGGGTTGCGGTGGGAGACAAACCGCTCACCCACAGTAAAACAGCCAGCCGGATCATCAGCGGGCTACAGGCACTCTGCGGCATGAGGAAGACACATTGGAGCCAGGGTGGAGAGCCCCTCCCCCATCCACTGGAATGCACAAACCTGAACAAGTGGCTGTGTCAAGAACTTACTTTAAACAATGGGCCTTTAGGCAGGGCGTGGGCATAGGCGCATTTGAGTGCCATAGTGTACTACTCTATGCAACCAAAGAGCCCTGACAGTAGACTACCAATTAACTTTGGGAGGCTGCAACAGATCATATTTACTCTCCCAGGCATATGTAGATCTCCAAGGGAGATATGCATGTTCAAGGCAGTTTTTTCTCTGGCATGGTTTTGGGCATTTAGGGTAAGTGAGCTGGTGGCACTGGCACGGGCCAATCCTAGCTCTACTGAATGACCTGCACCTAGGTGACAATCATTTGGTGGTGTACCTGAGAAGATCAAAAAACGACCAGGAAGGAAAGGAGAAGCACACGCAGCTGGAGGGCCTTGCTTCGAGAGAACACTGCCCAATTGTCTGACCTGCAGTTACATGCAGGTCAAGGTGGAAGGTGGCCCTCCTTTGTTCATACATTAGGGTGGCAGCCACCTGAGCAGGTTTCAATTCACAGCGGTAATGCGCCAGGTGCTGGCCCAGGCGGGACTAATGCCAGAGTGCTTTGGGTCACATTCCTTTCTTCACCTACCACAGCGGAAGCACATGACATGACGTACGAAGGGATTAGGCGAATAGGGAGGTGGAGATCCTCAGCTTTTAAAACATACATTTGGCCAACATCGTACTAATGCAGGGCTATTTTCTCACCGCAGGCAAAGGTGCATGCGGACGGACTGTTTGGGTAGTGGGACATTCATACATCACATGGGCACAGCAATGGACTAGCGCAGTAAGCCAGATGGCGCCGTATGGCTACACAACACCACTGTTATCTGGCTGGGGAAATGAGACATGAGCCAGCTTCTCCCTACTGTAAGGAAAGCCCAGAGGGTTCAAGGGAACCCTGCCGTGGTGGTTGTCCACTTAGGAAGCGATGATCTAAGGGAGATGGGGCAGAAAGCCCTGCTGGAGGCCATCAGAGCAGACATGACAACCCTATCCAGGTTGGTACGCCCAGTTGACATACTATGGTCAGAGATCATTGCACGATACGGGTGGCGGGGTGCAGTGTGCCAGGGAGAAATGGAAAGATCCAGGAGGAAGCTGAACATAGCGATGAGCAAGTTCTGCAGGGGCATGAGTTGGAAGTATGTGAGGTATGGCCTCATTAACCTGAGGATGCCCGGCTATTATGCAGATGACAAAATCCACCTGTCTAACGATGGGTTAGATATGCTCCTTCTGAACATCGTGAGGGCATTAGAACTGTTGGGTTTCTCTTAGTCTTGGGGTGAGCTTGTCAAAAATCACCTACGACAAAAACATATATTCACATGACAACATAAAGGACAATTGCCTGAAGGAGGTCCTTGACGTGCCTCATGGCAGGGACACTGGAGGGCAGGAAAAAGGGAGATAAAGGACAATTGCCCTGACAAGATCCTTGGGATGCCTCATGGCAGGGACACTTGAGGGCACACAAAAGGGGTAAGAAATGGACAGCTCGGAGTGGACATGGCACTTACAATCCAGGCATGGCCACGGGGGCCACAAACATCAGACATTCGGTAGCAAGGAAAGTCTCGGAGCCGCAGCCCGCTGTGCCAAAAAGAGAATCCACGGAGATGAGCTGTCACAGCAGCAGGCAAGCAGTGATTCATGGCAATCAGTCAAAAGGTTTGCTTTGCAGGATAAAGCATTAAGGAGTATGTGGGTATGTTTTGAAATGCAAAAAAAATAGGATTATATTGTGCTGTACAGAGCTGGACATATTAATGACCAAGGCAATCGTGAGGATTTATGTACTAAGATGTGATGTAACTGAGGCCATTCTAACACCAGAAGGATATTGGTGTCCATGATTGAAGGGAGAGTTGAATGGCGGGAGGGCCTGGGTGATGCTCTTACAGCTGGGGGGGTTGTTACGCCGGACCAGAAGGCACAGCGAACGCTAGAGGGACAGCGGCTAAACCCCACCCGAGCAACACCCAAAGGGCCCAGGAGCAGTTGGCGTGAAAAGAGCGTGCCATGTTAAAGGGGAATAGCTTGGTAACAACAATACCCATTGGCCCAGGCAACTGGAGTGGAAGTCCCCCCAAATCACGGAAGGGGGGTGTGTGACCATGGAGGTAGACAAAGGGGGCTGACCACAGGAAGTGATCTGCATTCCCGCTGAGTTGTTGGGCCCGGTAACAGCTGAATCCCACCAGCCCACACCAGTTATGCTGGCATTGCAGCCACAGGCAGGTAGCAGGCAGCTACAAGGTTCAACAAAATGTATATTCACACGATGATATAAATAACAATTACCTTAAGGAGGTCCTTGGGATGCCTCACAGCAGGGACACTGGAGGGCAGGAAAAAGGGAGATAAAGGACAATTGCCCAGACAAGGTTCTACAGGAATGTTTAAAGGATGTGTTGCTTGTGATTTTCTTTAACGTTGGTCCATCAAGGAGTGACTCACAGTTTTGTATGTTGTCTCTATAGTAGGATAATAAAAGTTTTATGCCTAGGATCAGTTAACATGCTTACTGCACTAAAATTAATTCAACATTAAGAAGAGATAGGAGAATAGAAATTACAGGCAGATTTTGTGTTTGGCCTCCACTACCCATGGAAAATAATATTTTACAGCTAACTTTGGAACACTGTGTCTTACTGAAACTAGGGCCTCGCTTTACCTAATAGGAAACATAACTTTAATCAAAAGGGTTTGCTTGAGTCAGTAACTTCATTGTAGGACCACACAGATGTTTAGATCAATATAATAGCTGGAAAGACTAGAAATATCTGAGGTTGTCGGAAAGACTATCTTAAGTACTTTTTGTTTGGTAAGTTTAGTTTGGCATTATGAGTTTGTGTATTAATTCAATAAAGGCAATATTTATTAGCACTCTATAAAATGTCATTATACCATTTTGTATAGCTTAGTAATCAGTCTGAAATGCACATTTAAAACATAAAGTTGCCTTGTACATGCAATATTCATTTGCCTTTTGCAGCTTACACTGGCCTGGGTGACCTTTGAACTTTCTCGAGACCAACCGATCTCAGTATAACCTTAAATATGTAAATTTTAGCCTCTCTGACCTTGATCTGACAAATCAATTATGCACGATATGTTTCTCTTACAATGTAATGAAGGTTAGCATTTGGCATAAATGTCTGTAGAGTGCAAGGTGGAAGTTGATTGACCTATTCTGTTTCCGTGTTCCGTGTTACAGAAAACACATGTTTTCTTTAAGTGGGTGCAAAGCTGTCCCAGATGATGTCAAAGGCCCCGCCTGTCACGCCTGCGAGTTATTATTCTCGATACATGCTCTAGCTTTCACTGACTGCACCCCACTGTTGATGGTGCTTCTACCCCCGCGGTGTGCTCGTAGTGGGGGCTTCTGTAGACAGAAGTGAAACATTGCAGTTGAACTGAGGAAGGTTACTCAGTGTTTTTCTATCATTGATGGAGAATACGGATGGATAGTCGGATGCTCACCGTACCAAAACTACAATATTAAGTTCCCATGGTGATTATGAAATCTTGAACGATTTCAACCAGTTAAACATATTAAAACTGAATCTGATATCGAACAGTAGAACCGTAAATGTGTTTTTTTGGCCGGATGAAATCATTTTTTCACAATTAAAATAAAGATATTGTGCAGAAACAGGAATATAATTACATATCCTAGTATCCAGCATATGCAATTAGGAGAGTTTCAGATACATCTTTATATGCTATGGCATAAAGTACAGCCCCATAATCGAGGCTCTTCTACTCAATTACGACTACGTGTGTGTGATTTAAATGGAACAGATGTCATAAGAGTTGCAAGAAAATAAACAAAGTAAACCAAAAACGATAGTATGTATGGCACAGAAAGATAAACCTATAGAGAATGCTTCAATATCCACGCAACTCATAACCAATAACTTTAAATAATGCTGTTACTCGAAAGCCATTAGACATGAGGATGAATACAATCTGCCTTGTTGATCTGCTCAGTGTACAGAGTTAGGGTGAGGTAGTTAATGCAATGCGTGTGTTTCGAATTTTTTTGATTAAGTTAGTTCTTCTGAGACCTGTCTCTAGAGCTCTTAAAGTTCTGCAGAGAGAATAGTTTGAAAACGCTTTACAAGCGCTGCGGCATCCCAGTGCACGCATGAGTGAAATAACACGGCACAATAGTTATATATAAATGTACATAATGCACTTTGAAGATACCATACAGTTGCAAGCAGTGACGAGGCACCAAAGATGACCGCCTGCTTATGGAGACATGAGGCAACGGGACAACAATAACCAAAGGAGTATTGAACTAAAATACTGAACTTAACAAACCTGGAATCAGACCATTGCCAAGTCATCTTTGTAGACTTCAAGGTGCTGGGTCAAGTAATAGAACAGTGTAAAGAGATGCACGATTGAGCAAAGGCTGCAACAGTTCCCCATAAACAAAGAGGAGTAATTTATTTTTATCATTACAAATATGCTCACTCCAGTTGTCAGTGCTACCAAGATGCTTAATGTTTGTCCCACAGCAAGCCACCAACATGCACACACAGAAGTGAGTTTGAAAATGTTTTTACGCTGTTTGCAGTCACAGGGCTGCCAGGCAGCAAGCACTGTCAAAGCTAGTAAGTGGATATAGTCCAAACGAAATATCCATTTTGTACAAGATATATAATTGCTCTAAATGTACCTAGCAACTTCCTGTTTTGGTTCATGTAGTACAGAATGTAAAGAAATCCAGTAATAAGTGAATTACTCCTCATGATACACAGGCAAAGGGGTCAGTCAGAGGTGAGCATGAAGCAGAGATGCACTGAAGCTGGGCCATCAGGTTTAGCTTGGACCAACATCTGCTGTCGTGCGCTGTGATTCCTTCCCTCATCCAAATGTGTCCAGGTTTGAGAGCATTGCTTTTTGTTAGGAGTGTCTGTACGCAGATTTAGAAGGTTGCTGTGAAAATCCCCACCTCGTCAGCAGGAACATGAGAGGTGGTATAATTATTAATGAAGCAGTCGCAGCTGGTCCATTGGGGCAGAGGGGCCACACCCCCTCACCTTTTGCCCCTAAGAACAGTGTCTGTCAGGCTGAGCAAAGGTCGTCCTGACGGACACTGTTTATTTTCAGGTCAGGCAGCCAGGAGCTAGACATGCGCTAAATGCGCAGGCTCCTGGCTGCCTGAGCTGAACTTTTGCTGGGCTGAGGATGTCACAGCTCCTGTGGGCATGACCTCCTCAGCTCAGCAAAGGACCTCGAGGCCCTCCATCTCATGACGAAGGGAAGCGTCATTCATTGCCTCACACCTTGGCGCCTCAGTTTTAAGTCCCACAGCACCTAGGGTCGAGTGTCAATCAGTGACATTTCAACACAGACAGGGGTGGGGTCAGCAGTCTCACCAACCCCATCCCACTCTGTGATGACGTTAGAACTGCTGCCTTCCCTAGTTTGCTGACCTTAGGGCAGGCAGCAGTTCCAAGCATCCTGGGACCTCCGAGGCAGAGCTGCAGGTAAGTGTAATTTTTATTTTTATTTTTTAAGTTAATGTTTAGTGCATGCATACGTGTATGTATGAATACTTGGTAATGAGTGTTGTGAAGGGATGTGTGTGTGTGTTCGCGTGTGTGAATGCATGGCTGTGAGTGTGTATGTGTATGTGTGCATGTGTGTCTTGTCCACCCCCTCCCTCCCTCCTAAAATTACCGTCCGCCACTGTAGTGTAGTATCCTCCAAATATAACAGAAGTATCACCTTGACTCCTCTACAAAAGAACACCAAGAATCCAAATCAAATAGAAATTACTTCAAACACCTGTGAAGACACCTGACTAATTTTCCAAGAATTCCCATATGTTTCTTTTTATTTGCAAACGTGGCCAAGATAACCACAGCGATATATGTGTTTGATAGTTTTAACAGTTTTATAAAGACTAATATGACAATATTAATTTCATCAATGTAATTCATCAAGAAGTGATGTACAAATTAACATTTGAATCAGTAAGACAACATGCAATATAAATGAATACAAACAATAACATTAACAAAATAGAGAGGTGCTGTGTTGTCAAAGTCTGATGGGATGAGGATGTTAACATCTTTACTAAGGGTTGTATGTTGCATGCCATTATTAAGCATGCCTTTACATAGTGACCACTATAGCGCGAATGCCTTTACCACACATGTTTTACTACTCATTTTTAACCACACGTATACCTTCGCCACGCATGCCATTACAATGAAAATGTAGGTATTACCCATTAAGCGTAAAGCTTTTTTTCAAATATGTATACACACACACATACATATATATGTATCTGTGTGTATCATTATAAATATAAATACACACACATACATAATTATACATATATATTATCAACCCCCATCCCCTAAACTCAACCACCCCAAAACCCTAAAAATATCTATGCCAGCCAAATACCCTTACCCACCCTAAACACTAAAAAATACACTTGCCACTCAAATACCCTTACCCACCCTAAACCCTAAAAATACCCTTGCCACGCAAATACCCACACCCACCATTAACCCTGAAAATACCCTTTCTGCCAAAATACTTTTACCCACCCTAAACCCTAAAAATATCCTTGCCACCCAAATACCCTTACACACCCTAAACCCTAAAAAGATCCTTGCTACCTAAATACCCTTACCCACCCTAAACCCTAAAAATACCCTTGCTGGTCAAATACCCTTACCCACTCTAAACCCTAAAAATACCAACGGCACTCACTACCCTCACCCACCCTAAACCCTAAAAATACACCTGCCACCCAAACACTCCTACCCATCAAAACCCTAAAAATACCCATGCCACCCAAATACCCTTACCAACCCTAACTCTAAAATACCATTGCCACCCAAATACCCTTACCCACCCTCAACTCTAAAAATTACCTTGCCACCCAAATACCCCTACACACCCTAAACCCTAAAAATACCCTTGCCACCCAAATTCCCTTTCCCACCCTAAACCCTAAAAATACCCTTCCCACCTAAATAGTTTCACCCACCCTATACCCTAAAAATATATTAGCTGCCCAATGACCTCACCTACCCTTAACTCTAAAAAATGCCCTTACCCTAATATATATATACATATATGCTCTTCAATGGAAACATGGTCTTAACCATAACTACCTACTGGTGATCGCCAGTAAGTAATGCATATATACATATATACAGACATACACACACACACACGTACCCCCCACACACATATATTAAAAACCAAAGGTTACAGGGACGTTATAGTTGGGCTCAGATTTTACTCTTACAAAACCATTGAAATTTAGCAGTTATAGTTACCTGAGCTAACTATAACTTACGCCTCCACAATGCACTGCTTATGACCTCACGTATTACATCACTCATGACATGGTCAGTGACATCACTGATGACTTCATTGATAACATCTCAAATGACATCACTGATGACATCACTGATGATTCTCCACACAGTCTGACCAGCAGCCCCCTCCCCCGTGCCTTGAGACCCTCACGGGTGAGTAGCTGTGCTATACAAAACCCTGATTGATTGCTTGACTGATGACATCACCTAGTTCGAGTAAGTGTTTTGTAAACGTTTCTGAGAGTTAAAGATACATATTAAGCTACTGCATAATTTAAATTGCTATTGTTTTTGTACTACTAATGAGTGATACTGTTTCTAATATATGTCCTCTGAGTGGCACTGTGACTGTCTGTATCAGTGTGGCAGGGGGTGTCTTGGTGGCTGTTTGGGTGTATGAGTGGGTGTGTGAGTGGCTGTATGGGTGAATGAGTGGGTGCGCAAGTAGCTGTATGTGTGAGTGAGTGACTGCATGAGTGGTTGTATGAGTGGCTGAGTGTGTGTGTGAATGGCTGTATTGGTGACTGTGGTGGCTGTGTGAGTAGCTCTATGAGTGGATGAGTGTGTGTTAGTGGCTCTATGGGTGACTGAGTGGCTGTGTGAATGGCTCTATGGGTGAATGACTGGGTATGCAAGTGAAGGTATGGGTAAGTGAGTGGCTTTTTGGATATATGGGTAAGTGAGTGGGTGTGGGAGTGGCTGTTTTGCACAGACATATTTGAATAGAAGAGTGAGTGGGCATGTGAGTGATTATATGGATGAGTGAATGGGTATGTACATTTTTTTAAATAAAGTTTTGTATAGCGCGAACAAGACCCAAGCGGGTATCAGAGCTTCACATTTAGGGAAGGATAGGATACAGTAGTAGGAGAAAAAGAGAAAAAAAAAACATTTGTTACATATATGTGCATGGCATGCTAAAACTGGGATTCCCAGGTGTACAACTATGTAGTAGTCAACCAGAGCATCAAAATAGAGAACAGGTTAGTAAACAGTAGAGCTAAGGTGTTTTATGGCAGAAACTTGTCCATTAGGATTTTTTCACTTCCTTTTTTAAAGAATCAGTGGATGAGATTCGACGGACATTCGGTGGAAGAGAGTTCCAGATCTTTGGGGCAATGCCTGAGAAAGCTCTGTGACTAGTTCTCTTTTTGTCGAAAATCTGTGGTTTCAGAAACAGTGAGCTTGCACTTCGTGACTGTCTGCAACTCCCTGATAATTCTAGCTTTTGAGCCAGACAAATGGGGGTCTTGAAATGTAGGGCTTTGTGAGTCATGCAGCCAATCTTTAGCTGTATTCTTGCTTCATATGGCAGCCAGTTTAGGGTTTTTAGGGCTGGGAATATGTGATCATTTTGTTTTGTACCATTAATCAATCTGGCTGCGGCATTAATGGAAGCCCTTAGTGGGGCCAAATTATGTTTGGAAAGACCACACAACGTGGAGCTACCATAGTCAAGCCAATGCAGAACAAGAGCTTGTACCGCCAACTTAAAGTCTTCATGTGGAAGGAATGGTTTGATATTCCTTAGTGTTCTTATCTGATGTTTAGCTCCCTTGGTTGCATTGCTGATATGATCCTGCATGTTCAGGTGCCTGTCTAGAGTAACTCCAAGGGATTTAGCTGACTTGATAATGTGGGGGGAGCAGTTGAAGGGTGTAAGATGTTTCATCCAGAGGTCGATCTTGGGAGTGTGATTAGGGGTAGCGATGAGGAGGAATTCCGTTTTGGAGATGTTGAGCATGAGGTGGTTCTCAGTGTGCCAGTTTTGAGTGTTTATCATAGTAGAGTTGAGTGAGATGAAGTTTTCTGGGGATGTGATTTTCAGATATAGTTGGGTGTCATCCACAAACATGTGAAAAAGAATGTTCGCAGAGTTCAGAGCATTAGCTAGTGGTTCCAAGAATAAATTGAAGAGTATAGGTGAAAGGGCAGACCCTTGAGGAACCCCATAGCAATTGTAGAGGGCTGAGATAGTGATTGGTTCACCTTGACTCGTTGGGGTCTGTTGTGGAGGAAAGATGTAAACCATTGCAATATCGGCCCTGAAAGGCCCATCCTCTGTTCTAGAATGCATAGTAGTTTGATGTGATTAACAGTGTCAAAGGCTGATGATAGGTCAAGGAGAATCAGGAGGCATGATTCATTTCGGTCTAGCATTTTTAAAATGTCCATAATGTGCATGAGTGCAAATTCTGCGCTGTGACCTCTCCAAAAGCCTGATTGATGTTGATCCAATAGTTGGAATTTCTCATTGTGTAAAGCAGAGTTGCGATTGTGCGCACTTTTCTAGTAGTGCTGCAGGAGTGGGGATGTTGGAGATAGGGCGGAAGTTATTAAGATCAGCCCTGTCTGCATTAGGTTTTTTTAGAATGGGGTTTACCTGCACTTCTTTTAGGCAGTCTGGGATCGTGCCTTGCAATAGAGAAGGGTTGACATTCTTAGACCATAAGGGGAGGATGGCAGATTTAATTTCTTTGAAGATGGGGGGTGGTAGAGGGGCACTGAAGTGGTTAGATGGGTTGATCACAAGAAGAGTGTTGTAGATGCCGCTTTCGCTGAGGGGAGTGAAGGTATGCCATGAGGCATTGTTCTTGGGGCTCACGCTAGGGGGAATGAGCCGATCCTGGGGGACAAGAGGAGCAGCATATCCAGAAATTGGAAGAAGGAACAGCTTTCAATCTAGGACGATATTAATGCTTTTTGTTTTCTCAACGAAGAAGGTGGCCAATTCGTCAAATATTGGACCACCGTCACCTAGGCCAGGGCGGTTAGGAGCATTGACCTATTTTTGTTTAACAATTTCGAAAAGTTTCTTGGTGCGGTTTTTGGCTTGATTCAGTTGAGTTCTGAAAAAGTCGGCTTTTGCAGTCTTGATTTTTCTGTTGTAAGAATTCCTAACAGATCCTAGGTGACTTAGACGTTCGGTGGAGGGTATTGATCTCCAGGATCTTTCCGCTGCCCGCTGCCCTTAGGTTCCGACGTTCCGAGTTTAGGTTGTCAATGAAGCAGGGTTTGGAGATTTTGGAGGAAGCATTTTTTTGTTGCAAAGGGGCTATATAGTCCAGGATACCAGAGATAAAGGAATTATAGAAATCTGTGAGGACATGAATATCTTTCATGTCTGCTTGGGAAGTCAAGCCCTTTTTACATCAGGTTGTTAGTTCTTCGGTTTCTGAGGTTCCTTTTCCATAGCTTTGTTTTCTTGGGTTGGCCCCTCTTAGGTGAAATCTCCCTGTTAATGAAGAAGATTATGCAGTAGTGGTCAGGCCAGTCACAAGGGATAATGGAATCCAGTGAGATAGTGTTTTCTTTGGAAATGATGAGGTCCAGAGTTTCACCCTTGTTATGAGTTGGGCTGTCACAGAATTTTGTCAGCTCATGATCCAAAAGGAAGGATTTTAGACAGTTCACTGCTTGATCGTTTGGGTTAGACCAGTGGAGGTTGAAGTCTCCCAGGAAGATTTGGGACACTAAAGGATCGTTGTTTGATTAGATGATTTCCATTAAATGCTCAATGAAGGACAGATTGTCTCCAGGGGGTGGTAGAATGTGTGTACTTTGCATACAGGGAAGTTTTGGCTTGAAATGTTGATGCATAAATATTAACTGGAGGGGGAGTAGTGGTTTCTGATTGTGAAACCGAGAGTGTATTTCGGTGTATACAAGCTATTCCTCCCCCCTGTTTCATCGTGCTGTCCATTTGGATTATGTTGTGGCTAGGCAGGACTGGGAGGTCAAGGATAGGGATGGAAGAGCAATTTAGCCAAGTTTCCGTGAGGATAATAATATCAAGCTCATAAGTAAGTGATTTTGTAAATGACAGAATGGATATGTGAGTGGCTGTATGGGTGAGTGAGTAGCTCTGTTAGTAGCTGCATGGCTAAGTGAGTGACTGTGTTAGTGGCTGTATGGGTGCATGAGTGGCTGTGTGGGTGTTTGAATGGGTATGTGAGTGGTTGTATGGGTGTGTGAGTGAGTGTGAGTGGCTGTATGGGTCTGTGAGTGGGAGTAGGAGTGATTTTGTGGTTGTGTAAGTAGCTGTATGGGTCAGTGAGTGGTTGTATGGGTGAGTGAGTTGTGTGAGTGGCTGTATGAGTGAGTGAGTGTGTGTGTCAGTAGTAGTATGGGTCTGCGAATGGGTATGTGAGTGTGTGTGAGTGGGAGTATGAGAGGTCGCATGGGTGTGTGAGTGGGTCGAAGGATGATATCATCAGTGATGTCATTTGAGATGTCATCAATTATGTCATCAGTGATGTCACTTACCATGTCATCAGTGATATAATATGCGAGGTCATAAACAGTGCACTGCGGAGGCCTAAGCTATAGGTAGCTCAGGTAACTTTAACTGCTGAATTTCAATGGTTTTGTACAAGTGAAATCTGAGCCTATCTATAACGTCTGCGTGGGTCTGTGAGTGGTTGTGTGAGTATCAGAGTGGGTCTGTGAGTGGGTCCGTAAGTGCCTGGGTGGGCCTGGAAGTGGGTGTGTGAGTCTCTGAGTGGATCTTTGAGTGGGTGCCTGGGTCTCTGAGTGGGCCTGTGAATAGGAACATGAGTGTCTGAGTGGGTCTGTGAGTGGGTGGATGGATGACTGATTGGGTCTGTGAGAGTGTGAAAGAGTCTCTGAGTGTGTCTGCGAGTGGGTGCATGAGTGTCTGAGTAGATCTGTGAATGGGTGCATGAGTGTCTGAGTGGGTCTGTGAGTGTTTGTGTGAGTCTCTGAGTAGGTTTGTGAGTCAGTGCATGAGTGTGTGAGTGGGTGTGTGAGTCTCTGAGTAGGTCTGTGAGTGGGTGTGTGAGTCTCTCAGTGGGTCTGTGAGTGGGTGAATAAGTTCTTGAATGGATCTGTGAGTGGGTGCATGAGTGTCAGAGTGTTTCAGTCAGTGGGTGTGTGAGTGTCTGACTGGGTCTGTGAGTGGGTACATGTGTTTGTGAGTGGGTGTGTGAGTATATGAGTGGGTCTGTCAGTGAGTGCACGTGAAAAAAAAGAAGGGGGCACACGGGAGCAGCTCTTCGTGCCAGCTCTCCCTGTGATGGTCCTCTTGTCCAGCTTGCCTTCAGTCCGCTACTCTCTGCTGTCTTTGGTTTTGTGCCTCTTCTCTGCTCACTTCTATCCTTTATGTTGCTTCTTTCTACTCATTCTGCCCATTATTTTGCCTTTTTCTGCTTGCTCCTGACCTTTATTCTGCATCATGCTGATTGTTTCTGATCTCTATTTTGCCTCTTAATGCTAGTTTCTCACCTCTATTTTGCCTCTTTCTTCTCGCTCGTGACCTTTATTTTGTCTCTTTCTGCTAGTTTCTGACCATTATCTTGCCTCTTTCTGCTCGTTGCGGACTTTTATTCTGCCTCTTTCTGCTCGTTTTTCACCTTTATCTTGCCTCTTTCTGCTCATTGCTGACTTTTATTCAGCCTCTTTCTGCTCGTTTCTCACCTTATCGTACCTCTTTTTGTCCGTTTCTGACCTTAATTCTACCCCTTTCTGCTCCCTTCTGACCTTCCTCCTGGCCCACATGTCTGCGGTCAGGGAAAGAGATGAAACCTCCACTTCCAGAGGGCGGGAGAACTTTGAAAGCTCCCGCCCGCTGTAACCTAAGTGTTTGGTTTTGCTTGGCAGGAGCTGCCAACTCCCACAAAGCAAACGGTGGGCACCCCTGGACGTAGCAGGAGCTGACCCTGAGGGGTGGCGGTCCCCAAGGCCATTATTGGCTCCCCCCCTCCTTCTCTTTTCATGGGCCAGAACTTGGGAGGTGTATGGCCCGGGAGCCCCCCACATGGACTTTACTTGCTGCCCCGACGAGGTGGCGGTCCTCGGGGATCAAAGAGCCCATGCAGGGGAGTCCGCGCGGCCCCCCTCCAGTATTTTAAATTAAGCCCCGGGCGGGTGGTGGTCCCCAGGGCTCAAGAGAGCCCATGGAGCGGGGTCCGCACGGCCCCCCTCCAATATGTAAAGAAAGTTCCAGGGAAATGGTGGTCCCCGGAGCTCTAAGAGCCTTAGGAAGGGGGACCCATGCCCCCTCTTTTTTAATTAATGCCCCGAAACCTGGCCTACCCAAGGGCTCTAATCAAAACAATTACCGGACATAAGCTTGTTTTTTTTTTAAATGTTGCCATGGATTCGTGGCTCTGTCGCATTTCTATGGCAAAAATCTTTTTTTAAAGTGCTTTTTGGCCCTGTCGGGGTGACAGGGGGACCACAGGTAGGGGTATTCCTACCCTGCCCCCTTTTCTTTTTTTAATGTTTTTTTTGTGGAACTCACCTGGAGCTGAGTCCCAAGATAGCTGGCAATACTTCCTGGTTGAAGTGTTGGCAGCCAAACAGATTTCAGCACGGGGACTGTCAGAACCTCGGAGTATCCGCATCCCTATATATCTAAATTTGGATTTCTTTTAATATCTCAAAAACTACTGAATGGATTTACACATGCTGTAACAATAAAGCTTCAGATAATACATAACATCTATATGTGAAATAACATGGTTGTGGTTGCCATATAGATGTTGTTCTATGGAGAGGAGTTTATGTAATGTTATTATAGGTGGATACAGTCTGCGTGATGATTAACTTGCTGCCTTAGAAGTGCTGTTGGCAAACAATTTGTACCTTGTAGGAAACTAGAAACAAGATGGGATAGAGGGCAAAGAAGGGAAAGAATAAGGAGGTAAAGGTGACAGAGTGGATTCACTTTTCAGGTGATCAGTGCGTGAGTCTATGTTAGTTGGATGGTTTAAAGTTGGGTGTGTGGGATGGAGTATTGGATACTGCAGGGAATTCAGTTTTAAGTGTGAGTTCATCCAGGTCATCCAGGTTTTCCACATCCTGGTTGAATATTTCAGAATATCTACTGTGTTAATATGCATTCTGTGGGTGCTATATGCATAGGTAACCCACGCCCACCTAGTGTGGAAGGAGAAAAGATTAGCTGATTTAGATTCTACCAGTGTGAGTTTGATCACAATCGTTAATAATAGGCCTAGTAGATTTCTATCATCTGCAGAGAACAGGAGGAGTGTTGGAGCAGCGAGAGGGCCCAGGAATACGGTTGGGAAATCCAGAACTATGTGAGTCCTGAAAATCTTGATAAGGCAGCTAGATATTAACTCCCAGTATGGTTTGTTGAGCTTGCAGCTGAAGACCATGTGTTCAGTATCTCTTTGTTATCTGTATAGTTCTAGCAGAAATTAGCGTTGATCAGATTAAGCTTCACAAGTTTATAAGAGGTTTTGAATATTTTTTGTATTGAGAATAGTTCTGATTGTGAGAGAAAAGAGATGTTTGTTTTTATAGCATTGCTGCAAATCTTTGACCAAATTGTATGGCAGTGGGAGGGAGAGTCTTCCAGTGGTCTTGAAATAATTTTCCCATTTCTTGTATAAATTGGTGGGGGTTTAAATTTTCTGAGTGGTCACAATATTTTACATTTTATATACTGTATGACTTGAGGAGTTCAGTTTTCTGTTTAGGGTCAAATATCAGGATGTTTTAGAGTGCCTAGCTTGAAAATGTAGGTGTTAGACCTTGCATCCTTGGCAGGTTTCCCCTGACAATTAGCCTTCAGATCCCCTGTATTTGCTGACTTCATGTTTGCAGACTTTAGGTCTCTGGACACTTTACCACTGCTAACCAGTGCTAAAGTGCATGTGCTCTCTGCTTAAAACATGGTAACATTAGCATATCCACAATTGGCATATTCATTTTGCTTATAGGTGCCTAGTAAAGCACACTGTGTGCCCCGGGTCTGTATATCAAATGTTACTAGTGGGCCAGCAGCACTGATTGTGCCACTCAAGTCTGTAGCCCATTAAACATGTCTCAGGCCTGCCACTGCTGAGCCCATGTGTGCAGTTTTAAACTACCATGTCGACCTGGCAAGTTAACCCTCTTGAAAAATTGAAATTGTGTATCTTGCACACCTTGTTTATCTTATCTACAGCTCCAGCGTATGCAAATATCTTCATGGCTAAATTTGAGGTAGAGAATATACTTGGCAAACCTCCTTGGCAACAGATTTTGGTGACATATAATCGTTTCATAGATGACATCTTTTTAATATGGCAAGGAAGCCAGGAATCATTGTCTTCTCAAATAGACCAACTTAATCAGATTGACAGCAGGATACAGTTTACCAGTCATATCAGCAAAACTGAGATCACATTTTTGGATGCGAAAATAGAGAAAAAGGAGACAGGATCATGCACCAGCATGTATATGAAACCTACGGATAGGAACAATGCCCTATTGTACCAGACATTTCATCCTGAGAATTTGCTGAAAAACGTATCATTTTCTCGGTTCCTGGGAATCAAGCGTATTTCGTCTGAACCAGAAACAGCGTTAGAGACAATCAAGGAACATAAGAAGTGATTTCAACAAAGAAAATATCCATCAAAAGTACTGGAGGAAACTGAACAAAGAGTAATGGCAATAGACAGACAAACGCTTTTGAAACAACAATCCAAGAAGGAACAAAAAAGACTTGTCTTCGTTTCCAAATATTCTACACAGTCTAGAAATATCAAAAGGATTATTAACCAGAAATGGGAACTCATACAACATGAACCTGATTTCAATGGTCTATTTGCAGAAAGACCTATATTTGCGTACACCAGATCGAAGTATCTTAAAGAACAACTAAAATCACCGAAAGTAATACCACAAGAGAGGATGACAGGCATGCGCCGTTGCTACAACTGCATATATTGCAATAATGTGATTATTGGGGATAGTATTACACATCCTAGATCAGGAGAAGTCATCAAACTATGCCATTCGGCCACCTGTAGCATACACAATGTGATATATAGCATTAAATGCCCATGTGGATTGCTATATATAGGCAAAACTGAGCGGAAAGTAAAAATTTGTATTACTGAGCACAAGAGCATGATATGGGACCAGAATAAGAACTCGAACCTAGCTGTCCATTGGTTAGATTGCAAACATATGATTGCCCAGTTAAGGTTTCAAGTCATAGAAAAGATTGAGACCTGCACAGGCTACAACAACTCCCAATTACTTTCGCAACGCGAAATTTACTGGATCAAACGTCTTGACACATTGGGACCAAGAGGTCTCAACAGCCAAATAGACATGTCATGCTTTTTATAATGCATTCTAATTTAACTGTATGGACAGGTGGATAACCAAGTAATATATGTCTTTTTATATACTTCTTATTGGATACATGACTCACTAATATTTCATTTCTGTGGGGTTTTCTTCGACTTTTTTCTACACACAATACACTTTTTTGTTGTTAGTTTGGATAAGGTTGGTGGTTGGTACTCACAATAGTATCAGGGGAATAGTATTCTATGGTAGTGAGGCATGTTGGTCTTATACACATGTTTGGATTATAGGTGAGTTTCCCTTTAATGATCAGGGCATTATAACTACAGGGTCATGTACATCAGGCAGATTTTACATCTGCCACGATGAACCAAATAAGACATGAGCAGTCACATCAACATTAATGAATTGTGATACGCCTGAGTTTAACTAGTTAAGTAGGCTATGCTTAGCATTATAAAGTTTTCTCAAAATTGTGAATTAATTCAATGAAAGTAGGGTGTTGTTTTCTACAACTCATTCTAGTTTATTCAAATGGTCGGTTGTTCAAGAAGATGGTTTCTATTCGAGTCTTGTTATAAACAGAGTTTGTCTTAAAAAAAGGTGTTTAATAAAGTTAGTTGATTGATAACAGTCCATTTTCTATGAAACTGACAAATCTTCCCTTACACGAGTCCGTTGTAACATGGCGGAACTTCTGAGTGACGGGCGTGCTCTGCGCACATCAGGAATTGAGTCTCTTTTCGATGCTTAGCATTGGCAGACAACTTAAAAACCAGTATCGCGTCTAGGTTTCTGTTCACGTTTCGTTGAGGTTTTTCTTGTAACATGGTTACCTGCGCTTTCCATCAGTCTTTGATTTTCCCTTTGGCCTGTTCTTCTTTACACAACATGGTAACATGAACTCCTTTTCTCTGAAAAGTTGTGAGTTACGTGGTCAAAGAACCATTTGCCGTCATGAGATTGTTTATGTTTGTCTTCATTCATTTTTTCAGTCACAATTTCCATCCCCTGAAGAAGGAGTGCATCCCAAAATGCATTGGGATATTCGATCCTGTAATCATTGTCATTGAAACATCAATGATTATAGCTATGTAGCGTTATATGAAGATATATGATAGCATGTCGCTATTTAGGATTTTTTCAATTAATAAATATGTCAATTTCAGGTGTGGTCTGTGTACTAGTTTATTGAAGATATTTGTTTTTTCATGTATTGATTGAAAAATGTACAACTGTTCATAAAAGCAGTTTTTGTGCAATCTATTTTTGAGTGTGTTTCATATTATTGATAAAGTCATTCAGCAGTGCTCGCGGGGTCCAAAGAATCTTTTACTTTGGCCGCATTGTGAAGTTAACCCTGTTTCCAAACCCAAACCTTCCTTTTTAATACAAATAAGAGACCCCTAAGGTTGGCCCCGGACAGACCAAGGGGAGGGTGCAGTGTATTTAAAGGGTAGGACATGTACTTTTAAGTTTTACCTGTTGTAGTAATGAAAAACCCTTAAATTAGTTTTTCACCACAGCAAGGCCTATCCCTCTCATAGGTTAACATTGCTATTACCTTATTACATTTTATAAGTGTAATTTCCAATAGGGAAGATATGGGACCCCCAAGTTTGGTGTCTCTGGAATCACAATTTAAAATACTAACTTATGGTGAAGTAAGTTTTAAAATGTGTTATTCTGAAAATGCCACTTTTAGAAAGTTGGCATTCTCTTAGCTTAGCCATTTGGTGCCTTCTGCCTGTCT
Source organism: Calotriton arnoldi (assembly GCA_963921515.1). Taxonomy (NCBI): domain Eukaryota; kingdom Metazoa; phylum Chordata; class Amphibia; order Caudata; family Salamandridae; genus Calotriton; species Calotriton arnoldi. The sequence goes on along the minus strand of CAWUFW010008131.1, from coordinate 70,403 downwards.
CTAAATAAACGTCTGAGGGTTGGGTTACAGCTGGGCTTTATGCATTCCCTCCAGACAGCCACACACAAAGGGAGCTTAGGTGTGACTGATGGGCCATCCACATCCTGATGCACCATCCTGGGCAGAATGATGGGAGGGAGGAGCTGACACTTACACCTTTATAGGCTGTGTCCTGTCCCCACACAAAGCGCTGCATAACGCCCTGTAGTGAGTCTGGAGCCAGGGCAGTAAGGGTAGGGACTCTGTGCACTTCAAAGGATTTTCTTTGATGTCTCCCCCACTTCAAAGGCACAACTGTGTATAAGTACTGGTCCTCTGACACCACCAACTCAGTACACATTTGGGCTTGTGGATACTCTGCCAGGAAGAAGGACTGCTGTGCTGCTGAAAGGACTGTCACTCTGCTTGACTCTGCTGGACTCCTGCTCTGCTGAGCTGATCTACTGCCTGCTGCCCTCCTTGCCTGGGAGTGAGAAGGACTAGACCTGCATCTCTACAACCCAGAACCAAAGTTACTCCAAGGGCTTGTTCGCTTGCCTCCTGTTAGAAGTCTCAGGGACATCAAAGACTTCAGTCCACTCATCTACAGCACCTGAACTCTGCCATCTGAGAGTCTTGCCCTGCTGAATGGTGCCAATCCAGTCCTGGGCTCTTGGAAGTGAGATTAAAGTGCTGCCAAAAACCCATGCATCGTGTCGTTGCACAGCTTGGAACCGGTGCATCACCCTCGATGCCGACACATTGCCGCTGCTGCCAAGGACCAAAGACATCGCATTGCTGACTGCGTAGCACATCTCTTCCAATTCCTGACACATCCTCCACTTGCACGGCGTGACGACAACGCATCATGCAAATCTTATGGCTCAACAAAGACGCATCTCCGACTTGCGTGACTTGGAACTGATGCATCACCTACATTCCAAGGAATCGACAGCGACGCATCGCCTCTTCTGCTCCATGCATTGGGTATTCGTCGTCGACGCAATAAGGTACTTTTCAGCGGGACAAGATTGGTCCATGTATCCAAACCAAGGTCCATTGCGGTTGACCTCACTTTTGGATTTGACCAGGTCTAGCACAACCAGAGAGCCCCGGTTGGCACTCTATGCTTTTAAGCACTGTATTTGTTTAATTTCTAAAAATTCATAACTCCGGTAGTACTTATTTGATTTTTGTCATTTTGGTCTTGTTTTGTTTATTACATTAACCTCTATTTCTCTAACCAGATGTGAAATTTTTTGTGTTGTGTTTTAACTGTTTTACTGTTTGAGGTGTTGCACACAAACTTTACACATTGCCTCTTAACTTAAGCCCAGTGCTCTGTGTAAAGCTACCAGAGAGTCAGCACAGGTTAATATAGGGTGTGTATCTGACTTACCCTGACTAGGATTGTGGTTCATGCCTGGACAAGGTGCATACCTCTGCCAACCAGAAACCCAATTTCTAAGTATATGCCTTCATTTTGGGAAAGCTGTAGTGGTCAAGAGTGGTAAGGGATTAAATGTTTTGGATTTTTACAAAAGATAAAGGGCTATCGGGGGAGAAAAGGTTATTGATAAAGGAAATTCCTGTGCAAGCCCAAGTTTGCTCCAACACGGGAGTGCATCCATATAGATCCTATTATTACTACATTGTGTTATTAACTTAGATTTGTCAATTTGTTAGTACTCTTTTTGTCTAATAGCATGACTGCTCTGACTACAGCAAACTTATTTGCTTTGAGTGTGGAGTATTGATATAGTTCATTGTTAGGAGCAAGATAATATGGTAGGGGCGAGCTTGTTCTAATTTAATGTGATGCCAGTACGGTTGGTTATCAAGGTTAGCCATAAACCAGCGGGTAACATGTCTTAAGAGGAATGGTGTTTGGTCATTAACCAAATTGGTAAATCTACATCCACCTTGAAGGTGATCTAATCAATTTTTTTTGTATGCTATCCTGGTTCTTTTTGAGTTCCAAAAAGAAGCAGAGGTGAGTTTTGCTCTTTTTTAAGCAGGGGGTGTGTCTTTCTATACAGATGTATTGTGGTGTGGAACCTGCACTGCCTTTGTCTTTTTCTTATATATATATATTATTATTTCCTATGAACAGAGAAGGAATGGATAGTACTTATGATACAGATTGGGTTCCTGGTGTGGAGAAATAATTTCTAATATTGTACTCCATTATCATTTGGCATTATCATTACAAACAATGCAATGAACCTCTTTGAACATTTCAACAAATTTAGAAAAGCCCAAAGTCTCTGGCAGGGGTCATAAAAGTAATTATCTTGGAACTGTATCCACTCTTCCTCTGTATTACCTTGTGGGAAGTGTGCAGAAGAGGTCATCAGCTCGTCCTCAGTCTATGATTGTTCCTGCTACCATGCTGTGTAGGTCTCTATCTTGAGAACTGGAAAACCACTTATTTCCAATCTCGCTCACAATTCATTGGTGAACAGGTGTCAATTCGTTCCATCCCCAGCAATCGTTGTCATTTTCACATCCCATGCTGTCTCTTCACTCTTTTGACTTCTGTAAGAAATTGGGTTGTTGGTTGACTGAGGTGTGAGCCCTGGTTAAGCAGCAGCCATAATCCTTGTCAGAAGGCACAAGCAAACCCCAAATTAACCTGTGCTCAATCCACTGGTAGCCTGGCAAAGAGCAGTGAGCCTTAATTCAGAGGTAAGGTGTAAAGTTTTTGTGCAAAACTTCAAACAGTAATGAAGTGAATAAGAACACACAAAAAGGATCCCAAAACAAGTTGAAAAATTAGAGTAAACTGTAAAAAATAACACAGGATCAAAACAACAAAAATACATTCAGTAGAACAAGAGTATTGATTTTTTTTAAATTTCAGCAAAAATAGCGCCAAAAAGCACGAAGTGCCAAATCGGGATATCTGGTTACGCTGGACCGGGTCAAAGTCACACTTTCAGGCAGACCGCGATGGAGCACAGGTTGGATACAGTCACCAGGTTAGGCCCGCTGAGGTTTACCTTCTCAAGTCTGTGCCAAGAGTCCCATTCGCATTGAAGATGGCGGCAAGGAGCAGAGAGAGTGTCGCAGGAGACTGCGTAGCGTGAAGAATGCAGACCCACTAGTAGCATTTAATTTACAGGCCCTTGGCACAGGTGTTGCCACTTTTCTAGGGACTTATAAGTAAATTTAATATGCCAATTGGGTATAAACCAATGTTACCATGTTTTAAGCAGAGAGCACATGCACTATAGTACTGGTTAGCAGTGGTAAAGTGTGCAGAGTCCTAAAGTCAGCAAAGACAAAGTCAGCAAAATCAGGAGGTCTGAAGGCAAAAAGTTAAGGAAAAACCCACTCCAAGGATGCCAGGTCTAACAACTTCCATGTTTAATCGCGTGCTGTCACATTTAGACCATTTTAACAGTTCTCGCTCACGGCAACTTGTCATTTCCCCAGTACTGGTGCTTGACCTACCAATCTATGAGTTTAAGGTGTACATTCTAAGTTTCTGTAAGTGTCTTTAATAGTACAACTTATGATACTCTTCCAGTACACCGTAAATTCGGGGCAGCTCCAGGCCACGTTAAAGAAGTCTGCGTTTTGCACTTCACACCCAGAACATTGAGGGGCCGATTCCGATTCAGGCCGGAAATCTCTCCGACCGAGCCGGACCCGGAGTGATTTCCGACCGAATCGGACTCTGGCAGTCCGACCGAACGAGTACGATGCGCACGCATGCAATCGGACTCGAGTCGGTCGGACTCCCATTGAGTCAATGGGAGCCGGACGTACAATGCGTGCGCGGGCTCCCATTGACCCCAATGGGTGCGAGGCGAACAAGGGTGCCCCCTACAGCGGGTACGCCTCGAAGCAACTCGCGGAGTACATGCACAGGTAGGGGGGACCCATGGGTCCCCCCTGTGTGCGACTCGCACGGCTACGCATACAGGGGGGTCCGACACGGACCCCCAAAGTGAGGCTCTGACTGCTCTTTTGAGCCGGACGGCGCAAGTCGGTCGGACTGCTCACGGCGCGCATCGTACATGCCCGGCCGGGGAACGTCTCCATCGCGCGGTGCAAGTCGTGTCCGTGCGAGTCGGTCGGAGTGCTTCGGACCCGCGAACAAGTCGGTCGGCGATTTCGCGTGCGCTCGCATCGTAATCGCTTGGACGGACGCACGTACGAATCGGTCGGGAAAGAGGGCTCCGAATCGGATCCGGTTCAGCCGAATCTGATTCGGTGCCCTTCCGGCCGAGATCGGAATCGGCCCCTTAGTCTGTGCTCCCTGTCCTGAACTGTCTCTGTGATGATAATCCATTGAGGGTTAGTGTAAGTGCGTGTATGTATATCAATGACTCAGACAAACATTTCTGTTTATATAATGACTGAGTTTTATAAATGGGTCTGTCAATGTATAATGTAATGGTAAAGTTTCACAAAGTTGAACACCTCCAAACTTCATCTGTGTACGAAATGTCTTCAGAAAAACATTTGGTCCTTCAGAAGAATTCTTCCACCTCAAGAGTAGGTTTTGTGGATTTTTCTTCCCACAAATCATATCTTCTATTGGATTTTCACGTGTTATTTTGAAAACGTCCTACAAAATCATGAAATTAGCAAAATGACAACTTTGCCTTACCCTTGGTTTCAAACACTGAGGTAGCCAATTGGTCTGTGGGGCACTGTTTTCCTTTTCTATATTATCAGTAGTGGCCTAGCTTCATGTTCAGAAATGCAGCAAATATCTGGCCCTTGCTCAGAAATGCCTCATCTTTGCTTTTCAAGAGAGGATCCTGTTTAATGTTCGGAGGGTCATGATTAGAACAGCCAGAGTCAGAGGATTTAGAAAAAACCTTATCACTAATGTTTAACTTTGAACGACTTGCTGTTGTGTACTGTACACACCCAAAGTCATCGGTCACAGACTAAACACTATTTTACACATTACCTGCTCATCTGTGTGCAGGGTTGTCTGGATAAATATGGTGTAATTCGACCTTCGTTAGTGCTTAGAGAGTAGGCTTATAGGCCATGGTAAGATTTGTTCTGAGCTGAGATGCTGAACAGATGTGGCAGCATTTGGAGACACATGTAGTCTTTCTAGTTCTGGTATCATATAGGCACAGAGCTTCAATAGAATGTGACCCTTGCAAAATGTAAAGAGGACCTTTTTGGATTTATGCCACCTAGGGTATAACTGCCCACCTTTACGTATCCACAATCCCTTGGTTTGAGGAGTTGCTGTTCCCAACAAAACGTTTGCTGTAGGCCTAATGGTGCGTGTGAAAACTTTTCAAACAATCGGAGCCAGGGAAATTCACTAAAAAGTGAGAGGATTTTCAAAACTACTTTCAAGGAGGATTACTTTTCCAAAGGGATTTAGCAGAGATTGGGTGTAAAACCAGGCGCAGCTGGTACAGGTAAGAGCGGTGGGGTGGGGCGGGGTTGGGCGAGGGGGAATTCAACAGATGACGGGATAAGGAAAATAAAATAAATAAATAAATAAAACCACTTACCTTGGGCTCGCCGCATCTAATGCAAGGTAAGTGGTTTTATTTATTTTATTTTCCCTATCCTGTAGTTTGTCGAATTCATTTCCCCCCGCCTCACCCCACCGCTTTTACCTGTACCGGCCACACCTGCGTAAAATGTTTGTATGTATTAGGCTTGGGCGGAATTTCAATTATGTCGGAGTAATTGGAGTAATTTTGGAAGTTCCACATTACTCATTGACGTGGGATTATTGATAATTATGCGATTACTCCTACTCGCACAATTTTTGGGGAAAAATCCTACTGCATGAGCACATTTAGCAAGCACAAGTGGTTGCTCGTGCTAGCTAATCATGTTTTGCTGCATTTAGCTCTATTTCTTGGCACAAAATGCATCTTCACGTACATTTTGGATGCAAAGGGGCATTTTGCGCTAAGAAAATAGCACTAAATGCCAGAAGTAAGTTGGGAAAAAATCCTACCCGAAGAGAACATTTAGCAAGCTAGAGCAGCCGTACACACTCACTAATCGAATTCTGCTGCATTTAGTGCAATTTCGTTTGGGGGTAAAAGCAGATTTACTCTTCTCGCTGAATTCTAAGGGAATTCCGCATGATTAGACTACATGGAATTACACAAGTTACGCCCACTCCTAATATGTATGCATGTGTCTATGTGGAATTTCTGCAGCGCAAACATAGCCAAAAGGTAGTGGAGCACTGTACAGGTTCAAAGACAAACTCAAAGTCAGCAAGTGGAAAAATAGTACATTGTAAGGTGCACTGGTCAAAATATGATGAATTTAAAACACAACTTTGCAGAGGATATAGGGAATCTCTACATTATGCATTATGCCAGTAAAACAGATATATCTACTTACTTTTTTGCCAAGTAAACACATAGTGATAGTTTTAAATCCCATATAACAGACCCAATTCCCAAAACCAACAGGAATAGAACACGCCAGGTTAAATATTGACTTGTGTAACTTCTTTTCATTCCACTACCTCGCTAACGTAGAAAATGTAATTTTCTGTTTGGAGTGCTAAGAATATTATACCTCACAAATATATGTTCTTTTTCTTGAAATGAAATCCTTCTGCATTTGAAGCGTCTCCTTTACCTGACCCCACCCTTCCCTCGTCGATCCCTTGAAAAAGCCGCCTGGCTGCCACTTGAAAGAATTGTAATCTGCACACTGTGACCTCCTTTGTCACTCGTGAGTAATGTATTATATGCAAAGTTAATCTACACATTTTAAAGTCGGGAAAATGTTTGGTATTCAGACTGTATCATTTATACCATGCTTTAGTCAAACTTAATGCAGGAAGCTTAAGTTGGGCTGAGTTGGTCACTGCCACTGGACAAATCAATCAATCAATCAATCACGGCATTTATAGAGCGCGCTACTCACCCGGGAGGGTCTCAAGGCGCTGGGGGAGGGGGTAAGTTACTGCTCGAACAGCCAGGTCTTGAGCTGCTTCCTGAAGGAGAGATGGTCCTGGGTTCGCCGAAGGTGAGTGGGGAGGAGTTCCAGGTCTTGGCTGCCAGGTAGGAGAAGGATCTTCCTCCGGCGGTGGTTCTGCGGATGCGTGGCACGGTGGCGAGGGCGTGGCTGGTTGATCGTAGCTGGCGTGTGGGCGTGTAGAAGGTCATGCGGTCGTTGAGGTACTTTGGGCCCAGGTCGTGGAGGGCCTTGTGTGCGTGGGTGAGGAGTCTGAACGTGATTCTCTTGCTGACGGGGAGCCAGTGCAGGTCTTTCAGGTGCACGGTGATGTGGCTGTGTCGGGGGATGTCCAGGATGAGTCGTGCAGAGGCGTGAATGGGCTCTGCTTAAATGCTGTCAAAGCATCTTGACCACAACCAGTGTGCACGGCCTTTTATAAAGTTACAGAAATAATTACTAGTTACTGTCCTCATGCTGTCAAGCTAGTGTGCTGAAACGTTTGTCCTTAAATGCACTTTATCGAATATCTTAGCTGCGTCCTGTTTATTATCCTCTGTATTAGTTGAATTGGTTCAGGGGTTGGGTTTGCTAATATATATCGGCTTATATTCATCAGTTACGCTTTGTAGAAAAGAGCTAATAAACAAGAGAACTGCTTTTATGTGGGACTGGCCCAGAGAATGAGGGAAAAAAGAATTAAGGGGGTCATTACGCCGGTGGCGACCGTTACGCCATCGTAACGTGAATTACCCACTGCCATATTACGATGGCGGTGGGTATCGCGGCGGACGCAAAGTGCGCCGGGCGGAGCAGGGGCCCAAATATGGTGGCGGTGCCTAGCAGGCACCACCAGCCATATTAGGATGTGAGGTTTTGAAGGCCTTTCCATGGCGGCGATGCCGCCATGGAAAGGCTGGCAGGGATTTGCTTTTGGGGCCCGTTGCGGGCCCCCGGGGGTGGAGGGGGTGGGGGGTGCACTTGGAGGGTACCTATGGTACCCCCCTGCATGTCCATGCACAAGGTGGCAGGCACCGCACGCTGCCTGCCACGTTGTGCATGGAAATGCACAACATGGCATTTCACCATTGCGGCGGGTGCTGCAGCCAGCAGCACCCGCCGCAATGTTAAACCGCCAGATGCGACCGCCGCGGTCGCATCATAATTAGGGTGGCGGCACCGCTGCATGGCAGGCGGGCGGTCCCGTTACCGCTAGGGTGGCGGGCGGACTAAAGTCTGCCCACCATCCTAATGACCCCCATAGTGTTGCATCGTTTTTCTGGCAGCACCGATGGACGAGAATCTGCCCGGCACGTAAGAGGAGAGGTTGTGCTTCATGTAAAAGCACACATTTCACAGCAGTCGCCGTCGTGTTTCGCTGTTGTGGTATTTTGATTGGGTAGTGAATTACAGTGTCATTGGAGGATTTAAAACATTATTAGAATTCTCTGTAGGCCAAGCACTTATTGCCGCCCAGTAGTTAGTGGAAATGAACAAGGATTTGCTATCCCTAAGTCTGAGGCACAGCAGAAAATCTGTGCTAAACTGTATTATGTCTGCTCTTCATTTTGGCAATGCCCGGAAATGCATTTGGTGTGACACCTCGTTGTTTTTTCGGGCTAGATTACAATTCTGAATATGAATTAAACAGAGTTATTCAAAGCATTCTAGTACAGAATGATGTGTTACCGTGTTGGAGGTGGGCTGTGAATATCTGTGAAAGGGTGTGCAGCTGCCCTGTGAGTGCAATAAAGCACTGCCCTATGTGACCTCCACTGCTCTGGGTGACCTCTGAACTCTTGGGACCAACGATCTCAACATAACCTCGAATAAGTAAACAGCAACAACTCTGACCCTCAGCTGACCAAGCAATTATATACAATTAACGATACTTACAATGTGTTCCAGGTGAACACTTGACACAAACATCCTATTTGTTTCTGTGATACAGGAAACACCCGGTTTCCATAACTGGCTGCAGGGCTGCCAGAAGTGATGGCAAAGGGCACACCTTGCATGTCAGAATGTTGTTATTGACCCCCTCAAATACAACATTTTCAGAACCCACAATCGGGCACGTGTTGCTGTTGTCTGCATGATATTTCTGGAGTTTACAAAACTCCTGTAGCGGGAAGTTAAACCTTCCACTATAATACAAAGTGAACATTTAAAAAACAGTGCTGTGGGTGAAGCAGCAACGATTGACTGATGCTTGTTCTACCCAATGAAGGACTTGGGCACAGACAGTGACAACATATTTCAAACAAGCGAGCAAACAAGTCTCGTATTTTCTGCAATGTCTGTCACTAAAAAACAACTATGCAGGAGAAAGGCTCTTTCAGAAAACCCCATTAAGGTCGGGGCATGGCTATGCCCGGAGAAGATGGCGGCGGATCCCTGACTCTGCGGGGAAGACGGCGCCTGTTAACGGACCAAACGCGACTCACGCCCTTCAAATGGAGCCCAGGGTGAGGAAATAGCCGTATGAGCGGAGGCGGCATACGCTGAGCCCCTTTCCGCTCATTTTCTCAGCCCGTACGCTTCACTGCTGCAATTGCGCGTCCTGAGGCAGCTTCGCTAAGGACGCGGCCGCCATTTTCTTTTCTTGGTCCCTGCCGCGACTCACGCCCTTCAAATGGAGCCCAGGGTGAGGAAATAGCCGTATGAGCAGAGGCAGCATATGCTGAGCCCCCTTCCGCTCATTTTCTCAGCCCGTACGCTTCACTGCTGCAATTGCGCGTCCTGAGGCGGCTTCGCAAAGGACGCGGCCGCCATTTTTTTTTCTTGGTCCCTGCTGCGATGAGGAGACTCCTTGCATGACGCATAAACAAGCACGCGTCTGGAGTCCTGATTGTTGCCCTATTGTTGCCCTATTTTTGACCTGATCGTTACTGCAGCCTCATTTATTCTCATTTCTCATCTCAGTACAGGTATCTTTTTCAATACAGACTTTATCGTTATTGGCTTCTCTCAGTAAAAAAAAAAAAAAAAAAAAAAAAGCCATCATGCCTGTCACAGCTTGGGTTCTACCCTCATGAATATTGGAACTCTTCTCTTTTGGAATTTTTTTTAAAATGTTTTCCTCTTTGTACTTTACTATAAAACAGCCGTTGTTTTCTCTTATGCATGAGCTGTCTTTCATTACTTCGTGGTGACTCATTGGTGACTCATTGGCTCTACATTACACTTCGATGAGTATATATCTTTAGAATATACAACCTGCAGCCTGTACCAGTATTATTTTATCTCGTTGATATCTATTTTTGGACTTGCCTCACTTGCTCATAACTATCTCAAAGTTATTTACTGTATTATTAATACACCTTTTATGGGGAAGTTGAGGAATATTAAACTGGTTGCGCCCTCTAAAGCTTCTAGGGTGTCTACGTTGTCGGATTCTGATTCAAATCCTAACGGCTCTGAAATGGAGGACCTCTCCCCTCAGAAACCTGATATTTCTTCAGGCGCTATTTCAAAACCGCAATTCTCTAGTAAGCTTCCTGCTATTTCCACCAAGAGACCCAAAAAAGATCCACCTTCTCCTGAAAAATCCTCTCCATCAGCCATGGAGGTGATACTTGAAGAGATCAGAGCTCTAAAGCCCTTCATAGAGGAAACCAATAAAACTTTGCAATTTTTAAACGATAAATGGTCTTCCTTGGAGTCACGAGTGCTCATTGTTGAACAGCGGACGGAATCTCTTGAATCTTCATGCTCACGTATGTCATCTTTGGAATCTGAAGTGTCTCTTCTTAAAAAGCAAGCAGAAGATTTGGAAAATAGAAATCGCAGAAACAACCTTCGACTTTATGGACTTCCTGAGAACATTGAGGGTTTCAACCCTACCACCTTTTTCAATCCTTCTTACCCAAGCTCTTGGACTTACCTGCCACCACTTCACTTAATATTCAAAGAGCTCATAGACTTGGCCCGAAAACCTCAACGAAACCTCGCGGTGTGATCATGCTTTTTCTGCAGTATACTGATCTCCTTCAAGTTCTTTCAGCGGTTAAGTCCAGGAAGCAGGTTTTTTGTGAGGGTCATCGTCTCTTCTTTTCTCAGGATGTAGCTAAAATCACAGCAGATCGTCGGAAAAATTTCTTGATCTCCGTCCTCATGTACGCTCACTCAATGCCAAATATGGCCTTCTCCATCCATGTATCTTCAAGGTTACATACAAAGAGCGAACTACAACTTTTGAAGACCCTGCAGCGCTGCAGAAATGTCTTACTCTTCATGGAGCTGATACTATGGACACCTCAAGACCTGCCTGAATGCTATATATGTTTCATGTTATGATGGCGTTCTTCTTTTCACTTGTTCTCAATTTTATTAAGTGGCTGTTAATTCAGTTTATGTATCTGTAATGCCTCCATGGTGTTCTATTGTTACTTCTTTTTCTTCACTTATATTTCTTCACAACTTTTCTTATATCTTCTAATTTATAATATTTTTTCTCATTAATTCTCGTTTTACTTTTTCAATCACAGGTGTTTTGTTTCTTCAACAATTTCGCTCCTCCCTGACCCTCCTGTATCGTTGACATCCCTGATTTTGGTCCTTTCTTTATTCAACGGATTTCCACAACTGTCGTTGTCTTCTCCTGGTATGGTCTCCCTCCTAGCCGTGTTGTTTTTGTAGGTATGATGTTCAGTCGTCTTTGTAAGACATGTACTGTCCCCTTGTTTTTTATTATCGTCTTTTTTCTGTTTCTTTTCTGTTTTTCCCTTCCCGCCTGCTCTGATCCTCAATCTTTCTCCTCCCTCTTCTCTTTTCTACTTAACTTTCTCATTTTCTCTGTTCTTTTCTTTAAACTCCATATTCTATACATTCTGTACACTTTATATATTTCTAAAATTGCTTTCATCTTGGAATTACTCTCCTCCCTTTCACTTTCATTCCTCAACGTTTATAAAGTTAATTTAATTGCTTTTTTGTAAGCATAATGCCTGTTCACACTCTTATCAGTAAGATACGTTTCGGGTTACTACCTGGAATATTAAAGGATTGAATAATCCTATTAAAAGGCAACGGGTGTTATCTCACCTAGCAAAATTGAAAACGGACATTGCGTTACTTCAAGAATCTCATATTTCTGACATTGAAGATAGTTAAAGAGATGCTGGGTAGGCCATGTATTTAATTCCCCTGCCCTAGGTAAGAAAAATAGTGTTTTGATTCTATGTCATAAAAAACTGAATGTCTCTGTGGTTCATCAAGAAACAGATTCGGAGGGTCGTTGGGTTATTGTTAAGTTGCTTATAGATAAGATTCCTATTGTTATCTTCAATGTATATGGTCCTACTTTGATTGATAAACTTTTTTGGTCTAAATTATCAGACAAATTAGTTACGTTTGACGAGGAATATGTTATACTTGGTGGAGACTGTAATCAAATTCTAGACCCCATTCTTGACAGACATTCTACTGTCAGGTTTGTACCCTCTAAAATGCATGCCCAATTTGTTTCCTCCATTAAACGTAAAGCATTAGTTGAGATTTGGAGGCTATGTCATCCTGACCTTAGGGAGTACAGTTTTTATTCTGCGGCCCACCACTCACAATCCCGTATTGATTATCTTTTCCTAAGTAAATCCCTTTCACAACATGCCATTCATTCAGAGATAGGCTCAATTCTAATATCTGACCACGCCCTGTTCTAGTTGACATTGACCTGATCCCCTTTTCTCCTCACCCTGGTAGATGGCGTTTTAACAATTCCCTATTGCTCGACCCTAATTTTTGTCAAAAATTTAAATCCTTTGCCTTGGAATTTTTACTATAAATAACACTCCAGAATCCCCTTTTGTAATGGTATGGGATTCCTTTAAAGCAGCCGCCAGAGGTTTTATTTTGAGTTTTGTATCACAAAAAAAGAAATCTTTTGAAATCAAATCTTCTCAATTCCTTAACAAAATTAAACAATTGGAATATACATACTACCATTCAAACAATGAATCTAACCTGAAAAATCTTCTTGATGCTAAAATTACTTTTAATAAATTAACCACTGATGCAGCTTCTAATTATCTCCTGAAGAGTAGTTCTCGTTACTATGGGGGCCAAAACAAGATGGGTAAACTTTTAGCTAATTATTTAAAGATCAAGAAGGATAGAATTAAAATAGAATCCTTACAAGGTCCTGCAGGTACCTCTATTTATAAAGATAATGACATCTTAAATGAATTTGTTTCCTTTTATAAAAATCTTTACACTCCTGAATCTATGCCGGACAACTCTGATCTTCTTTCTTATTTTCGATCTATTCCCTCCCCGACATCTAATCACATTGATTTGGACTCTTTAGGAACTGACATTTCCTTAGCAGATATAACTCAAGCTGTATCAGTACTACGTCGAGGGAAAGCGCCTGGACCTGACGGTTTTACCATTGAATTCTATTCTCATTTTGCAGATTTTCTTTTACCCAAACTATTATGTCTCTTTCAATCCTTTGGAGTTATGGGCTCTTCCAGCGGTACCTTTCAGGAGGCATTGATCTGCTTAATACCCAAGGATGACAAAGATCATTCTTTCTGTAAAAATTATCGGCCTATATCATTAGTCAATACTGATTACAAAATTTTTGCGGAGATTTTGGCTCTACGTATTGATCCTATCTTGCCGGATCTCATCGGTCCTGAACAAGCGGGTTTTGTCAAAGGACGACTTGCCTCTGATAATTCTCGAGTCTTTTTCAATATCCTTAGCAAGGCCTCCTCTCTAGACCATCCGATTGCAGCAATTTCCCTAGATGCTGAGAAAGCATTTGACAGGATTGGTTGGGATTTTATGTTTCAAGCCTTGAGATGGGGTGGTTTTCCTCCTAAACTTATAACTTTAATTTCTCTGTTATATTCTGATCCCCGTGCCTCCATATTTGCTAACGGTCACTCTTCTGATTTCTTCTCGCTTCACAGAGGAGTGAGACAAGGTTGCCCCCTATCTCCTTTATTATTTGTCATTGCCCTAGAACCTTTTTTAACTAAAATTAGACAGGATGATCGAATCACCGGCTTCCAATCTGACTCTCACCAAGTTAAACTATCAGTTTATGCTGATGACATTCTTCTGTATTGTTCTAATCCTGAAACATCCCTTAATCCCTTTCTTCAACAAGTCTCCTTCTTTTCTAAACTCTCAGGTTATCGTTTGAACGCCGATAAATGCGAAATTTTACCTTTAAATTTTTGTGCCAAAAACATCTTTTTTACTCATCTGGTTTTTCCTGGCAGCCTACTAAAATAAAATATCTCGGTCTATGGTTCACGCCCTCACTAGCCAATACACTAAAAGTAAATTTTGACTACACTATTAAAAAATTAAATGATAATATTAATCGATGGCACCCTCTCTTTCTCTCTTGGTGGGGTCGGTTAGACTCTATTAAAATGATGCTTTCACCTCTAGTACTATATATGTTATCAATGATTCCTATTCATATCCCTCAGTATTACTTCAAAAAAATTGATTCTATCTTGATAAAATTTTTATGGAAAGGTAAATCTTCACGTATAGCATTATCATCTCTCAAGAAAGATAGACCCAATGGCGGCCTCAAGTTTCCCGACTTTAAGACCTATCATGCTGCATTCTCACTAAAACAAGCTGCTAAGTGGATTTCTGAGGATCTTCCCCTACATCCACCCCTCTGGTTACAATTAGAAAAAGATCTTATTACCCCTTTTGGCTTCCAAGAAATTTTGACCTTCACTGCCAAAGTTACCTCTTTGCACTTCCTGGTCATTTCTCATTCTCGTAAACTTTTATCACCCCTGATATCCTCATCATATCCCTCCACTACCTCTTTCCATAATCAACCTATTTGGTATAATAAATCTTTGCGGATTCGTAACCGCTCTATATTCTGGAAATCTTGGCACTCTAGAGGCTTATATTGGATCTCATAACTTATAGACGACAACAAGCCTTTTTCTTTTTCTGATCTTCAATCTAAATTCTCTCTACCATCATCCTTCAGATCGCAATATAATAATCTCTATTTATCACTTAGTCATCTTCTCCAAAACTTACCTGCTTCTACCAACTCTCCTATATCATCTGAACCTCTTCTTTCAAGTCTAGAAGGTTCTCCATCAGCGTCAAAAATTTACAAACTTTTACTTTTTTCCACAGAAAGACTTAAATCGAAAACTGAAAAAAGTTGGGAAAAAGACTTTGCTCAAGAATGGTCAATTACTACCTGGGACAAAATTTGGTCTAAACTCCATAAAACCTCTCGAGCTGCAAACACCACACAAACCCTTTTTTTCATTTATCATAGATTATTATTCTCCCCTATGTCGTTAGCTTCTTTTTCATCTGATTCACCCTCTGTTTGCTGGTCCTGTCCCTGTCCCACTGCCGATTTAAAACATATGTTATTTGAATGCCCCTCAATCTATCAATTTTGGAAATCAGTTTGGTCTCAAATTCTAGTAATTTTTAAAGTCCAAATCCCATTTTCCTTTATTAATATATTTTTGGGTACTCTGTCTCCCCAATGGCCTCAATCACCTCTAAGTTTCAAACTTTTAGATTTATTAATAGCTGTTGCTTTCCACTTAATAACTTCCAACTGGAAACAAGCTGATAAAGTCACTTTTCGAGCATGGTGGAACGCTGTCTGTTTCCATCATAGATTAGACACTAATTATGTCTCCCCCATATCCTTAGCTATTAAAAGAGATCTTATGTGGCTTCCCTTAACTAATTATTTATCTCATTCTGCCTCCTCTTCTGCTGCTCTTAAAAATGTACCTGACGAAGTTCGGAAACCACCTTGATTTTGCCCGTTCCGCCTTTTTATGCTCATATGTTTAATGATATCTCTTAGTTAATGAAAGTTTGTTACAGATTTCTTTTCACTGTTTCACTTAATAATATGCTTACAATGTTATTCACTATGTATATTTAGACAATATCTTTGATTGTCTTATATTGATGACTTATGTTTCTATTTTCTATTATCCCTCCCTTCCCCATCCCCCTTTTTAGTTCCTTTCAACGTATATTTGTTTTCGTACTTATATATATAGTATAAATTTAATTCCTATATTGTCTTCTAATTTTATCTAATCATTTTATTGTTCAATAGGAAGATTGATCATCTTTATGAATATTTGTTTCGTTTGTTGTCTTTTAATAAATCAAACTTAAAAAAAAAAGAAAACCCCATTAAGTTGTTTTCTCACATGCTCATTGTAAAAACTCTAAACTTGTTAGAATCCTTACACTGACATGGCTAAAAGTCATTTAACTTTAGATGTATGCTTGTGTTATTCATTTTAAAACATTTCTACAAAATCGTTTCTAAAATATATCCTACTTGCTATATTACACTTGATTCGAGTAGTTATAATTTCACAAACTGCCATTTTCATCAGATGTGTCATCAGGTAGCTGCCTAGTCACAAACATTTGCACATACATTTACTACTTCCAGGTGAAAAAATGTCCTTTGCTGCGTGAAAATGGGAAATTCTGATCACAGCGCCTGTGCAGAGACCCATTAGAGTGAACAGGTCTGCCTACCTGGTAAGTTTACCAAAGGGGCAGGAAAGGGAAGAAGAGTGATGGGTGAGCTCAGAGAAGGGAGAGGACTGTGAGGGGTGAACATGCACATTTTGGCAACTCTCCCAACGTTGAAGCAATGTTAGACTCTTAACGTCTTTGCAGGTATTTTCACCACTCTACACTAACACACTGTTGATGCCCTTTTGTTTATAGGGACTTAGTGAAAGAACATTACTAAAAAATATTGGGGTGCATCGAGAAAGGTTTCTTCAGAGGGAAAAATACAGTGAATTTAATCACAAAATGCTAGAAATTCCACATGATGTAGAGCTAGGTTTTCACTGCATGCCTCTGGAAATATACAAGCGGCGTAGACTTGCAGGACCAATGCCTGAAAAAACAGATTTTTTTCTTCTCTCTTATATGAACGATTCCTTGGGTCCACTGATGATATGCTGATATCCTGGAGACTAGATTTATGAAATATGGTGTGATTATGTATATGAGCTACTCAGATGGAAGAAAAAAAGTAGGTAGAAATATTGGAGGCTGTACAATTAACGTTAACAATATTATGAGGAACCCTGTATTGTGACACAAAGCTAGTAGTCTAAAGGGATGCCACGCTGCAGAGGTGCATCAGTGATGCATCAGCACACAGCATTTGAAGCATGCAAATGAGGGCCAAGGGACCCTGCCACACACTTTGCAGTGTATCCTTTATAGTAATTAAGCCGTTATATTTTCTAGCCAAATTAGGGTTTTAGAACTAGGTGATGCTATGATTGGGGAAAATAAGTAATCTAGGTTTAAGGTGCCAGACAAACTGTCTACTGTTGCACAGATTAATACACATGTTCTGAGTATGTCATTGGCCCTTCAATCTCAAATGACAGCTTTGAAAAGCTATCTGACAGCATATATATAACACATATATATAACACATTTTTAATTCTATGCCCTAGGACCCTCTCGAAATCTGAGGCATACTGGGGCAACTAATGGTTGGCTGAGTGTTTGTAGATGAAATTAGGCTGAGTACCTATTAAGATTTAATTGAACCCTCCTTCCTGTGTGACAAATAATCAGCCATTCTGGTTCAGAGACAAAAAAGTAGCCAGAAACGCAGACGTTTTTGAGGTTGGTAACTCCTCGTTGCAAGCAGTGAAAACAGTGCTGATAAACGCTACTCCAGGGAACACTAGGGAACTTCATTTGTATGAGTCCAGAACTATCACAGAAGACACTGATGCAGAAATGGCTGGGGTAATTGAAATGGCATCTCCTATTACAGGAATACGCCTGAATTCCACCTTTAATGAGGTAGACGAAATTAGAGAGTGGTGAGAGTGTGCATACAGACTATACCTCTAAGAAACCACACTGTACATTTATGTCAGACTTTAATCTCACTACAGCACGTGGTTAGGGCTCACCTTCAAAGGCTGAACTGTAAACGCGTTAAGTAGGGTAAAGGGAATAGATCAGTAAATAGATAGACAAGCAAAGGTCTAATAGGAACAAGGCCAAGCAAAGGTCTCAAGTACGACAACCAAGGCCATTTTAAATAACCGCAAAGCTCTGCTAGAAACAAAGGAAGAAGTGTGACTTAAAATACAAAAACATTCTAACGCACAATGGTAAGCATAGAACAGTACAGATTTACTATGATTAAGTCTACATCTACGTAAATGTTTTTGAGTTACGTTGGGTACATAGATATATACTGAAGAATTTTAAATCTATACTTATCTATACATGTTTACCTTGACGATATAGTGGTAGTGAGTATTCTAGAGTCAATATTTGTGTGGGTCAATTAAAAAAAAAAGAAAAAAAGAAAAGAATGTAGTGCAGAAGGCAGAAATCAGCACTATACAAAAACATAAATTCAATAAAAATCAAACACAAATGTTAACCTTAATTTGAAAGGTGCACAGAAGTAGAGGTAAGTATAGTAAATATATACTTAATCATATATATTAATCCTGACGTTATAGGTCAATATGTGTGAATTCAACATACAGCTAGGTCCTTTCTCTCCATCTGGTAGATATAGCTGGTTTCCAGGAAAACATTGGTTTAGAAAAACGTCCACTGAAACTGGCCCTTTTTCACGATTGTGTGAGCCTCTGAAAATCTGCTTTTAATTGACAGGATAGTAGAAATGAATTGCAGAGTGTAAGTCTCCAGACAGGTGCAGGGCATGTATAACAATGGAATTCCCTCTCAGCCACTGGTACCTTTTTATTCACTATGATTATTTGAGGAAGGAAATAGATTAACCCTGTGGCAAAGTAAGATCACAAGTTAAAGTTGTGCTGGTCATTTTACATCAGTCACAGAACTAAATGTGATTAAGAAAACTGTAAACTATAAGAAATAATGCAGGTTTATTATAATCATGCTGAAGATACTTTGAAAGCATTGTACCTCCAAATTCCTCTAAAAATCACTCACTGCTTGCTGCAGGAAACAGAAGTGCCTTCTGGGATTTATACTTTAACATACTTTTCCTAAAAAGAACCCCTCCCTCACTGCTCATATTTTGCTATATGCTTGCTCTGCAGTGTCCAACACTGTAGTGGGCCAAGCAGAGAACGACAGTTGTTCCACCTATTGGTGATTTCATATTTGATCCTATTACAACATAAACATATTATCCAATAGTTTATTTTCATTTAGTACAACATTCATGCAAACAAACATTTACAGATTGTCTGTCAGGATATCGTCTACAGAAATAACATCTGACTTAAACACTATGGGCCTCATTTCGGTGGCGGGCCCTCCACCATCGGAATGAGGTTTTCCGCCCGCCAGATAACTTTGGTGGGCGGACTGGTGGCGGTCAGAAAGACCGACCGCCTGTCGGACCTCACCGGAAGGCCAGCATTGCGGTGGTGCCAGCAAGGCACCGCCGTAGGGATTATAATATCCCTTTCCGCCGGTCGTTCTGCGGCGGTCAACCCGCCACAAAATGGCTGGCAGAAACGGATTTGGGGGCCCCTACGGCTGGGGCAAGGGCACTGAGGGGCACCTATGGTGCCCCCCTATATATCCCTGCACCATGTGGCAGGCACTGCAGGGATATGCAAGTGCCTCTTTTTTTTGCATGAAAGTGCGACCGCCATCCTAATGACCCCCTAAGACTTGAACAGTCTGTAACACAACTAGGTCCAAAACTAACTAAACAAACTAAAACAATGTTCGAGCACTTACAATACAAAGTAAGACTCTACCCAAACACTAAAGGGCTAGAATATCTAGAAACAATAGCAAAATCCCTACTTTAAAACAATAATACAAAAACATAGAATAATCGTAATTGTGAAATGAATTCTTAAATAAACATTTCTTTGCAAACATATAAAACATAAATATTATGTCAATTAAATTTAACTTTAAAAAAAATAATTGACATAAATATATATTTATATATTTCAAAATATCAATATCAATTTCAAAATTACATTTCCCTCCCATTTTAAATATTTAAAATAACTTAGGTGTCCATTACGATGTCGGGCGGATAAAAATCCGCCATCAACCACAGTGGCGAAAATCCGCCCGCCTACACCCTCTGAATACCGACCGAGCAATTACGATGCCGCAAACCGAAAACCGTCGGAGGCGGAAAATAATCAGAAAAACGCCCGCCCATGTCCGAGTCCAAGTCCATCCGCCCGCCACGGACGGAAAGACGCACGAAAAGCCAAAACCGCCCGCCCTGACGACCCAGACACCGCCCGTCAAATTAGGATCGTACCGACATGAGCGCGGAAATCCACAAATACACCGCCCGCCAGCGCAAACAACAGTGACGAAAATGGACACGGCGGAAGCCCTGGCGGCCACCTCCATGCACAGAAACCATCCGCTGACGAAAACAAACACACACAACATTGCTAACAAGTCCACACAGCAACCCACGCACAAAAACCCAAACACAGTACACATCCCTGAAACACCCCCTGGACATACAAATCAACTACAAATCCCAGAACACCAGCCACAACACACCTGAAAACAACAGACCATCATGACACACCCACATAGGTAAGTACAAAACCAGCCCCTCCACAGACCACAACCCCTGCAACATCACAAACTGAGGACGAAAGCACACAACACAGCGAGACAGAAAGGACAGCAGCACACCACAGACACGCACCTATCACACCCATCACCACCACCACCACCAAACACCTGACCCACAAACCCCCTGCACATCACACACCACACCGCACCAGCACCACAAACACCAAAACACACACCATGGCATCACACAGAATGCCCAAGTTCACTGCCACCGAGCTGACGGTCATGGTCGACGAGATCATCAAGGTGCAACCACAAATCTATGGCAACCAGGACCAACAGACACCACTATCCACCAGAAACCGGTTGTGGAGCAGGATCGTAGACCAGGTCAATGCAGTCGGGAACTTTCCACGCAACAGAGGAGAAATTAACAAAAGGTGGAACGACCTCAAAAGCGTGGTCAAGAAGAAGGAGAGCAAAAATCGAGAGCTGGCTGCCAGGACTGGCGGAGGGAATCCCGCGCTATTCAAGACCTTCAAGGCGTGGGAGGAGAAGGTGCGAGTCATCATACATCCGGAGATCCTCACCGGATTACCAGGGGAGTGGAGGCTGGTAAGTACAAACAAACGTATACCAGCACACCGCTATGTACTCACATGCACTACCACCATGCCATACCTCCTAGGGACAAACACCCCCATGTCCAGTACACAATACACAAGACATCACCCACACATGCAACAGACACTCACACACACTCAGCCCAAAGCTACCAACTAACAAAACCATGGGGGCATGTGTACAGTCAGCCAGCACCGCAACTACCACCAGGTCCCCTTGTACTCCAGATGCGCCAGAATGAGCACTCCCCACACCCACATCCATGTGTCCGCCATAGCTGCACTGACCGACAATGAACAGGTAAGTAGCCGGAACACAAAGACAGTGGGTCGGAGGGGGACAGCTGAAGTAAAACACCCACCAGGCCCCCACTACCACAGACCAGCAAGGTGGAGCACACCCCACATCCATGTGTCCGCCATAGCTGCACTGACCGACAATTGACAGGTAAGTAGCCGGAACACAAAGACAGTGGGTCGGAGGGGGGACAGCTGAAGTAAAACACCCACCAGGCCCCCACTACCACAGACCAGCAAGGTGGAGCACCCCTCCCTCCCAGTACCATGTGGCATCCATTGCATTGCGCACTCAGAAACAACCTGTAGGTGGGAAACTGTACAGGGCGGGGCGTCTGTAGGCATGAGGACTGTACTACGACTGACACATGGGACATGTCACGTAGCAGAGGAACACGCAGCACTGCTCACAGTCACAATCATGAGACCAATGTGCACACGGACATGTTCAACAGAGTCAAACCCCACATGACCTATTACAGATACAGCAACACCTTAGAAGACACGTCTGCATGTACAAGTCCCACTGGAACACAGACCCACACGGCAGGCACTGTGCCACCCATCACACACATCAGCAACACCATCGAAGTCCTGTCCATGTAGTCCTCACTGCCTGTCACCCACACATCGTACAACAACGCCCACGTAAGACAGACCGTACTAGAAGTAACAGCGTGGAACCACAATATTGCACACATAGACAACCGGACCCATGAAACACACAGGCACACAATGCACATTCAACATATCATCCATCACATCTCACAGCCACAATGTCATGATAGGTATGACATCCGAACAGCTGGCCCTCATACAGTAGACATGCAAAGATACCTGCCCATGACAAATCAAGTGCCTGCAGTGACCGAAGCGCACGTCACACTGTGAATAACGACACACATAACATAGTCAACACCCCAAGAGCACAGCACTGATGCACATGTACCAGGGCAGCGCACACACAAAGGAATTGGCCCATCTTCAATACGACGTGTGGCACACAACAAGCACGAACTCACAACATTGCTACCAATGTGTTGTCCATGAATGAAAACAGTCAGCAGATATTCCGGCCATGTGAGACAGACACACACCTTTGTCCATGCACTGTCACGTTGCCAGAACACATGTCACGATCTGCACCCATTACCCACAGCATGTACCCCAAAAGCATATTTCAACCCAAGAGCGTTTAGGGGGCAGTACCCCCTTCTGGCATCAGGGTACCTAAGCGTTCCATCCCTCCCCCTGAACCATCGTTCAACCCAACATCGCCGATGGTCCTGGAGCACGCATACACACGAGCCACAAAATGTAGGAGCATAGCAACACACACCCATCGGCATTGCCAATCCGTCCCATGCCACATGTCCACATCACACAGACCCATTGCCTAGCCCACGCATACACACATCGTACATCCACACACACGCCACTGGGAAACCTGTGCACGACAGTGCACGAACTGTGAATGTCAGACAACCAATACATACTTTGCTAGGTGCAACACAATGACCCATCTCATCCTCCCCACAGGTGCCGAACTGCTGGATGCTGGAGAGGGTGACAGCAGCCAGCACAGCCAGTCTGCAAGCCCCCGGCCCGGACTCACGGATGTAGAGGAGCTGGACACCTCTCCGGACACGGACCACCCAGCAGGCCCATCTGGAGTGGCAGGGCACAACCGCTCCCCAGGGCCCCTCCTGCCTACCAACCCATCACCCAGGGCTGCTGACCAGTCACAGACCCCTGCTGCCACAGCCGTTGCGGCCACCACCACCGCCGCAACCACCACCACCGCCGCAACCACCACCACCACGCCATCCCTCGCCACAGCCCCTGCGCAAGGGTCGGCACGGCCGTCGGGCTCCACCCTGGGAGCCAGAGCGAGGACCATGGTGAGCAATGTGGCTAGTGGGCAGGTCGGTGGCAGCAGTACTGGTAGGAGGAGCAGGGTCAGGCCAACGCCAACTGTGCCTGGGAGCCAAGCCCTGCCGCCAATCAACAGAGTCCTTGGGGCCTATGAAGAGGCCCAAGGCGAATGGGCCAGGTCGGCAAGCGACACGCGGGAGGTCCTTGGGGTGTTGAGGTCCATGGACGCCCATATGGCCCAAATCGCGGCCCTCATGGGCCAGCTGGTGGTGGGGGGGAGGGCACAAGCAAGGCCAGCAACAACACCTCCGCCACCACCTGCTGTGGCGCAGGCTCGTGCAGCATCGAGTTCCCCTGCGTCCACAGCCAGTGAGCACTCCTCAGCCACCACCAGCGGAACAACAACACCCCCCCTACCAAACGTGGAAGGGGCCGTCCGAAGAGGAAACAGGTGTCCAGAGAGGACTTCGCCCGCACCAAACGCCAGTGAGTCAGCCAGCCCCCTTGACCACCTACTGCATTGACATGTAATACGATCCTACCCCACACTGCCATGTGAATGGCATGTGTCTGTTGGACAGTGGACATAGAACTCCATGGGTACACCTTGACCATCACGCATCCATGATCGTCAACTCATTGTCACAGCATGAACCACATTTGTCATCACCTTGCACACAATCACATGTCACCGCTGTTAATAAATACACCTTGATCACAATCGGCTTAATGTGTCCTGGGTTTATTCCACGATGTGCAATCGCCACCATGAGCAGAAATGCATCTGCTGTGTGGCATGTCGATGGGACAGGAGAGGCTGCAGGGACCTAGGGGTGAAAAACAGAACAAGAGTACATTCAATGAGTGTGTCACACACTCATCACACAGTACTTGTCACCAACTACAAGCAATGCACACACATCTCACAGAGCAACAGGGCACAATGCTACAGCCACTGTAAGTGGCGTACCAACCTGGACATGGACCATTGACACACAGCACTCAGTGAACAAAAGGCCCCCGTAACAGAGCACACATACACCTGCACAACTACAGATACATCAGCCGTCGTACATGGTCACTCACCGTCAAGTGAAGTAGCGGGCGATGAGCTGCTGACGCACATTCACAGCTTCATCCTCTCCACTGTCCTCTTCACTGGAGCTGTCCAGGTTTGCAGGCTGGGGCCCTGGTTGATCTCCGTCATCCACAATTAGGGGGATCTGCTTGCGGATCGCCAGATTGTGCAGCATGCAGCAAGCCACAATTATCTGGCACACCTTCTGTGGGGAGTATGCCAGTGCGCCTCGGTGCGGTCCAGGCATCTGAACCTGGACTTGAGGAGGCCAAAGGTCCGCTCAACCACACGTCTGGTACTCCCATGTGCCTCATTGTAGCGTACATCTGCTGGGCTCCCAGGACGTCGCAATGGGCTGAGCAGCCAGGCTCCATTCGGGTAAGCAGAGTCACCTGGGTGTGAGGGACACAGAGAACCGTTGCAATTCCAACTGGACACAAGACAGCATCGCACAGCCAGCATGCTACACTACTCCACATACTCACCAACAATCCAGCCACGGTCCGGTTGCAGATTGGTCATCAGACGTGGTAGGATGCTGTTGCGCATGATGTGCGCGTCATGGGCCGATCCTGGGAATTTCGCACACACATGTGTGATCACCATGTCCGCAAGGCACACCACTTGCACATTCAGGGAGTGCGTGTGCTTCCGGTTGCGGTAGAGGTGCTCGGTGGCCTGTGGTGCAACAAGGCCAACATGGGTGCAGTCTATTGCACCAACGACGTGGGGGATTCGTCCAAGAGCATAGAATGCACCCTTCACTGCCGCCAATTCACGAGCCCTGGGGAAGCGGATGTATCTGTTCCTGTACAGCATCATGGCTGACAGTACATCCCTGAGCACCATGCTGAACATGGGTTGGGACATCCCACCTCCACTGCCCACTGTGTGCTGGAATGACCCAGTGGCGAAGAAATGCAGTGCAGCCATCACCTTAGCCGTGGGGGTGAATGCTGTTGGATACACCCTGCGAGGACGGAGGTGGGGTTCCAACAAGACACATAGACGATGCAGGGTGTGTCGGTCCAGACGATATTTGCGGATGACCTCAACATCCACCATGTCTGACAGCAATTGGTAGGGGCGATGAATGTTTGGTCTCCGCCTAGGAAAGATGGAAGTGAACACATGTCAAAGCAACACGCCACATGGCATATTCACATACACAGAACATAAATGACTGAGCAGGCAATTGAATGACAGAACGGCTGACAAGTAGGGACAGCACAGCCACAATACACTTACACAGGTCCCCTACCAATAGCAATGGGCAGTGACACACACCATTGCTATGAGCATGCACATGGGGAGTTAGGCCTTAACAACTTGTAAGGCATGCTGAAGGCAACAGACTGCATATTCGGTAAGCTGCAACACCACGGCAACATGACTAGCTGCTGTGCATCACACTGCTTCCGAGGCTGGGTGTGTAGGGCACACACCAACAACGCTATGGACACAGGCTGAGCGGCCAAAACAAGTGGGACCGGTGGCACGAGGGGATATGAGACAGTCATTGATGTCCCTACTGCACCCTAAGTACAGCACTGTACGGATCACACCTCCAGAAACATTGACAGGTGTACACATTGACAGCCCCATGCCGACACGGCTGTGTGCTTGCAACTACACATCACAAGTGACACGTAACATTGCACGTGCCAAGTGGCAGATGTACATAGTGAAAGATGGCATGTGTGTGCATATGCATATCCCATGCTCCCATGCCAATGTGTACATGATGATGTTCCTACATACATGTGGAGGCTGAGCACTGGCCGTCCCTGCCTATGCACACGGCATGTTGTGGCCCTGTCCATTGTGGACCTGCACCAACACGCAAATCATGGCTACACCTGCAGATGCATTGCGCACATTATACTGTGTGGTGCACATGGCATCAGCGGACTGTACCCGGCATGGGCCAGGCCCTTACGGCCAACTCCAATGACCCTCGCGGTTGCACCCTGCGTGTTCCACTGTGGAGGTAGGCGTCCATGGCCAGCTGGGAGCAGGCCAACGTCTGCAATTGAAGCTGCCAGACATGGTACACGAATCGCAGCAGCTTGTACCCACTGAAACGGCCCCAGGGGGTAATATGTGTGTGTGAGTGGGACAGGCATGACCACAGCTACTTGGCACTGCAGCCTGGCTCCCCTCGACGACAGCTGCTGCTGCCACCACTACACCTACACGTGGATGACGCTGAGGACATGTCCAGGTCCACTCACCAGCGAGGAGCTGGAGAACCTGGATTCCGTGCTCCACGCACACTGCACATGGCTATTCCTTGCGAAAGTTGTGTGTGAGAGACAACTGCAGTGGGTGTGGGTGTGCATGTGGGGGACACACATGTCGTTGCTCCTCAGCACTATGAGTCAGAGCCTGTGGAGTACAGACATGCACTGCACACCATGCTGGCTGCAGGTGGCATGGGTATGTGAGCTCTCGGGCGCCTTGACCTGTCTGTCCCACCCGAGTGGTGGTACATGGCAACTTCATGTCAGACATCCAGTGACACAGACAATTGGCAATGCAGGTCTCAGTGCACTTGTTGGTCGTGTGGAAGTCAGGCTGGGGCCATGCTGCCCTTCTCAGTCCCAGCAGGCCTGGCCTGCACATTGACTGCACAATGCCAGTAGGTGCCGACACAGACTGCCTAGTGGGTTACATGTGTCTCCTGTTCAGGACCCCCGGATGAGCGCTTACTCTGCACTGTCGATTGGACACACCATGACTCGTGATAGGGATGTGTGTGAGAGATAGTGGCACTGAATGTGACCTTCGTTGCGGGGTGGGCCATGCACAGGGCGAGTACGCTGATGGTTGCGCAGTGTTGGTCACAGTGGGTACACCCACACAGATGTGTTGCCTTGTGATCTTTTTCTAGGTCAGCCTGACAATGGACAGTAGATGTGGGCAGGCTACACATTGCTCGATGTGCTGTCTATGTGCATGTGCATTCACACCAGGCACAACTGCCCCTGCACATGTGACCCCTGCTGCACTCAGTGCTGGGTCTGTTGAGCTGATGCACCGTCTGTGCGTGGGGCAGACAGCTCTGCTCACTTCCGTCATTGCCCATGACATCACTTTGCCGCAGGTGACATGGTTCATGGAGGGCCCACATGTACGCATGGGTGGACTACACAAGACTGTCCAATGGTTGTCACCCCCAGTCAGTGCTTTGAATGGGAAGTATGTGGTGCTGGTACTCATTTCGCTGTGTCGAGTGTGCGGGGCTAGGTGCGGGACTACATGCAAGACATGGGTAGGTCATCGGCTTATCTACTAGTTGCAATACACACGAGACATGTCTTTTTCTGACCACATCAGGGGCATTCCTTAAACTAACTGAAAGTCAAACAGTTATCTTTTACACTGTCCTCATGGCCTCCCTCGCTCACACCAATATGCATTTGCACATGAGAAGCTAGCGCATGCACAAGCAGCTCCAAGCTCGCCCAGAGAGGCCAAGGAGTGTATGTGTGGGTCCATTTGTACATGTGGTCTGTCTCACGGTATAATGAGTGGCGTTACGCCGTCCACATGCGTGGTGCCCCGACTCGAGACCCGGGCAACATTGACAATGCATGACAGGCTCCGCAGTCCGGATACACCACCTGCAACACACAGAGGCTGTAGCTGCCCTAGCGGGCCAGTCCGCGTCCAACTGGAGCTCATGGCCCCACACATTCACTCTTTGGCCTCTCTGGGGCGAGCTTGGAGCTGCTTGTGCACGCGCTGGCTTCTCTGTTGCAATGGCATGTAACTTGTGTGGGTGTATTGTCAATGGGTGGGATGGTGCGAGCCACCTTCCGTGACGTCACTGCTGCTTGTGATGTGTGCATCCCCCACTACTTCCATTTGACTTGTGCCATACTACACATTGTGGATGTGTTGCCTGCGTGATGTGACAAGGATGAGCGCGCCATGACCTCTCACCCACCATGCTCTACTGCCATCCAGGGCCCTGGATTGCCTGTGCAAGTGGACAGTGTTGGGGATACACTAGGTCGACAGGGGATGTGAGTGCCTTAGGCAAGGGCCTGGTGGACGCGCAGCAGTATCCGGCATGTCCACGGAGGGTGGGCTGACGTCTACACTTGATGCGGCATTGTTCGTGTGCCCGCCTGTTGTGCACACACGAGTTCACATTCGTCACCAGACAGGTGGTCTTTACAGATTCCCAGGGGTGCGCCAATGTACTGGTCCTGAGTCCTCCCAACACAGCGTGTTTCAACATTGCATGTGCGCACCTACCCGTCACACCAACCCACCTGAGCCATGCGTAACTCCCGCTTCACATGACACATGTGTGTCTCCCACAGTTGTGCTACTCATTTAAGTTGACATCCAATGACAGTGGACTACATGGTCATCTCACGACTGCCGTGTACTTCACACACTCTCATCCTCTCTCATTCGTACTTGTGAAATGAATCAGCAGAGACACATTGTTGCTTCAAGCCATGTATTGGGACTAATGTCCTCTGTGATGCAGTATAGTGAACACTACTGGCAGCGAAGTGCATGTGGAGGATATACTCAGCATGATTACACATAGCATAGGGTGTAGGGGTAGATGTGATTAGTTGTTGACTGTGGGATGTGGGCTTCAGAGTTCCAACTGCTTAGCCGTTGGTGTGCTAATGTACATTTGCTAATTACTGTGGTGCTGCTGACTGACACAGACAGTATACATTTAGCCTACCAGTCCGCTTGTCATCATGGGCACAGTGCATCTCAGTTCCATGTTACAGGTTTGCTGCTATGGTTACTCATACACACGTGCGTGGAGGTGACATCAGGGCATGGGCTTACGTGCATGCAAAGGCGTCCCACTTGTTGTTGCGATGTGGTGGGTACTGGCCATGTCACAGTCACTGGGCTCATGTTGTTGGTGGATGCACTTGGTGTCCATGCAAAGGTCCTGGCACGGACGTTCAGAGGGAGGTGTGGTGACAGCTCTCACATACTACAGCAGGACGATTGCTGTCCACTGACGGGTGCATATGTTCATGTGCGCAGGATCCATATCATGGCATGGTTGTATGTGCAGTTCTGTCCATGTGGTTGCCATACACAAATCCCATGCCTCTGCCTCCCCCTGTTCATGCAGAGTTACTGGATGTGATGAGGTACAGGGTGCATTTCCCAAATAGTATCAGATGTTATGGCAGTGTAGTTGTTGTTGTGGTGTCAGTTGCAGGTTGCATGGTGTAGTAGTTGTACTGGTAACTGCCTAGTCCGTGCGTAAGCCAAGCATGGGTACGGTGTGGGACATCATTGCTCAATTGGGGGCCTGGCGACGGGGCCCGACGAATTGACAGGTTGTCAGGAATGCAATACCTTCCAGCAGGGCTTCCATGGCATTGGTGGTGGACATGGTTGCCAGCCAATGTAGCGGATGGTGGCTGTCAAGGTGTTGGTCGTGAGTTGTCCCTTGTAGGAGCATGATGGGACATGTTGAATGGCATTCGATGTAACTGTAATCCATTATCCGTCGTGTGGAGGCACAGTGGTCCCATTGCAGTGTGGGTCCGATAGTCGCCACATACGCCATGCCCCCATAGGCTGAACAGGCCCTGTCGTGGGCGTCCAGGGGTTGAATAGTTGTAGCAGGTCCGCCCTTGGACATGCCGGGTTGGAGAGACATAACTCCACAGGATAGTAGAAGGGACACCTCCGACAGTAGAAGACGGGGATGACGCAGCTGAACAATGCGATGCGGTAAGTTAGTCGGTAACTTACGTTCAGCAAGGCCAGATTGTCACATCCCAATATCTGTATCAGGTTATGTTTGTACAGCTTGATCTGTCCGGCGTAGTTGGGTAGGTGTGGTGCAAGTGCCATTTTGCTGCAGGGCGCTGTGGTGGCGTGCTCCGGCTGTCTGTGCAGTCTGCAGGGTGCAACCTCCGATGTTGCTGGGAATTCTGTAATGGTCGTAGGGAGGCAGGACTTGTGTTATGTTGGCTTGTGCGGAGGACACGGGCCCTCATCCCACATGCTTCTCTGAATGGTCAAGGTCAGTGGTGTCTGACTCCTTCCAGATAACTTGCATGTGAACCACATGGGGGAGTGTTATCATTTCTTCTTTCCGTTCTGAATGTTCTTTGGTGTTATGCGCTATCTGCCCTGTGGCCGCTTCCCTCTGCATGCCTGTGTTGGGCTTTGTTTGGTGCAATGACTGTTTTCTCCGGCTTGTTTAGTCGGGATGTGGTTTCACAGTGGGAATGGAAGGTCATTCGGTGCTGTCTCCTCTCCCGTGTGTGGGCAGCAGGCTGCTTTTCCGCTGTACGTTGGGCCTTGTGTTATAATTGGTCCCACCTGTTGTCTGACCCCGGTATCTTTGATGTTACGTATTGCATGTCTTGTTATTGGGTGCAGGGTGGCACCAGTGTTTCTGTGTGGTACTGGCGTACCTTTTCCCGACGGGGTCCATATTCTGATGGGTGATGTTGCCTCCGCTGTGTGCTTCGCCGTGTTTTGCACACAGGGGTGTGTCCTAATCGTGGCGTGACGTCACTGACATGTTCGGGTCAGTTGTGTGACGTCAGGTTGGCAACAGTGAATTGCCGGTTGGGGACATGACTGTGGCAGGGCTGTCACGTGACATGTGCGTTCTGGGTGGTGCTGGTGTGTGTGGTGTTTGGTTGTGACCCTGTGTTGTTTGTGTGCGGCGCATGCATTGCGCTGCCGTTGGCCTCTGCGTTGTGCGCATGTGTGGGTGCAGTGGTGGATGTGTCGTGTCCACGCAGGGGTGTCGGGGTGGGGGCCATATACAGTTTTCCCGCCCTTGCACTGTGTGCGCTGTTTGCGTGCCCCTGTTGTGTGTCTGCCTACCTGCGTCGCCGCGGTGCGTTGACTCCTGGGTGCTGCATCAGGTAGAGCATGGGGAGGGCCTGCAGTGCTGGATTCATGCTCGGGGGTCCGCCTCTTTGCTATCCGTACTGTGAGTTCGGTTTTCCGCCTTGCTTTCACGTGCGGTGTCTCTTAGCCGGAGGAACTGTTTGGTTCTGGCATCGTAATTTGTACGCCGGGCGGTACGTGATTTCGTCGGGCGTTGTGTCTCCATTGGGCCGCGCCGCTCCGTGAACGGGCGCACTTTGATGGCGGACGGCGTCGCTGGCGTACAGGCGGTGTTTGGCTGTCTTTTCGGATCCTAATTGGGCGGGCGTATGTGCTGTGGTGGGCGGACGGTAACTGGTGCTTTTTGCATCCGCCAGCACGGCGGTGGTGCTTCCGCCCGCCATCCTAATGGGCCCCTTACTTTTTGTTGCTGAAGAATTGAATCCAAACTGCCATAAATAAATCCAAATGTGTAAAAATCCCAAAACTTAGTTAAAAGTTCCAAACAAAATGTAAAAATACATCCGCCGGCAACATATCCATAGGGGCCAATTCCGATCTCGGCCGGTAGGGCTCCGAATAGGATTCGGCTATACCGGATCCGATTCGGAGCCCTGTTTCCCGACCGATTCGTACGTGCGTCCGGGCGAGCGAGTACGATGCGAATTCTCCGACCGAGTCGTTCGCGAGACCCAACCGCACCGACTGACTCGCGCGGACACGACTCGCACCGCGCAATGGAGACGTTCCCCGGCCGGGTAAGTACGATGCGCGCCGCGAGCAGTCCGACCGAGTCGCACAGTCCGGCTCCAAAGAGCAGTCGGAGCCGGACTTTGGGGGTCCGTGTCGGACCCCCTTGTATGCGTAGCCGCGCGAGTCGCACACAGGGGGGACCCATGGGTCCCCCTACCTGTGCATGTCTGGCGCGAGTCGCTGTGAGGCGTACCCGCTGTAGGGGGCGCCCTTGTTCGCCTCGCACCCATTGAGTCAATGGGAGCCCGCGTACGCGTTGTACGACCGGCTCCCATTGACTTCAATGGGAGTCCGACCGAATCGAGTCCGATAGCCTACGAACGCATCGTACTCGTTCGGTCGGACTGCTAGGGTCCGATTCGGTCGGAAATCTCTCCGGGTCCGGCTCGGTCGGAGAGATTTCCTGCCCGAATCGGAATCGGCCCCATAGACTTGAATCCATTAAAAACCCGAAAAATGTAATTAAAAAAAGAAACGCTCCAGGAAAACCCGAAAAATAAAGGAATTGTAAAATAATTATTAGTTTACTAGAATCTAATACACAGTTCCTTAAAAAAAAAAGCAAACTTCTCCCAACGGCAACTTCCAAACGAATTAAACTTGTGGAAAAAACAACACAATCCATCCCGCACAAATATACAATAAAAACATTAAAAAACACACATAAACATACTAATAACACCATTCTCTAAACATTATTAAACATACAAAACATACCCTAACACCTACCTATCAACGCACTAACCGCATTTCGCATACGCAAACCTACAAACGAAACCTCACATAAAACCACAAAATACAAACATTACATACAATATAGACTACCTAACTACCTTCGCCCTACACCTAAATTAAGCCTAAAAGTAATTAAATTAAACTTACCTTAATCGATGCGACGCAGCTTCCAACCGCAAGCTTTTCCCCTCAGAAATGACTTAAAACAACACAGATACAACTTAGTTTAGAAAATGTCTACCTAATTGAAATAATAAAAAAACTTTTTTTACATTAAACTCAAATGTACATTAGAAATGTAATCCCCCAAAAATATTTAAAAAATACTATTTAACATTAAGAATGTACAAAATGTTTTTTCTTTGCTGTTTAAAAATGTTAAATTATAATAGTAAATATTAGAAAATAAATAATATTTATTATTATTCATTAAAATAAAATATGTTAATTTACCAATGTGTTAGAAAAATTTGTACTGCTTGCTAAAATTGTGAAAACATTTATTAATGTTAAAAATATTTTTCTTTTTCAAAATGCTTTTTTACCTTGATCATTTTATTTGTATTTACAATTTAAATAATATTATACAAAATATAATATTATTTATTAACAAACAAGCAAAAAATATTAAAACGTTATACAATGAAAAAATTGCTAAAAAATATATGTTATTAAAAATGTATACTATATGTAATTATGTTATGCATATTTACAATGTAATAAAATATTCTATAACTGTTACCCAAAAAATATATATTAAACAAATGTATAAAAACCAGTGGACAACTACATCTTTTATTTGTAAAAAATGTACATATTTACCAAGATCTCCATTATAAAACACATAAAAATGTTTCATGCTGACTTTACCTAAATATTATATGTTTATGGTTAAATATGTGCTAAAAATGCAATGTATCCAAAATTAAAAAATTTATTGTTATTTCTCTGTATGACAATATATATATATCAAACAATGTTAATTAAAAAAAATACTTATTATTTCTTTGCTTGAGTCTTTGAATGAAAATAAAGACATCAATAAAATATAACTATTGTTTTGTATTTAATTCCTATATTTTTTTCTGTATTTACAATAAAATGTTTATCTTAAATTAATTGTCAGACATAAGTTTATTTTTTAATACACATATATAAAATACTATTACCACATAAACATACATTTTTATCATTAACCTTACTCCAAAATAAAGAACTCAGGGGCACATTACGATACCCGGCGTAAAAAAATCCGGCAGGCATGGAAGCGGCAAAAATCCGCCCGCACACACCGTCTGAACACCGACCACGCCATTACGATTACACAAACCGAAAACCGCCATCGGCGGAAAAAACACACAATATACCGCCCGCCAACGTCCGAGTCGGAGTAAAACCGCCCGCCACGGACGGAAACACGCACGACAACACAAAACCGCCCGCCCTCACGGCCGACACACCGCACGTGAAATTACGATCGCACCGCCATGAGCGTGGAAAAACCACAAATATACCGCCCGCCAGCGCAAAGAACGCCGATGAGAATCGACACGGCAGAAGCCATGGCGCCCACGTACCTGCACAGAAACCATCCGCTCACAAAACCAATAGCACACAACATGGCCAACAAGTCCACACAGCAAGGCACGCACAAATACACAAGCACAGTACACATCCCGAAAACACCCCCGGACAAACAAAAAATACAAAGGCCAGAACACCAGACACAACACACCTGAAAACAACAGACCATGAGGACACACCCACATAGGTGAGTACAAAAGCAGCACTCCCACAGACCACAACCCCTTGCTACATTGCAAACCAGAGAGGAGAGGAGAGGACACAGTGACACAGCAAGGACAGCAGCACACCACAGAAACGCACACATCACTACCACCACCACCACCACCACCACCACCAAACACCGGCACCACAAACCCCCTGCACATTACACAACACACACCGCACCAGCACCACAAACACCATGGCACCACAAAGAATGCCCAAGTACACGCCCATTGAGCTGACGGTCATGGTCGACGAGATCATCAAGGTGTACCCACAAATCTATGGGAACATGGTCCAGCACACACCACTAGCCACCAGAAACAGAATGTGGAACCGGATCGTAGACCAGGTCAATGCAGTCGGGACCCTGCCCAGGAACAGAGGTGAAATAAACAAACGTTGGAATGACGTAAAGAGCCTGGTCAAGAAGAAGGAGGGCAAAAACAGAGAGCTGGCTGCCGTCACTGGCGGAGGGAATCCCGCGCTCTTTAAGACCTTCAAAGCGTGGGAGGAGAAGGTGCGAGTCATAATACATCCGGAGATCCTCGCCGGATTAGCAGAGGAGTGGAGGCTGGTAAGTACAAACTAATGTATACCAGCACACCGCTATGTACTCACATGCACTACCACCATGCTACAGCTCCCAGGGACAAACACCCCCATGTCCAGCACACAATACACAACACATCACACACACATGCAACAGACACCACCACACACAGCCCAAACAGAACAACTGTAACATACGTGGGGACATGTGTACACTCAGCCAGCCACGTAACCACCAACAGGTCCCCAAATATGCCAGAAGCGCCACAACGAGCACCCACCACACCCATGTGTCCGCCACAGCTGCACTAACCGACAAGTAACAGGTAAGTGGCAGGAACACAAAGTGCAGTGGGTGGGAGGGTGGACAGCCCAAGTACAACACACACCAGGCCCAGTCCCACAGCACAGCAAGGAGGAGCATCCCCCACACCCCACAGCCACGTGTCAGCCACCGCAGTGCACAACGACAGCCGAAAGGCAGACATCACGGTCCACAGCAATCGGTGTCAGTGGGTGTCCAGCCACCCCCACGACCCACAACACCCCCCACCCCCACAGACCTGCAACATGGAGCACCCCCGCTTAGAGCCATGTGGCATCCAGTACAGTGCACGCACGAACAACTTGCAGGTGGGAAACTGGACAGGGCTGGATTACTGGAGGCATGAGGACCATAACACGACCAACACATGGGACATGTCACGTAGCAGACGAACACGCAGCACCGCCCACCGTCACGAACAAGTGAACAATGTGCACACGGACATGAACAACAGACTCACACCCCACATGACCCATCACATACATAGCAACACCCAAGGAGCCACGTCTGCATGCACAAGCCACACTGAATATAGTACCACACGGCAGCCACTGTGCAACTCATCACACACAACCGAAACACCATTGAAGTCCTGTCCATGTAGCCCCTACTGCCTGTCAACCACACACCCCACAACTACGCCTATGTAAGACAAACAACACTAGACGCAACAGAGCGGAACAACATAAATGCACACGAACACCACTGAACCCATCAAACACACAGACACACCATGCACATACAACATACCATCCATCCCATCCGTCAGCCCCAGTCTCATGAAAGGCATGTCATCCGCACAGCTGCCACACATACAGCAGTCACGCTAAGATACATGCCCATGACCAACCATGTGCCAGAAGTCAATGAAGCGCACGACACACTGTGAGCAACAACACACAACATGGGCCACACCCCCCGAGCACTGCAGTGATGCACATGGCACAGGGCAGCACGCACACCAAGGAGATGGGACAACTGCAATACGTTTGCTGGCACACAACCATCACTCACTCATAACGATGCGTCCAATGCCATGTCCAGTAATCACAACAGACAGCAAATATGCAGGCCATGTCAAGCATGCACACACCTCAAACCATGCACTGTCATGCTGCCACAACACATGTCACGTTCGGCACCCATGGCTCACAGCATGTACCCCAAAAGCATATTCCCTCCCAAATGCGAATCTGGGGCATGGCCCCCATGTTGCCATATGCGTTCCTAAGCGTTCCATTTGAACCCCAAAAGCATATCCCCTCCCAAATGCGAATCTGGGGCATGGCCCCCATGTTGCCATATGCGTTCCTAAGCGTTCCATTTGAACCCCAAAAGCATATCCCCTCCCAAATGCGAATCTGGGGCATGGCCCCCATGTTGCCATATGCGTTCCTAAGCGTTCCATTTGAACCCCAAAAGCATATCCCCTCCCAAATGCGAATCTGGGGCATGGCCCCCATGTTGCCATATGCGTTCCTAAGCGTTCCATTTGAACACCAAAAGCAAAGTACAAACCAGACCCAGGATGGGCCAGGAGCCCGCATACACCAGAGTCACAATAAGTAGGGGCACAGCAACACACCCATCGGCATGGCCAATCCGTCCCATGCCACATGTGCACAGCACACAGTCCCATTGCCAAGCACACACAACTACAAATGCTACAGCCACACACACGCCTCCGGGAAACCCATGTACGAGATTGCACGAACTGTTAATGTCAGACGACAAATACATACTTCGCCAGGTGCAACACAATAACAAATCTCATTCTCTCCACAGGTGACGAACTGCTGGATGCTGGGGATGGAGCCAGCAGCCAGCACAGCCAGCCTACAAGCCCCCAACGAGGACACACGGATCTGGAGGATCTGTCCTCCTCTTCGGACACGGACCAGCAAGCAGGCCCATCTGGTGTGGCAGGGCCCAGCCGCTCCCAGGACCCCTCCTACCCACCAACCCATCATCCAGGGCTGCTGAACATTCCCAGCCCCCTGCTGCCACTGTCGTTGCGGCCACACCCACGGTCATTGTGGCCACTACCACTGCCGCAACCACCACCATCGCCGCACCGACCACCACCGCCGCCACCACCACCACGTCTTCGCTGGCACCAGCCCCAGCGCAGGTGGTGGCCCGGCCGACTGGATCCACCCTGGGAGCCACAGCGAGGACCGTGGTGAGCAATGTGGCTAGTGGGCAGGCCGGTGGCAGCAGGACTGGTAGGAGGAGCAGGGTCAGGGAAACGCCAGCCTCCCTGGGAGCCATGCCCTGCCTCAAATGGCCAGAGTCCTTGGGGCCTATGAAGAGGCCCAAGGACAATGGGTCCGGTCTGCTTCAGACACGCGTGAGGTGCTGGGGGTGCTGAGGTCCATGGACGCCCGTATGGGCCAACTCGTGGACCTCATGGGCCAGCTGGTGGTGGCGGTGAGGTCACTGCCAGGGACAGCAGCTCCCCTCCGCCACCACCTGCCGGGGCGCAGGGTGGAGCAGCAGTGTCCAGTTCCCCTGCGTCCACAGCCAGTGAGCACACCTCAACCACCAGCATGTCGCAAGCAGGCACCCCCTCGCAAACGTGGAAGGGGCCGTCCGAAGTGGAAACAGATCTCCCGGGAGGACTTCGCACGCTCCAAACGCAAGTGAGGCAGCCAGCCAGCCTTCCGCCAGCCTTCCTTGACCAGCCACTGCATTGACTTGGACTACGATCCCACTCCACACAGCCATCTGGATGGCATGTGTGTGTTGGACTATGGACATAGAACCAGTGGGTACACCCTGAGCATCACGCAGCCATGACCGACAGCTCATTGTCACTGCACGCACCACTTTTGTCATCACCTTACACACAATCACATGTCACAGTTTGTAATAAATGCACCTTTTTCACTAACTGCTGTTTGTGCCCTGTGTTTTATTTGTACGGAATACAACGGCCACCTTGGGCGGAAAGGCACCTGATGCGTGGCATGGCAATTGAATCCGGAGGGCCTGTAGGGACCTAGGGGTGGGAGACAGAACAGGAGCACATTCAATGAGTGTGTCACACACCCATCACACAGTACATGTCAACAACTACAAGCAATGTACACACATCGCACAGAGCAATAGGGCACAATGCCACAGCCACCAACAATGGCATACTACCCTGGCCATGGAGCGTTGACACACAGCACGCAGTGAACAAACGGCCACCCTGACACAGCACACACACACCTGCACAGATACAGCCACATCAGCCGTCGTACATGGACACTCACCGTCAAGTGAAGTAGCGGGCGATGAGCTGCTGCTGCACATTACCAGCTTCCTCCTCTCCGCTGTCCTCCTCACTCGAGCTGTCCTGGTCTGCGGGCTGGGGCCCTGGTTGATCTCCGTCATCCACGATGAGGGGATCTGCTTCCGAATGGCCAGATTGTGCAGCATGCAGCACGCCACCACTATCCGGCACACCTTCTGTGGGGAGTACGCCAGCGCACCCCGGTGCGGTCCAGGCACCTGAACCTGGACTTGAGGAGGCCAAAGGTACGCTCGACCACACGTCTGGTCCTCCCATGTGCCTCATTGTAGCGATCGTCTGCTGGGGTGCGAGGATTCCTCAATGGACTGAGCAGCCATGCCCCATTCGGGTACGCAGAGTCACCTGGGTGTGAGGGACACAGAGAACCGTTGCAATTCCAACTGGACAGGGGACAGCATCGCACAACCAGCACGCTACACCACTCCACATACTCACCGACAATACAGGCACGATCCTGTTGCATATTGGACATCAGTCGTGGCAAGATGCTGTTGCGCATTATGTGTGCGTCATGGGCCGAGCCTGGGAACTTTGCACACACGTGGGTGATCACCATGTCCGCAAGGCACACCACTTGCACATTCAGGAAGTGCGTGTGCTTCCTGTTGCGGTACAGGTGCTCAGTGGCCTGTGGTGGAACAAGGCCGACATGTGTGCAGTCAATGGCTCCAACGACGTGTGGGATTCTGCCAAGGGCATAGAATGCACCCTTCGCTGCCGCCAATTCACGAGCCCTGGGGAAGCGGATGTACCTGTTTCGGTACAGCATCATGGCTGCCAGTACATCCCTCAGCACCTTGCTGAACATGGGCTGGGACATCCCTCCTCCAATGCCCACTGTGTGCTGGAATGACCCAGTGGCGAAGAAATGCATGGCGGCCATCACCTTAGCCGTGGGGGTGACAGCAGTCGGATACACCCTGCGGGGACGGAGATGGGGTTCTAACATGGCACACAGTCGATGCAGGGTTGGCCTGTCCAGCCGAAACTTCCTAATAACCTCTGTATCGTCCATGTCCGCCAGCAATTGGTATGGGCGGTCAATGTTCGGTCTCCGCCTAGGGACAATGGCAGAGGACATATGTCAAAGCAACACGACACATAGCAATTTTGCATACACATCACTGACATGACTGAGCAAGCACATGAGCCACAGCCCAGCTGTCAAGCTGGGACGGCACGGCCACAATACACTTACACAGGTCTCCCAACAATGGCAATGGCTAGTGATACAAACCACTGCCATGTGCATGCACATGGGGATCTAGGCCCCAATGACTTGCGGGCGTGCTGATGGGGACTGACTGCATATCCGTCAAGCGGCAACGCCACGGCAACATGAATGTCTGCTGAGCATGGAACTGCTTCCGCGGCTGGATGAGTATGGCACACGACGACGACGATGTGGGCACAGGCTGAGCGGCCAAAACAAGTGGGACCTGTGGCACGAGGGGACATGAGACAGTAGTAGGTGTCAGCACTGCACCCTATGTACAGCACTGTACGGATCACACCTCCCGAAACATTGACAGGTGTCCACATTGACAGCCCCATGCCAAGACGGCTGTGTGCTTGCAGTCACACGTCACAGGTGAGAGGTTACATTGCACGTGCCAGGTGGCAGACGTACATAGTGGGAGCTGGCATGTGTGTGCATGTGTCTCCTGTTCAGGATCCACCAGATGGGCGCTGACTCTGTACTGAGCATTGGACACAGCATGTTCCGTGGAAGGCTTGTGTGTGTGGGATGGTGGCACTGGATGTGCCTCCGTTGGGTGGGGGGCCATGCACAGGGCGGGTACGTCGATGATTGCGCATTGTTGGTCACGGTGGGTGCACCAACTAGGATGTGTTGCCCTGTGTTCA
Organism: Calotriton arnoldi; assembly: GCA_963921515.1. Taxonomy (NCBI): domain Eukaryota; kingdom Metazoa; phylum Chordata; class Amphibia; order Caudata; family Salamandridae; genus Calotriton; species Calotriton arnoldi. Next base: position 29,901 of record CAWUFW010008131.1, on the reverse strand, counting down.
ATTCCTATGTCCGCATGATGATGGACTGTAGATGTGGGCAGACTACACATTGGTCGATGTGCTGTCTATATGCATGTGCCTTCACACCAGGCACAGCTGCCCCTGCACATGTGACCCCTGCTGGACTCGCTGCTGGGTCTGTGGAGCTGATGCACCTTCTGCGCGTGGGGCGGACAGCTCTCCTCACTTCCCTCATTGCGCATGTCATGACTTTGCCGCAGGTGACATGGATCATGGAGGGCCCACATGTACGCGTGGGTAGGCTACACATGATTGTACACTGGTCGCCACCCCCAGTCAGTGTTTCGAATGGGAAGGTTGTCGTGCTGGTGGTATGTTCGATGTGGCGGATGGGCGGGCCTAGGTGCGGGCTTACATTCCGGACATGGGGGGTAGTTGGATTGGCGACTAGTTGCAGTACACACGGGACACGTCTCTACCTTTCCACATCTGGGTCATCCCTTGTACTAACTGACAGTGATACAGTCATCTTCGCCCCAGCCCTCATGTCCTCCCCTCGCTCCCCCAATATGCATGCTCACCTGCGAGGCTAGCGCTTGCACAGGCAGCCCCAAGCTCGCACCAGAGAGGGCAAGGAGTGTATGTGTGGGTCCAGTTGCACGAGTGGGCTGTCTCAGGGTATGATGTGTTGCGGGACGCCGTCCACCTGCGTGGTGCCCCAAATGGAGACCCGGCCTGCATGGACTATGCATCACAGTCTTCGCCTTCCGGATCCGCCACCTGCGACACCCAGTGGCTGTGGCTGCCCTTGCGGCCAGGCCGCGTCCGTCTGTGACTGATGGCCCACACATTCACTCTTTGGCCTCTCTGGGGAGGGCTCGGGGGTGGTGGCGCACGCGCTTGCACTTAGTCGCAATGGCATGTGGCGTGGTTGGTATGATGGGCAATGGATGGGATGGTGCGAGCCACCTCCCGTGACGTCAGTGCTGCTCGTGCTGTGGTGCGTCCCCCTACACTTCCATTTGACTTGTGCCATGCTAGACGTTGAGGTTCTATTGCCTGCGTGATATGACCAGGAGGAGCGCGAGGAGACCTCTCACACACCATGCTCCACTGCCATCCCGTGCCCTGTATCGCCTGTGCGGATTGACTATGTTGGGGTTACACCTGGTCGACTGGGGCTGTGTGTGCCTTGTCAAGGGGCATGGCGGGCGCACAACAGGATCCAGCTTGTCCACAGAGGGTGGGCTGAGGTGCGCCTGGTACCGCTTTGTACGTGTGCCCGGCTGCTGTGCACACACGTGTTCACTCCCCCGACAGGTGTCCTCTCACAATGCCCAGGGAAGCGGTGGTGTACTGTTCATGACCCCTCCCAACACGGCGTGCTCCAACTTGGCATGTGCGCATCTACCCGTCGCACCCACCCACCTGAGCACTGCGTCCATACGACTTCACACGACACATGTGTGTCTTCCACAGTAGTGCTACTCATTTGCGTTGACATCCAATACCAGTGGACTACATGGTCATGTCACGACTGCCGTGTACTTCACATACTCTCATCCTCTCTCATTCGTACTTGTGAAATGAGTCAGCGGAGACAGTTTTGGTTTCAAACATTATATTGAGTCTTCTGTCCTCTGTGATTCAGTATAGTGGACACTACTGGCAGCGGAATACATGTTGAGGATATACTGAGCATGATTGCAAATGGGATAGGGTGTGGGGTTACATGTGATTGGCTGTTGCATGTGGGATGTGGGCTTCAGAGTGACATCTGCTTGGCCAAGGCTGTGCTAATGTGCATTTACGTATTGCTGCGGAGCTGCGGACTTTGACACAGACGGTATACATGTAGCCTACCAGACCGCTTGGCATCATGGGCACAGTCCATCTCAGTTCCATGTGACAGGTTTGCTGCGGTTGTTCCTCATACACGCGTGCATGTGAGATGACATCAGGGCATGTGCTTGCGTGCATGCAGCGGCGTGCCACTTGTTGTTGCACTGTGGTGGTTACTGGACATGTCACAGTCACTGGGGTCGTGTTGTTGTTGTATGCACTTGTCGTCCATGCAAAGGTCCTGGTATGGGATTCCCGGGGCGGGGGTGGGAGGGGTGCAGCACCCACAGACTCCAGGCGACCTATTCATGTCCACTGAGCGGTGTGTGTGTCCATGTGCGCTGGATCCATGTCGTGTCCTGGTTGTTCGTGCAGTTCCGTCCATGTGGGTGCGATACACAGAGCCCATGCCACTGCCTCCCACGATGCATGCGGTGTTCCTGGATGTGATGGGGAACAGTGTGCATGTCCCGGTCATATCCGATGTCATGGCGATGTCGTTGATGGTGTGGTTACAGTTGCCGGTCGTTTGGTATGGCTGTTGTGGTGGTGACTGGCCAGTCCGTGCGGAAGCTAAGCATGGGTGCGGGGTTGGACATCATAGGTCACTCGGGGAACCTGCGTTGTGGTCCGACGAATTTACAGGTTGTCAGGTATGCGATGCCGTCCAGCAGGGCTTCCATGTCATTGGTGGTGTACATGTTTGCCAGCCAATGTAGCGGATGGTGGCTGTCAAGGTGTTGTTCGTAAGTTGTCCCTTGGAGGACCATGATGGGGCATGCTGGGTGACATTCGATGTAGCTGTTCTCGATGATCCGTCGTGTGGAGGCACAGTGGTCCCATTTCAGTGCGGGTGCGATGTTGGCCACATACGCCATGCCCCCATAGGCAGAGCAGGCCCTTTCGTGTGCGTCCAGAGGGAGGAGTAGTGGTAGCAGGTCCGCCTTCAGACATGCCGGGTTGGAGAGGCATATCTCCACGGGATGCTGGTAGGGACACCTCCGACAGTAGAAGACGGGCATGACGCAGCTGAACAATGTGATGCGGTAAGTCAGTCGGTAACTTACGTTCAGCAGGGACAGGAGATCGCATCCCAATGTATGAAACAGGTTGGTTTTGTACAGCTTGAGCTGTTCGGCGTAGTTGGGTAGGTGTGTTGCGGTTGCCATTTTGCAGCGGTGCGTTGTGGTGGCGTGCTCCGGCTGTGTGTGCAGTCTGCAATGTGCACGCTCCGAGGTTGCTGTGAGCTCTGTGTAGTCGTGGGGAGACAGGACTTGTGTTCTGTTGGCTTGTTTGGAGGACACGGGCCCTCTTCCCACATGCTTCTCAGACAGTTCAAGGTCAGTGATGTGTGACTCCTTCCAATTAACTTGCATGTGGCCGACATGGGGGAGTGTTTTCTTCTTTCTTCCCCGTCCGTTGTGTGCTTCTGTGATATGCGCTATCTGCCCTGTGGTCGGTCTCCTCGGCATGCCTGTGTTGGTCTATTCTTGGACAATGGCTGTATTCACCGGCTTCTGTCGTAGGGCTGTGGTTTCGGAGTTGGAATGGAAGGTCATTCAGTGCTGTCTGCTCTCCCTTGTGTGGGCGGCAGGCTGCCTTTCCGCTCTGCGTTGGGCCTTGTGTGTGAATGTTATTCTTGGGCCACCTGTTGTCAGTCCCCGGGCTCTTTGGTGTTCCGTTTTATATGTCTTGTTCATATGTGCAGGGTGGTATGGGTGTTTCAGTGTGGTACTGGCGTTCCTCTTCCCGAAGGGGCCCTGCTTCTCCTAGTTGGTGTTGCCGCCGCTGTGTGCTACGCCATGTTTGTTACACTGGGGTGTGTCCTGCTGTTGCGTGTCTTCACTGACATGTGTGCGTCGGTTGTGTGGCGTTGGGTGTTGTCCGTGAATTGGGCGTTGGGGACATGTCTGTGGCAGGCCTGTCACGTGTCATGTGCGTTCGGGGTGGGGCTGATGTGTGTGCTGCTTGGTTGTGTCCCTGTGTCTGTGTGCGACGCATGCATGGCGCTGCGGTTGGCCTCTGCGTTGTGCGCATGTGTGGCGGCGTCATCGGCGCTTTGGGGCCGTGACGGGGTGGTTGGTTCCTAGTCCCAGGTGGTGTGTACACATGTGTTCCGCGATGTTACGATTTGGCCTGTGTGTCATATGTGGATGCAATGGTGGATGTGTAGTGTACACGCGCTGGTGGGGGTTGTCCGCTTTTCCGCCCTTGCACTGTGTGCGCTGTTTGCGTGCACTTGTTGTGTGTGTGCCTACCTGCGTCTCCGCGGTACGTTGCGTCCTTGGTGGTGCATCAGCAGGAGCATGGGGAGGGCCTGCAGTGCTGGATTCATGCTCGGGGGAGCCGCTTCTTCGTTATCCGTGCTCGGCGTCCGTGTTACCGCTTCGGTTTGTCGTACGGTATCTCTTGGCCGTGGGAGCCGTTTGTTTGCGGCATCGTAATTTATGCGCCGGGCGGGACGTGTTTCGTCGGACGGTGTGTGTCAGTTGTGCTGCGCCGCTACGTGAACGGGCGCACTTTGATGGCGGACGGTGTTGCTGGCTTGCCAGCGGTGTTTGGCCTACTTTTCGCATCGTAATTGGGCGGGCGTGTGGACTGCTGCGTGCCGGCGGTAACTGGTGGTTTTTGCATCCGCCAGCACGGCGGTGGTGCTTCCGCCCGCCATCGTAATGGGCCCCTCATTTTTTACTATTCCCACTCTACACTATACCAACTCCGGGAAACTGCTGGACACTAAACATATACAATTTACTATTCCCACTCCAAACTATATTAACTCAGGGAAGGTGCTGGACACTAAACATATATAATTTACTATTCTCACTCCAAACTATATTAACTCACGGAAGGTGCTGGACAATAAACATATATCATTTACCATTCCCACTCCAAACTATATTAACTCAGGGAAGGTGCTGGACACTAATCATATATAATTTACTATTCCCACTCCAAACTGTATTAACTCAGGGAAGGTGCTGGACACTAAACATATATAATTTACTATTCCCACTCCAAACTATATTAACTCAGGGAAGGTGCTGGACACTCAAAATATATGATTTACTATTCCCACTCCAAAATGTATTAACTCAGGGAAGGTGCTGGACACTAATCCTATATAATTTACTATTCCCACTCCAAACTATATTAACTCAGGGAAGGTGCAGGACACTTAGGGGCCGATTCCGATCTCGGCCGGTAGGGCTCCGAATCGGATTCGGCTTAACCGGATCCGATTCAGAGCCCTATTTCCCGACCGATTCATACACGCGTCCGGGCGAGCGAGTACGATGCGTATTCGCCGACCGACTCGTCCGGGCGTCCCGACCGCTCCGACCGACTCGATCCCGGGTCGAACCGCACCGACCGACTCGCACGGACACGACTCGCACCGCGCAATGGAGACGTTCCCCGGCCGGGTAAGTACGATGCGTGCCGCGAGCAGTCCGACCGAGCCGCGCACTCCGGCTCGAAAGAGCTGTCGGAGCCGTACTTTGGGGGTCCGTGTCGGACCCCCTGTATGCGTAGCCGCGCGAGTCACACACAGGGGGACCCATGGGTCCCCCTACCTGTGCGTGTACGGCGCGAATCGCTTTGCCGCGTACACGCTGTAGGGGGCGCACTTGTCCGCATCGCACCCATTGAGTCAATGGGAGCCCGCGTACGCGTTGTACGACAGGCTCCCATTGACTTCAATGGGAGTCCGACCGACTCGAGTCCGATGGCATACGTGCGCATCGTACTCGTTCGGTCGGACTGCACGGGTCCGATTTGGTCGGAAATCTCTCCGGGTCCGGCTCGGTCGGAGAGATTTCCGGCCCGAATCGGAATCGGCCCCTAAACATATATAATTTACTATTGCCACTCCAAACTAGAAAAAGTCAGGGAAGGTGCTGGACACTAAACATATATAATTTACTATTCCCACTCCAAACTGTACTAACTCAGGGAAGATGCTGGACACTAAACATATATAATTTACTATTCCCACTCCAATTTATATTAAGTCAGGGAAGGTGCTGGACAGTAAACATATATAATTTACTATTCCCACTCCAAACTATATTAACTCTGGGAAGGTGCTGGACACTAAACATATATAATTTACTATTCCCACTCCAACGTATATTCACTCAGGGAAGGTGCTGGACAGTAAACATAAATAATTTACTATTCCCACTCCAATTTAAAATATGTCAGAGAAGATGCTGGACAGTAAATATATATAGTTTACTATTCCCACTCCAATTTATATTGTCAGGGAAGGTTCTGGACACTAAACATATATAATTTACTATTCCCACTCCAAACTAGAAAAAGTCAAGGAAGGTGCTGGACACTAAACATATATAATTTACTATTCCCACTCCAAACTGTATTAACTCAGGGAAGGTGCTGGACACTGAACATATATAATTTACTATTCCCACTCCAAACTATATTAACTCAGGGAAGGTGCAGGACACTAAACATATATAATTTACTATTCCCACTCCAAACTATATTAACTCAGGGAAGGTGCAGGACACTAAACATATATAATTTACTATTGCCACTCCAAACTAGAAAAAGTCAGGGAAGGTGCTGGACACTAAACATATATATTTTACTATTCCCACTCCAAACTGTATTAACTGAGGGAAGATGCTGGACACTAAACATATATAATTTACTATTCCCACTCCAAACTATATTAACACAGGGAAGGTGCTGGACACTAAACATATATAATTTACTATTCCCACTCCAAACTGTATTAACTCAGGGAAGGTGCTGGACACTAAACATATATAATTTACTATTCCCACTCCAAACTATATTAACTCATGGAAGGTGCTGGACACTAAACGTATATAATTTACTATTCCCACTCCAAACTATATTAACTCAGGGAAGGTGCTGGACACTAAACATATATAATTTACTGTTCCCACTCCAAACTGTATTAACTCAGGGAAGGTCCTTTACATTAAACATATATAATTTACTATTCCCACCCCAAACTATATTAACTCAAGGAAAATGCAAAACAACATACTCATAAAATGTTATATTCCAAAACAAATTGCATAAACACATATATAATAATACACATTATACATATACATTAACCTATTCCCAATTATAAAAACATATCCAAATAAAAATTATAAGAAATTTTTAATCATTTGAATAAGTTTTCTTGTATTTATAAATTAAATTAAAAAAATAATAAAAAGTAATAAAACAATTAAAATATAATTATTAATTATTTTAAAATATTAAACATAGTTTTTTTGTAATTTTTACTTTCATAACGTTATATTCAAAATCAAACATTAAACATCTTCAAAATGTACAATTTATTAATTATTTAATTAACTTTTTATATTTTTAAAATATATTTACACTTTTCTTATCAACAAAAACAATAATACCATCTCCAAACAAAACATCTCTACACTAAATATTAATTTATTTATTTATTTAGGATTTTTCATTTTCACTACTATAATACCATAGTAAAAGAAAAATCATAATATTTGTTTTACTTTTTTCTCAAATTTACACTTTTTCTAATTTCTTTAAAATGTAAACATTACTCCACAAAATTATCTGCGAATTTCACACAAATAATTAAAAAACATTTTTAAATTTGTAAATGTTTTATTTCTTTTTTTAAATTTAATTTTTTTTTTTATTAAAAACTTTTCCCCTCATCACCTATAACCCCAACATCCCACTCCTCAAATTCAAATGTAAATGCATTTATTATAAAATATACATTTTGTTTTTAAATTTTCAAATATTTTTTATTAAAACACTACCCACCCTTATCCCCAATAACCCCAACATCCCGCTCTAAAAAAAAAAAATGTTTTAATTTTATTTGTTAAAACCCTCTTTTTATAATTTTTTTTTTTTTTAAAGAACACTGCCCTCCCTTATCCCCTATTACCCCAACATCCCACTCCTAAAAAACATTTTTACATTTCTTTAATATTACTTTATAACTTTTAAAATTAAAATTACATTTTTTTAAAACACTCCCCATCCTTATCTTCCATTAACCCAGAATGCCGCTCCTAATTTTTTTTTCTATAAAAAATATACAATTTATTAAAAAATGATTAATACATTTTCAAATGTATACTATAATAAAAATGTCACACCATTTAAAAAATCGATATTTTTTATTAACAATATTTTTAAAATCTATTTTCTTAACAGCGATATTCTGAACAACACACTAAATTGATATTCGGTATTATACACAACGATATTTTTGACTTTTGACATTTAAAACTCGGTATTATAGAACAACGATATTAAAAACTCGATATTATGTCTACTTACCCCCATCCCTAACCCTATGCCCCATCCCAAGTATCATCTTATAGGTCCCTGCTATGCCCAATGGATGCCCCTTTGTGAGGAGGTTCCCTGGCAGTGTCACTAAGGGTGTGTTTGGTGGCAGAGCATTGTGCTGTGGCACATTACGATGTACTGGCCATTGGCCTTTGTGTCCCTTGACGGGTTGTTCTAGTTGGAATAAAACCTTTCTTATTTTGGAAGACATTGGTCCTGCCATTACTATTCCAACTATTTGATGTTCTTGTATTTTTAGTGATGTGTGACAACAGTAGTGTTTGTTTGACCCTTGATTGCTGATCCATTTGAAGTGTTTAGTATGATGTGACCTTGGGCCCAGTGCTGGACTTACACAGGACAAGGGGTAATGTTGGATGGATGTATATGTGGGATGAACTCCGATTGGTGCAGACATTGCATTGGGTGTTATATGATATGGTAAGTATTTTGGCTTGTCCTGGCCAGTATCCCCATCATTTTAGTTACAGTTGTCCCTATGATGTATGTTGGATATGTGTTAGGTGGGTTCAAATTAGATATCTGTTTATTCACACATGGAGTGTATTAACTTGTCATACCTTTGTGTAGTTCTGCATAGACATATGTCTGTTTTCCTGTATGTATCTTACACCAACTTTATCCAGATGTGTGACACATGCAGTTAGTGCACATTGAGTTTGTCAGGAATGTGCAACATGTACTGTGCACCACAGACCCAACCTTTCAGGGTTCCCCCTCATAGAAGCATAGCTATCCTGCAGTGAGTCTTTCAATTTTTTCATTAGAATGCTTCTCACACTGAGGGGCCGATTCCGATCTCGGCCGGTAGGGCTCCGAATCGGATTCGGCTTTACCGGATCCGATTCGGAGCCCTGTTTCCCGACCGACTCGTACGTGCGTCCGGGCGAGCGAGTACGATGCGAAATCTCCGACCGACTCGTTCGCAAGACCCAACCGCACCGACCGACTCGTTCGCGAAAGCCGACCGCTCCGACCGACTCGCACGGACACGACTCGCACCGCGCAATGGAGACGTTCCCCGGCCGGGTAAGTACGATGCGCGCCTCGAGCAGTCCGACCGACTCGCGCCGTCCGGCTCGAAAGAGCAGTCGGAGCCGCACTTTGGGGGTCCGTGTTGGACCCCCCTGTACGCCTAGCCACGCGAGTCGCACACAGGGGGGACCCATGGGTCCCCCACCTGTGCATGTACGGTGCGACCCGCTTCGACGCGTACCCGCTGTAGGGGGTGCCCTTGTTCGCCTCGCACCCATTGAGTCAATGGGAGCCCGCCGCGTACGCGTTGTACGAGCGGCTCCCATTGACTTCAATGGGAGTCCGACTGAATCGAGTCCGATAGCATGCGTGCGCATCGTACTCGTTCGGTCGGACTGCTAGGGTCCGATTCGGTCAGAAATCTCTCTGGGTCCGTCTCGGTAGGAGAGATTTCAGGCCAGAATCGGAATCGGCCCCTGAGTCTATGTAATCCCACTGACTGACATTGCCTTCTCATGTGGGTGATGGGTGAGAATCCAATGCAGAGTTGTAGCAGAGAAGATGTGTTTCACTTTAATGACACATCCATAAAGATGTTTCTTTGACATCAAGACATGACCTGGGATGTGTGCAATGTGAATGTGTCTCATTCACTATAACATCTTGTTTGAGGTGTGGTCACAGGGCCTCATTGAAGTTGTAATGATTTCTATGTGCACTTACCAAGACTTGACAAATGGTAACCTGCATGAAAAGTGGCCATGAGTAGTGACATGTCAAACAAGTGAGAAAGGGCAAAAGAAGTGTGTCACAGACATTAATAGGTGTGATATTGATGTGGAGGTGCTGTTTTGGAATGCAAATTAATGCACACATCACTATCAATGAATATGATTTGTAAACCCATGTCCATTTGTGTAGAGTGTGCCTGTGCTGTATCAGTGTTTTGGCCTAGGAGGGCATCCTACAGATGTATTTTTGATATACATATTAAACAATCCCAGATGGGGTCCCAGTAAATATGTTTTAATTAGGGACCACAACTCCCTTGCCTGGTCCATAGCGAGGCATCATTTTGCTGAGGAATCTATAGACACTGGTAGTTGTATGACTGACTGCCAATTTCGTCCACGACGGAGCGGGTTTTGGATGTGATCGAGCAGGTACAGCAGCGGTAGGATGTGTATGATTGGCTCCATGATTGAACAAGACATGTAGAGGTGAGTAGAGATGAGATTCACCCTTATATCCCTCCCTTTCCGCCATCTCAGATTTGATTGTTGGACCACCACAGTCACGGCAGCAGTTAAGCAACTTGTAATTGGGCCGGCAGTTTCACTGGTGGTCCGAGCCTCCCACAGGCTCATTGGGCTATTCCGCAGCCATCGAGTAGGTTTTGGCTGGCGGTATCAGCAGGACTGTGGTGGTGTTTCTTTCATGTAACCTCATGCCTCGTAATACAGCAGTTGGACTGCCGAACTTTCAGCGGTCGGACTGCCATCGCGGACACTGCGGTTTCTCGACCGCCAAACTCGTAATCATAACCTTAGTGTTGGAATGGCCATCTTTTGTGTCGTATGCCTACAGCTTTTTACCTTGACTGTTTTTGTTGGCTGTAGAACTCTGAGCACTTTACCCCTGCTAACAAGTGGTAAAGTTTCTGCACTCCTTCTTTCAATATGTTGAAAATTGTATTTTTTAATTTTTTTTTTTAGAGTTTTATATAGCGCAAACTAGACCCGAGAAATCGGGTATCAGAGCGCTTTACATGAGCACCAGTTTCGTTACAGAAGGACACATTCATTTTTGTTAGGCATGGGGAGATTAAGTAATTTGCCCAGAATCACAGGATGTTTTAGCGTCGTTGCCGAGACTCAAACCCGGTTCCCCAGCTTCGAGGTCGACCGCTCTAGCCATAAGGCTACATCCTCTCCCCCACTTGACATATTTAACTTACCTACAAGTCCGTGGCATAAGGTGCAAATGTTTACCCAAGTCCTTTAAGTTAAATGTCACAAGTGGGATGCAACACCCATTGGGCCATCCACTACAGTGATAGTTTAAATATGACTGCAGGTATACCCTTTGTAGCATGGCTCTGCAGTTTTAAACTGCAAAACTGAGCTGTCAAAATAACCCCTTTTGACAGACTTAAACATTCTTTTTAAATATTAGTAAGTCACCCATTGGTTAGGCCTGTCTGCTCATAAGGCGGTGTTCATGGAATTTAAAAGCATGATATGTAAATGTTTAAGGTTAACCATGTCCTTACAGTGAAAAGGCCCCAACATTTATTTTCATTGTAGAAGAGTTGACTGATCCATAGGAGACTGTTGCTATACAATATTGAATTTGATAATGTTATCTTCAGCTAGTAAACATCTAGAGAATTAATTATTGGACTTTTTGTAATATTAATTACAAGACTAATTGACTGATGTAGTCAGATTTGTAACAAACATTTTAGAAAAGGTACTATTAGAAAGTTACCTTTTCACTGCCTAAAGTCCCTAAATGCCCATTTGCATGAGCTCCAACTTTCACCTGCCCGCTAAGTAGGCCCATTGATGGGGTGTGAACTTGATCGCTGAGCTGGGATATAGGGTTGTGTACACAAAAGTGTTTTGATCCTCTGGCAGGATGGCCATATGGGCTGTGCTCAGAAACTTGGCTAACTTCAAAGAGGCTTACACTATCACAAGGAAATGTTGGCAAATACCTTGGCAGGGCCCTTCTTTGCTCCTCAAGTCAGGCAGGCACCAATCTCAATAGCAGAAGGGCTGCCCCCAGAAATGGTTTGGAGTCTCCACAGAGAAGGCGTTGCTCATATTTCTGGCCTCTGGGTGGACACACAGGATCTGCACAAGGTGAGAAGGGTTTCAGGATCTTGGATTTAGGCAGAGAGGGACACTGTGGGACTGTTTTCAGTAGGGCACGCAGGAAGTGCTGCAAAAGTGGGTAGGTTTGCTATAGTATATAGGGAATAGTGTGCTGAAGACATTGTGATGCGAAAGAGTTAATTTGCGTAGACAGTGCTGATGAGTGAAAATGCATGCAGAAAACCCATGTACCACGCTGCGATAGCAGATGATCTTGTGATGCTACTTTTGCCATTTCTACTAGACACAATTAGATATGCTGCACCAGGCCGAGGCATGTGGATCGTGGGAGATGCACAATTGAGGTTATACTGACCCCAAAAGAGCTTGGGAGTAGTTTGAAGACTCTAAGAGAATGATTGATTGGTACCAGTGAGAGCAAGCATGGGTTAATGAAAACACTGATAACGTCACGAAAACCAATGGTGCAGTGAGGGAACATGATTAGTTTTTAGTGTATTAAGAAGAGGGGTTCAGATGATGCAATGAAGCTCACGGATGAATTCGTGCAGATCTGCCGCCCACAGCTGCTGCCTCCTGTTACGCCATTCTCAGGAAGAGACACAGAGAGGGAGATAGATTGGAGAGGTAAGTCTCAGGGAGTGAAGTGCCTGATTCTACTGCTCTATCTTGATTTACCAGAGCAATTATTATAGGAGAGTTAAGTCCCAGGGAGTGAAGTGCCTGATTCTACTGCTCTATCTTGATTTACCAGAGCATTATTATTGTATGTTTAATTAACTGCATTGCAATTGATTCAAGACTGCGTGTTTCACCATCATTGTGCTGGCATTGCACTGTATACATATATAAATATGTAACTATTTCTCCAATGTTTAGCTATTAAGTTAAGTACCAAGGGTTGACAGGCTAGATTCTTCTGTGCTATCCTGATTTACAGAATTACTTTTGTACTTTTGATTTATTGCATTGTGAGTGATTTCAGCCTGCTTCTTTCTTGTGCTATTATTGTGCTGGTGTTACATTATAAATATGCAACCATTTTGCTAATGTATGACCATCATTACCAACATATGTATTTGTGCTAGTGTTTTATTGAAGTCATATTGTGTCAGGTACCTGTGTGTTGCTACATACTGAGAGTCCTTATGGATTTGACCTGATTGACATTGCTTGGGTTGGTTGACAACAGCCAGTCCAATACAGCTGCCCATGGGAACTTTTACCATGTTGATTAGTGAAGGGCCAGGAGTCACTCCCACCCATGAGTTGGTGGCAGGCATAAATCTGCCACCCAAAGTACCCTCCTCAGGACACTTTCTGAACCTGTGGAAAAGCAGAAGAGGACTGGACCAGCTCTCTGTAACTATAGAAGAGCCTAGAAGACTGGACCTGCTTTCTCTCTTGTACACAGAACAAGCAAGTGAACTCTAAGGGTTCTAAGGTTGGCCTCTTGTCCAAGCTAGTGGGACACAACAAGCTACCAGAGGCCCAGCTGACCAGTTCCATCTAGACTCTGCTGAGGACCTCTGCATGAGTGTGTCTTGACACTAAGAGCTGTCTTTAAGGTTCTGGAACCTTTGTCTGGTGTCAAATTGTCCTCCTCCTATATTTTCCTGAAACCTGGGACTTAAAATCATTTTGGCGTCAAGAACCTCCGGAGGACAAGGACCAACCTGCCAAGCTGATCCAATGAATTTGCGTTTCTTCTGGGCCACAGATACAGGTTGTTCCCACTTGGAGATTTACCCCAGCAGCAAATCCAATCAAGTGGGATCTCACAAGCACATTATCCAGCCTTGTGGAGCCCTCTTTGACTACAGTCTGCAACCTACCTCTGCAGAAGGAACCCAAATCCCCAAAAAGTGACTAAGTCTGAAGGAAGAACTCTTTACCGGGCAAAGGTACCAAAAGTATCTGTCCAGTGAGGGACCTTCCTTGGGATTGAAACTGGCATGTCCAGCTCAGAGCTTTCCAGCCAAAAGTCAACTGCTGAACAGGGCCTCGTCCAGCAGCTATCCAGAAGCAGATGACCGCAACAGCAGAGCAGAAGTCTGCACCCACCAGAAAGATGAGGGACATTGAGGTTATGCAGTGACTCTGTTTTCTGACCCATCCTCCTCTCCCTGGTTCTATGGTTAACCAACATATTTCTATTGCATATGGTGGTTGTGGACATGGAAAAGTGCGGAACTGTGTATCACTCCTGTTGGATCCAGAATTTAAGGTAAGCGCATTCTTATTTCCTATCCCATGCTACCATGCAGCTTGAGCCATTCATTTTAACAGTATTGTGTCTCAAATTTAAGATATAGTAAGCAAATACAACATGTTAACTTGGTATGATCTGGGTTTAAAGCCTCAATAGCAGTCAAACAAGAAATAGATGCAATTTAATAACCTATTAAGAAAGAAGCTAGTCCAGTATCATTCCCTTAAGGTCCATTAAACACACATCTGTGAGCCTTGCCCCCAATCATTACTCCATTCGCAACTCCAGAGAGATTTACTGGCAATATGAAGGAGTTTATACTGTTTGTTAATTATTTTGTGGCTGAAATGCTGCAAACTTGTGTGTTCCTTTGGTTGAATGCAATGATTTATTTGGACCAATTTTCTGCCCTCTATAAACAAATGTAGTACCTTTGCACAGAATATATACACAATTTGTGTATGTATCGTGGCAGGGCAGATCATTTAGTTAAAGACAAACATACATAGACAACGGCTGTTGGAAAACAAACTCCTCAACAATAAAAGGTGCTGACTTGTCAGGATAGAATTCAAACACTTAACTGCGGTGGGTTCACCACATTACCTTGACAGTGTGATGGATGTAAATGATTCGGCCCCCAGAGTGGTAACGAAAATCCCTCATGTTCGACTACCAGAATGATTTTCTTTAAAAAAAAATGTTTGGACATGAAGGATGAACTTTCCTCATGTCTCGAGATGATTATTATGTTTTTTAGTCAATATGTAACACCCCCGGGGAGGGGGCAGAAAGCTCACTAGACAGCAAGGATTATTGTTTTTTTTAAAGAAGAAGGGTCAGGGGCCACCTGCCCAGGCATTAGGCCATTCCCCTACCCCATAACTGCCCCAGCAGATTTTCTGCCCTTAGGATTTACACCCAATCTGCCACCTCAGGGAGTAAATAGCTCACTACGCACCACAGTATTTTATTTATTTTTCTCTTAAAGAAGAGTTGGGGGTAGCCCACCCAGGCATTAGGTCATGCCCCTACACCTTAGTGGCCCCAGGAGACTTTCTGCTCCCAGGGGATAAGGGGAGGGGGTTTTCCCAATCTTCCCCCAGTGGGTCAAAAAGCCCATTAGATGCCCAGCATTCCCACACTTCTCCAATAAAATCTGTACCTCACTTGTGTGGTTAAGGACATTACCTGAGACCAGAACAGACTAACCCATGGACCTTGCAAAGACCGCATCGCTTTCGTAAAGTTATAGTTTTTATCCTTTCCTCTCATGGGTGATAGGCTTAGCCACACAAGTGGATGCCGTTTTTATTGGGAGAAGAGTGGAAAACTGTGTGGTAGGAAGTTTGTGGATCTCTGCATATTTCTGAAGTTTCCCTCACAGAAATATGAGGTGATTTTAACAAAAGTTTGAGGTTATCTAGGAATCTTGGTAAGATTATGTAGGAGGAGCCATGCAATCCAGGCCACCTTGTACTTCTCTGGGTGTCTAGACTTTAGCAATGTCTGGATTTAGTGAGTTTTCCTGGGTGGCAGACATGCCTGGGTTCACATAAAACATCTACCCACATCGCCAAAATGGGTCACTTTTCAAGACAAAATTTTGATATATCTACACAGCGTTTTGGGGCCTTTCTAGTGACAGGTGATGGCACGAGCCACATAAGTGGGGTGCTGTTTGTATTAGAAGAAGTGTGGGAACACAGCATATTAGAACGTGTTTTATTTTCCATTGAATTTCTCTCCATTTTGGCTTCTAAAGGCCAGAGTTCAAGGAAGAACTGATTTCACAAACTTTCTCTGAAATCACAAGATAGTATGGGTAACCCCAAAGTCAGAGGCACTGAAAAACACTATTCATAAACTCCATAATTTAGGTACATTTAAAAAAATGAATAGGTTTCCTTCATAATTCATATACATTTTTCATTCATTATATTGTACTATATGTATTACCGCATGGGTCATATACAATAGAAAATCATTAAAAACTGCAATTCAGCTCTTGGCTCTGGGTATTGCATGTTTTGGACAACCAAAAAGACTATGCAAATTTGCAACCAGAAGAGCCTGATGTACATAATGATAAATTACTTTTTTTCAATGATTAACTTCTTTGGGAAAACCATGTTCGGTCTACATATACAACCAATTTCTGAATTCTGCATTCTGTCTATTGTTCTGAAATGTATAGTTTCTTGATTCACCCATGGGCTTCATGTCTGTATCCTCCACAAAAATAGGAAAAAAAACAACTACTTAGCAAAATGCTAAACCGGTCATGATATATTTTTTTAAAACTCTGTGTTAGAAATGGGATTTCTGGTTGGCTAGGGCAAGCGCCTAAGCCAGGCAGAAACCACCACTCTAGTCAGGGCAAGGGAGTTACACACTGAAGATAACTCCTGCTCACCCCCTTGGTAGCTTGGCAGAGCAGTCAGACTTATCCCAAAGGCAATGTGTAAGGCGTTTGCGCAGCACACACACACAGCAGCAACACACTAGGCACACCACAAAAGAAACTCCACGCAAGGTTATATCAGAAATAGCCTTTGTATTACTCATAAAACACATTAGAACGTAATCACATATATACACTGTGCCACCTGGCACTTGGTATCACTTTACAGGGGATTATATACATTACAGGGCCAATCGGGCCACTGTCGTAACCATTAGAGCTCACAAGTAGTGAAGTGAAAACAAGCAGTAACTACTGGCAATAGTGCACTTAGCATATACACATTAGGCATATCTCGTGGCATTATTCAGAGAAGCATATTTTGCAATACATCATCAGCCGTAGCGCAGTGTATATTCCATAAACATATCAGGCCCCTCTTAGGCATACATCAACACCTAAGGGCCGGATGCCCAACCAAAACATGGAGGTGAAAACCAGGCCACCTGGTCTTCCTCGGGGGCCCGTCTTGGGCTCCCCCACAATGCCCTCTGTCCCAAACGTCAGGGCTCTCCTAGCTGGAGGCCTTCAAACTGGCCACCTGGCTGCCGATGCAGCAGAGTAAAGGCCCCAACAGGCCCGTACTAGAATGGGGGCGAGGGTGCAACTCACTGTTGTCTCTCTTTAGACAACGAATGCCCCCGACGTTGCAGCTGCCCGCACTCTGGCAGTGCAGCTGTGAGAACAGTCAGGCAAAAGCAGTGTGCCTCGCAGGCCCCACTGCCTGGCTTCTTCCTGGCGAGCGGGCCCTTCTCGTAACTCTACTGGGGAGCCCTTGACCACCACGGCCTGGGTGTGCGAGAAATACCTGGACACACCCATCGAGAGAGGGAGGGCGCGGTGACCTCTCCTGCTCCTCCTCTGACAGCCTCTCTGGTCTCCTCTTGCCTCCTCAATATCTACGGAGCCCGCAAGGCTCAAGCTCGATCTCGGCAATACGCGGGGCTCTCACCAGCAACATGGGAGCCCCGCCCACACTCAGGCACAGGCTTGCCTGACTTCCGGCTCTGGCCCTCCTTCCTCCGGCCAGCCCCACCCAAGGTCAGGCGCTCCTCGCCTGACTTCCGGTTTTCACGGAGCAGAGTCTCCATCGGCTACATCTTGTAGGACACAGCGCTCGCGAGCGCGACGAAACACCCGAAAGGGTCCACACGCTCCTTCCCACGACCCGCAAAAGTAGGCGACATGAGCACAGCGCTCCCCACGCTACTGGTGACCCCATCAGTGCCCAGCAGGTCCACAACACATAGACCGGGCAGCACTCTCCTCAGGGCAAAGGTGCTCAGCCCTCTCAAGGCAGGGGGAGGAATCCAGCAAGTACCCCACGCTGGGTCCGAGGTCACACAGGGCAAAGCTGGGCACAGGCAGGCCAGCACGTAGGGACCCCCAGGAGACAGTAGCTGGGTACCACAGCAGTTCCTCCTCACGCCCAGCAGTCCTTCAGCTCCAGGCAGGTAACCCAAGTGAGCACCAGGGGCACACCCTTACATGGGGTCACAGCCCCAATATTTATACCAGTTCAAGTCTTTGTTCTGCCCTGGCACAGGGCTCTGTGCCTGGTCCAAACCAGTTCTGGGGGGTACTTGCGCATTTCTTTACAGTGCACAACAACCTCCTTTGTCAGTGTAGGCTTTGGCCCCAGCCACACCACAGGGGGGCGGAGCCAGCATTGTAGAAGTCAGGCACAGTACTATTCAGGGTCAGGTGCTACTCTTCCCACTACTCCAAATGCAGGTCGGCCTATTCAGCCTAGCGCTGGCTCACCTAGCCCCTCTGGAGCCACTGCACCTCCCCAGCCCCTGTCATCCAGAGCCAGACATGCAATTCACAGCAGGCAGGCACAAACCACACAGAAATGCCCACTTCTAAAAAGTGGCATTTCTAAAATAGTGATAGTAAATCTGCGAACACCATTACGCAGCATTTGTTACCACTATTCCAAACATACCAAACTTGACCACGCTACTCCTCTCATGTCAGGAATTACCTCTGAAACACATATCAGGGAATCCCCAATGCATTCCTATGAGAGGGCAGCATCACAGTAGTGAGAAACCAAAATGGCTGCTTGTCACTACCAGGACATGCCACACAGTTAAGGCACATGTCCTACCTTTTACCTACATTGCACCCTGCTCATAGGGCTAGCTAGGGCCTACCTTAGGGGTGACTGATATATAGTAAAAGGGGAGTCACAGACGTGGCAACCACTTTATATGCCACGTCACAGCGGCAGTAAACTGTGTGCACAGGCCCTGCAATGGCAGAGGCCTGAGACAGGTTTGAAAGGCTACTTTGGTGGGTGGCACAAGCAGCGCTGCAAGCCCAATAGTAGCATTTAATTTACTGGCCCCGGGTATATAAGATACCACTTTACAAGGGACTGATAGGTAAATTAAATACGCCAAACAGGTGTAGACCAATATTGCCACGTTTACCATAGAGAGCACATGCACTTTAACACTGGACAGCAGTGATAAAGTGCCTAGAGTCCTAAAATCATCAACACCAGGTCAGAAAAAATACCAGGAGGAAGGCAAAAAGTTCAGGGATGACGCTGCAAAAAGGGCCAAGTCCAACACTCTGTTTTACTGAAACCTGGGAATATCTTAGCACTGTAAACCTTCTTTTGATGCAGGTTTTACTACTTAAAAAACGAAAAAAACAATTATATTTTGACTATTTTCTTAGATTCCCCAGGGCAATCCACAATCCCTGAGTAACTTCAGAAATCGCAATAAGTGGGAAAAGGACAGATATTTTCCAAGGATACCTCGTTTGTAAAAGAATAATTAAAGCTTAAGTGCAAACTGCCCTAAACATCAAAAAGAGATCAATCCTTGGGGGACAAGTGAGTGAAATTCAACAGCTAACAGGTTACGTCAGTTCCAAAATGGCTAGTGTGTACCAAGTAGTCTTAAGTTTGAATTTGTCAGATGGGCAAGAAAAAAAGATTTTTTAGGACATTATATTTGTTCAATCCCTACAAATACCTGTGATTAAACAAAGGGTCACTGGTTCTATTGTCTCTTCAAGACCAACGTATTTTCATACATTTATGATTTCCTATGTTTCTTTTGGAAACCATCATGAAAAGTAATTGTTGTGATCTAATAGATGTTCCTCAGTTTAAAATGATTTTAGGTATCGCTTGGCTGACGTTGCATTACTCAAGCATTGACGGAGCAGCTAGAACAGTACAACTAAATTTCAACTATTGTCAGAAATGTTGTTTAAGTTGATCCACTCCAAGATCCTTCCTTCTAAGGTTTTATCAGAAATTACAATACCTCATACTATTAGTTGTATGACTACATTACCAATTTTTATGAAAGTTTAGGTGATGTGTCTGACAATATTTCTAAAACATTTAGGGCTCCATATGACATTCTTCACCGACAGTAGAACAATGTGATAGAGCCCAGATTTCACCTATAAGATTTATGTATTACTATATGACTAAAAGCTCCTTTAAGTTTCAGACAAACTGCATAAAAAAAAAATGGCAAGCATAGTTTTGGTGCAAGGGAAAACATGAATGAGGCCTGCTCAGATGCTTAATGAATCATGTAGAACCATGCTCAATTAATTAATCATGGTTGTTTAATTGTGTTTATTTTAGATTTAACCTCACTGTAAAATGTACATTTAGTTTGGAAAATGTGTTTTGAACTTTCAAAGTAGCATATATTTGTGCTGAATTAACACGCATTTTACAGTGTAGAAAGGCTGAATTTGCTTTGGCAGGCTCAGCTCACTGCGGCCCTTCTGCCTTGAAGATAAGAAAGGAATGCTCTTCCTCCCTGTTTCTGTCTCTTCATGAAAAGACCTTTCTTATAATTTACGCCTCCTGTTTCTGTCTCTTCATGAAAAGACCTTCGCTTGTTGCATACTTTTGTCTCCATGCAGTTTGTTTAGACAATGCTTTATTCACTTCATAACGTGGAGTGAAAAACTGCAAAGCACACATTTTTCTTATAATATGTATTCTCTGTTTCCGCATAATTAATACTTTTTGTTGCAGAAAATGTAATTGCTTTTAGGATGTTAGGAGATGAGATCATTTAGCACAAGACTCAAATGTGTTACAAGAACTCGCCTGATTGATGACGTGTCCAGTCAGCCCATGGGGTGTTGATGTGTTCTGAAGCTCCAATTGGACAAGCTACGAAGACCAAGTCACATGTATTTTTGTTAGAAATATTGGTTGCTAGCTGAGAGGTGTTGGCTTTTTGCTCATTTTTTTTAGCAGGACGCGAGGCAGAACACACAGTTTTTTTTAAAGTTCTGCGAAGAGAGAGAAAGGAGGGGCTCATTCATGAGCAGCTTCTGTGTCAGACACAGAGAGGCAGAGAAGAACAGCACAAAGCCAGAGAGAATCAGCTGAGAGAACAGGACAGGTTTACATGCTAAAAACTCTAAGTTTTATGCTTTGACTAACTGGCTTTGCAAAGACTTATTTTGTCCTATGCATTTTATTTCTCTTTATGGGAGATTTTTTTTGCTATTATTAAATATTGATTTAGCCTACTCACTCTATTTTCCCTGAAACTCTTTATGAGTTTTGACTGACATTTTATGCTTCATTTCCTTCAATTATGGAGTGCTTTATATGCAGTCTATAATATGTTTTGTGTTAATTCTATTTTTTCCTATTTTTCAATTCTGTAACCTGATTGATGTTTGACTAATGAATAAAGAGTCAGAGAACCTTAACTTTTGACTAGAAAATAAAACCCTTTAAAACTACTCACAACTCTCATTATTGCCTCAAATATTATTTGTATTTGATTTTTTTCATGTTTATGCAAAGTCTCCTAATTGGTGATACACAGTGGCAAAGGTCCATCCCCTTTAAGCTGTAAACAAGAGGTAATGATGTTTTGCATTGAGAAATTACCATGAAATTACCGCTCCATCAGTTTGGTAGCAGAGTTAAGGTTAAACACCATCACCAAAAGGAGCATAGTTTATTACCTAAATAGCGCTACAAAATAATTCCTGATTCCAATGCTCAGAACTTGAGGACTGGCAAGGCGGTACTGGAAGGTAATGCAAGAAGGAGATTGCTGGAGTGGTGTGAGTAGCAATAGGGTTGTGAAATGTTGTTAATGTGCTAGAAGGTATTTTTAGTAGTGTTGAAAAAATAGTAAGGGTTTTGACTGATGATGACATTTTGCTCATTTTTACTTAATGGTTTTATTGATTACATTGGTAATTTCATAGGATAGAATTATTGATTTACTAATATGAAAAGTTAGTGTGTTTTTTTATGTTGTCTAGAAGTACAGGTACGGAGGTACCTGAGAAATCCTGGGATGGAAATTTAGCCTGAAGTAGGCAGAAGAAGAGTGTGGATAAAGAAATCACACTGCAGACGTACTTTGTCTGTTGTTATAATACTGTACGGCGGAAGGCTGTAGGTGTTATATTAAGGGACAATTTCGTATGTGAGTAGAGTCTCTGAAATAGTGAAGGGTCCACTTCTGAAACTCTGGCCTTATCCCCAGGGGAGTACCAAGACCTCTTTTTTAAAAATAAAAAGTCCTCTTGTGAAACTTTGGCCTTATCCCTAGTGGAGTACGAAGTCCGCCTGTAGCTTTGTTTGGGTGTAAGATAGCATAGCGCTGGTCATTGTTTTACTTGAAGTGAAAGAATTTCTCTTTGAAAAGTGAAGACTATCTCGTTATTTAGTGGAGCAGACAAGGTAGCATTGTTTTATGTTGTTTCTAACAAAATTGTGGTTAAGAAATAAAATTAGAAAATACATTGCTGTGTAATTTTGTAAAGGGAGGGTCAGTAGTAGGAGTTAAACTGACTGAAATTGTCAACTGTGACAGGATTGGAGAAAATAAATTGCATTGAACTATTGCAGAAATGAAATTGTTTAAAGGTTTTAAGAAACTGTTGGGAGATAAAGTGAAAATTCGTTTTTAATTGGTGATGCTCCTGAGGGAACA
Organism: Calotriton arnoldi; assembly: GCA_963921515.1. Classification (NCBI taxonomy): domain Eukaryota; kingdom Metazoa; phylum Chordata; class Amphibia; order Caudata; family Salamandridae; genus Calotriton; species Calotriton arnoldi. The sequence goes on along the minus strand of CAWUFW010008131.1, from coordinate 7,272 downwards.
CCTGTGCATTTTATGTCAACCAATTTGGGACAAAATTCATGTATGTGGGTTCACCAATGGTGCAAGATTACTAAAAAGAGGGTCCTTTGAGATTTCCAAAAGATGGTACTTTTGAATTGCAAATTATTGACAAATTAAGGGAAGTGTTATGTGAAATAAAGACACCATCTAGAGCTGCACAGTTTGAAGCTTTAAGCATGTGGGAAAAGACAGCAAGAGACAAAGAACGAGAGGATAAAAAGGCAAAAGATGAGATACAGGAGAAGGGAATTAATGATGACAAAAAGCTTCAAATGAATAATAATTCAGGGGATGAAATATTGGATGCATTATTAACTGAGTGTCCACCACATTATGTGGTTCCCACTAAAAATACTGATAATAGTCTACCAGCAAGTACTACAGTGGCTACTGCTTCTGTTGAACCAAGAGAAACACAGATTGAGAAAACTGTGCAGACATTTCAAATTGACCCACCGCCTGTTGATTCAGCACTGACAGTGATACCTCCAGGTGTTACTGCTTCAATTGTGACAGATTCAGTGCAAATACTACAAACTGCAGTTGCACAGACAGTGCCTAGACAAATTGTGACTGTCCTAATTAAAAAGTGCAAAGAGCTGCAGAAGGAGTAATTACATCAGGGTTTATTTCAGAAACTCAGAATTCACAGATAATTGAACAGAAACTACCCGAGACAGTCCAAGCATTAAAAGGTGGGGGAAAAATGGTCTTTACAACACCCACAGCGCAGGATAAAATGAATATATTTGGAGATGGGATTTTTCAAACCTGCTTTGAGGAAGCAGCAGTGATTAAAAAGATAGAGAGCATGGGGGAACAAATTAACCCAGACCCCGAAAAAGAGAGACCGCTTAATGTTTCAAATATAAAATTTGAACATGAAGAAATTAACAGTCCCTGCTGTTTAAATCATGAAAGTGTGAACCAGTGTCAGGAAAAATAATTAATTTCCCTGAGTAAGGAAACTACATGTGCAGTAAATACACATGATAGACTGATTGATTTGGCTCAAAAATATGGAATTGATGTTTCAAGAAGTTTTCCATTTCAGAAAAGATTCAGGGTACATATGGATGATGAAGCAAATAAGACCATGAGTTCTTCAGAAATGCAATTGCACATTTCAGAAATGGTGAAATATATTTTCAAATGCAATGGGTTTGAGAAATTAGGAGACAAGTGGGCAAGAAAACATGAGAAGAAAAAGAAACCACCAGATCTAGCAAGGAAACTGGATAACACCAGACCTTGTTGAGGAAAATAATAAACAGGATGAGGGAGAAGCTTTTGCTTACTCATTGAGAGAAATGGTGGGAGAAGTGCATGTTCATGTGCCACGGAACAAAAGTGAACCTGCAGCATTTCTGTACACATTCCCAAAGTTGAGAGACAAGCCTATGCTGTGGTACCCATGAGTTGATGGATTTGTTGAACTTTTAAAAGAGTTGTGTATTGATTTGAAAATGTTCTTTGACACTGCCATGCAGACTGAATTGTGGTTTGAATCTAAAGTTGTTGTGCAAGGGTCAGATGAGGAGACAATGAAAAATATGTGCATGAATGCACCACCATTTTCTGTTGTTATGGAGAAAAACAAAGTGATGATTACTTTTATGAAGGGCAGAGTGCCAGCAAAAGATGTTAATTGGGTGCAGATTAAAAGAACTACACAAGAGCTAAAAGAATTGGTTCATGAGTTTTGTGAAAGTGTGTGTCTGGAGTTTCAGCAACACAGTGGGAGAGAATGTCCTGATGCCAGTGGCATGAGATTCTTTGTGACTCAGTTGGTTATTGGATTAATGTTCTCTGATCAGATCAATGTGCACGTACAGCAAATATTGGTTTGTTTGCAAAGAAAGCTGATAGATGGGATCCTGAAGAATGAAGGGTACTATAGTGCTGGACAAGGAATGAAGCAGAAAGAGTTTAAGGAAAAACCTATGATGATTCAGAGGGGGTTTGCTCAGAAAAGTTTTCAGAATCAGTTGTTTGCAATGAATGGAAGTGAGTTACAAGGTGTTGTTTCACAAGCAGAAATTAAAGGTGCTCAAGCAAAATCTGGTATTACACAGGCTAGAGGTAGAGGTGTTTTGGTTTGTGCAAATTCAGATATGGATGTCACAGTGTTGGAAAAAGTGTCCTTTTGCCATCTTTGTAACAGATTTGAGCATTGGAAGAAGAAATGTAAATTTAAACTAGACGCAGCAAATAGAAATGCGCAAACACAGAGAGAAATGCAGGTGCAAAATGTGCCAGCTCAGCAAATGCAAATGTCAGTTCAGAAACAGGTACCAATGACATGAGTTTTTCAAGCCCAGATGGTCCCACAAAATATGGAAAATGCTCAAATTAATTTAAATCAGTTGTCCAGAGCAAGTGTGAATTCTTTCCAGAAACAAAATCAGAACCTATTTCAACAGGTTGCTGTATTTGAAAATGAGAGTTTTAGCCCTAACAATTCTGAAATTACCAAGTCCATTGCGAAGACAGTGGAAGGTCCAGACTTAGGGGCCGATTCCGATTCGGGCCGGAAAACATACCGACCGACTCGGTACGGGAATGTTGTCCGACCAACAAGTACCGGCGCTGCCCGATCCGCGTAGTACGATGAAATGCATGTGAATCACGACCGACTCGTACGGAACACAAGCCGAACGACCGCACCGCACGGAAACAAGCTATCCGGCCGGGAAACTACGCGAATCGAACCGACCGACACGCACCAGGAATGAACCCGACCGAAACGTACCCGCGAACTCCGACCCGCACAGTACGATGCAATGCGTGTAAAACCAGACCGAGTCGCACGGAGCCCAAGCCGTACGACCAACACGCATACAAAACCCAGCCGAAGCAACCCAATACTCCGAGACCGACGCGTACGCCGCACATGAAACACAGCTTGAAAGACTTGGAGAAGCCCGCACGAGCCAACTGCAGCGTCCTACTCGGTCAGTAGAACGTCTCCTACATGCCTAAAAAACTCAAAGGAATTTTTTTTTTAAAAAGGGCCAAACAAACAATGACAAAGTCAATAAATACAGGGGGGAAAAAACATGGAACAAGGACACACCCACAACTCCACCCATATAAAGGCCACATATCCCTACCATGATCCTTTGCAAATTCAACTGACCTGCCAGCACAGAACACCATCAGACAGAAACCACAGACACACTCACAACTCATCCATCACACAAGCCACACACCATTAGCACCTCACAAATAGCACCCTCACATACACCCAGCAAAACCTACACTCACCCACCCTCACTTGCACACTCACACACACATCAATCCCCACCACCACCCATCACCATGCCCCCAAAGAAGAAACCAAAGTTCCTAGACAGTGAATTGGAAGTACTGGTAGATGAGATCCTCAGGGTAGAGCCACAGTTGTTTGGTACATTGGTCCAACAGACCCCCATGTCGCAGAAAACCAAGATGTGGGAGAGGATCGTCGACAGGGTGAACGCACAATCACCATGTTTGCGCACAAAGGAAGACATCCAGAACAGGTGGTATGATGTGCGCAGGAGGGTCAAGGACCTACTCAAGAAGGATTACGCCTTGAGTCAGCGCACCGGCAGTGGCCCTCCTGCCAAACCACTATACCCCAGGCCCTGGGAGGAGAAGGTGCGGGCCATCCTACCACCAGTGAGCGTATATGGACTATCAAACATCCCAGAGCCTGGTGAGTACACAACCAATATACCCAATATTGTGTGACAATACACAAACATCACTGTCAAGGGGATAGTCAAACCATGCACCCTTAGCAAATCCACAGCAACCAAAAGATAATCATCCCAAGATGTGTATGTTAGTCAGATAAACACAATACATGCCATCTCATAGTGACATGTAACTGTGTCATGACATGTACAAACCTAACAACAAATAGAGCAAGGCAGTGGCACAAATCCAACCAACAAACACAGTCAGATATTTTGCCACCACTAGAACACCACCTCACAGGGAAGCTCACTGAAAGGAAGGAATTCTGTGTATGCTGGTGAAGTGAGTGTAGCCAATAACATGATGGGAGTTGTAGTCACAGATATTGGTCACCCTCACAATTGGCCCATCAACACCACTCTGAACCATGCTCACATCACAGGGAGTGGAAAAGAACTGACAAGATGGCTGACACTGGGTACTGCTGTGGGGAGCACAAGGCCCTGCTGGGAACTGTGCAACAACCAACAGCAGGACACCACTGACTGACATCCTGAAAGCCAACTTGCACTCCCTGCAATGGAAGCACGTTCCATGGTGGGATATCTGGCTGGGTGGGAAGGAGGACTGACAGCTCTGACCATAGTTACCAGCAGCTTTACTCACACACCCCCTTAACACAAACTCCACACAACTCACCTGGGAGAATGCAATGCCTCACACTCTAATTAAATATCCCACAAAGAACAACCACACTGGTTTATGCTGTGTGAAGCACAGGGACACTTTTGGGACTTGTAGCCAAACAAACGCCAGGACAACACTGTCAGCCATCCTGTCAGCACAGGCACACCACCCCACAGGGAAGCAGAGTCAAAAGGAAGGAAGTATGTGCATGCTGGGAAGGGGGTGTAGGTAATAGCATGATGGGAGTGGTAGTCACAGCTCAACATCCCCCACCCACATGGCCCAGCAAGCTCACACTGAAGCATGCACACCTCACAGGGAGTGAAAAGCCACTTCAAAGATGTCTGACAATGGTGCTCTGTTGTGGGGAGTACCAGGCCCTGCTGGGAACTAGGCACCAACCAACAGCAGGACACCACTGACTGACATCCTGAGAGTCAACCTGCACCCACTGCAAGGGTGGCATGCTTCATGGTGGGATAACTGGGCTGGGGGAGAAGGAGGTCCGGATGTCAACCAAATACCACCAATGCTGGTCATGCACACACCTCAACATCCACATTGAAATGCATCAGGTTGGCAGGACAATGAGCCACACCAATATCAACCTCTGACTGTGACAACTTAGGACAATGCAATGTACAGGGCCGCATCCAGAGGTACAGTCACAACTGTCATGTGTTTGAACCATTGATGCCTGCAGAAACATAACATACATTGTGTGTCTCTTCCAAAAACAGGTGATGATGGGGACACAGCAGCAGATGAGGAGGAGTCCCTGTCCCAGGCTCCGGGGGACCCTGAGCTCTCTGGTGTGGAACTGCCTCTGCCCTCATCGGATGGCGAAGACCAACCTGGCACCTCCGGTGTGAGTCATCATGCAGCACCAGCAGGACCACCATCTGCACCCCCTGCCCCATTCCTCCAACATCTGCCAACACACAGACCACCCCTGCAGACACGGACAGACCAAGGACCCTGAATGACAACAGCACAGGGACCACAGCCCACCGTGAAGCAATGGACAACAACCCCAGTACCAACCCCCAAGGGGGCCTAGGGTCACCTGTGCGTGCCACGGCAGCTCCCGCACGTGTGGCCAGGGGTGGTAGGCAGAGGTCGCTGTTTGCAGAGGGGTCTGGACTGCATGATGACCCACAACTGGCACGCATTGCTGATGCGTACCAGAATAGCACCGAGAGGTCAGCTAGGTAGTGGGGATCCTCAAGGACATTCAACAGCAGCAGGCTGCCCATCATGCCCGCTTGGACTCCCACATGTCCCATGTGGAGACACACATGTCCCGTGTGGAGACACACATGTCTGGCATGGAGTCCAAGTGGGACACACTGGAAGAACTGACAGCGGTGCAGAGGGACATATTGACATGCCTCCGCCAGATTAGCACCAACATGTCCACACCTCCCTGTGTGCCCACAACATCTGGTGCTGCAACAACTGCAACTGCCACAGGGAGGGAGGATGACTCTGGTGGAGAGTCCTCTGCACCGCAGCGGCCTGCACGTGAGGGTCCCCCAGAAAGAAGAGGGGTCGTCCGAGGAAGGACAACTGAGAGGCCGATGGCCATGTACATCCCCCAGGAACCCAACACCTGTTCTGGAAATTCTCCTTTGTGTGCAAACTGTTCACCCTGTTGAATGCAACCCAACTCTCCCACATGACATGGGGAGTTTAAGTTGGACTAATGTATCAGATGACTGTGGACTTTACTCAGGACATTTCTGCTACCAACACTTCCAACTCATCTGGGAACTTTGGATTCCAATACCAATGTACAGCACCCACCATCCTGTGCACTATCCTCACACATGTATGTAAATAAACTCACTAATACACCATACTTGCCTCTGTTGTGATTCCAACGTTGTTTTTGTCATGGAGATGATGATCTGCTAAATGACACTGTGCATGCTAACTGCCACAGCAAGTTCAACACCGTCATGTGAGTCATGGTGACGTGACACATATGAGGGAGACACACCACTAGGGCTACACAACACATAGACACCAGGGCCATCTGACTCATCGCCTACACTGATGTTGCCAGGAAACACAGTGGAATGCACAGACACCACACCTATTCAGAGTCTGTGTTAACTAGCCCACAGGTGCAGTAAGCAAATGTCAGTCAGATGTGTGACCACAGACAACGCACATCCCAAAGGGAAGCACAGGTTTATTACACATTTGTAACATGTTGTTTCCACTACAAATGCAAGGTAATCCCACGTGGCAGTGGCCACACAGTCAACAAGTGTAGAAGAAATAAAGTCCAGGGGTGTGTGGCACATCACCTGTAGGGAAACGACTGCTTCCACCCTGAAAGCTGAATCATGGTGTCGGGGGATCCGAGTTGACCAAACAACTCTGAAAGTACCCTGTGAAGGACAGACATGACACACAGTCAAAAGCACTGAAGAACAGGACAGAACTGCAATACTCATGCCCAATACATGTCACAAGATACCTACACAAAACCAACACTGTTGGGGAGTACAGACTACCTGTAAGGACACATCGCTGCACGCATCGAGTCAAGTAGCACATGGCCACACTCAAACAGCACGAGAGCACCACCCACACATATCATGCAAACTCACATCATTGACATGACATCTCTGGATACTCACATTCAGCTGAAGAAGTTGGTGATGAGCTATGTGCGGACATCACCCTCATCATCATCATCATCACTGGCATCGTGGCCCAGGCCAGGATCCTCCACAGGTGGCGGATGTTGGTCATCGTCATCCAGGTTGAGAGGCAACTCCTTCTGCACTGCCAGGTTGTGTAGCATGCAGCAGACGATGACAATCTTGCACACCTTTGCTGGGGCATATGGGAGGGCCCCTCCTGTCT